>CM053785.1:354613452-355223452 GCA_028749045.1 Cupressus sempervirens
TATCACTAGTGTCGTTTGTGCTTGTGTAACTACAAGGCTTTGATGATGTCTAATGGCATCCATCACTAAGTGAATTGGCATCCCCTATGTATCAAAAATATAACTGATACTCTACAACATATCCTCCAAAAAATATAGTGCTAAATCCATATGTGTATGCTGTCCTAAAAGAGCACAAACATCACTTGGTACTGGTAGTGAAAAAACTCTATATGCCTCATCAGAGGAGGTTCCTAAAGTACTACTAGATGCCTCTGAAGATGGTCAACCTGGATGACTCTGTCGACTATGAATATAATGACCAAGAGAATCAGATGTGATACTAGTAGTCGTAGATGCAATGTGTCCAATAGTGTCAATTGCTCCCCTCAAGGAAGAAATGACAACTCTATCTACAATAGGCACTAGTACTAGAGTGATTAGAGGCAGTCTCTATCCAACAAACTATCTCACAACTAGAGGTGGTAGATGTTGTGCACTATGATATTGGTCATGATCTGCAATCCGATTGCACCCCTATCCACAATAATCTAGAATGTCTAAGTAGTTGACATTGAGCCCTATGCAGAACTCAATGTACAATTGTTGTGCAAAATAAAGAGGTATCTAGTTGTTATTAGGATAATGACCATTTGTGGCTAAAAAATGAGGATAGATTATGCTAGCAATAATAGGATCTCTGCATTGTGTGACTCGATAGCCTCTCACCCTACCCTCTACATCCTCATATGATGGAAATAGATCTTATTTGATGACATCTTTGGGGGCCACCCTCTTGACATCATCAAAAGATGCATCTCCTGAAATCTCAGTCCTAAGCTCCCTAGATATGGAAGCTAATATGTCAGGAATAAATGAATTGTGAGCTCTAAATCTAATAGTCAAATCCTATAAAATCCTACATATAGTAGCACATATGTCTTTGTATAAACCATCATCAGAGGACAATATAGACTATTGTAATCTAGCAACCTCTTGCTCTGAAAATAAAAATAATACATCGATATCAATGGGTGGAGGTGGTGTAACAGGACCTCTAGCAGGAGCTGCAAGTGCAACCTGACCTCCAATTGGAGCTGCACTAGGAGCCATGCCAGGACCTACACCACCTAGAGTTGCACTAGGAGCCACACCAGGAGCAACACAACGAATTGCACAAGGATTCAAAATAGGAACTGCAATAAGAATTGCATTAGGTGTCGCAACAAGAACAACATGAGGTGCCACAATAGGAACCACAAGAGGAGCTAGCAATAGGAGCCGCAATAGGAGCTATAGCTAGATGATGAGCAAGTTGATTGTGTGAAGTCATATTTGTACAACATTTGATGGAGCTACTTTATATAAAATTTGTAAATTGTATATAATACATACATATAACATGTACACATGTCTCGAGCTAAGTTTAATACACAATTTTTTATTTAAATTAAAAAATATATTAATCATGTACATCACATGTCTAGATAATCTATAACATACATATCAATAAAATTTATATGATCAACTACATATGAGAGTTAGAGTTAGAGTTAGAGTTAAAGGGAGTTGTTGAGTTTTCGGAACATTAGGAATTGAAGATCGGTACCTAGGTTTGACTTAACGGGTTTGAGTTTTCAATTAGGATTGTAACATTACATATAATTTGAGAACTTAGATTATGGTTTGAGTTTGAAGTTAGGATATAATAAATTAGGGTTTGAAAATGATTTAGAAATACAATAAGGCTCACAAATAAAAAAGTGTAGAATTGACATAAAGTAAAGTTATCAAAAATATATACAATTATAGTTTGTTATTGTTTATGCCTCCTCAAATATAAGTTATTTGAATAAGTTGACACTTGCATCACATATACATGTCTTACAAACATACCAACCACTCGAGTTTCTGGTGGAAGCTAGCGAATGAATTATGAACTAGGATTTTTTGAGGGAAACATTGCTCATGAAAATTATAAACCCTAACTACTTACCTAACAAGCACTATAGATTTTAACAACAAAATCTTAGGATTTTAAACCAAGTGAAAATATAGGCTAACACAAGAGATGCAGCAACTAATGATATTGACAAAGAAAAATGGGAGCTTCTTCCCCTATTGGCTCTCGCACCTGCTGTTGCTGCAAGTTTTCTAGTTGGAGAAGTGTTTTACATTGTAAATTTAGATAGTGGGCTTGCACAAAGATATGATTAAAATATGGGAGTATGGAGTAGAATTGATAAAATTGAGGGTGATAGCCATAAAATAAAGGGTGATAGTCATGGTAACTAGTAAACTAAAGACCTTCTAGATAAGAGGCTCACAACTTATCCTTATGTTATAGGATCTTACACCATATCTCTAATAAAATTATTTAGAATCAAATAAATACAACTAAAATATTAAATATTTTATATAATTATCTTTAACAAGATATTTAAAACCATGCAAGATTAAATATTCAACAAAAATAATTGAAATAACTTAAACATGTACATCTTCTACATCTATCTTTTAAATTAAATCTACTTAGTTGTGAGAATTACCAACACTATTGAGTTGTAACAATAATTAACATTGTTGCAATTTCACATCATGACACTAACCTACAAGAACCATTTAGTGTATTTTTAATTTATAAATAAAATCTCAGGAAAATTATTTCTCTCATTAATATAGCTCCCAACATAGACCAACATAATTTAAATACGTATACATAGATAACTTAATAAATAAAAATATATTGTAATCATATTAATATTTAAATTAATAATATGAGAGTTTTTATTGTTCTTATTGAACTGTTTTAAAATTTTCTCTTTTTATTTCATTTCTCCTTTCATTTCTAGTTAAATTTAATATTTAAAGATTAGCTAAAATATGTTGTCACTGCACACCTAAAATGTGTTAATATGCAACACAACAATAATTTTCACTAAGGAACATGTATCTAGATAGGGAAGTATTGTTACAATTTTAGATCATGTATCTTATGTAACATTTAAATAAAATTTAAAGAAATTGAAATGACATTGCAATAAATATTGCAGCATTTTTAAAATAAAATATTTATATTAAAAGTACAAATAATAGGTAAAGATTAAATTTTTAGGAAGAGTGGGTCAATATTGGAAAAGTGCTAGAAGAGTTATAGGCCTTAGCCTAGGTGAGATCCTAATTTTCTTTAGAACTATCATCAACATATAAGGAGAATGAAAGTGAAATTTAAAGAAGGATGGTCAAGGTCTTTTGAAGAATTCCCTTAACAAAACAAAGAAATACTATTGTGAAACTTTTTCTATATAAAAACATATAAAATAGGATCTTGATAGCTACTTCTAACAAAAACAATTATAGAGTCTATAGAAAATGAGAGTCCTCAAAGATAAAAAATAATTGATATCAAAAGATAAAAATGTTATACAACAGATCAAGAGTATTGAAAGAATTGCAAGGTGTATGTGTAAGAGTTTCACATCAATATTTAAGATTATACTTGATGATAATTAATTGGTATAAAAAGAGTGATCATGAAAATATATATATTACTCCTTAAGCTCTCTTTTCATATTGATGACATATAATAAAGTGAAATTTGATAAAATTATACAAGCACTAAAACATTATGTGACTCTTCCCAAGACTGAAATTTCCTCTCATAATTTAAAACCCAAGTGAAATGATGAGAAAGGATATCATTAATATAAGTAATAAACTTCTAGAAATCAAAATCTTTGCAAAGACCTTTGAGTGTGAATAGTTTTGAGCGTTATCTACTTCTACATTTGTCTTGATAGAGAAAAAATTTAGGGGAGTCAATATTATGAAAGATCTCACAGTGACTTGAAAGGTGTTAAAGATAGATATTTTCCTTCTTCTTTCTTACATTATTTGTCTTCTAAAGCTATTCTATTGTTTGGAAGGAGTAGGAAAAATATTTGGAATCCATTCTTACCACATGGTTAGTGACATTTCAATATATTTTTGGAATGTCATGAAACATGAATCTATTTGAAGATTTTTTTGTTCATTTATATCTTACATTATTATTATTTTTCGTATGTATTTGAAAGTGAAATTTTAGTTAATCTTACATTGTAAAAGGGATAGCTTGTCACCTTCACTTACAACCACATGTGAAGAGAAAAAAATCAAATAGAAAATCATTAAGAGGAGTTATATATATATATATATATATATATATATATATATATATATATATATATATATATATATCTTGAAAAGTTATATGTTATCCATTTAATTCATGGCATATAATTTATCAATTTTCCAAGACCAAACAATTCTTTTGCAAAGTAGGCTTGTTATATTTGTTAAATATTTCCATAATTTTGATTACAATATTAAGAGAATTCCACATCAATTTAATGAGAAATTTAATTACTCAATATAACTCCATCCAAGATTTCTTTTCTAGCATCTTCTTATTCCTTTAGCATAACCTTGAAAAGTTATAAACATTAACTCCTTTCAATTTTTTAGGCAACATTTTATATCTTGTATTTCATAGTGAAAATGGTTTAATGTTAATAAATTCACATGGAGAGTTTTTTTCTTTCCAATAAAAAATATTTTAATGATATTTAACTTCAATATATAATGATTCATATTCCCACTTTTTCTAAGGTGAAACACAAATATTTCCCAACAATATGTGAAACTTCATAGTTAAAAAAAGAGACAATTTGTGCTTTGAACTTTATCAATGACCACTTTGAAGTAGAGAAATCACATGATCCTGATGATGCTCTTGTTCTTCTTCAAGAAGTTTTTGGGAGTGGTTGTAGCAAATGTATTTGATGTTGCTAAGGAACTTCTTCATTAATAAACTTATTGAAATATTTTAATGTAAATTTTATTTAAATATCATACCCAATATGTTTAGGACTAAGTTGGTTGATTCTTTCAAGCCCATCAGCTTGTGCAACTCCATCTATAAAATATTTACTAAAGTTCTCTCCTCGCATCTAATGGAAATTTCATCCTTTTGATCATAAAATATTTAATTTAAAGTGGGATTTAGAATTTATCAATAATTAATATATTTGATTGATTTTAACATAAATTAAACTAAAATTCACCCCCATTATTTTCTAGTTTGTTGATGGTTTTCAATTATACTTATTTGAACTACAACAATTGGAAAGGCCACTTTCATAATAGGAAGAATTTAGTGGCATTTTCCTTTAATATGGCCCACTCAGAGGGTCTATAAAAAAATACAGTTAATGTGTACTAGACACAAATCATATACTAAAATAATAAATAATCATCATAAAATTCAAAAATTATTGAATATAAAGTTGACTGAAAAAGTTGTTCACCTCCAATAGTTGATGGATTTATATGTTGGTGCCTCTTGTGCTACTGTACTATGATTTCGTTGGCTCCAACCTATCTAGTAGAGGTCTAATCTTCACTTGTTAACATTATAAAGGATTTAGCAAGTATACTTATGGTAAAATTTACTTAGATAAAGGGTTCAATTATGGTTCAAATGGTTTAGATTAAAGGGTTTTCTAAAAGTTAAAGATTACCTCATGTGATTCTAGGGTTTGATAAATAGAGATCTATATCTAAGGGTTTGGTTAGGGTTTGATTTATAGGGAACTTACGTGGTTAGATTTGGGTTTGTGTTAGATTCAAATTTGATTAGGATTTCATTCTATGGTTTGAGTTCTAGGGTAACTTGAGTTAGATTAGGGCTTCAATTTGAGTTAGAGTTTAAACATTAGGGTTTCAATTACGGTTAGGGTTAGATTTTAGTCTTATCTAGTTAGATTAAGATTATGACTTGAGTTAAAGATTAGGATTTGATCTAAAGCATTCAAATGATTTAGATTAGGGTTTGAGTTCTAGATTAGAGGGTTTGGTTGGGGTTACGGTTGTACATGAAACTTAAACTTGGCTCGAATTAGGGTTTTATTTAAAGGGAACTTTTAATTTTGATTATTAAAGGGTTTGAGTTAAAGATTAGGGTTTGTTTGCATTTGATTTAAAAAGAAATTAGGGTTTGAGTAAATATTAGGGTTTGAGTTTTTAGTTAGGAAATTAGATCTAAGGGTTTGATTTCTCTAATTTAGGGTTTGGCTTAAAGATTAGGGTATGTATACATGTGATTAGGGTTTGATTTAGATTACAGTTTGGTTCTAAGGTTTGATTTATAGGGTCATAGTTACATTCTAGGGTTTGCATTAGATTAGAGCTTGATTCTAGGATTTCATTTAGATTGGGGTTTCAATTAGATTAGGGTTTGAGTTTTCATTTAGGATTAGATTAAAGGGTTTTAGTTTTCAATTATGATTAGATTACGACCTTTGAGGTAAGCTTTGGTTAGGATTTGATTTCTAAGGTTACCTTCTAGATTAGGGTAAATGAGTTAGATTCTAGGGTTTGATTTAGACATATAGGGAACCTTCATTTAAAGATTAAAGGGTTTGAGTTAGATTAGGTTTTGGTTATGTGGTTTGGTTTCTAGACTTACAATCTTAGATTAAGGTTTTCAGTTAGATTAGGGTTCATGATTAGCATTTGATTTACCTTGGGGTTTGAGTTAGAGATCTAAGGGTTTGGGTTAAATTTAGTTTGGATTAGATTAAGGTTACAATTATATACCTAGGGTTACATTAGCTCGTTTCAGTTACAAAACTCTACGGTTAAAGAGTTTTCAAGTTAGGGTTAGAGTTAGAGTTAGGGTTAGAAATTAGGGTTAGAGTTTGAGTTAGGCTTAGATTATGGTCAGTGTTATTTTTTAGGGTTATAGTTAGTTTTAGGGTTATGGAGATCTAGCTCATTCTAATATTTCTAATTTTCAACACTAATTTGTTTTATTTTTTCTAATGTTTTTCTAATAAGTCAAGTTTAATGTTTTTTCTAAAAAAAATTTTTCAAATATTTTATAATGTTTTTCTAATATAAAATATATTTTTTCTAATATTTTCTAATGTTATATATACTAACTTATTTTCTTTAATGTTAAATACTAATATTTCCCAATGTTATAATACTAATTTACTTTTCTAATATTGTACAAGAAAGTAACATTTTTTTAATATTTCACTTAGTAATATTTTCCTAATAATTCTACACTAGTTTTTGAAATATTTTTATAATGTTTTTCTAATATTTTCTAATTTTCACGACTAATATTTTAAAATTATTTTCTAATATTTTCTAATGTTTTTTCTAATATTTTTTCATAGTTTTCTAATATTTTTCAAACTAATATTTTTAAATATATTTTCTAATATTTAAAAGTGTAATGTTTTTTTCTAATATTTTTCTAAATTTGTTTTTTCTAATGTTTCTATTAATAAAACTAATATTTTTCTTAAAAAATTGTTTCTAATTAAACTACTATTTTTCTAATAAAACTAATATTTTTCCAAATTTTATTTTCTAATATTCTGTGCTATTTTTTTAATAGTTTGTAATGATTTTCTAATATTTTTTAATTTTCAAGACTAACTTTAAAAAAAAAAAATATCTAATTTTTTTTCAAATATTTTCTAATGTTTTTCTAATATCTGCTTTTCTAATAAAAACTAATATTTGAATGTAATGGTTTTTCTAATGTTCTGATATTCTAGATTAACATTTAAAAAATATTTTCTAATGTTTTTCTAATATTCTAAACTATTGTTTTTCTAATATTTATCTAATTTAACACTAATTCCTTTTTTCTAAATTTGTTTTCTAATGCTATATTATTATTTATCTATTATATAACTAACATATACAAAAACAATTGTAAACATTAAATTAATAGAATTAAGTAACATAAATAAATATTAAAAATATTAAATTAACATTAAAATATGCCTTGAAAACATAAAAAAATTCAAATAATAACATATAGACATACCTAAAATAGTGCAACAAGGAGAATCTGGAGGAGAATGGTGGGGCATGCTTACCAATCAAGCACGTTCACTCCAATGTCTAAGTCAAAATCAATCGCCATAAAAGTGAATAGTAAAATGGAAAAACAACATTTAAATGAGTCAAAGTCACCATAAAATATGTTTGAGCAAACATATTAATGAGGTACGTTCACTTGAACATACCTCATATAGAGGAAATATGTTTGCCCAAACATATATAATAATAATGTACGCGTGAACATGGTTACCATGTTCATGCGAACATATGTTAAATACGATTTTTGGATTTTGCAATTTTTTTGGATTTTTTTTTTGTCCCACAAAAGTGGAACCCATTATTGTGGGTTCACCCTCATTGAATGATATGATGTATTCCTAAAGGTCCTAGGGCACCTCACGGTCAAAGGGCATCATAATGTACCCTATTTGACTCTTTTCTACCCATTTGATCACATGAATTGCTCTTAGGGGTTCCAAGAACCTTGAGGAGATATATCATGTCATCAAATGGGTCAAAAGGGGTCATAGGGCATCCTATGATCCCTTTTCACCCATTCAATGACATGATGGTATCCTTAGAGTCCTAAGACCTCTGAGGACATAGATCATCTGATTAAATTGACCAAATGGGGTTATAAGGAACCTTATGACCCTTTTTGATTCATTCAATGCCTTGATGTATTCCTAAAGGTCTTAGGGCCCTTAAGGGCATACATGGTAATCATAAATGGGTCAAAAGGAATCATAGGGTACCCTATGACCCCTTTCTACCCTTTTGTTGACATGAAGTGTGTTTAGAGTTCCTAGGACCCCCTTTGACCCATTTGATGACATGATGAGTTCCAAGAGGTTATAGGACCACTAATAACATCATTTTTAATTATTAGTATTGAATATTGCCATATAATATTTCTATATAATATAAAATAATAATAATTAGTATTAGTATTAAATAACTATACTATAATAACTATTACATATTAGTATGATAGCCAACATTAGGGTTTTAGCTTCTATTGCAGGAGTTGATGGAAAATATGGAGTTGATGGTGGTGATAGGAAAGATGATGCCAACAACAATGATGGTGATGATATCGAGACAAGTAGATGGTTCCTTCTTCCCATATTTTCTATGCCAAGTGATAGCTCACTACTCCCTCTTTTAGCTACCATTAGGTGTTCCTTCATGGGTTTTGTTTGGAGGAGACTTACAGGTTTGTTTTGGCTTGTGGTCATGGAGCTCTATGGACTTTTGGTACCTCCCTCCCAAAGGTTGCAGTTTGGTTCTCTATGGGAGCTAGGGGGATTTGAGATATCCTTTTTTTAAAAATCTCAATCCCTATGGCTTGTTCTTGCTTGTAGTGGGGTTTCTGGTTTCTCTATTTTGTTTGGTTAGAAAATACCTAGCATTGAGTTGGGGTTTCTCCTCTTGACAAGCATTTTTTTTCTTTTAAGGCTTTAGTGCTAGTTTTTCTGGATTAGGCAAAACTTGTTATCAACCTAATCTTCTAAATGTCCTTTCTTTGGAATTATCTTGTTCCTAGATGGATTATTCTAGAAGACATCCCACTTGTGACAGTGATGAGCCCTATTAAGAGGGGTTCTCACTATTTAGTAAAATGGATTTCTTTGACTATGTTATTCCCTATTCCTTTTTAGCTTCATTTTATTTAGGTCGATATTCCTTTAGAGGTGGAGGTACAACCAATATTGGTGGCTTGGTGGTGGCCTATAGAGGTTTGGAATAGGATCTATTGGTCGTGTTTTATATAGGATTTTTGGTGACTAGTTAGATCCTTCTAGGAATAGGTTTGTCTTTAGAATTCCTTTCTAGTATTCCTATTGATGTGGTTATCTTTTGTTTGGTGGAGGGGAGGATATCATCCATTTATTTTCGTTTAATCCCATGGTTTTTGGTGGATCTTCTCTTGACCTATAACTGTAATCCTTATGTGTTATGTGGGGCTAGAAAGTCAATTATCAGCTTTATCTCCATTGATCTTTTGGTTATGCTCATTTCTTCAGAGTGGTTGAGTTGGATAACTAGTGCCCCCAATTTCAAGGTTAAAGTTGTGATTGGTGCTACTACCCTTGTTTTTGAAGGCTCACGTCAAATAATTTTATTTGTGCCTTCTTGATTTTTGATAACAAGGATGATGATAATTTTCAAGGGCCCTTCCTAGTGGTTGGGTGTTTTTTATTATGAGAGGTTATAGGTTTTCAGTCTTCCAAACTCTTTGGGGGAGTCTAGATCTTTTCCTGACAAATATCTTGAGGGAATTGAATGTGTTGGTTTGATGACTCAAGAAAACATATTTTCTTACTTACTTGGTTTGGGGAATCACAAAATCCCGCTGATCTATAATAAGTAGAGTGTTTGTGTGTGACCATGTTACTATTTGTTAGTTTCCCTTGGGTAGCCTAGTCTTCCTTTGTTAATATTTTCTTTGATGTATATTATTTGTTTCTAGTAGGTAGCTAGATTTTTCCTTTCCATATTTGTGGAAGAGTTTTATGTTTGATGAGATTCTATGTCCCTGATAAAGTCTATTTGTCAGGGGTTTTGGGTCCCTGAAAAACTTGTTTTACCTTAATAAAATATGATTAAGTATTAACATATAATATGACTAAATAATAATTACTATACAATTAATATATTGAATATTTACTATATAATAAATTTATATAGTACATGTTAAATACATCCTATATTTTATACCATATGCTATAGTTCTACAAGTATAATAGATATACCTAAGTTAATTTATAGGTACTTTTGACATATACCTAGAATCCTATATCCTATGATATAGCTTATAGAAATTCATTTGGTTTCCAAAATTATAGGTACCTGATATGGTTTGAAACTTTTATTATGACTTGGTATTAGGTTTGGTGGGTAAAAGCCAACACAAAATTTATAGCCCTTTTGGACATTTAAAAACTAGTTTTATTTTCATATCGCCACTTTTTGGCCCCTCATGATTTCATAATTGAAACTCTCTTATGAATCATCGAGTACTATAATTGAGAAAATAGTAGAGTGTAAGATGAAGATCCCCTAACAAGAAACCACAAAGAATTGATTAGAGCATAACAAGTTGAAAGGAAAGAATCCACTGGCTAAAGAGGTTAACAAAGCGATGTTGATTGGCTATAGAAATAGCTATCATCTAGATTATGAGGGATATTGTTTAAAGGAGAATATATAAAAATAAGAAGGATAATTTTCTGCTCTACCTATTAATGGTATACTTACAGAAGAAGTGAGTGCATATCTGAATGTTGAGATATAAGAACTAGGCAATAAGACAAATCATGAATTATTTGAAACAATATTCTTGAAATGAGCTTTGAAGGATGAAAATAGAAAATTAGAGAATTCTATCCTAAGCCAAGGGATATGTATACTAAACTTCTTTCATGAAGAATATGTGAGATTTTTTATTTATTTTTGTAGGGTTCATGATCAATATATATGGCTAGATAAGACATATAAAATCACAAAGTTTGTAATACAAAAAGTGACTAGATACAATGCTTGTGGGAGTGAGCTATAAGATTCATGGTCATGGTAGTAGATTACATGATGTATCACACAAGCAAAGAGAACCACATGGACCTAAAAGAGTGACATAGAGCTCAAAAGATCATACAGAAAAAGGCTACTCCTGACCTAAGAGAATGGTTCCATGGAAAAATCATGGATAGTCTAGGCATGGTCAAGAAAAACTCTAGAAACAAAATATTTAAGTTTATTTCAATATTAGTATGTACATTATTCTATTTCAAAGAAGAATCCTTGAGGTTCCAACCCTTCAAATAGTAAAAAGTCCAACCAATTACAAGGAAAATTGGTAGAATGTGAAGGCAAGGGTAACACCATTATGTGGGAGTATTTCAAGACTTTTTAGAAAGACATGAAATAATAGGAAAATATTATGGCTAGTCTAGTGGAGAAGTGCAAGAATGATATATGTTTCATTATAAATATAGACAAATGTAACATACAAGTTGTGCAACCAAGGACTCACTAGTTAACACAGGTGTTTTGTATATGGTAAGTGAAGAAGAAAAATAAGAAGGTAGAGGAGAGTATGCAAAAGAGGGAAAATCATAGTCAAGAAAAAAATTCATCAAAAGGTATGCAAATCAAATAAATGGTTGATGAAGAGATGGTGGAAACACTTGGTAGAGAATCCCCACCCTAGTGTCAAGCATAGATGGAGAAAAAATAATCATCACTAGAACTGTGAGAGAAAGGTTCATCAAAAAATAAGATTGACATTAAGGTAGAAACGATACTGAAGGAACTTGGTATGAGGAAATCGACCCCAATCTCAATCAATGATATTGTATATGTGATAATGAAGAAAATTGATTATTCTATATTGATAAATAGATTATCTAAGTTCACCAAGGAGAATAGAAATAAATTCATAAAGGAAGTTCTAACAAGCACAAAAAAAAATTGATAAGAAACCATCAGACATAAAAACCTTAGTACATAAGGGAATACAAAAAGTATAACATGGTAAAGGGAGCATAGGTGTACATACATTTGGAAAGATTCTATATAATACTCTATTAGAAATGAGATCTAAGTTGGATTAAATGAATAAAAGAACATTGATTGATGTATACATCTAAAAAAGTTCACTATGCATGAGTATATGATCAATAAACTAATTCGTCACATAAAATAAGCTCAAGAAAGTGTAGTTAAGCACTAGCAAGAGGAAAGTTAGGAGATAGACAAGTACATCTTGAAGAATAAACAAGGGAGCATAAAGGAAAAAATAGGATCAAAAGAAAATGATACAAATAAATATTTTAAGGAAAAAGAAAGCAAGAAGGATGAAAAAGTAATAAGAGAAGGCATAGGTGATGTAGGCCATTTTGAAGTACAATCTAGGATTGAGAGAGAAAAGGCACCACACAAGGTGGAAAACATTCTAAAACATGAAGAAACATATAAGGAGAAGTCCCATGAACTACAAAGGTAACAAAGTATGCCAAAAGTTCAGATAGTGGATTTTGAATAAGAAACCAATGCTTCATTGGTTACACAAGATAGTTCACTAGCAATAGACTCCTTGAGGAGAAAAGAAGGAAAAGAAAAATTTGATTCATTAGTCATGATGGCTCAACATAAGATTGAAGAAACCATTAGGGTAGCTACATAAGTAGCTAAACATCTACTGGGAGTGTTAAGGAAAGGAAAAGGAGATTACACCCAATATGACTTAGGCATAGAAATAGGAAAATGTAACCTTAAAGTACAAAATGTTAGTTAATGGTGACTGATTAGGAAAGTATTGTACATACTGATTACATATTTTAATCAGGCTATAATCACTAGATAATAATAACATTGAACTTTCTTTTTCATGGATGTAGCCTAGGGAATGTATGAACCACATTAAATCTTGGTGTCTTGTGTTCATTTCTCTATGATTTATTATTTTTTGATATTGGTTATATTTGAATGTAACTATAATTTATATTCATGGTTAATCCTACCAAAAATAATCTCAAGAAGGAAAAAGTGCAATAAGATTCACTTACAAAAGAAAAGTTTGATTCAATAGTAGATGAAGTACAACATGAAGAGGTCACTTCACCGATGAGAGAAGTAACACCTTCAAGATCTAAGATTTTAGAGAAAAAAATTCTTGAATGTAAAAGGATGAGGAGTGCAAGAAGTATCATGAGGACTAAAGGAGGTGAACCTACTAGGAAGAGAAGATGAAAAGGTAAAAAATCATCATCATTATCATCATTTAGTTTGAAGAGGAAGTAGAACACTTTGAATGAGATGTAGAAATATGGTGCATGAGCACCTACATAAAGAGTTTTTAAATTTCATTTCCACATGTACATATGTCCATCATGCATTAGGATGGATCATGTTATTCATTTTTGATAGGTCGTGTTCATGTCATCTAGTCTTTTAATTGCATATAGTTATAATAAAGGCTTGTTGTGTAAGGAAATTACATGATTTAGCACACCTATAAGCCATACTATTTAAGTTTTCAAATAGCCTATAATCATGTAATTAGTTCATTTAATTCAATATTAGGATCATCTAAGTGTTTCATAGGGGTCACACAAATAGAAATGCATGGTAGTTTAATATTGCTTGCATAATGCAAAGTTGCACTTTTAGAACTAGGAATTTTTAAACATCTCAGAAGTATAAGAGTCTTTTAAATACAAAAAAAATAAAAAGGCCAAGAGTCACATTTATATATGTTTTTTTGGTCAAATTATATCATAGGGAAAATGTATGAACAATGAGAAAGGGTTTTTTTAATAGATTTATATATAGAAACAAGAGAGATTTTATGATTTTTGAAAAAAATGTTTTTCGTTGTGTTGTTCCCATTTGTATATGCAACTAGATTAAGGTTTGAAAATTATATGGTTTGATAGATATTTGAGTTATCTTTCTCATGAATCCAATTGGAGGTTCTAACTCTTCTGTATGAGGCAAAAAATTGAAATTTACTAAATAGTGGTTAAAATTTTGGGTATTGTTCTTCGTTTTACTTTTCTTGTTTCCAGATTTGTCACATGTCTTTGTGGAAGGATAAGGGTTTTAATCCTTCATAAATGTTTAGGTGGTTGGAATATCTTTAAAATGAACTAGATTTGAAGTCTTGAGATGCTAGGATGTGTGAGATATGATAAAATCTATGACAGAAGTTTAGAATTTGCTTGAAAACCAAGGGTTTTACAAAGAAATTTGTTGTTTTTGATATCTTTGCATCAAAATGGAAGAAGAGAAGATTTTTTTTGAAAAAAAAATATCATAAAGGAGACCCAAAGCATGGAAAATGGATCTCAAAGAGCTTAAGGAATACTCAAAGACTTTGAAGAGGTGCAAAATGCTTCACATAATCAAAGACAAAAAAAGAGCTAGAGCATTTCACACAACAAGAGACATAATTGCAAAAATAAGATGCCACATATGATCCTAATGAAAATAAAATTAGTTAACTTATAGTCTTAGTTGATAACATTAAAAAAAACTAGGAGATGTTGAGAAATTAGAAGAAAGGAAGGTAGAAGCTAAGAGAATTGAGAAGCTTGTAAGTGTAGTCAAGCTCAAAAAAGTAACACTACAAGAGGTAAAATATGAAATGAGAGAGGAACTTAAGGCCATAACACTAGTATTACAGAAGATGTCTGATCCAAGTTCAACATGATCTTAAACTCATACAGACATCATTCAATGCAAAAACTAATTCAACAATGGATTTGATATCTAAGACTAGTGATATCCTAAATTTAATTCATTTAGGGTCAAAGATGAAAAATAAAAGAGAATTCCAAAAATTCTAGAACTGTAAAGTGTACTATCACCATAGAAAGCTATCATCCAAGGACACATCAAGGATATAGAAGTGCTTATTTCTAAAGAATCAAGTAGCACAATGAAATGAATTGAAGAACATCCAATGTCAATATCAAAAGTGAGAACATTGATTCACTACTCTAAACACATAATGTCAAACTCATATTTCTAATACAAAGAGTCAATTAATGGATGTATTTGAAAAAAATTAACCCTTTTTCATTGATGATAAAAAGGGCTAGAAGACAGAAGATGATAACATAGAGAATACTAGAGATGAGAGAAGCTAAAGATTAAGGAGAGGGGGAGAAGATTGAAGATTCTAAGAAGAATGGTATGAAGACAAGCATTAATAAGGTGAAGAGATGAGAATGGGAAAGAATGACCAAAGTGAAATTCCCATAGGGGAAAATGAAGTGAAACCAAAATAGGAAGAGTATATCACACTAAAAGGGAGTAGAACTTTCTAATAGTATAGTCAGACGATTATAGAC
Organism: Cupressus sempervirens; assembly: GCA_028749045.1. Taxonomy (NCBI): domain Eukaryota; kingdom Viridiplantae; phylum Streptophyta; class Pinopsida; order Cupressales; family Cupressaceae; genus Cupressus; species Cupressus sempervirens. The sequence continues at coordinate 354,629,196 of CM053785.1, forward strand.
AGAAAGGCCATAAGCTAGAATTTAGTCAAGAAGGTCAAATGAAATTTACAAATTTTTCCATCAATTCCAAAGGGAGAGATTGTTTGACCCACAATTCTCATTCGTATGAATCTTGTAGAATGGTAATACTAAAACATAACACACAAATGCATTGCCATTGATTGTCACTATTATTACATGCAGATGGTGCAAGCTATTAAAACTACTAATAGAAGAGTGTATTGGTCAACATATATATCGACACAAAGTCAAATTTAAGATATACAATAGGTTAAGAATGTAGTGAATTAAGGATCAACATAAATCATCACTAATGATGTGATAGGACATAAGGACATTCAAGAACAATGTAACAAGCATATAGGTCAAAGTGGTATAAGGGCATAAGGCCATAGGCTACATCTAGGTTCACAAAGGGACTAGTACATCTGGTAGTCTAGACCCCTACTACTAGACACCGTGAGTTTTCTTTGAACAACTAAAATTTGTGACTCAATTTTGAAATACATTGAATTAAGAGGGATTTTGTTTTAGGAAAAAATGTGCACATTATAGAGTATATAGGGATACTTAGAATTCATTTTGTGAAGTTATAAAAATGGGAGAAGGGGTGGGCAGGGGGGGGGGGGGGGGGGGTGTGTGTTCAATTTATTTCTCATATTGAGTGTGTAACCCAGTGAAGGAGATCAAAGTTGTAAAGAAGGGATACAAACAATAGATAGGTTGATAAGTAGGAGATAATTTCTACAGCAAGTCAAATTGTGAGTTTAAGTCAAACTCATTGACCCAATTTTCATGAGTAGTGATTCAACATGAATCCATCTCTCATGAGAATAAATGGAACACTTAGCACTCATTGGATCTGGGTGATGCTCATACGGGTGAAGTACCAGGACTTCCCGAGAGGTCACTCATCCTACTTCACTTGGTGTAGGATTTGCAAATGAGGTTGCAAGATTTGGGTTTAACCATGGAGGAAAATCCATGGTTAAGTGTACTTAGGCTAGAGTAGTACTGGGATGGGTGACCTCCTAAGAAGTCCCAGTGCTTCACCCTTGTGAGCATCACCTAGATCTAATGAGTGCTAAGTGTTTTATTTATTCTCATGAGAGATGGATTCATGTTGAATCACTGCTTATGAAACATGGGTCAATGAGTTTGACTCAAAATCACACAATTAAATCTTGATAGCAATATCACAATAGATAGTTTTTAAGAACAAAAAGACACAAGTGAATCGAAGAAGTTCACGAGACAAACAAGAGAAAGGAAGAAGAGTAGTGAATCATCAAGGAAACATAGTAGAGATCTAAAAGGAAAGGAAATGTTATTCTTAGATCATTTACTTAGATTTATTTCTTACCATTTCATCTATTTGAAAGCTCTTAATAGGGAAATCCAATAGCAAGCTTCTATAAATCCTCTTACAAGGTGTCTCTTAAAAAGAGATTTGTTAATCCTCTAACAAGGTAGCATTCAAAGGAATTTTTTAAAATCCTAATAGGAACTATGAACATTCCTAAGAAAATATGTTCCTTGAAGGAACATTTGTATCCTTTAACAAGGAAACCATGTATATGCATTATAAGGACTAGTGGATATAATGCTCCAACCACAATTTTCATCATCTCATTGAGGGTTTCCATGTATAAAATCTATTTGTGTGTGAGTTTTGATGCTTTAATAGTGTAGAATACATAACTTTATTATTGTTAAGAACACTTTCTGCAAAAAAAATTTAGCTAGGAACAAGAGTAGCCAATAAGAAAGCTTGTGCTAATTCACCCAACCCCACCCCCAATTGGGACCAACAAGAGAGCTATGTGAAGAAATGTTTACAGTGTAAATTTATATTGATGATAAATTGATTACATCTTATTTAGTTCAATCTTCTATTGATTACAAATAGATTCTTTGTTTTGGTTTTTTATGTTTGAGTGATGATGTTGGAAGTTTGAATAGAATTTTACATTCGTCTCTATATCATTCTCTCATTTAAGATAGGGTTGTGTTAGAGCTAACATGTATTATCTTATATTTAATATTAAGAATTATATTTTTTGTTGTTTGATATCCATCGATTAAGGTTTAGGGTTCAAAATTTGGGTCTATAATTTATAGTTCAAGGTTTATAAAAGTTTTCATGAAGGCTAAGCTTATAGCTTTAGGTGTTTAACATTTAGCATTGAAATTTGGATTTTATGATATATTGTTCAAGATTTATAAGGATTTTCATTTATGGTTGGGCTTGTAACTTTAAGTGTTTAACATAAAGGATTTATGCCTTAGTGTTTATCTCATTCTTGAAACTAGATATATGAGTTAAATGGATGAGTCATATGCATTTCATATGATAACTTTCATCTTGCATTTATCATGTTGATTTAACACATTAGCTTGCACTTGAACTAATGTGATTAAAACTTGTACATATACATATTTAAGTAAGTCCAATTAAATTATTTTTATCATTAAACATTAGGAAACTACCATTCACATGTAATGAATATGAGCTATGAATACTAATATTCAATCTTTTTAAAGAAACCTAGATTTAAACAATCCTCTTAGAAGCATTTGCATCATTGAATATTGTTGTTGTTAACCACAGTCATAAATGGATATTCAAATAATTTATATAGGTTTGCCTTAAAGATCTCATCTCATAGTGATCCAATGACCCTCCATAGATATTTCAAATTACCAAAAATCTTGGTACCAAATAGAATACTAACAAAATTAATGAATTGCAAAACATAAGAGTGTAAGTAGTATGACTAGATCTATGATCTATAAGTTTCTAGGAAGGGCCCAAACTCTTTTAGAAATTCATGTAAGTGGAAAAGATGAATTCACACAAATGCATTAACATAAAAATGAATCACATGTAGAGAATTGACTAAAGATAGTTTACATACCTTATTTTAAGTACAAGATAATATACGCATAAAAATACTACTACTAGTCATCGTAAATTTTGATTTCAATATATACAATAAATTGCCGATGGTCTTCATATCTTATGTTAACTCTCCAAATCTTATAAGATTTTTCTTGATTTAAATTTAATAACAATTTTATTATCTAGAACAATAGATAGATTAATTACATTAATTAAATTAAATAATTATCGCTTGACTTTTTGAAAAATCTTCACAATATTTTTTATCTATTATCAAATATTCATAAGTTTATAGTTATAAATATGATATGTCATAATGGTCTTTACAGTTAAAGAGTTCAAGAACAATCACTATATTGTAATCTATTTAAGAAATACAAGAAAATGTGATATTGATATAATCAACTATTTAATGGACACTTGGTCTACTCGTGAAGTTGAATGACTCCAAATGAACCTACCAAGAATCAAGTCTTGCTGAATACAAGACTTCAACATCACAAGAGATGAGGCCCAAACGAAATTCCCATTATAGTGTCCTATTGAACAACCCTACTCATAAATTTAAACTTCCATATATATATAATCAACTAATTTTGTTTAGAAAACTAAATCAAACCAATCATGACAAGCAATGAGCACGAGGTTGTTTCTATTCAAAGAACGCACGTGTGTAAATTGCATTTTTCGATGAATTCCTAAGAGAGGAGGAGATTCCCAACCTTAACGTAACTTAAATTATTATTTTCCTTTTATTTAATCTTTTCAACCTTGTCTTTATTAGTGTAAATTTGTATTTATTTCGGAAGAGCCAAGTTGATTGGCAAATAATAACTCGTCTCAATAAACTAAGTATATTTAGTGTCATTCAATGCCCGGAAACAAAGAACACATGGAAAAGCAACCCAAGGCCGTTCCCATATATATTGTCCAGTCGAAGTGGCCCATACATACAATTTAGTATTTCCTATTACAATGCCAGTATATGGCCCTACTCATTATGATGGTGATCAACTCGTAATAATGCATTAGATTTAATATTCGTTTGGATCACAATTATATTATTTAGAAAAATAGGTATTTTAAAATCATAACGATTTTTCCGGCGTAGTATCATAATATATATAGATATGATAGATTTAGATTGACTAATCATCATTGGTAATTGATAATTTAAACATCTATTACAAATATATAAGAAAATTTAAATATTTAGGATGATATTATAAAGTTATATGAAGATTGGGTACACTTTCTTTAGTAAGTTCGAATATACTTGGAAAATAGAGTTTCTTTGATGGATGAGTTTATTGATTTCTATTTTAAATTTATGTATGGTTTGAAGATAAATCTAAGGTGATGAATTAGGGTTTTTCATTCAAATTTTTTAGTGTTTTCTATCTATTTATTGCATTTGTGTATTTTGAAGGACAGTCTTGTGATCATGAGCTTGTCTTTGATACTCAAATTCATTCAGGACTACACACAACATTTTTTTTAATATTTTGATAAGATTGTTATCAAGATACAAATTCTTCTAGATCAACCTCTTAGAAACATGTATGATTCAAACATAGTGAACTCCTAATATAATAATATAAGTAGACTATTTACTTCGTGCAAAGTTCATAATTTAAATGCACTATTAAATGCTTTAATAGTATAAAAATGAGAGAACCATTGGCCAATCTATTGTTTATTTTTGAAAATGATAGAAAATGTCCATAACTATATTAAATCTAAGTGACTGCTTGTTTTCATTAAATCAATGAGAAGACGTACAAACCTTTTAGATAATTATATCAAAGTTGGTAAATAGTTTAATATGATAAATAAATAGATAAATTAAATTTATAATATATAATAATAAAATTGATACGAAACATGAAAAATATAAATATAAATATGTATTCATATATATTATTTATCAATGTACAAATAGTACACTTCATTAATATAAATCCAAATATAACTATAAGAATTTCACCGTAATAAAATATGCAGTTCCATAGAAGTAAGAAAAACTGTATTAAAAACTGAAGTCAATGTAAATGTGCTATTTGGGCTGCCCTAAACTCTTTACTGCGAGGAAGAATCGCTCGTCCAATTGACTTCAATTATTGAAGATCATCACACGTGTTTTTATTTTAATTTTATATCCTTTCATATCTCCTACTCAAATATACAATTGTTATATTACCCCATAAAATGCCTTTGGCCGCTTCATCTTAGTTTCATTGGATCCAATATCACACATATTCAGGCAAATTCAGTTATATATCTTGATTGAGTATTATTTGGAGTGCAATGGCAGCCATTGGATTTTCTGACGATTTCCTGTTACACAATGGAGGAATTTCTTCTGCAGAATTGGAAGTCTTAGACAATTTAGATGGAGAAGCTTTCTGTTTCCCAGACAACGATGCGCAGTTTTCATTTTTAGATTTCACTCAGCCATCCTTTTCTTATCCTTCTCAAACATCATATTCTTCGCAATCTCGTTGTTCTCTTGATAATATTGAGATCTCTTCATTCTCCACGGAGAAATGTGAAGGAGATGAAGTAGTCTGTCAGAATTTTGAGCACTCTGAGCCAAGAGAGTCATCACATAGTTCTATTGCTTTTAAGAGAATAAGAAGTGGTGATGAAGATAGGGTTTTGGAGTTCCAGAGAAAACGGTAAGAACTATATAAGGCCCCTTTAGGATTCATATTGTTATAAATTGCTTTGTTCTATTTCTTAGAAATTTATTCTATTGTTGTTTGCAGCAAGAAGAGTGGTAACGAGAAACCAAGCCAGGCACAGAAAATTATAATTGAAGTGGAAAGTGAATCGGTTTTGGAGGACGGATACAAATGGCGGAAGTATGGAGAGAAATCAATGGAAAATTGCAGAATGCCCAGGTAATTCATTCTATGCTTGTATTTTTAAACCATCAATAAATTAACTTTAAAAGTTTTACTTTGGCATGGTTGATAGTTAAATAATACTAAAAACGAGGATTTTTCAGGTGTTATTACAAATGCTCAGATAAGAAGTGCAGTGTGAAGAAACGGGTGGAACGGAAGCCTTTGGAGGATGAAATACTTGTTATAACTTACGAAGGGATTCACAACCATCAGTGCCCAAATCCTGTTTACTATGTTCATGTCGAGAAGAGAGTTTACATACCCATCACAGATACGTCAAATAATTATTGATTAACTCGTATTCTGTGGAGGAGATTAAGCCGTGGTTGAGTTGTACTTTTAAACGGCATCACGAAAGTGCACCTTTGTATACTGTCAAGCGATAGTTCATATATTTGATATTAGACTTGCTTCCAATAAGCACAACCAAAGGCCACATTCGAATAATTTTATTGTTAATTTGAATCTGAAAATAATGTATACTGAAAAAGTTATGTGAGACAATTGATTTTTACCTTAAATACATTTAAGGGGAATTTAGAAGAGCCTACATAGTTTGGAAAGTCTTATTTTATGCTTCGTTTAACTTAAGGGTGACAAAAACATAAATAGGTAGCCGGTGCTTTTTGGTTCCTGCCAAGGCAGGAATACTTATGCATTCATGTTTTTAATACGAAGTCGGTCTTTCGAAGTATTTGATGTATAATCTATTCTGATAACTGACAATTTGATACAACGTCGGGGACATAACTTTTTCATATCTTCTTCTTCACGGATGTAATTTAATAGTCAATGTTTATTTTATTCACTTAGAGGATAAACATTAACTCTTAAAAACTAAAACGTTTTTAATGGTTTAGCCAAATCAAAATTAAAACAATAATACTACTAATAATAATAGGGATAACCTTCAACTTTTTTTATTGACACGTTGAGCAATAATGAACGAACACAAACAGACTCCAACCTCTCCACCTAGATCCTTATAAAATTAGAAGTCGGATGCTTCCTACTACGGTATGACTTGAAAGAAGAGTGAAAGCATTTTCTGTTCCCCAACTGTTGAAAATTTAGATATGACGAGAGAAAGCTTTTGCAATGCTGTGATGAATGTCAAGTTTCCGTATTTAATAACTTAGTTCTGTAGAGTTTTCAACGAAGACATCTGGTTTTGCAGCTAAGGCCATTTGTGAAGCAGAACTAAGGAGCAGTTTTCAAAATAATGCACGTGCAGAACATGCGATTCCAAGAAAACTGTTGAAACAGCCTTTTATCCAATCTAAACCTAGGAAATGCAACTTAAAATTGTTGGAATAATTAAATTGGAAACTTTAAGCTTATTGAGGGACATAAACATATATATATATATATGACAAATCTATATTGACTAATTTATATTAAGTAATTTTTTTATTGAAATGTGTTGAAATGAGTTGGATTAGAAACTATTATATTTATATTTTCAAACATAGAAGCAAAATAAATTAAAAGATAATTTCAACTGCAAATAAATGCATTTACTCTTATACCACCATCTATGCCAAGAAAAATTAGGATGATGAGCACTTCATGCACTAAAAAGATATGGAGGTCCCAAAAAATAATAATGTACAACCTTTGAAGATCGTTATGGCCATCCTCATCTAACAACCCTATAAGCAAGAACTCCTTTCCTCCCATATGTCTACAAAGCAAGAGCAAAGAGATCAAAGAAAAAAAAGTGAAAGAAGGTGTAAGAGGAAAAGAATGACAAAGTCCATACTCTTAAAACACTCACTCCCAAACACTTCCAAAACCACCTTAGCCAAGACCTACCAGTCCAAGCCAAAGAGAACCAATGTGACCAATGAGCTACTAGACATTGGTAGAAATGGTAGAAAAGGCATATGCATAATAAAGCTTTTCCTTGTAAGACACAAACACCTAGCTGCCCCTAGCCACATAGCATTCAAACCACTAACCACCTACCGTGAGAGTTTTCAAATCAAGATTGAAATGAGCCATGATTGCTATGGGGAACGTAGATGGGCCAAGATCATTAAAATGCACTCAATTAATCAACTTAGCCACCAATATGTTCACCAACCAATTAATAGAAAGGATCCCAAATACCCTTGAGAAGAAACCTCCCAACACATCCTTAGAGAAAATAAATTTGATACTATAATAATGGCTTTAAGGAAAAGATAAGATAAGAGGACAAGGGTGTTGAGATCATCAAATCTCTCCCTCAAATAAAAACCAACACCCACAAGCTCCATCAACTCCATGATTGAGAGTTTGCTAGTGAAAAATCCAACAACAATGTGATAAGATAGACATTGCTCCTTGCCAAAAATATCATCCTCAAAAAGTGAGAGAGTAGTCCTAGGCTATAGTTGCTACAACTCTGGAGAACAAGATAGCCTCTAAACTCAAAAATAATGGAGCCCCACCACACCCTTTAGCACTAAAGAGTAAAAAAGAAGGTTGTTTCACCACACCCAAACAAAGGACTCTCTTCTTAAACTAGTTAGTAGAGAAGAAACAACACAAAACCAAATGCAACCAACACAGCTAAAACATCTAAGAAGATTGTCTCCCCACCAATTCCCTTGGGCACATGATCTCCCTAGGCCTTCAATATTTGGAACAATGTGGTGAACACCTGAAAGATCTTGAAAAGAGTTGTCACTAGATTACAAGGAATAGTAATTCTATTGACTTTTGGGAAGATTAATAGATTCTTGATAACCCCCTCATGCATACTAAGTTCTTACCTCTACACGAGAAGTGTACTAGATTGTATGGCCCTCACATTCGAAACTTTATCACCCTTGATAGACAATGGATTACTTTCCAAAACCTTGAGCCAATGGAAGTGGGGCTTGCTTAGGAGCTACAAGACCTTCTCCATACTTATAGGATCCCCCTCACTTTAGTTGAGAACTCCTTACTTTGGAAACTCGCACCGCAGGGGGAGTTTATATTTAAGTCTTCTTATCTCTGTGGTATGGGGGGGAGGTGGCCCAGGCTGATTGGAGAAAAGCATGGCACCCTTGGATCCTACCAAAGATAAACTTCTTTTGGTGGACAAATTTGCATGGGTTGATCCTCACTATTGATAACCTCTAACATAGAGGGTATCAACTCGCTAACTATTGCATTTTATGTCTCCAAGATGTAGAATCTATTTGACACCTTCTTATCCAATGCCCCTTTCCTATATATGTTTGGAGGAAATTTCTAGACCTATGGGAGGTCCAATGGTGTATGAAGAGTGAATTTCAAAGAAATTTATTCATTGGGACAGTTTGGATGCTTACCCATACCTTAGAAATTTATGGTTGATTATCCCCCCATATTTTACTTTGCATATATGGAAGGAAAGGAACAATAGGATTTTTAGGGAGCAAGCCACTACCAGTTTGGGGGTGGTCCAACAGATTATTAGGCTCCTAAAAAAATACAATGGGATTTGGCACTGGAAGTAGCCCCACCCCACCTCGAACCCCCTATTAATTGTGTAACTCTTATATATCATATTGGTTTGATATAGATTTTTTCTTGCATTAAATGTAGCCCTATATATAATTGTAATTATCCTAGTGGTGATCAGCATCCCTAGAGGCATTATTGTTAAAGGTTAATCTTTATCATTTTAATTAGTTTGTTCACTAACTAAAGTCCTCTCCAATAGCCACTAGTTTCAAGGAATCAATTAGAGGCCGAGCTAGGGAGGGCATGTCTCTTCTAGGGACATGCCCCTTGGTTGCCATATTTATGTAGGTTATTATTATGGATAAAGGAAACACGAAATTCATATGGTTTTCTTGTTTAGCAATACTACCATACTTGAATTATTGCAAAGATAAAACATTTTCAGAATAGTATTTATACTATTGTTAACACTTCACACAAGTCTGACACATAGAAGATCATCTTCAGCAAGTACATCAAAGCATTGAGAATTTTTGTTATTCAGAATTTGCAAAAACTTTACATGGTATTAGAGCTCTGTTAGTTGAACCTAGGCTCTACAAATTGACAATAAGATTTAAATATCCAGCAACATCATTCTACATTCAATGGCTAGCACAATCAAAGCTGAAGATAGGTTTAATGGAAAGGAACACTTCATTTCTCAAAAGTTTAGAATTATGATCATCCTCAAATACAATGATGTGAAATAATTTTTTGATAAAGAATCCAAGCAGCCTAATGTTGATCCTTATAAAATGATCTAGAGTAAAGGAAACAAGAAAGCCACGCAAATCATATTAGATGGAGTAAAAAATGGTATAGTACCTATGCTCATGAAACATCAGACAACATTTCATATGATGAATGCATTATTAAATGCATATGAGGTCAACAATGTGACTAGAACCCTTGCACTAAAAAGGCAACTAAATCATATACAGATAAAGAAGGGAGAATCTATGAACTCATACTTCCTAGGGTAACTAGTCTAAGAGATGAACTTGCAAGTATATGGATCATAATTGAAGAGAAGGAACTAATACTTATGGCTATAGATGGGCTACCAGATTCATGGGGAATATTCTCACAAGGAGTAAGTGTTAGAGACAATCTTCTAGATTTTAATAGACTCAAAGGAGATTGCTTGCAAGAAGAATCTAGGAAAATTAAGAAAGGAGGAAAAATAAAAATTGAAGATGAATAACTTCATGTTCTCAACACAAATTCTTATAAAGGCAAGAAGAAACACTTCAAGAAGAAGAAAGGAAATAAAAGAAATAACAAACCTAAGAAAGATTTATCCAAAATAAAATGCTTCAAATGTGAAAAACTTGGACACTATAGATCTAATTTCCCTATGAATGCAAATCAACAAGTAAACTATACAAACATTACCAAGAAAAAAGAAACCTATGACCCAAAGAATGGTGTATTGTATTCTGCACTAATAAATGAAGTATCAAGCAAAGCATGAGTAATTGATAGTGGATCATCTCGACACATTACAGGATATAAAGAAGTACTAGATTTAGTATTAGAAGAAGTTAATGGCAAAGTAACATCGCTGATAATTCCTCTCATTCAGTCAAAGGAATTGGGAATTACACCTTGAAACTAAAGTCAAGTATTTCTCTACATCTCAAAAGAGTACTCTATGTACCAGGAATAAAGAAAATTTTAATTTCTCTTACAATACTTGAAGATGATGAAAATAATGTTGCATTTGTGGATAGTAAAGTAATGACTTGTTTTAAGAACTCTTCATTTAAGAAACCAAAGTTGATTGGTCAAAGAAAGGGATTCTTGTATGAATTAAATACAAAACCTAGTCAACCTATTCAAGCCAGAATTCATGAAGTTGTAGATATAAATGAAATATGGCACAAAAGGTTAGGACATTTGAATTTTAAAACCTTATCAACTATGGAGATGATGGTTATTGGTTTGCCCAAGTTGAAAAAAAGAGCATTCAAGCATATGCAAAGAATGTGCTCTGGGTAAGAACAACCAAAATTCCATTTCATGATAGCACCAGAAAAACTAAGAATATTTTGGAATTAGTCCACTCATATTTATGTGGACATATGTATGTTCCTTCTCTTGGGAGGTTCTAGTACAATATACTATTTATAGATGACTTCTCTAGGAAAGCTTGGATTTATTTCTTAAAATGTAAAGAATTAGAAAAAATCCTTAAGAGATTTAAAGAATTCAAAACCTTAATTAAAAACTTATCAAGACATAAAATTAAAACTATTAGGACTGATAAAGGAGGGGAATATACTTCAGACTTTTTAAAATATTTTTTTAAAGAAGCAAGAATTAAGAGGGAGTATATTGTTCCTTATAACCCTCAGCAAAGTACAGTGGTAGAAAGGAAGAATGAAACAATTATAGAAGTAGCAATAGCTATGGTATTTGATCAAAATTTAGAATATTATCTTTGGGCAGAAGCCTCTTGTACTGTTGTCTATATTCAAAATAGAAGTCCTCACTCTCAGCTTGGAGATAAAACTCCTAAAGAAGTCTTTACTATGGTTAAACGAGGGATTGAAGACCTGTCGGTCGAGTGATAATCCTTCCCTAGTGGTCGAGTATGAAAAGCCCTGACCTAGCTAAAGAGTGGTTCTTTCCAACCCAGGTTTTTTTTAATAAAATAAAGCCCTCGATCATAGGTTTCGGACACTCTGCATTCATGCTGACCAACCGGGGAAAACCCCAACCGGAGGGAGGGGTATTCTCTCGACCATTGAGAGAAGGTTTTCCAAAACTACAGCTATCTCCAACTTCCCCTTAGGGCCCACCCGTGCATGCGATTCTTCGACCGTTAGAGCCATAAAATTTTAGGCTCTGTTAGTGCAGGTTGGTCCCGTACCCACAGCCGATTCTCCTCGTAGGGCACCCGCGCCCTACAATAATATGAAGGGGGGGCCTGTACGGGCCCTACTATTCTAATGGGCTATAAGCCATCTTAGCATATTTGGGTGCCTAGTATATATACATGCTCCAAAAGAAAAGAGAACTAAGTTAGAGCCCTCTGGGAGGAAAGGCATTTTTGTCAGGTATAGTGAAACATCTAAAGCATATAGAATTTCATAATTGGTCAAAAAAATATTGAACTTAGTAGGGATGTAATATTTGAAGAAGATTTAGCATTCAAAAGAGCCCTAAGTTCTAAAGATCCCACACATTTACCTAGTTCTAAAGAACACCATGAATCTGAGTTTCAGAGGGAGAACATTGAATAAATTGAAGATGAAATTCAAAGTCTTATCTTGAGGAAACTTAGATTCTAAGAAAAGACCACTTTGGGCTATTAATACTATAAAGGAAGCACAAGACTTCACTGCACCATTTGGAAGCTTTAGAGAAAGAAAAAGACACAAAAAAAATTCTAGTTATGCAGCAAAAATGAGTGATTTATCTAAATTAGTACCTACCAATGTTTTAGATGCTATTAAACATATAGCTTGGAAGGATGCTATGATGGAAGAATACCAATCCATTATTAAGAATGATGTTTTGGTAATTATTCCAATGCCTAAAGGAAAATCAATTGTTTGTTCTAAGTGGATATTTAAAATTAAGCATGTTGCTAATAGTACCATTGAAAAATATAAAGCCAGATTCATAGCTAGAGGTTTCTCTCAGAAGGAGGGAATTGATTATGAAGAAAGCTTTGGTCCAATTGCCAGATACACCTATATATGAGCAATCCTAGCTATTACAAGATCGAAGAGATGGAAAGTACATTAGATGGATGTAAAACCAACATTTCTGAATGGAAACTTTATAGAAGAGGTATATATGGAGCAACGTAAAGGATTTGAAACGGATAACCCTAATTTTATTTTTTTAGGCTCGAGAAAACTCTCCATGGTCTTAAATAGGATCCAAGGGCCTAGTATGAAAGATGTAGGACTCCTTCATTACTCCTAGGACTAGAAGTATGGCAGAATTCTGACAACATTATACTTAATCAAGGGAAGTATAAATTAGACATCTTGAAGAGGTTTGGAATGTGGAACTGGAGACCTATGTCTTCTTCAATGGAGACTAATCTACACAAACTTAAGGAAGAAGCTATAGAATCACCCTCCATAGATTCTACTCTCTATAGAAACATGATTGGGTCTCTTATTTGCTTAGTAAATACAAGACTAATATTTTCTATGTTGTTAATGCCTTAAGTCAGTTTATGTGTGAGCCAAAGGAGATTCACCTAGTTGCAGTCAAACAAATCATGAGATACTTACAAGGCACTCTTAATCTTGGGCTCAAGTATGAAAAAGTTGACATGGACCTACATGGGTATAGACTCAGATTGGGATGGAAGTGTTACTAATAGGAAAAACACTTCAGGATGTTGTTTTAGTTTAGGCTTAGCAATGATATCTTGGATATGAAGAAAATGGGTATCAGTAGCACAAAGTTCCATAGAAGCTAATACATTGCCACAACAACGACTTCTCGAGAAGCAGCTTGGCTCAAAAAGTTACTTGTGGGATTATTTAGTCAATCCATGAATCCAACTATTATTCATTGTGATAATCAGAGTTTCATCAAGCTTTTTGTGAATCCAATTTTTCATGATAGATCCAAACATATTGAAATTCCTTACCATTATGTAAGAAAAATGGTAGATATGAATACTGTAAAATCAAAATACATTTGCACTACAGATTAGACAATAGATATGCTTACCAGACCTCTCTCTCGAGTGAAGATAGATCACTTTAGGAAAAGACTTGGTATGGTTGAATTTTAATACATTTGTATTTTTTAATTATTAATAATTTTGAATTAAAATTATTATTGTCAGGCTATTGACTATTATGGGATTCACTATTTGTATTTCTTATCTAAGAGGTGACGATCTCTAAGAAAATGAACACTTGTATAAAAGACATTATGAGAGATGATGATCTCTAAAATAATGTGTTGAACAATAGAAAAATACTGTCAGATCTAGGTGAGTTCAAGATCATATGGTGATGTAGACATTTCTATGTCTATGAATCATAACTTTGATAAATGAAGAATCTAACCATTAACCATGTTTTTAAAACCAAGTACCTGATTTTGGAAAACTACAAAAGCTGATCTTTTGGGGTTTTTTTTATTATTTTTACTGTATGCAAAATGTGAGCCCAATTTTAGCATAGATACGGGAGCCCATGTTTGGATTTCTACTAACCTCATGTTGCTTTTTTTCAATGTAGCAAGAATTTTACTTTGTTTTCTACTATTTTATTCCATTGTTTTCAGTTATGCTTTATAATTTACTCAATTTATTATTTTTTTCACTTTTAATATTTAAAATTGTAAATTTTCATTGTTAATAGTATTATCTTTAGATTATTGCATCTATTCATTTAAAAGTTATTGTTTTAGATGTTTCAATGTATTAAATAAAAAATACAATGTTGAATGGTTAGATAGATGTAAATTAGATTGTTCAAACATGTAATTACATTCAGTATTTTATATTTATTTAAACTAAATAGTAATTAATTATAAATTGGTTTGTAAGCCATATAACAAAGAAAGTAAAAGTAACTATATTTCTAAGTCTAACCTCAACCTAACCATAACTATAAAATAATTTGATCTAAACCCTAAGCATAAAACTAAGTATTTAATGTGTAACACCCTGCCAAGGATCCAAACACAAAACTAAGTATTTAATGATTTTACTTATTGTATTGTACTTTTTTTCATTGATCGGAAAGGGATGATGTAATCTATTTTATAAATGTATATTCTTTCAGTCTTTCATACCCTATGACATGTATAGTGGATGATTGTGCATTCCAGATTATTGCCAAGTGGCATTTGGAACAAATGTATATTATTTAAATGGATTGAACTTGTAGTTATTCTTTCATGTGGATGTGTTATTTATTTTACTTCTAGTATTATTTAAAAATTAAATGTGACTCAACATCTTGGGATCCTTAAGGAATGTAATCTCTTATGTTTTCTTATGTATTATTGTATGTTATTGCTTACTTAGTAAAAATTTAGGTTAGTTCTTTCGTTCCCTTGGTTGGGAATTACATAATGCGCTCCCTTACCTTAAAACCATATCTTTTTAAATAAAACTTCACACTAACCGTAAACATAGTATTAACCTTGATATAAAATCTCACTCTCACCATAATTCTAAGCCTAACCCTAACACAGATTAAAATTTTAACCAAATTATATGATTAAAATTGATAAACTTAATTCTAAGCCTAACCCTAATCATTAATAAACTTAATCCTAAATGTTAAACCCTAATTCTAATTGTAACTTCAAATCTTAAACCTAACACTTGATCCCTAGCCATGTAACCATAACAGTAGGTCCATAATGGAAAGTAATCTTAATCCTAGGTTTGAAAAGTTTATTTAAAGATTTTAAATTGGGTTGAAGAAATATTTAAATCTTAAATGATAAACTATAAAATAGTACTTCAAAAAAAACTTATTTTGTACACTTACAATCTAATTATATTAATTTGTTAATATTTCTCTTGATAATGATATTTAAATATGATTTATATTCATTTAATTTCTCCACACGATATGTGGGACTTAAATTTTCACCATAATTTATGTAGATAATACATTTCAATTGATATGGATTTTATCTTTAGATGTGTGTTTGATTCTTTTAGCATGAGGTTTGTTCACATTGGACATAGCTAGAGTGTCATAAATTTGATAAAGAATCCCATCTTCCATAAGAAAGAAAAACACATCGACATCCAATAATATCTTCCAACTAAGATCTTGTTATCACCCTAACTATTACTATGACATTTACACAAAACATAATTGTGATCTAGTAATCAAACATGAAGTTGCCTCTAAGTAAACACCACTTTTTGATACACATTCTTGGTTGCACAAATCTTCACTGAACATCTAAGCTCACAATCTAAGTGAGTCTCCAACTTAGCCTCTTTACTAAAATTTATACTTAAGGGAGAAACAATATTTTGATTACTTTTGACTACATCCTCCTCATGTTCATTAAAAGGACCTTTTGAAACCATTACTTTTGGGACCACCTTCTTCTATCGTCCATTAATAGGTTCAACAATTTATTAAAGAAAAGGGCACTGAATCTTACCACCATGGACACCTCTATTCAAATCTTGAAACATCACCTAGTTGAGAAAGGAAAAAAAATTCACCTTCTTTTATTTTCTATGTATCACTTGATAGCTCTTTAGAAACCTTTGAATAGTTTAATTCATAGAGCACATGTCATTTCCTTTGGTTTACTAAAATCTAGTAGGACTACAAAAAATGTGGCAATGATAGTGTTCACATGTATTGTATGTAAATTACTAGGTCATGTCTAAAAATCAACTTTTTTAATGTACTCATTTTCCAAAGGAAGACAGGAAGACAGGGTACTCATTTTCCTTACCCACTTCAAGAACGCCTACTTCTCTACTCTATTTTCCTACAATGGAAACACAACACCATCTTTTTAGTGCTTGAGAAGAAGAAACCACTGGAAAATCCAAGCATTTTGGTGGACATCTCATCATAAATAACCCTTATGGGTTTAATAAATAGTATTTTTATTCTAAACAAGATCATTCATTTCTTTTTAAAGGTAACTTTTTCAATTATAGGTGGAATATATAATTAATAAATTTCTTAATTAATATATTTAAATTATATTATAATATTAAACATGTTTTATAATAATTAGTGTACATGGAAATACTAATCTATAAGTTACATTATATCTTTGTTAATAATTAATATTAACTGATCAACATAAATTAAATTTAATAGCTTTTTAAAGGTAACTTTTTCAATTATAGGTGGAATATATAATTAATAAATTTATTAATCGATATATTTAAATTATATCTTAATATGAAACCTGTTTTTATAATAATTAGTGTACATGAAAATATTAATCTATAAGTTCTAATATATCTTTGTTAATAATTAATATTAACTAATCAATATAAATTAAACTTAATGTAAATAATATATTATACAATTATTCAATAAATTGATATCTAAATAATATATTTTTTATATTAAAATAGTTAAAATAAAGGGGCTTGGCACATAAGAAAACAATGGTTAAACTATTGGGCACTTTCACATCCTTTTCCTTAATATCAAAAACATGTTCCCTTGAACTTGCATAGACAAAACAAGTTCATATATAACATAAAAACCAGATTTCTAGTTCCTCCTTATAATAGAGACACATAGATAAAGATGTACCATCCACATAAATGCTTAAAACATAACTACTTAAAGAGTTATTTATTCAATTCTTGGCAACCGACATATTTCCCTGTAGATGTCACCATCTAAAATGCTAATTATGTGTGATATTATAATATGTTCATTCCTAATGCAAACCACAATCTTATTCATATGTTCAATCTTAATTGTTTTAATAATTATCCTTAATTTAAAAAATTTGCCAAGGTATAATCATAAACATATTTATATAAGATATTTTTAGAATTCATGCTTAAGTTGATTTATTAATATAGTTGCTTGGAGTATTATTTTATGATTAGGCTTAAATTTGGTATAATGTTCAATTAGCCTTAACATTAAAGTTTACTTAAGTGTTTAACTTTTTTTATTTAATTGATATGGTTTTAAAGATCTGTGCATTTATATAATTGATATTTTAGATTTATTTTGTTAAATAGTCATTTTGTGATTTTTTATGTTGTTTAAACATATATGTAGATTATATTTGATGGAGCCACCCCACGCCCTCCCTCTCTCCACCCTCACCTCCACCCCCTCCATCTCCACCTCCACCTCCACCCCCACCTAGTCCTCCTCCAACACCTACCATAGAGGATCTATGAGAGAGCATGAGGTGTAATCTTAGTGACCTCATGCAAGATATTGAGACTATCAGGCGTGAAGCCCACCCCGCTCCTCGCCTAATACACCTCGTAGATAGTATGCAAGGTATCATTCACTCTATATAACATTTGGATTCTGATATTGATAGCTTTAGATTATAGAGGAAAAACATGTGTGCCTTTTATTCTGATGGCCTATCCTATAGAGAGCTCCATAAGCTCAAAATAGTTAAATGACATTTTACAAGATATTTTGTAAACTCTAAGATAGGTGAGGAGATTAGCGAGAAGAAGCCTCACATTTGTATTAGATGGTGCATGCATCCACATATATCAGCAGACTTTTGGGAGCGCTAGTGGATGGTATTTAACCATCCACCACATGCAAATCAAGAAGTGCCCATGTACTTCCTTAGGAAGCTATGGGCTGAATTTGAATTAGGTTTGAAACCAATTTTTTTGATATTAAATCATTTTAGGGGTTTGTTGGAGGGATTCCTTAGGATAGGCTTGGGGCAAAGCTGAGAGATAGAACGAGAAATCGCATATGGCCTCAGCTTTTTGTACCTCTTCTCGCACCAATTGTCCCAGTACCACACCATCATTGAGTAGTGTCATCTTCTCTTATGTCATTGAGTGCCCTTTTAGGCAATTTAGTAGAGCAATAAATGCAGGCGAGAGATATTCATCAAATTGGACACATTTTTACTAGTTGTAGAGATATATGCAGAGGGCTCCAGAGCAACATTGATACAACACATGATGACCATTATGATTTTGATGATGATCCATATGTTGCCCATGATTATGTCAGTGATGATATTGATGTGTCATCATTTTTTGACCTCATGTAGGGAGAGTTCAAAGACAATCTTCAACAGTAGGTAAAATTTTAGAGTTTGTAGACAGTTAGTAGCAGTAGTTAAAATTTTAATTAAAATTTGAATATAAAGTACATAATTATTTACTTTCTACACACATGTGTAATTGTGTTAACCATATTATTGTATGTTGATTTTGAAATAATAGAGGATGAATGA
Source organism: Cupressus sempervirens (assembly GCA_028749045.1). Classification (NCBI taxonomy): domain Eukaryota; kingdom Viridiplantae; phylum Streptophyta; class Pinopsida; order Cupressales; family Cupressaceae; genus Cupressus; species Cupressus sempervirens. Next base: position 354,648,366 of record CM053785.1, read on the forward strand.
TAATGTTCCTCTTAGGAGGTAATATAGTCTTTTTTCAAGACCTACAAATGTTGGCATCTCTCATACGATATGCACTTTGAACCACAATGTGAAAATGTACATTTGAACTCAAATTTAATCAAATGTGCTCATATCTTCTTTTTATCTAATTTTGTAGGGATTGATGGCTGCTATACAATTTGATGTTAGTACAAGTCTTGATCCATTGACCATTGAGGCATAGTCTCAAATACCTACGGTGTGAACTTTTGACTCAAGAAAAATAATTTGTACTTATTTTATGTATGTACATTGTTATTAAATTATAATATTCAACTTTTATTAATGTGTTTTGCTTTTATGAATAGGAGATGGATTGTACTTATCCATATAGTTCTCAATATAGTTTATTTTTTACTCCATCTTTTGACCATGTGAGACATGTTGATGAACATCATGGTAACATATCTTTAGACACATCTGCGACATTGGCTACTACTTAGGTATGATATATATACATGTTTTTATAGTTTATAAAAAATGTAGTGTACAAATTATGTACTTTTTACTTTATGTTTTTTATAATTTTGACTCAACATTATGTATCCATAATTTTAGGACTATGTCACCATGAGTGTTGCTGAGAGTATGGGACTAAGCCAAATGGAGGTATCTACATCATCTTTTGAAGCCAGTATTGTGATTTATGTACATACATAGTTCATTATGCTCTTTATCAAAATTTTAAAATGTATCTATTGTAAATTACAAGACCTCACCACTGTCACATTTGGTAGCTTTCATAGTGCACCTCCTCTCGTTATAGAGGGACACCCATCACATGTGGTATTATTTTATTATGTAGTGAATATTTAATTTATTTGCAAGCTAGATTTTGAAACTCATTTCAATTAAGAATGTACATGATGAGACACCTCATGTTACACAGGATGATCTATCTACCTCACGGGGTATCCCACATGATGAGACAACTCATGTTACATAGGATGATCCATCTGAGTCCTCTTCACGTGGACTATAGAGGACTGTAGAACAGATAGATTAGGTCTTTCTGGAACCTTTAGATTGTGTTTTTATGACACATATTGTTTATTTTGATACACTTTGTATTAGGATAGTTAACTATATTATATGTATTTTTTGACTTCATAGATCATGCTATGACATGTTAGACCATGTACTAGTTTTCTATGACTTCTTATCATGCTAGTGTATGTAGTATATATTATTATGTTATCATGTTGTACGTATGAACTACTTTCTTTATTGTGACATATTTTATTCCTGTTATGACATATTTTGATAGTATATGGTACAAGAACAATAATTTTAACTATTTATATACAAACATTAATTCAAACATGTTTGAATGTAAAAGTATTGGAAAACAATAGGAGGTCATTACTTGAACTATTAATTAATTGTTAATATCAAGTGCACAGCTTTAACTTTCTAATAGAAGTAAACTCCTATTTTTAAATGTTTACAACATGTTTCATAATATATGTAAGACAATGTCAATAACATATCTATAGAAGTGAACTCATAATCTAAAATTGGTTCAACACATTTCTTCAAATGAGGTCCTATAAAATTAAATTGTAAAACAAAAACACATGTTAATAAAAGCATAAATTAATATGAGCTATCTGAACTATGTAAATATGTATAATTTGTATGTACTTGCTATGTGTAATTACACAAGATGTTGATGTTCGATCCACCTTAACATATAAATTTGCATAAATTGTAATTGAGACCTGAATAAGAGGTATATATAAGTTATCAATTTTTCTATTGGAAACACATACATACATGTAATCAAATTATATAAGTACATATACAAAAATAGTACAGTAAAGAAAAAACTTACATGTGTTTGATTTAAATGTAGTCATCCCACTGTACCATCTACATCCTCTCTCTTTTGCAATGCATCTATTATTGTTTCATGCTCGTCCATTGAAATTGTCCATAATACCTTATTGGTGGGTCTCCCTTTGTATCTTTTTAATTTGATATTTGTTGCCACAACCAAATGAGAATAGTGTAAACTTTTCTTTTCAAATTAGTAGTCTTCAAATACTGGTAAACCATTTCTTCTTGCTGGGTATGTACATAGCTAGATGCTAGCTACAATGATAGATCCAAATGGATACTCAAAACCATCATCATCTACTTGATGACATATCAATTTTTTCTTAGGTTCCACACATCTAGCTAGCCAATACTCAGTCTGTTCAACATTATCATTAGGTGCAATAACAACATAAACATGTCCTACAAGATAAGATAAAGTACATAAACACTTTAATCACATGTGTACATACATAAATAATATATTAAATACATGTACTTGAATTATATTAATGACATGTACATAAAAAAATATTATAAATTGAAGCATGATCACAACAAAATCTAATTTAATTGTGCATACTAGGTCGTATGAGGTTTGGAATACGACCATAATCTTCTGATGCAAAAGTAACATTCTAGCCTTCATTTACTATATTATCTTGAAAATGTGTGTCAGTAGGTGCTAATGATTTTTGTTCCCAAACTTCAACCCATTCTATATTCTCCCATTCTTCTCATTCACCTGCAAGACAAAACTAACAAAAACAAGCAAGCTCCCTAGTCCATATAATCCAAGTGTTAGAATCTAAAATAGTAAATGAATTCTATTTAGCTAACCCACTAATTGTATCATAGTCATAGGGTAAAAGCACAAACCTATGGCATCCTTTTGCAAAGGAAAAGGCTAACAAAAGTATAATTGTTCACCTTTAATGACATAAAATTGGTATTATTATTTTGAATTTGGAATTAAAGTAAACTAATGAAATGTGTAGAAATGGATGAACTTTAGGATTATAAATTTTAATAATTATTTGGAATAAGAATTGATATATTTGCTAATTTTTATAGATAATTTTTAGGTGCTAAAAAATGTTGAAAATTAGGCGTCTAGTTCCCACCAAAAAACTATATGTAAATAAACTTATTTCCCTTTGATTTAAGACTATGTTATTGATAACATATACATCTAGAACAATTGAAAATATAAATTGGCTTTAGAATTATATTTTCTCTTTTATAAGGATTGAAAATTTAGTTCACCTAAAATTGATAGTTTTCATCTCCTACCATATTTTTCAAAATAAATCTATTCTAAACAAGAATAAAATATATATTTTAGAAGAGGACTCTCTCCTCTAGAATGTCATATAATATTTAGATTTTTTTGATATGTTTAATTATTTTTTCTTTCTCAAAACTGACATCTCTTTTAGTGTTAAAATACATGGTTGTAGAATTTTTTTTAATTTTAATATACTATATCTAATTAAAACACCATAAACTCAACATGAGAATATTCTTGACTCTGAGCTCTATAAAATGGTGTTTATATATTATTAAAAATATATCACAAAAAATAGTAAGAGTTATTGAAATGCCACTTTTTAAAAATAATTTTATTTCTTTAGTAATTGGATACAAACTAGTATAAAACATGCATTTAATAGACATTTTCAATTCAAAAAGTGTGAAACCATATATAACTTAGCTAGAATGAATTTATCTAGATCATATATTTTTAAAAAAATGAATTTTATATAGAAATACACAAATTCAGTCATTCTGATAAGTCAACCTAAAAGGTGACATAGTTTTGTATTTTTACCCCATATCTTGAAAGGATATTTTTCTCTTCAACTAGGTAGAAGAAATGTTTGATTGGAGAGTTCTGACTTGACCCTATGTATAAATATTTGTTACAACATTTGACAATCTCATGTGCATTTTTTAATTTGGCTTTTTCCTCAAATTTTAATTACTTTCTACTAAGGGCTCTCTTCACGCATGCACAAGCACCATCATGTTCTCCTTTACCATGTCTAGCCTAAAAAAAGCTCCACACATGTTGGATATTAGTTTGCCTATGTGTCCTACTCAACCAATACAACATTCTAGCTTTCTTGAATTGTCTTGTACAATTATTTGACCATATCCAATGTTGTGTCATTTGAATTTGTCTCTCTTTTAAATTATCATAAAAGACCTTGAAACAATATTTGACAAACTCAGACGAATGAAGTTTATTATCACTCATATAGAAATGGTACTCTCTCAATATTTTTTGATCCTCCTCTATACTATCAAGTGCATGCCTATAAATTATATGAAGATAAATTGTTTCTTGCACTGAATTGTAATATTGTGGTTGTACCTTATCTTGTGGTGCAAGTGTATAGTTCTCTACAAAGTCAACAACTAAAAGTATAGTACCAATTGAAATTTTATTCTTACATATGTAAAATTGTCCATCAAGCCATCTAGCATACTAAGAGTGTTTAACATATTTAGGTATGGTCACACTCTTAAACTCATCTATAAATGTATGACAACTAACTTTATCTGTAACTAGATTACACCTTCTTCCAATCTTCCCATCCTTCAATGGATATTCAATAGTTTCAAATATTTTTACATCAACTAATTCTTGTCCAAAAAAGCAGTCAAAGCATTTTCATGAAAACATTCATCTAACAAAGAAAGATTGCCATACATTTACATGTACTAGAAAGAAATGCATTAAAAAGAAAGTATTGATCATTAGGTGGCTTACAAAAAAAACCTAATATGCAATCCTTTATAGTTTGGGGTGGTATTTTTATACCACATTCTTAAAAAATTTCTTTACTATGCATGGTACCACATATAGATCAAAATACATTATAATGGTAACGAAATTGTAATTGAGTTTCACAACAACATGTGATTCTTTCCTTCTTAATCCTTACATATGATGGTTTACACTTTTCAAAACATTTTTGACTAATGGTAATAGTTAACACCTTACCATCTACAAATTTTCTAAATAATTTAGTTTGAGTCATGTCCAAAAGATGTTTAGGATGTAGATCATGTATTTTTGACCCAACTCTCAATTTAAGAATATCTCTTGAATTAGGTGATACTCTAGTATTGTCATGCCAAAAAATTTCAACCAAAGTTTTTCCTTCACTAGTGAATTTCATATCACATCTTAAGAGTCTACCACTAGAAGTCCACAAAATATTTGTTGGATCACATTCAAAATTAACCCTTCTCTTTATAGTGTAATGATCCCATCTTTTGGCCTTCACGTTCTCCAAAGTCTAAGTGGAGGATAAGAAAAAATTAAATTAATTTCTTATAAAGTCATTAAATAAATTAAAATTAAAAGTTGTCTTTATATTTAATTAATTTAATTAATTATTGTATTACAAAGGAGATGCGTCTAGAGTGTGTATTAATTATTGGAAAGGTGGAAGCCTCTAGAAGCACAATTAATTATTGCAAGAGAGGAGTTTCTAGAGAGTGCATTAATTATTAGAAGGGGGAAGCTTCTAGCACTTGCAATTAATTAATGTTTTAGTTCTTTCTAGAAGGGTGAAGGAATAGGATAAATAGGGGTGAGAGTCTCACTGTTGAGCATGGGATTATTGTATCGGATGATGATGACTTGCATTTGATAAGAGCTTAGATGTGTGAATCACACTCCCTTTTTTTGGCATTAGAGGATGTTCATCCTCTCTTGTAACATTATAGATGTCATTCCCTTAGGGTTTGGCCTTTGGAATACATCTCTTTTTAATTGATTACAACATTCTTAGCATCAATATAATTTCAGCCTTGGTTCAGCTTTTGGGCATTCTTGGGTGTCCATTACATATAGCTCTTTCTAAAGTCTTACAATTCACATTAAGATATCCAATTATGTTGCCAATTAGTCTTTTCTCAATTGTTGATATGTTAACTAAAGTTGTTGTTATTGCTTGTTATGTTGCATTCTTATCTTTAGAGTGACTTCTCTTTTCAATAAAATCAAAGACACTAGCAACAATGGATACAACTTGTTTTAAAGACTCACTTTTATTCTTGGGTTTTGCATACATTCCTAACCTTTTCATTACTTTTCACATTTTAGACATTTTAATTAGTTGCAACATCAATTGACATTGAAACCCAAATTTTCTATTATAAAAAAAAAGGTCTATATAATCTATTTTCATGTGTCCTAATTTGTCTCCATGAAACCAATACCTCAAGATTATCTAGTACATCATTAGGAAAATGAAAATTATGTTTAGGAACTTTAGTATCATTCTAACATATTTGTTCAGTAATTGGTGTTTCTATGTCTACATTCATGCAATTTTTATTTTCAAGTGACATTTCATTTTCACTATTATTTAGGATTTGAATATCATTTTAAATTTTACTTGGTATTTCTTTCAAGGCATGCATTTTCATTAGAGTTTGTTGTGCATGATCATTTGACAATCTATTCTCATGAAGAAAATCTAAATAATTTAAATCATAACCTGCTTCTAAAAAGTCACCAATTTCATCATGAGAAAAAATTTGAGGGTTTGGAGACACACCTGTATTGAATGTTTGATTAGAATGTGCACCTGAATCTCCTTGTATTGGGTTCTCTTCTTCAACCTCTTCATCCATTGTGGTATCCTCAATGTCTTTCTCCTTTGAAACGTTGCCCAATTCTCTAATTCTTTTTCTTCTCTCTCTTTGACATTGTGCTTCATTCTCTTGATTTATTGCAATCTCCTCATTTGTCAGAACTTTTTTTTTTTCTTTCGTCATTGTTTTGATCCCATGTTTGCACCAATTTTCAATTTGAATTAATAGCTGGAAAATTGTAGAAGAAAACAACAAAATAGAATAACTATGATAGAATCCATTGTTGTAGATCAAAACTATTATTCAATAATTTCAATCATTGACAATTGGTCTATGGGGTATCTTTTGGGGTCCAATAGGTAGATTGGAATTGGGTACTTGATTGTTTAAAAAATGGGTACCCGATTATAACCCAATTTATAATTAGGTACCCAATTTTTAAACAATTGGGTACCTAATTATAAATTGGACACCCAATTTTTAAACAATCGGGTACCCAAATTTTAAATAATCAGGTCCCCATTTCTATTAATGGTCAAAACCAAATTGGGCACCCGATTTTTGAATTATAAATCGGGTTCCCAATTCTAGTGATAAGCAGGAATTTGGAATGGTTACAAATTTGCATGTGATTTTTCCTTGGGGAAAGACATGGCATAGGCTTGGTCCCACCAAGCCTATGCTTTATGAATCATTTTTTCCAAGGCATTTAATTAATAATTTTAAGGACTGTCATAATTTTTATATGGTCATCCCCATTGAATTTTTTGACACAAAGAAAACCCGTTATAGGTCTTAATGTTCTAATTTAAAAAGTATAAATTTTATAGTGTTATGAGTTCATTTGCTATTTTTCTATTATTTATTAATCAAAAGTATCTCTTAAATGTTAAATAGTGACATTCACTAAAAATTTAATAACTTTTTAAATTATTCATATTTTATAAATTAATTTACATGTCATCAATTCTCTCACAATTTTTTTAAAGCTAAAAAATTTTAAAACATAAATTTTGATTAAATTATGGTGTTTGTACATGAGACATTTTAGAAATTAGCTTAATCGTCAATTAAAAATTAATAAAAAATAAATTCATTTAAAAATTCAAGAAAAATATTCTCATCAATCTATGGTGTGTTAGGTAACTTCGTTTAAAAGGATTCACATAAATTTATTTAGTTATGTCAAATTATGGTGTCCGTACATGAGCGTAGTATGGTCTTGAAATGGGCATTTTGAAAAAGTGGTTTTAAAAGATCCATAACAAAAAACAATCTATCACATGGGTATACAAATAAATTACATATTCAAAAAGAAGATCCTAGGCACTACAATTTTTATTTTTGAAGTTTTTTTGTATTTAATCTCTAAATGGCTCAAATTTTGGCATCAATTGACAATATATTTCAAAAACAAGAAAAACATTTCCACTTTTTGGCCAAAAGTGAGACCCAACTTCTTGCACTGACCCCTTTATCATTTTAGTTATTTTGTTCACTAACTAATGTCCTCTCCAATAGTTTTTGATTTCAAGGAATCAATTAGGGGCTGACCTAGGGAGGGACATGTCCCTTCTAGGGACATGCCCCTTGGTTGCCATGTTTATGTAGGTTATTATAGCAAATAAAGGACACACAAAATTAATATGGTCTTCTCCTTTGGCAATACTTCCCTACTCGAATTATTGTAAAGATAAAAAAATTCCAAAATAGTATTTATACTATTGTTAACACTTCCTAAAATTTTGATACATAGAAGATCATCCTCAGTAAGAAGATAAAAGGCATTGAGAAGTTTGGTTGTTCAGAATTTGTAGAAACACCCTCTGGGTGGTCTATATATGAAATGGGCTTTGGCCTGAAATGTGCAACAATTTGAAAATTCAAAAGTCTTCACTTGAAAGAAGATGATGTGGCACCCACCCCCTATGTCTTGATTCAAGCTAAACTTTAATGGTTTAGCCATGATAGGCAGCACCATAGTGAGAGGTTTCCTTCATAATAGTATGGGAAATATGATGGTCGCTTGTACTGGAAACTATAGAGGAGGCTGCAACAATAAAGCTGAAGCTCTAGTGCTCCTGTGGGGGTTGAGAATTGTAAGAGCATAGGGAATCAATAAGTTGGCCATCAAGCGGGACTCTGTGCTAATCATGAAGGCTTCTAAGGGGGAGGGCCAGTGCAACTAGTTAATTAAAGTCATATTAGATGAAATCCAAAGGTTGATGGAAGGGCACGATGAGATCTATGTGGCTCACATATATCAAAAAGGGAATGGCATGGTAGAAGAGATGGCCAAATGTGGCCATGTTGTCATAAGATTAGTTGAATGGGAGGATGTTAGATTGTTATCATCATCAATGCAAGTTGTGATAGAAAGGGAATGTACTTTCAATAATGCCATATCAATAATCAAAAGAGTTGATAAGCCTTGACTTTTTTACATGGGTGTAAGGACAATGTGCTCCATAAATGGTTTTTTTGGAAAGTTTGTTGATGATATGCATTAATGTTTTGATTGCAGTGAGTATTGATTAATGTAGAAAAAGGTTATAGAGGGTGGATTTAGCGAGATTTAGATGAAAGACTACTAATGACCAAAATGAAAAGTTGTTGAATTCCCACACAAGCTATAGGTGGCATTGGCCATTTAAGGATGGAAAGAGATCTGTTACATGTGTTGTGGAGGGTGGATTTTTGTTTTTCAGGAAACCTTGCAAAGTTATGATGATTATGTGTTGCATTTCCATTTTAATTGTTCAGGCCTTTCATTTTATTTGATAACTGCCAAACTTGCAACAAGGCTTTGTCGTCTGAAGAATTGGTGGTTGAATAGGGAGAAGGCATGGGCACTAGTGATTGCATTGAACTAGTGGGTGTGGAGGAATTTATTCATAGTAGTAAGGCAGTGATGATCTACTTGTAGTATGATGTCCTCTTATCGTATATGGATGATATGGTGAAGCACGATGAGATTGTCTTGATGCAATTCTTCTAGACTTGGAAGGATAGAAAGGTGATTGTTAATGGTATGAGATTTGAAATCTCTAGGGAAAACATTGTAAGGGTCGGTGAATTTACTATGGAAGGAAAGAACTAGAAGAGGCAGGCTAAGGTTAATGAGAAAGCCAATTTACAGAAATTTTTCAAAATCAAGGAGGAACTGACGCATAAGCATAGAGGGTTTTCATGAGAAGCCCTTCCTAAGCCTTGGGACACCGTCTACTATGCAAGTATGTGGTATATCACCCTACAGGACCACTTTCAGATAATCTATTATAACCACTTCCCTATTTTGAATCACTTCAGGAATCTAGACCACATTTCCTTCTTGTTTCTATTATTGCATTCACTTGAAGATTGTATTTATAAGGCCAAGAGGAAACATGGGGAGGGTAAAAATTTATACCTCTTCCATCAAGGGCTTATGAACAAAATGTACATCCAATATCTAGCCCAAAACTTGCCGCTATTGGTTAACCTTCTGGCCTCAATCACCCCCCAAGTCTCCTTAGATCGTGGCTCTATCCCTAGACACAAGAAATTCAAGAAAACCCCTAGCCCTGAAGTCAAAATTGACCCTAAGGTTAAAATCAGCCTCATAGAGTTGGATTTAGATACTAGAAAGGGTACACAGAGTATTAGGAGAACTAGTAAACATCTCTAGATGGAAAAATTTAGGTCCCCCCAAGCATGATTCCACCTTTGATTCTTTTGAAAGTGATGTCAAACCTGTGAGAATGAAGAGACTACCTCAGGACACCAAGCCTACCCCTAGACCTCTTAGCCCTCCCTATATCTCTAACACTCTAAAGGCTACCCTGGCTAGAAGTGGGGGGGAAGATATCACATCCCCAAGGAAAGAAACCACTAAAGATGATGGGAAGAAAGGAAAGCATAGCCACAGTAAGGTGATACTAGAAAGGCTAGAACAGTCTATGAAGGACTGGGATGACAATCAAACTAGTATCTTCTAGAGATTCAAATCTTTGGTTGACTTTCCACCAAGGTCATTCACTTCACAGCCATAACCCTATATTTCTTGCAAGTCAATAAGGAGGAGAAGGACTTGGGAAAAGCTACCGAGACAACTCAATCCATCTATGGATTTCTAGTAGAGGACTGGCTAAAGATCATCCTGGACAAAGTGGTTAAGGTGGAGGGGGAGGATGTGGACAAGGAGTTTCCTAATGAAAAGAAGGTGGACAAGCATGGGTAGGAAGAGGGTAGTTAACCCTAGTTCTAGTGATTTTTTGTGTTTTTTTTATGCTCATAACGATGAACTCGGTACCCCACAGAGTTTTAGTTTTTTGGCTTATGTCGATTAATAGAAGCAATTTGTTTGAGTGTTGCTAGTCTTTTTAATGCTCTTTTTTGCATATTAGGATAAGGACTGATAATACTATTAATTATGGTATGGACATATCTTTTTTTTTGAAATTCAAAGTTGGCATAGGGTAGATGATTGAAAGGTAACCTTCAGTTGATTGAAATTTTTTGGAATATAGAACGAGTAACTAAGAGTGGGGGGGGGGGGATTAGTTACTACTAAAATAAATCCCATATCCTTTATATGTCAACAATAAAATTTAGACTATGAAAACTTATTGCTGTTGATTCTCAGTAAACAAACAAAAATTGTTGTAACTCGATAAGTGAATTACTTTTAGTAGATCTTAAAACATTATCAGTAATTAACTTGCAGGCATAAGAGAAATAACATGAACGCATGAGACACCAAGATTTTAAATATAAACCTAATTTGGAAAAAACTACCAATGTAACTTCTTACTATTTTTCACTCCTCTAAAGTGAGCCTTGATAGGAGCCAACCCTGTTAAAAGTTACAAAACACACATTTAGGTGTGACCCTGTTAGAGGATTTAGTCACCCTACTAGGAGTGGCCTTGCAATAGGTCTTAAAAAAATTCAATGGAATTGCCACCTTGTTAGAGGATTTACAAATTTCTATTAAACCAACTCTGTTAAGAGATTTTAGATCACTTTGTGATGCAACTGAATTGCTAAATCTAGATCTCTTTTCTACTTAAACTTGATCCTTCCTAATTGAATATTACTTTCTAGCTCCACAAGGATACTTTCTTATCCTTCAAGTTTTCTCCCTCTCTTTTCTTTTTTCTTTTCAATTCAATCAACACACTTGCACACACTAGAAATCTCAACTTGACCTTTTATTTATACCTTCTAGGTTGTCAAGTCGACCCAAATTCAAATTACAATAACCAATATTTATCATCATAGTTGGCTAGAATTAATACATAAAGTAATTAAGCTTCATATGCCAAAATAATAAAAATCCTTTGTAAGCTGACCCTGCTTAGTAGAAACTGAGTTTGGAATGATTTCCTGTGTTCACCAATAGATGGTCAGTTAACATTGTGAACTTGCATAAATCCTTTGGCAACCAAGTGAACTTGATGAATACCAACTCTATCCAAATTTCCTTTTGTTACCTGAGTGAGCTTCGTTAACACTCTTTTCTACCTAAATTCATTTGACACCTAAGTGAGCTTGATAGACACTAACATCTATTTAGAGTAAGCCTATGAACACTTGGTAGACAAGGAAAACTATCTTCACTGACCAAGTGAGCTCAATAAGCATTGTTTGTCAATTGATATGACATTTGTGTAACATCAAAGATAACACACAATTAATAAATTGTATCCAACAATCTCCCTCTTTGGCATTGATGGAAACACAACATGTCATAGAATAATGAAATTTGAGAATAAGACTCCCTTTGATAGAAAGTTTCTCCCTCTTTGATTTTACACAAGAACTCCTTTATCATGAATTCTTCCTTTGTGAAGGAACTATATAACCTCTTTTCAAACTTCTCCCCTACAAAATTTTAGAAAGATAAAGATATGATAGTAAACTTCTCCCTCTTTGACAACACATGCCAAAGACAACACATGCTAAATTTGTATCAATGTACCTTGACTACTGATTCATATGCAATATTCTCTTGATTATGTTGCATCAACTAATTGATCTTTAACTTGTTTCTTGTTGATGCATCACTAAACTTTATTTAGTGAGCTTTAGATAGGGAATGACCCCTGGCTTACCTCTTAGATACAAGAATGCATCCTTAGGTAATGGCCTGGTGAATATGTCCGCAATTTGTTCTTTTGTATGGACATATTTCAATTTGATTTTTTTGTCCTACACTTCTCTAACAAAGTGATATTTTATAGCAATGTGTTTTCTTTTGGAATGTATCACTAGGTTCTTTGATATGTTAATTGCACTAGTGTTATCACAATACATGACTACTAGCTCTTTGATTTTAACCTTAATTCCTTCCGGTAATTATTTGAACCAAACAATGTTAGAACATTTACTACTGCTACCACATACTCTACTTCTGCTATGGATTGGGATGTGCAATTTTGCTTCTTGCTTGTCCAAGATACCATCATTTTACCAAGAAAGAAAGCTCCACCACTAGTGCTTTTTTTGTCATCAAGATTTTTTTCCTAATCAACATCAGTAAATACCTTTAGGTGTAGGTTTCCTCCAAGTTTGTACCATAAACTATAGTCTTTAGGACCTTTTAGATATCTCAAGATTCTTTTGATTGCCATCATGTGATTTTCTTTGGGTTTAGCTGAGAATCTTGCCACTATCCCAATTGCTAAGGCAATATCAAGCCTTGTGTGAACTACATACTGTAATTTTTCAATCATTGATCTATATAAGGTTTGATCCACTTCTTTGGATTCATCATATTTGGTAAGCTTGAGCCCAGTACACATGGGGGTGCCAACTAGTTTTGAATCTTTCATTCCAAACTTCTTGAGTATCTCTTTTATATACTTGGATTGAGTGATATAGATACCATTTTTGTTCTGTTGTATCTGCAATCCAACAAAAAAATTTATTTCACCAAACATGGACATCTCAAACTCTTTGATCATTTTTTCTAAAAATTCTTTGCATAGGTCATCATTTTTTGTAAATAGTGTATCATCCACAAATATTTCTACCAACACAATTTTTTTATCTAGTCCTTCCCTGATATACAGACTACTATTATCATTTGTTCTCTGAAAACCAATCTATATCAAGTATTTATTTAGTCATTCATATCAGGCTCTAGGAGCTTGTTTGAGACCATACAATGCTTTGTGTAATTCATAGACAATGTCCCTTTTTGTTAGGATCGACAAAATCTTCTAGTTTTTTAATGTAGACTTCATTAAGAATTCCATTTAGGAAAGTAGATTTAACATCCATTTGATATACTTTGAATCCTCTATGAGATACATATGCAAGTAGGGTCCTAACACATTCTAATGTTGCAACAAGGGCACAAGTCTCACCATAATCAATTCCTTCTTCTTGAGAATATCCTTTACACACTAATCTAGCTTTACTTCTTGATACTTGTCCATCTTCATTTAGCTTATTTCTAAATACCCATTTTGTTCCAACCACATTTTATCTTTAGGCCTAAGAACAAGAGTCCAAGTTTTGTTCTTTTCTATCTATTCTATTTCTTTGTTCATTACCTCAATCTAACCTTCATTTTCTAGAGTATCCTTAATACTTCTAGGTTCAAAATTAGTAAGTAAACATGTACCTTTTAAATTGCTTCTTGTCATAGTACCTTCTAATTTATCTCCAATATTTTGGTTAGGTGCATGATGCCTTTTGACATACTTGGCCAATACAGGTTCTTTGCCTTTTGAATGAATTGCACTGTCTTTATTTTGAATTTCAACTTCAGTCTCAAGTCATTCAAACTCGGTAAGCATTGACTTAGTAGCTTCAGAATGTGACTCGAGTCCCTGTGACTTGGTTTGTACTTCTTGCAACTTGGTAACTATGGAAGACTTGGGAGCTGAAGCCTCCTTTTTTTTAGATATACCTAGCAATGTATCAAGTTCAAAGTAAAAAAATATTTAGTAATCTTCTAGTTCCTTTTTGCTTTCTTCTTCAGTCTTTTCTACAAACTCATCAATTCTCACATGTGCACTTTCTATGATTTTATGAGTAGAAAAATTTAAGAACTTATATGCCTTACTTCTATAGGAATATCCTAAGAATATACCTTCATCACCTTTCACATCAAGTTTTCCTTTTCTAGACTCTTTCAAGATATAACATTTACTAACTTACATTGGATTTGTAGCCATACCATAATTCATGGTGAGCTTTATTTGAGTCCTTCTTCAACTATACTTAGTTCAAAGTATGAATTGTAGTGTTGATGGCTTCCTTCCAGTATTTGATAGTGGCATTCTTTTCAATCATTAGAGTCCTTGCACAATCCCTGATGGATCTATTTCTTCTTTCAGCAATTCCATTATGCTCAGGAGTGCTAGGGGTTGATACTTGTCTTTTGATTCCTCTTTCAATGCACAAATTTTAAATTCATTGGAGATGAATTCACCATCTCTATCTGATCTTAAGCATTTCAATCTTTTTCCTATTTCTTTTTCTACTCTTGCCAGATACCATTTGAATTTCTCAAATGCTTTTGACTTTTCTCTAAGATGCATAATAGTCATCAGCAAAAAGAATAAAAAAAATTTCTCCACTATAACTTTCCACTCCAATAGGTCCACATAAGTCAGTATGCACAATTTCCAAGACATCTTAAGATTGATAGTTTTTGCTCTTAAAACTAGTCTTTCCCATTTTGCCACTCTGATAATTTTTTGCATAAACCAATGTATGGTTTCTTGAAACTAGGGAGACCTCTTAATTTTTTTGAAATTGCTTACCTTGACCATATTATCAAAGTTTAAATGACATAGTCTTCTGTGCCATAACCAACTTTCTTCCATTTGAGCAATAAAACATGAGCAATCGCCAAGATCAAGATAAAATAAGTTGCCTCTTGTTTGTTTCCCTGATCCAATGAGATTCCCTTTGTCATCCAGTAGTCTTGCCTTGCCATGCATGAATTCTACCTTGAATCCAAAGAATATTAGTTGTGCCACACTTAGTAGGTTATGTTTCAGTCCTTCAACCCGATAGGCATTGTCACATACAAGTTCATTGGTTAATGAGATGCAACCTTTCCCTTTTATGTAACAAGGTTCATTGTTTCCAAACCTTACACTACCTCCATTATAGTGTTCAAAGTGTTCACATTTTTTTTGTCTCTAGTAATATGATGTGAACATCCACTATCTATGATCCATGTATCATTTTTACTAACATGGGAGATAAATACCATCTTATCTTCTTCTTCATCAGATTCATCTTTTATAGCAATGTACACTGTTTCATCTTCACTATTATGAGAATCTTTAGCTATAAAACAAGTTTTCTTACCTTTTTCTTTAAAGGATTTGTGACGTTTGGATTCTTTCTTGCCTTTGTACTTGTGGCTCTTCTTCTCATCCTTTCTTTCTCTATTTAGACACTTGACAACAATATGACCAAATTCTTCACATGAAAAACAAATTAAAGCAACTTTACCTTTGTACTTTCCTCAACCTCTAGAATATTTCTTTGCAAGTAAAGCTTCAACAACTTCAAGATCACTATCAAAACTTTCCTCTATTTCCTCTTCACTTTTTGACTGATTTTCCTTTATTTTCTTTCCTTTTTCTCTGAGTGAAAGTTTAGCTTCAAATGTAGACTCAACATTTTTAGAAGCTGGAACATAATTGTCAAATTTGTCTAGCTCAAAAGTAGTCAATCTTCCTACTAGGGCATCCAAGCCTAGCTTGTTATTTGAATCACATCTCTTTTCTTGAACAATAGACATTCTGATTGCATAGATGGGAAGCAAAGTTCATAGAACTTTACTTACAACATTTTCTTCCTTGATTTCTCCTACAAAGGCTCTGATTGCATTGACACTAGCTTTGATTCTTCCCAGATATTTGGCAACATTTTCATCTTCTCTCATTCTCATATGATCAAACTGTCCTCTAAGGCTTTCTACTTTGGCTCTCCTTACATTATCATCACCACCATAGATATCCTTTAGCTTGTTCCACATATCAAAAGTAGTTTTACATTCTTTGATCTCATCAAATTCATCATTGTTGAGAGCTGATGCAATATCAATCATCATGATGTTATGGTTCTTTTTCTTAGGAAGATCTCCAATAGATAATGTACCAATAGGAGTTTTGTCTTCTTTATCAAGGTATTTACAGCTTGAATCACTAATGATGGCTAGATGATATCTCATGAGTCCCTGCCATGTTGAAAAGTTGCCTCTATTTAGCTTTGAAATCTCTCTCTTGTAAGACATCCTGATCTTTAGCTTAGGTCCTTGAAACCTTTCCTACAAGCACCAAAAGCTTTGATACCAATTATTGGAAATACAGAAGGAGTAACTAAGAGGGTGGGTGGGGGGTGGGGGGGTGAATCAGTTACTACTAAAATAAATAATAAATCCTAGATCCCTTATATGTCAACAATAAAATTTAGACTGTGAAAACTGATTGCTATTGATTCTCGGTAAACAAACAGAAATTGTTGTAACTCAATAAGTGAATTACTTCTAGCAAATCTTAAAACATTATTAGTAATTAACTTGCAAGAATAAGAGAAATAACATGAACACATGAGACACTAGGATTTAACGCGGAAACCCAATTTGAAAAAATCCACCACTATGACTAGTTACTATTTTTCACTCTTCTGAAGTGATCCTTGTTGGGAGTCAAACCCGTTAAAGGTTACAAAACACACTATTAGGTGTGACCGTATTAGAGGATTTAATCACCCTACTAGGAGTGGCCTTGCAAGAGGTCTTTAAATAATTCAATGGAATTGCTACCTTGTTAGAGGATTTACAATTGGTTGTTAAACCAACTTTGTTAAGAGATTTTAGATCACTTCTACAATGGTTAAAGAGTAACAATGAAATGGCTTGATTGTGATGCAGCTAAATTGCTGAATCGAGATCTCTTTTCTACTTAAACTTGATCCTTCCTAATCGAATATTACTTTCCTGCTCCACAAGGATCCCTGCTTACCCTCCAAGTTCACTCCCTCTCTTTTCTTTTCAATTCAATCAACACACTTGCACACACTAGAAATCTCAACTTGACCTTTTATTTATACCTTTTAGATTGTCAAGTCAGCCAAAATTAAAATTACAATAACCAATATTTATCATCATAGTCGGCCAAAATCAATACATAAAGTAATTAAGCTTCATATGCCAAAATAAGAAAAATCCTTCATAACTCAGTAGAAACTAACTTTGGAATGATTTCTTGTGTTAACCAATCGAAGCTCGGTTAACATTGAAAACTTGCAAAAATCCTTTGGCAACTGAGTGAACTCGGTGAATAACAACTCTATCCAAATTTCCTTTCATTAACCAAGTGAGCTCGGTTAACACTCTTTTCTGCCTAAATTTCGTTGATTCCTGAGTGAGCTTAGTAGACACTAACATCTATTTAGAGTAAGCCTGTGAACACTTGGTAGACAAGGAAAACTATCTTCACTGACCAAGTGAGCTCGGTGAGCATTGTCTATCAATTGATATGACATTTGTGTAACATCAAAGACAACCTACAATTAATCAATTGTATCCAACAAATAATACCTAAGAAAAAGGTCTACACTCCCATTTTACTGCAACTAGAACCACAACAACACAAAAACAATATAGTAGGATAATAATTGGTTGAAAAGGTCAAATGGAACCAAAGAACCATAGCTTAAGATAGTTTAACAAATCTAAGTAGAATGAAATGCAAAGCCAAAAGTAGCACACCTAATCACAGGTACACAACATCAAAATTCTTCCATGGGGCATGGGAGGCCAACAAACCATCGCAAAAAAAAAAGAAAGAGAACCCAAGAAAATGAAATCCTTGTGCTAGAAGGGGTCATAACACCAAAAACCAAATGTCACAAACTAATCCTCTACAATCATAAGAAGAATGAAATACTCTATATGTAATGCCACTCTAACCCTAACATATGAGTTGAGGTAGTAGGATTTGTAATTGCCACACTAAGATTAATTGAATGTATGTCTTCACTTGATTATTTTATTTTAGTTGTTATTTTTGGTGAGAAAACTTGACAATGATATAAGCTTATAGGACTAAGTCTATTTCATACTATAAGATTATGCTTGATATTATGTCTTCAAATTAGGATTTTAAATATTAGGCATTTCTTATTATTTGTAATGATCCACTGTCTACATGATAATCTTATAAATCAAATGTAATGATAAATTTAAATTTACACACACACACATATTGATGATGATGATGATGATGAACAAAGGAAGCGTATATATGAGAATTGGATTAGTTGTTATATTGTCCATTATGCCAAGCCTATTGACTTACCAGTTTATGTAAGTTGTCATATCATTTGGATTATGAAGAAATGATATAGTAAAAAAAATATAGAAGTGACATCAAATGTATGAGCTTAAATGGGAAATTGATAAATTAGTCTTTGAAAAGGTAATATTGGTTTGATTATTTTGCATGATTTGACGAACTATTTCAATGATGCACAAGTAAGGCATATTGGTTGGTAATAAAGGAATGGATTTTTGAAGTGAAAAGATAAAGAATTTAAGTTTTTGCTCATCTAGAAATGGTAATTGGTGAGAAAAGTAATTGTTCTCTAAAGTTTACCAAACAGTTGTTAGTAAACTAAGGATGTATTAGTTAACCAAGCACACAAATGCCAAGAAAATATCGTGAACTGAGAGAACAATGTTTACCAAGGAAGTGAAGGTGTTTACTGAAGCAAGAACATAGATCAATAAAGTTGAACACTTTTTAGTAAAATCAAATATGGGACAACACCTAAAAGTGAGAATCTAGGATGATCTAAGGGATTTTTCCAATTTATATGTGGTTGCAACTATAATATGTAGGTTGATGAAGAAATATATGGATGTTGGAAATCACATTCTCTATATTTTTCTCTTACATTAAACTGCATTTCTGAGTATAGGGCCGTGGGATACGAGCAATTGATTATTTGATGTCTAGTTATGGTTATGGGTGGAGGGGAGTGGAGGAAGAAGAGTGGCATTGGTGTTTCTATTATTTTTTCTTTGACTATTGTTGATGGATATGATGGTGGTGATGAGAGAAAATCTGAATTTGGGATCTACAATGATGGCATTCATTGTCTCTACCATTGACTACGACTCTGAATGCCCTACCAGTGGGGAAAATCTAGTTTGGTATTGGTTGAAGGGCATCATGTGGAAAGGGAATTAATAGAGAGGGTTGTGAGGCTCATGCCAAAATTGAGACTAGGGTTGTGTCAAGTCTTAGCCTTAGCCTAACAACTCCCTCTTTTAATGTCCTTTCCACACAATGCTCTTCAACAAGCACTAGTACCAGTCTAGATTTACCCTACTGGTAGGGCAACTACATTCGTAGTAAATGGTAGAGACAATGAGCACCATCATTGCAAGTTCCAACTTTACAGTCTCCTTCGCTACCACCATCACATCCATCATCAGTGGTCGAAGAAACAACAACAACAATACCAATGCTTCTTTTCTTCCTCCGCTCCCCTCTACCCATAACCATAACTAGACGTTGAATAATCAATTGCCCCTATCCCACGACCCTAGATACTAAAAAATGGGGTTTAATGGAAGAGAAAATTATGGAGAATACAATTTCCAACATCCATATATTTCATTTTCAGCCTACATATTACAGTTGCAGCAACATATAAATCTTGAAGAAGAATTATGTCAGCCTTTATATTAGAAATGCAACACTTTAGACATTGCTACTCTTTAAGGAAATTGAGACCTCTAACATTCAATGTTATGATATTCATGGCACTGAGGGAAGTATCTTCCCCTTCCCTACATGAATAATATTGGTGAGTTTGACCTAACCATTGACTCTCCCATCTTTGGATCATAATTCCTGCAAAAAATTTTGACTTGACTTCCTAAAAGCATTTACACAATTAGGAACTCATTTTCTTGGGATGGAAGCCCCTAAACCCAAGGGTCCTAGATTATCCTCTGCTATCTCTAGTTTGTTCTCAAAATCTTGAGCCTCCTTAAAAGTGGTAGGGATTATTTCCCCTTCTCCCTAGTCTACTCCTAGAATCTTAGAAATCAAAATAAATTTTTGTAACTTCACTTCCTTTTTGTGAAAATTTTCATCCAAAAAGAGATTCATTCGGTCATCCACTACCATATTGGTTACTGCCTCTATTAACAAATTGACTTCAACTTCCTTGCATTTTGGGGTCTCACATGGGGTTTCCTCTATATGGGTCAGGTTTTTGGATAAATCCTCAACCTTCTCTAGATTCAAACTAATATTGTCTACTTTCTAAGAGGGGTCAACTTGTAAAATTTCCTATTGTGAAGGGAATAATACCTCATCATTTTCTTCTCAAATGATTATAGATTAAATGGAGAGGAGGGCATTCCCTAATCTCCTCTTCCTCTAGATATCATCCCCTAGGTGGACTAAGAAACTTCTACACTTTTCATTAAGAGAGATTTGTATATTTGAGTTATCTCCTAGATAAATCAGATTGTAGATATCTTGAGGCAAAGAAACAACTTGATCATGTTCTAATCTAAAGAGAGCTTTAGTGAGTGTTGGCTTGACATAGATAATTTTACCAATATTAATATTTGGGGTTTTGAAATCAGTTGCATTTACATCTACTTTAATTATAATAGTTGGACTAGAGTAAGGTACATCATATTCTATAATTTCTGCAAAGGACCATAGTTTACAACCAATAGTTCTAAGTGTGTCCTTAACCAGAGACTCTATCAAAAGATTAGGAAGTAGGATAATATTTTATACTTCAAATTTTGCTGAATTTTTTGGATCAAAGAAAGGGATCTATTTAAGAAATCTTAAAGCATAATTGTTCACATCTAGGGTTTCCCTATTCAAGAGCTTATTTCTTATATCTAAGCTATCACAAACCAAATAAATGAATTCATCTTCAATAATTGTTAGCTTAAAATGATTACCTAGAAAATATTTAAGCCAATGAGCTATAGAATACACCTTCATTTCTAGGCCTGTCCATCAGGAAAATAGTCCTAGATCTTGACGTCATGCTTAAATGTATTTTACCACATGTTCTGATAGGAAGATCTTTCTTGATCCTTTTTCTCTCCTTCATGGCCACCAAAGGTCACCAAGTTGGGGAATCCTTTATTCTACTCATTTGGGAAGACATAATTGGATGAGAATTACTTTCTACCAAATCTACATTCTAGAGGGGGCTGAAAGAGTTAGACCATTTCCCTGGTTGTCTTCTTCCATTACCCTTAGGATACCCAGCTAGGTAATTAATCTTTTTCCCTTTGGAAAGATTTAATCTTCTCTTCTTTGATCGATGGGAGTGGATCTCAATCCACCCAACATGTGGTACCTTTCTTTCTAGATGCAAATGCAAAGTTTGGTAGAAGGGCAGGGTATACTTTTTTCACATGAATTGAACAAATTGCATGTGATACATAGGTGGATTTGAGAGAGATCTACTAATTATTGAATTCGCAAAGTTTGCAGGCCTAAAGGCCATCCCAAAATTACTTATTCTACCCATATATTAATTTTCCAATTCACATTTTATATTATTTGCAAGTAATAATTAAAATAATTTATTTTTTGATTGAAAATAGTAAAAATAATTAACAACTCTAGCCCTAGGAACAAATAATTAATTTTAGAAAAATAAAAAAGAGTTGAGTTTAATACCAGTTGATTTCTTAAGCTTGAGAGTATGACAAAGCCTTCTTAGCGAATACCTGCTTCTCCTTTTTAACAATATTAATGTTTTAATGTCCTTGTAGGCATCTGCAATTCGGCGTGCAAAAAAGATTGCCGAATTGGAATATTTTTATATCTTAATTACTTGTCTCGTGTGACAACATTCACTTCCCAAATTTGGATATACTTGCTGATGTAGCTGTCTTCGCTTTAGAATCCGCAGAGGCTTGGCAGATTTGCGTTTGCGTTTTGGAGTTCAAATTTTACTTGAATTTTTTTGTTTGATGGATATTGTGTCGTGAAATCACTGAATATATGATGAAACTTTTGAATCTTCAAATTGTAATGTTCTTCTTTGAGCCTGGACTGTCTCCTTACCTCTGGATTGCCAATTTGGTTATTGATCACTTGTGAATGTCTTCAACTCCCCATGACTTTATTTCCTGAATCTCAAGATCCACTTTTTCCGCTTCACTGTGTTGGCAATAGCAGTTAACAATGTAGACGTTTTATTTTTGAAGTTGTGAATCTTCACAATGTTAAATAAAAAACAATTTATAATTATTTTTATTATCTAGGTAATATTATTTAATAAGTGATGTTAAATATTAAATTATAAATAACGATAATGTATAATAAATATTGTTTCAAATTTTAAAGAAATAGTAAGCCGTAAACCATAGCAACCCCTAAATACATAGTTTTACATTTAATAATTTGTTTTAATCTATTATTAACATAAAATTGACTTTTCTGAATTTAAGAATTGAATTATAAGAAGGAAATATTTAATGATTTATGTCAATAGAGTATAATTTATTAAGATCATACTCTTATTAACAGACCTTGTAAATGCTTCATAATGGTTACGTTTTCAATGAATTATGTAATGTCTATTGTTCATTTGCATTGAGTGAATTGTTGAAGTCTTGGTTATTATTCAATGGATTAGTAAGTAGATTTGTTGGAACCATTACGTTTTTGTTTTTGCAGGCATTGATCATAGTGGTTCTTATGTATAGTGTCTTTTTATGACCTAGAACTTCCTATTGGTTGCTAGAGGCTCCTAGATTCAATGTATTGGTCATGGAATGTTATAATATGTTTTCAAATGCACTAATGGTGAATGTAAAGGCTAAAAGTGCATATTTTTGTCTACTATTTTTACCATCTTGTGGTGTATAGAAAATCTTGAAATATTTTTTAATGAGTTTTTGTTTTCTAAATGTATCTTAAGGATGTTGTCAGAATCTAGTATTCTAGCTCTCAAATTTGTCCTCTAGTTTTTTCTCTAGTACATCTTTTTCAGCCTCTTTCTTATGTTTTCTTTGGGTAGTTTTTTAACCCAATGACCCTATTTCTTAGAGATGAAACAAGAAAAGGGAAGATCTTTATATATAATTTCTTGTTCTCATTGTCCCAGCTTGGATACTATAGTAATCTTCTTCAATAGATTTAAAAGAAAACGAACATTGACACAAATCCTAGCAAAGAATAGCCCAGGTTTGGAAGAAGTCATTGACTCAATGGAAGATGCTCCCCAAAGGAGGAGGCCATCCCTTTAAAAACATCTTCACAGTAATACTAAAGAGGAAGGCTAGGGAAGTGATCCCATATGGGATCCATATAAAAAAGGTGTCCTAAATGTCCATAGTTCGTTCCCATTTCAAAGTGCTAGTGAGTTCCTTCCAAACATCCATGGACCACCATAGAGGATATACTCCAAATCTTCCTTGTTGGTTAACCTAAAGGAAAGTAAACCTCAAGGAAGTGCGACAATATTCAACTACCCCTTAATCCTCTATTTTCATTTAACCATGGTTTAAACCACATCAATCTTAACTCTAAGCAACAAGAACTTTTCCATAAGCATTAGCTCTATTGAGGAAATTGAATGCTCCACTAGATAGTCGAGGACATGGATTTCAAATTTTCCTTTCTAAAAATATGCTTTACATGTAAAGGGAAAGAAAGAGGACCTACCAGTAGGTTTGATCCCAAAAAGAAAACACCATTTTAGGCCTCCCAAGGAGTTTTTTGTAAGATATTTTCCTCTTTATTAGCACTTGATATTCCATTCTAAGGATCCCTAAGCACCACAATATGAGGCAGAGTCACCCTAGGCCCCATTTGCTTCCACACCCTCACTTACAACACCTCATGTATCTCCTAAACCACCATAATCCTTGTTGCTAAGTGCCTTCATGTCTAATCTACTATTGTTCACATGCAAGGGCACTACTCAAGTGCCTTGACCTCCATTTCTCATGTTTTTGCTCATTGTAGAATTCAAATTTGACATCGCTCCTTTTATGAGAATATATTTATTCTATTTTTTATTAGGAAAATAGTTTAGGAATGGTATCATAAAGGGGTACCTAAGTAAATTTGTAATAAGTCAATAGATTATTAGCTTAAAATGTTTGGCCAAGATATTATTCTTTGAATGAGTACTAGCTTTCAAATTGGTTAGTTGTTGAGATTCCAAACAAAAATTTCCTCTTGTTTTTTCTTTGGTACATCTTTTTCCACCTCTTTCTTATGTTTTCTTTGGGTTGATTTCTTCCCAACAACCCTATTTCTAATAGATGAAACAAGAAAAGGGAAGATCTTCATATACAACTTCTAGTTTCCCTTTTCCTAGCTTGGATACTATAATTAATCTTCTTTGACATATTTGAAATCTTATGAACATTCATACAAATCTTGGCAAATGATAGCCTCGGTTTGGAAGCAGTCATTGGGTCAATGGGAAGATGCTACCCAAAGGAGGAGGTCATCCATTTAAAAATATATTTATGCTAATATTGGAGAGGAAGGCTAGAGAAGTGATCCCATATGGGATCCGTATAACAAGAGGTGTCATATATGTTCATATTCGATTCCCATTTTAAAAGTGCTAGCGAGTTCTTTCGAAATATCCATGGATCACCACAAAGGGCATACTTCAAATATTCCTTGTTGGTGAAGCTAAAGGGAAGTAAACCTCAAGGAAGTTCAACAATATCCACTTGGCCCTTAATCCTCCATTTCCATTTAACCATGGTCTAAACCACTTTCAATATTAGGTCAAGGCCCCAAGAACTTTCCCAAAGGCATCAACTCTATCAAGAAATATTGAGTGCTCCACTAGAGAGCTGGGAACAAGGATTTCAAATTTGCCTTTCTAAAATTACACTTTACATGTAGCGGGAAAGAAGGAAGACTTGCCTGTAGGTTTGACCCCAAAACAAAAATACCATTTTTGGGCTTCCTGAGGAGCTTTCTGTAAGATATTCACATCTTGATTAGGACTTGAGACTCCATTCTGGGGATCCCTAGGCACCACAAGATGAGGTAAAGTCATCTTGGGGCCCATTTGCTTCCTCACCCTCACTTGTGATACCTCCTATATCTCCTACACCACAATAATCCTTGTTGCCAAGTGCCTTTTCACCTGATCTACCAGTATTCACCTTCAAGGACACAACTCAAGGACCTTGACCTCCATTTCCCATGTTTTTTCTCATTGCTGAATTCAAATTCAATATCGCTCCTCTTTTGAGAATATGTGTGTTTTGGTTTTTATGAGGAAAATAGTTCTGGAAGGGTATCGTAGAAGGGTAACTAAGAAAATTTATAATTTGTCAATAGATTATTGGCTTGAAATTCTTGGCCAAGCTATAATTTTGTATACGTACTCTCTATGCATGGTTAATATTTTCACCTCCATTCCGCATCCATTTTTAGTTTTACATATAGACATATGTGCATATAGATAGATTATACAACTCGACTAGATCCATTTGATCCAATAGTCCAGGGTGTTAGGCTTCACAGGTAGGGTCAAGGAGCTCTTCATGTAGGCTAGAACCCAAGGGAAGCTAACCACTCCATGGTTGCTGGGAAAAGTGCCTAGGTCACACTCCCATCTCGTGATAGTAGAAGGATTTAGATTCATATACAGTGGCTTAGCAAATAGGAGCTTGCAGATGGACTATGGTCTAATTATATCTAATTCTATTTTTAAAACAAAATCTATACTTGGTTTATTCAATGACAAGGATGTACGACATGTAGGTTGACATCGCTATATATATATATAACCTTTATGTACATGAAAATTATGTACATTCCTTAGTAAAGTTCAACGCATGGGTAAAATTCCTCTTATGGATGATCACCTATTTTATAATGATGTACAATATTATGCATATATTGATAGTGGTTGATATTTGTAATTATATCTTAATTATTTATCATTCAACAAGTGGTGAAATAACATGTTTGATTTTCTTCAATTAAATAATGAAAACTTAATTTATTGAATTGACTATAAGTAGATTTTTTTTTTTAAATTATTATTTTTTTTAGACTGCAGGAATTAGTGCAACACGGGCCCCCCTATAAACTGCGGTGCGCCTGGTAAACTTTTTAATGTGACCGGTAGCGCTGGTGTGACACGCCCACCGGTACCACGAGAATGGGGGAGACTAGAACCCGTGACCAACCCTCTGCAACAGGGAAGATTTAGCCAACCGAGCTAGGGCCCCCACCCTATAAGTAGAATTGACTTTGACTTTGCCAATGAATCTTCCAAAATTTCATTTTATGTTTGTGTGACATTTTAGAGAAGATGTAGTCTTCACATATATAATTGCATTTATGTACACACTTCTATTCCAAATTGTGCCGAAAATAATTGTCATCTTACTTTTCAAATGAGAAAATAAAGACATAAATGGTTTCTAAAATTGATCATAAAGAAAAGTTAGCATTTAATCTCTTTTCTCTAGATGCCAAAATTGCATTGATGTTTTTTCTAGGCCTAATATCATGGGTGAGCTTATGAAAAATAAAATATTATGACTATAGCAATTAGTGCAGAAATGGAGAGAAAAACTAGAGTTATTGGGCAATTGGCTCTTAATCTCCCTGCATTAATATTAGACTTTAGTTCTTGCAATTAGGCACCCGTGCAAGAGACCTCTTTTGAAACGAAGCAAACCATGTCGAGTAACGAGGACGAACTTGCTTGCCTCTTTCCAACAAAATGAGAATGTGTAATTACATTACCGTAACGTGGCTTGTAATAAGACAATTTTTTCTTTTATTTAATATTTTGCAATCTTGTCCTTATTAGTGTATATATATTTATCCCCAAAGAGCCAAATTGATTGGGAAATAATGCCTGTTTCAATAATGTAAGTATATTTATTGTTATTCAATGCCCGGAAATAAACAGAACATGGAAAAGCAACTCAAGGCCATTCCCATATGTATTGACGAGGTGAAATGGCCCGTACATAATGTTTACTATTTCCAACTAGAAAGTCAGTACATAGACCTACTCACTCCGTTGGTGATCAACTCGTAATAACGCATTATATTAATGTTGCTTTAGTTCACATTTATATTAAAACTCTGTATTTTAAAATTCTAATAATTGTTGTTATAGAGAGTGACATGTAATATATAGAATTGATTTAGATAAATTAGTAATAGTTGGTGATTGCTAATCTTATAGCATATAATAATATGATTGACGATTTTGTGACAATTTTTTATTCAATTTGATTATCTCTGGAATATAATGTTTTTTCAATAGAGAAATATATTAAATTTAGTGTAAGATTTATGTATTGTTCAAGGATAAATTCAAGGTCATGAATTAGTTTTTTTAATTTAATTTTGACCTTGTAAAAACTAATATTTTTCTTATCTACTAGCTTGTGTTTGATTAACAATAACTTTGTGATCATGAGCTAGTCTTTAGTGTTCAAATCCATCTAAAAAATACTTTGATAATAATAGAGAGAAAATTTCCACAATTCATATATTCATTCTTAGAATGTTTCTAGATTCAATTGTGTCAAAGTTTTTGCATCAATGTTTTGGATCACACTCTATGATCCATCATCAAGATAAAAGATAGAGAACATGATTGATGAAATAGAACAAATATTTTTCTTGTATATTAGCTTGTGTTTGATTAACAATAACTTTGTGATCATGAGCTAGTCTTTAGTGTTCAAATTCATCTAAAGAATACTTTGATAACAATAGAGATAAAATTTCCACAACTTGTAGATTCATTCTTAGAATGTTTCTGGATTCAAGGTGTCAAATTTTCTACATCAGTGTTTCAAATTCAATTCTGTCAAAGTTTTTGAGTCAACATTTCGAATCACATTCTATGATCCATCATTAGGATGAAAGATGGAGAACATGATTGATGAAATATACTTTCATCAATCATATTCTCTATCATTCATCCTGATGATAGATCACAGAGTGTGATCCTAAATGTTGATGCCAAAACTTTGACACAATTGAATCCACAAACATTCTAAGAATACCTTGATAAGTTTATTTTATTCAAGGATACAAATTCTTTTAGATTAGCCTTTAGAAGCATGTATAGCTAAAACATAGTGTAACATCACTATAATAATAATATATGTGGACTTTTTGCTTCTTATAAAGTCTAAAATTAAAATGTACTATTAAACGGTCTTTGGATGGTATAAAAACAAGAGAGAACATAGATAATTGAGTGTTTTAGAACAAAGTCATGTTCCCCCTCTTGTTAGTAACACAAATTATTAAATTACATCAATCATGTATTTCCTTAATTTAAGGTGGAAAGATTGAATAGTGAGTTTTTAAAGAAAGACAATAGTCCCATAAATATGTTGATACTATCGCAAATAAAAAAATATTACTGAACAAAATTAGATTTAAGCAACTAATTGTTTAATTAAGTCAATCAAAAGACAACCAAACCCTTTTACATAATTATATGAAGATTCATAAATAATTTAATATGATAAATAAATAGATAAATTAAATTTTAGAGATATATAAGACAAAATAAATATTAACTATATCAAAACTTATATATATAAAATAATAAATAAATTTAAAATAAATATACAACATTTAATCCAAATAAACTATGTATCCACATACTTCATTACAATAAATACAACTATACACATAAGAATTTCACCTTATAGAATAGGCAGCTTCAATGAAGTGGGAAATAAGTATATTTTAAAACTAAAGTCAATGTAAATGTGCTATTTGGACTGACCTAACTACTTACACTGACATACGAACTATCGTCTGCTATCATGGTGTGAACTGCCGAAGCAAATCACCCGTCTGATTGACTTCAATTATTGAAAATCATCACGCGTGATTATTATTATTTTATAGCCTTACAAAATACACTAGACAACCATACAATCATTATATTCCCCCATAAAATGCCTCGGGCCATTTCATAGTTTTATCTCAATTTCATTGGAAGGTATTAAATCCGTCATACATTCTCAGGCGAATTCAGTTATATCATTTATCTTGGTTGAGTATTATTTGGAGTGCCATGGCAGCCATTGGATAATCCGACCTGATTTCATGTTACACAATGGAGAAATTTCTTCTGCGGAATTAAAAGTCTTCGAAAATTTGGATGGAGAATGTTTCTGTTTCCAAGACAGCAACGCCCAGTTTTTGTATTTAGATTTCACTCAACCATCATTTTCTCATCCTTGTCAAACATCATCATATTCCTCGCAATCTCGCTCTTCGCCTGATAATATTGAGATACAACATTTAATTATTGATTAACTCGTTTTCTGTGAAGTAGATTATGCAGGGTGAGTTGTATTTTTTAACGGCATCACGAGAGTGAAAAGTGTACCTGTGTACACTCATGTGAAGCAATAGTTCGTATATTTGACATTGGACTTTCTCCCAACAAACACAAGCCAAGGCCAGATTCGAATAATTTTATGGTTAATTTGAATCTGAAAATTACGTATGGTGAAAAACTTAATAGAGAATTTTTTATTTTTTAATTGAAATTATTTAAGGGGAAGTCAGAATAGCCTACAGAGTTTTGGAGGTTTTATTTATGGATTTGAATCAGCAGATTAATATATTGGTAGTCGGTGCTTTTTTTAATACGAAATCGGTGATCGAAAGAGGTAGTTGATGCATAATCTATTCTGATAACCGACAATTTGATACCATCGCAGCATTCAGATAGACACACGTCGGGAACATGACTTTATCCATATTTTATTAGTCAATTTTTATTTTATTCACTTAAAAAGATAAATATTAACTGTTAAAAGCTAAATTATTTTTAATGGCTTAATCAAAACAAAATTAAAATAATAATATTAATAATAATAAGGAATAATATTAAAATAATATTAATCATATATCACTATTCTTACATTCTTTCATTCTTATGAGTGATACGAAATGTGGATGCTAAAAAATCATACAAAATTGAATACAAAAACATAGATTTACTTTGCAAATGAATTCTAGAAATCTCATAAGATTAAGGGATAACCTTGCCAAACCTTTTCGATTGACTCTTTAGGCAATAATGAATGAACACTAAGAGATCATAACCTCTCCACCTAAATCCTTAACAAACTAGAAATATGAAGCTTCCTAGTTCCTACACTATGGCTTGAAAGTAAAGTCAAACCCTGATTACTGAAACCATTTTTTGTTTCCCACTACTGAAAATCCAACTTTGACAATGGAAAGCTTTGACAATGCTGTGATTTTGTTTGGGTCATAAATAACTCAAATTTTCAAATTAAATAGCTTTGCTTTGAAATTTTTTTACTAAAAACATTTGATTTTGTAGCTAAGGCCATTCGTGTAGCAGAGCTAAGAAGCAGTTTGAAAAAGAATGCATGTGTACAACATGGGATCACAATAAAAAATGTCTAAGCAAGAAGCCTTTTAATCTAATCCAAATTTTAGCAATATAAAATCGTTAGAATAGTTAAATTGGAAGCCTTAAGCTTATTGTAGGGAAATAAAGCACAACCAATAGATAAAGAATTAATTTTCTTAATATGCTTAAAAGACTAATTTAATAGAGGCTAATATTAAGTAGTTTTCTTGAAGTGTTTTGAATGACTGAGATGGATTAGAAACTAAAATGCTTTTAATTAATAAATTGGAAAATTATTTATATTAAAAAATAAATAAATACATTTACCTCTAAGCACCATGTATCCTAAAATATATTATTTGGTAAGATAATGAATACCCCATGCAGTAAGAAGATAAGCAATGTCAAGAACCCAATAATGCATAACCCCTAAAGATCATCACAATCATCCTCATCCAACAAACCTACACCCAAGGGCTCCTCCTTCCATCTACACACAAAAAATGAGACAAGGGATCAAAAAATGAGAAAAGAATGGAGAGGGGAGAAGCATAATAAAGTCCATCCTCTAAAAACACTGACACCCAAACTCTTCAAAAAATACCTTAGTAAGGATCCCGCAACTTGCCCCAAGTTAAAGAAAAACAATGAAAGTAATGAGCTACAAGACATAAGTAGAAGGTGTAGAAGTGCATAGGAATAACAAAGCTTTCCCTTGTAAGACATAAACACCTAACTACCCCTTGCCACACAACTTTCAAGGACTACTAATCACCTACCTCAAGTTTTTTCAAATGAACAGTAAATTGAGCCATGATCAAAATGAGGAAAGAAAATGGGATAAGACCATTCAAGCAACCTTTCTTATTCATCTTAGCCACCACTATCTTCACCAACCAAATTAAAATAATTCCCCAAACCTCCAAGGAGAAACATTATTATTTTTTGTTTTATTCTCTATTGACCAGAGATGCCTTTTTGTTTCTTGATGATAGATAATGGGTTTTAAGTTGCCCATTTTTTGGTGTGTGATGAGAATATTTCTATGTTGATTGCATATATGTTATCTTTATATGCCTAATGTCATGGGTGAGCTCATGGAAAAGATTGTATTATAAATATAGAAGCTATACTTGAAATGGAGACCAAAACTATAGTATTGGGGATTTGGATCCCAAACTGCCTATATTAGTACTAGCATATCTATAGTTTTTTTTGGAAACTAAGGTGAGTAATATCAAATTTTAAGATATTTCACATTCATAAATATAAATAATTTATCAAATTTTTAATTAAAAAATAGGAATACTATCAACGAACAAAAAAATGGTTACTAATATATCAATTTCACATGTTCATATCTACAATATCCATAAAATGCGAAGGATCCAATAATATTTTATGATATAAGGGTATATTGCTCATAACTTTGGATGTGTTAGCTTACACATATCCAATAATTTCATTTGAAATGTTTGAAAATAAAGTTAGATAGAAAGAAATGAATAGAAATAAACACAAACATACTAAAATGTAAAACTCAACAAGTGAAACTGATATTATTTTTCTTCCATGTGCATAATCAAACATTTCTACTTTTATTATAGTATGCTTAACCCTTATTCATCATTATAAGTATCTTCTTTTACATGAAATTTAATTGTCTATTGATTGAAAATAATTTTTTCTATAATTTTCCATAGTTTACCATCATCTTATTCTTCACACTTAAATATGTTTAATTCCTTTAGTTTAACACCCATAATCTCTTCTCCCATTTTCCCAAAAATAATAACATAAGTCAAAGTCATATGGTTATTCAATTGTCATTAATGCATATATATGTAATCAAGAAAAACTCTTATCACATATTTGAATATACCAATTACCATTTCCATGATTGTCCACCTCCTCTTTACATTACATAAATTATATAATAAAAAGGTCCACCTTTAAAAAAGGTAAGGTAGATTTTATCAATACCCAAGAAGGTACATTAGATCTACCAATTTCTCCATCCTTACTTTGTGCCATGGTTCAATATTTCATATTTTTTGATATAAAATATTTCATTTGAATAGAATGGAAACCAAAATGCTTCCTTTTATATCAAACTAAGATATCAAATATGCCTCTAGAAGATCTAAATTTATTTGAAGTGAGTTGTTTAATTTTTCTTTATAGATTGTCCTCCAAAATCACTAATGTGTCTGAACATTATAGAAAGAATGAGAATAGTTCCTATCTCAAATAGGTTTTGGAGCTAGTGACCTTCCTTATTGCAAAAACCACCCCACATTCCTAGCTCCACTGTAAACCCTAACATGTCTTTCAATAGAAGATTTTTTTTTGAGCTTATGTAGTATTCATTTCTAGTATAAAATTTGATGGATCAACTCACAAAATGACACCGATGATAACAAAAATAGAATTTCTTTTCATACCATCAATTTTATTTATTGATATAAAATTAAAATATTGTTGAGGTATAACAATATCTTCATCCAAACACAACTTGGATGTGGAATTGATTTTAACAATTTTTCTAATCATTTAAAAAATATTTGAAATTTTCATGTGAAGGTTTGAGGCCCCGATTTGAGTTTGTAAACATTTTCTCAATCTCTATAGAATGATAAAATTTATCTATGATAACAACTTCAAAAACATTAAAACATGTTGTTTTTATTTCAACTGTCAAAATAAACTACGTTGAAACTAAAACCTCCTTCATATGCTCTTTCACCAATGAATTGAAAAAAGTTGAGTCTTTGCACAAAATA
The DNA here is from genome assembly GCA_028749045.1 of Cupressus sempervirens. Lineage (NCBI taxonomy): Eukaryota > Viridiplantae > Streptophyta > Pinopsida > Cupressales > Cupressaceae > Cupressus > Cupressus sempervirens. Next base: position 354,682,013 of record CM053785.1, read on the forward strand.
TATCTTTTGACTTCAAATTATTTTTGGAAAGTTGAAGGACTATGGTTTTGATAAATTTTTGTACATTTCTTTGTTTTTGAGAAAATGACTAATGCTAAAAAGACTCTTGAGAATATTAGTCTCTTGCTTTAACAATAAGGAGTAACACAAACACATGAATATATATATAAAATATTCAATTGAGTTCTTTTCTAAATAGTTAACTTGAACTCAATATGCATGTCATTCATCTTTTGCAATGGATTGTAATTTGATGATTCTTTGTATCTACATTACAATGTTGACAAAATAGTGAACAAGGATTGTAAGATTCAGAAGATAGTTACCATTGCTTTATTAAAGAAAGTCATATTGGGTAGAACCTTCAATGTCTTGCGATTAATACTTTTTAAAATGATAGCAAAAAGAGTTCATGCAAACATAAGAGTTTTAGTTGTTATATTCCTGGTTTTACCAAAAGATTATGATAGGTTTATGTGCATATAATTGCATCTACATACATACCTTTATTTCTAATTGTGTAGAAAATAATTATACGCTTACTTTTTAATTGAGAATCATGCTTGCCTAAAAACTCAAATGGTTTCTACCATTGATCATATAGAAGACTTATTAAAATAATATTTAATTTCTTATCTCTACATACCAAAATTGCATTGATGTTATCTTTACAAGCCTAATATCATGGTTGTGTTTATGAAAACGATTGTATTAGATCACCATACTACCTAGTGCTGAAATGGAGACCAAAACTAGAGTTATTGTGTAATTGGGCAGTGATGCAAAAGACCTCTTTCAATACATACCAAACCAAGATAAGTAATGATGACAGCTTGCCTCTTTCTAAAGAGCACACGTGTGTAATTACATTTTCCCATGAATGCGACAGCAGGAGATTCCAATTTTGTGTTTATTAGTGTAAATATATATTTATTGTCGAGAGCCAAATTGATTGGCAAATAATACCTCGTTTCATTAAACTACATGAACGTATTATTATTCTATGCCTGGAAACAAACAAAACGTGAAAAAGCAACCAAAGACCTCTCCCATATATATTGACGAGTTTAAGTGGCCGTACAAACAATTTAGTATTTCTGTTTTAAAGTCTGTAGATGACCCTACTCAAAACGGTGGTGATCAACTCATAACAATGCATTATATTAATATTAGTGTAGTTCACAGTTATATTAATTTCAAAAGTATGTATTTTAAAATTGTAATAATAATTTTCTATTATATAATAATATGACTAAAGATAAGGTGTCAATTTTTGTAGTAAAATAGAATATGGTTGGATTATAATTTTTTTATAGATGAATATATTGAATTCAATGTTACATTTATGTATTATTTGAGATTAAGTTCAAGGTTACAAATTAATCTTTTCATTCTAAATGTGTCATTGTAAAAAATAATAATTTTTGTATCTATCTCATGTTAGACTTATGTATGTCCCAGAACAAATTTGTGATTATAAGCTAGTCTTAAATTATCAAATTCATTCAAGGACTATATATGTAATGATTTTTGTCTTTTTTCTTTATATAATTGTTCCTTTTAAAGAATACTTTGATATATTTTTGTGATTGAAACAATACAAGTTCTTTTAGATCGACCTCTAGATAGATGTATAGTTTAAACACTACGAAACAATACTATATTAATACATGAGCTCTTTACTTCTTTTAAAGTCTAAAATTAAAATATACTATTAAATCATTTTTGCATAGTATTAAAATTAGAGATAATATAGGTGATCTAATGATTTAGAATGAAAGCATTTATCCCTTCTCATTGTTAATAAAAAGCATTAAATTACGTCAAACATTTGTTTAGTTAATTTAAGATGTTCACATTAAACTATATTCGAATTGTAAATTTTAAAATGAAATGGAACATGCCCATAACTATATAGACACCCAATTGAAAAATATCAATAATCAAATTATTAGATTTAAGTAGCAAATTATTTTGATTAAGACAACAAAAATGAAGTCCAAACCTTTTACATAGTTACATTAAGATTGATATATATTTTAACATACTTAATTAATTACTTATATACATAAAGAGAACACATGAAACAAAAGTAAATTTAAATATATATTGATATATACTGTTTAATAACACACTTCGTTATGCAGTTTCATAGAAGTAGGAAAAGGTATATTTTAAAGCTAAAGTCAATGTAAATGTGGTATTTAGACTGACCTAAACTCTTCACATTGGCATACGAACTTTCGTCGGCTATCATGGTGTGAACAGACTTCAATTATTGAGAATCATCACGCGTGCTTTATTATTATTATTATTATTTAATAGTCTTTCAGTATCCACTACACAACCATACAATCATCATATTCCCCCATAAAATGCCTCGGCCACTTCACAGTCTCATCTCAATAATTTCATTGGAAGGTATTAAATCTGTCATACATTCTCAGACGAATTCAGTTATATCATTTATCTTGGTTGAGTCTTATTCAGAGTGCCATGGCAACCATTGGATTATCTGACGATTTCTGGTTGCACGATGGAGAAATTTCTTCTGCAGAGATAGAAGTCTTCGACAATTTAGAAAGAAGAGCTTTCTGTTTCCCAGACAAGAAAACCCAGCTTTCATTTTTAGATTTCACTCAACCAGCGCCTTCTTATCCATGTCAAACATCATTTTCTTCGCAATCTCGTTCTTCTTCTGATAATATTGAGATCTCTTCATTTCCCGTGGAGAAATCTGCCGGAGAAGAAGTCTGTCAGAAGTTTGAGTCATGGGAAGCAAGAGACTCACATAGCACTACTACTTTTAAGAGACTGAGAACTGATGATGATGAAGATGGGATTTTGGAGTTCCAGAGAAAATGGTAAGAACTATACAAGGCCCTTTAAAATTAAGATCTTTGGTAAATTGCTTTGCTGTATTTCTTAGAAATTAATTCTATTGTTCTTTGCAGCAAGAAGAATGTTAACGAGAAACCGAGCCAGGCACAGAAAATTATAATTGAAGTGGAAAGTGAAGAGGTTCTGGAGGACGGGTATAAATGGCGAAAGTATGGAGAGAAATCGATGGAAAACTGCAGAATGCCCAGGTACGTCATTCTCTCATTGTATTTTTAACGCTTAATAAAGTAAGAAAAGGTTTTCTTTGGGATGAATAATGTTTATAAAATTCTAATGACGAGAAATATGGAATTTTCAGGTGTTATTACAAATGCTCAGACAAGAAGTGCAGTGTGAAGAAACGGGTGGAGCGGAAGGCTTTGGAGGATGAAATACTTGTTATAACTTACGAAGGGATTCACAACCATCAATGCCCAAATCCTGTTTACTATGTTCATGTCGAGAAGCGGATTTACATACCCATGCCAGATTCGTCAAATAATTATTGATTAACTCGTATTCAGTGGATTAGATTAAGTAGTAGGTGAGTTGAAGGTTTTGAACGGCATTATGAATTTGAGAAGTGTAAGAAACACAAGCTTAAAACGTTGTTTTCAGGACAGCTTAAAATAATTTGACTAATTTTAATCTCAAAAGAATGTATAGTTGAAGTTTATTGCACAATGCGATGGCAAAATGAGGCATGGCTATCTTTGCAACGTCCCAAGTTTCCGTTGGTTTGTTGTGTTCTTTGAGTCTTTACTGAAATATCATATAAATGAAGAACACTTACACGGAATATGAAACTTCACATTTATAAGTTGCCCTAATTCAGACCAACGAATTTTCTTTTGTCATATTTTGGGAAAATTCTAACGTCCTTTTCGATCTCTGTCCATTCATGATTGAGGGAATGCACCACTAAATGTGCAATCTTTTCGAACAAAAATTTGGGCATTCCATTGTTAAAATTGACGTCCAATTTACTGAATCTGTTTATTTGTTTTTCTTTCGCTATCTCAAACAACCATTGTAAAGATTTAAAAAAAGGGATAGGAAATAATATTTATTATCTGATTCAAACTACAACTCTCACTGTTTGCTCCATCAGCAATGATCAGAACGTCTGTTGCACCCGTCAAGTTGAATTGGGAAGAGTTTACAGATTGATGAGTCGTTTATATCTTAAACTTCATTTAAAACAAAAATGACAAAAAAATTAAATAGCTGTGCAGACCCATCTGCTGTGTTTCAAACACAGGAAGTCGGAGTTCGAATCAGCAGATTAATATATTGTTAGTCGGTGCTTTATTTTTATTATACGAAATCGATGATCGAATCTAACGTCGATGTACATTGTACGTCATGTAAGGAGAAATTATCTGGTCATGTATTATCTCTTCTAATAACTGACAATTTGATACCGTCGCACCACTAAAATAGATATACCTCGTGAACATAACTTTTTAATATCCTTGTTTTCTGTTATGTGGTACTACGTTTATGGAGGAATACAAAGAGACCACAAGCTCTCTACCCAAATGCTTATTAAACTAGAAATCTGATGCTTCCTAGCTCCTATATTTAAGGCCTGAAAGAATAATCAAATCACAATGAGTGAGCTTTTTCTCTTTCTCACCGTTGAACGTTCAGCTTTGCATAGGGTTTGACAATGTTGAGAACTTCAAAGTTTACAATTAAATAAGTACATCTGCAACATTTTTTAATGAGGATCTTCTTGTTGTAATTATTTTAACTATTTTAAAGCCAAGGTCATTTGCGACGTAGCAGAGATAAGTTCTAGTTTAAAAGGCAGCGCACATGTATAACATGTGACTCCCCTAAATAAACAAAGTTCGTCGCTAAACAGCAGAGGATTTGCATCGGAAGTGACAGTTTTTAGAATTAATTAATTAATTTATAAATCACATAACAGTTCTTTCGTAATTTATAAATTAATTAATTAATTCTAAAAACTGTCACTTCCCGTGCAAATCCTCTGCTGTATAGACATCGCCAACAATCAAAAGCCAGTGATCCCAACAAAACTGTCAAAACAACTCTTTTCATCTAATCTAAAACTAGGAACAACAATTTAAAATTGTTAGAACGGACTTTGATATCCTGAAAAAAGTAACAGATAAATTTAACAACTTAACCTTAGTGGAAGGGAAGAACACATCGAGATGATAAATAATTATATGTTTATTTTAATTGAGAACCCTAAAATATTAAGATGGGTTAGAAACTACCTATTGGACTGGTGTTGGCTTTACATGTTAAAGACACTCTATAAAGAGTTGATATTGAGAAGAGTTTATTAGTCCCTGTTTTATATAAGGCAGGGAACTAATGTTCCCATTTGCCCCTTTCTATTAATTTATGTCAAACAAATGAAAGACATTTCAAAGTTTTATAAAGTTCAATTAAAAAAACTTATTATCACATATTAATTCTATTTTTCTGATTGGTCCCGTGGGAATTTCCTGGGGTTTATTCTGATTTTTCTTGAACAGAAAATCTGAAAATTTCAAGGCGGTGCTCTGAGGAAGTTTCGAGAGTGCCTTTGTCTCCACCGACCTAAGGCGATCCCAGCATTTACCCATCTAGTGTCTCCACTGCAATCACCAATGAAATCGATGGAGTCTCATAAGCATCACCCGCAGAGGCATGGGTGACATCCTCTATTTCGCCTCTATCTTTCTCGATACTGCTCATGGATTTTTGGATGCAGGAGGTCAAATGCCCTTAGTCCCTCTCGATCGGGTGGGATAAACATCAACACGATCAGATGGAGCTTCATAGGTAAGTCCCTCTGGGTGCTACCTTAAGAATCACGCCCTACTATTTATTTATTTTGGTCAAATGCCTCTTTCCTCCTCGGGATGGAGGACCTGGCAAGGAGGATATGGGACTGAATCAGCAGAATCAACGAACGGCTGCCCCACCAACCATCTTTATATGATGCAAACACAACGACCTGCATAAAAATAAACAAGCATCATTAAAAGAGAAATTAAGTTAATTGATGACTGTTGTCATTTCTCAATTTGATTGTAGGTCATTTTTTTTTAGCTTAATATATTTGATTGGGGGTTTCCAGAATCTTATGTTAAGATTTGACCTACGATAGAGCATAAAATATAATCCAAATTCATACAATCAAATTAAAGACATGAAAATCTAATGCCATGAAACGAATGTCCAAGAAGATAACAAGAAAGGAAATAGTGCATCATACCCATGAGAAGTCGAGGGATCTGAGAATGGTGACGTTGAGATTGAAGATTAACGCCAAGATTGTTGCTGCTCGAAAATAGAAAATTCCAGTTCCACCACTGTTCACAACAATTAAAATTAGAACTTTCATGCATAGTTGTTAGATTGCATGGTTGTCGGCAGTTTTTTAGTAATTTCTAAATTTGATGGTTAATAATGCATGCAATCATGCTGAAGATGCCATATAGAACTTGAGATTAGGTAGTAGTTTTAATTAGTTATTTTCTATATAAGTATACCAGCAGTGGTATTAAATGTAATGGTTTTTTGGAATAGTATAATCTGTAATAAAAAAGTTGTTTTGATTCTGCTCTAAAAATAGAGCGTACTCTGTTTCTTCATTGTTGGAGGGTTGTTTATTTTGCTTGTTTATCATCTTTGCTGTTATAGATTGGATTGTGCAGGTGTTCATATTCTACATTTGGTATCAGAGCTGAAGGTGTTTGGAAGACAGCAGCATGGCAAACAATTTGCAAATCCCAGAGTTTGATGGAGTTGATTACCAATATTGGTCAATCAAGATGAAGACTTTTTTGATTGGAAATTTTTTTTGGGAGATCGTTGAATCCGGATATGAAGAGCCTGCAGATTGGAATACTCTCCAACCTAATGACAGGAGATTGAAGAAAGAAGCTGAGAAGACGAATGCAATGGCATTGTTTCACATTCAGATGGCTCTTGATAAGAGCTTGTTTCCCTGAATTGCTGATGCACAGACAGCAAAAGAGGCCTGAAAGACTCTAAAAGATGCTTACCATGGCAATGAACAGATCAAGGTTGTGAAGCTACAATCTTTGAAAAGAGAATATGAGAATTTGAAGATGAAGGAGACAGAGAGTGTGGGAGGTTTTTGTGTGAGAGTGAAAGATGTGACTAATAAAATGGCCACTTTGGGTGAATCTATTGCTCAAGAGCAAATAATACAAAAGGTATTGAGATCTCTAACCCCAAGATGGAATATTGTAGTAATTGCCATAGAAGAAAGTAAAAATTTAGTTACCATGGAGTATGATGAATTGGTTGGATCTCTTATATCACATGAGGATAGAATAAGGGACACATCTACTAGTGTTAATGAGAAGGCTTTTGCTTCCCAAATGCAAATTTCAAAGAACGATGGTGCTAGCAGCAGTAGTAACAACAACAAAGGCTCGGGAAGGGGCCAAAATCAGAATTTTTCAAGAGGATCTAGAGGAAGAGGAGGTGCTCAAGGAGGAAGAGGTAGAGGCATATTTAATAAAAGGAACATCCAATGCTATCATTGCAATAAGTATGGACATTTTGAGAGAGAGTGTAGACTGAAATCAGGTAACAATAATGCAAATTATGCCCAACAAGATGAGGATCCTTCCTTGGGTAATTTATTTTTGTGTTATGGGAAAGGTGAAAGTAATGTGAATGATGTTTGGTATTTAGATTCTGGATGCTCTAACCATATGTCTGGTAACAGAGAAATATTTTCAAAGCTTGATGATAGTTACAGATCCAATATTACCCTTGGTAATAACAATACTGTGGATGTTGCGGCCAAAGGAGCCATGGATGTTCAGACAAAGGAAGGTATGAAAAGTGTTCAAGATATTTATTATACTCCCAAGTTGAAGCATAATTTATTGAGTGTTGGGCAGCTATGTGAGAAGAATTATAGAGTGGTATTTGAGAACATGCAATGTACTATCTATGATAAGAATCGGAAAAATAAAGTGATTACAGTTGTTCCTATGACAAAGAATAGGATGTTTCCTTTGAAGTTTGGTCAAAACGACAATCAGATTTTCAATATGGCTTATGAGGATAAAAGTTGGTTGTGGCATCTCAGGTATGGCCATTTGAATTTCAATAGTTTGAAGAATCTAACATCAAATGCATTAGTTCTTGGATTGCCTAAGGTTGAAGAGTATAAACAGATTTGTGAAGGGTGTGCAAAAGGGAAACATTCAAGGGAATCATTTCCAAAAGGCAATGCATGGAGGGCCCAATACCCACTTCAGCTTATTCATTCAGATATTTGTAGTCCAATGCAAACACAAAGCTTGGGTAAGTCATCATATTTCATTACTTTTATAGATGATTACTCATGCATGTGTTGGGTATACTTTTTGAAGACTAAAGATGAAGCCTTTGATACATTCAAGAGGTTTGAAGCTGGTGTAGAGAATGAGAAAGGGAACACAATCAGATGTTTGAGAACAGATCGAGGAGGAGAATTTTGCTCAAACAATTTTCAGAATTTTTGTGAGAGGAATGGCATCAAAAGACAACTCACAACTGCATACACACCCCAACAGAATGGAGTGGCTGAAAGGAAGAATCGTACTGTGGTAGAAATGGCAAGGAGCATGTTACAAACCAAGGGTTTGAACAATTCTTATTGGGCTGATTCAGTTGCTACAGCCGTATATATTCTCAACAGGAGTCCTACAAGTGCCCTACACAAGATGACTCCATATGAAGCATGGTATGAGAAAAAGCCTAACGTAAATCATTTTAAAGTTTTTGGTTGTTTGGCTTATGTTCGCATCCCTGATCAGAATAGGCAAAAGCTAGATGCTAAAAGTGAATCATGTATTTTTGTGGGCTATAGTGAGGAAAGCAAAGCTTATAGATTATTCAATCCTATTACTAATAAGATTGTTGTTTCAAGAGATGTGATTTTTGATGAAGGGGGAGTTTATGGTCATCAAAAACAACATGTTGGAAAGCCAAAATCAGTTTTGGGTGATGATGATATTGCTGATAATGATAATGAGCAACTAGCTAATGGTTCTATTTCAAGATCACCAAGCCCACCAAGAAACCCCTCACCAATCCCAAGAGCAAGTCCATCCTCAAGTCCTCCAAGGAAGGTAAGAAGTTTGAGTGATATCTATGAGAGGTGTCAAAATCAAGCACATGAAGAAGATCCAATAGGTGAGACAGTAAATTTTGCATTACTTGCTAAAGCTGATTTTGAGCCATCATGTTTTGAAGATGCATGCGCTAATGAGGTTTGGATGCAAGCAATGAATGAAGAGATGGATTCCATTGATAGGAATGAAACATGAGAACTTGTAGATCTTCCACATAAGAAGAAGAAGATTGGCACAAAATGGGTCTATAAGACCAAGTATAATAGTGATGGGAGTGTTGAAAGACACAAAGCAAGATTGGTTGCTAAAGGTTTCACTCAAAGGTATGGCATTGATTATGAAGAAACTTTTGCACCAGTAGCAAGACAAGAAACTATTAGGATGCTAATCTCTCTTGCAGCTCAAAAGAAATGGAGTATTCATCACATGGATGTGAAAAGTGCCTTCTTGAATGGGTACTTAGAAGAAGAGGTATATGTGGGACAACCACAAGGTTTTGAGATTCAAGGCAAAGAAGATTATGTCTACAAGTTGAAGAAGGCTTTGTATGGCCTCAAGCAAGCACCACGTACATGGTATGCAAGAATTGATGGATATTTTCAACAGAATGGCTTTCAAAGAAGTAAGAGTGAACCTACCCTTTACTACAAACAAGAAGGTAATGATATTCTCATTGTGAGTTTGTATGTTGATGATTTATTATATATGGGTAGTAGTTCAAAGATGAAAGATGAATTTAAATTTGCTATGATGAATGAGTTTGAGATGAAAGATTTAGGTCTCATGAAGTACTTTCTTGGCATGGAGGTTTATCAAGGTAAAAATGAAATTTTTATTTGTCAAGAAAAATATGCAAAAGATATGTTGAAGAAATTTGATATGGCAGATTGTAAACCTCTTTCCACTCCAATTGCTCATGGAGTTACATTATGTAGAGATGATGGTGCTAAAATTGTTGATGAGACATTATACAGGAGCATTGTGGGGAGTTTGATGTTTTTAACTCACACAAGGCCTGATATTGCTTATTCAGTTTCATTGGTTTCAAGGTATATGACAAATCCATCAGAGGAACATATGAAGGCAGCCAAGAGAATTTTGAGGTATGTGAAAAGTACGGTAGATTTTGGCATTCACTATTCTTCTAATAAGTTTGAGCTTGTTGGCTTTAGTGATTCAGATTGGGGAGGTTGTTTGGATGACCGAAAATCTACATCTGGTAATTGTTTTTCTTTGGGTTCTGGTTTAATTACATGGAGTTCAAAGAAGCAAAGTATGGTTTCTCTCTCTTCTACAGAAGCGGAATATGTTGCGGTCACTTCAGCTAGCACACAAGCTTTATGGCTTAGAAAGCTTCTTGAAGAAATTGGAGAGATACAGGTTCAGCCTACTGTGATTTTTTGTGACAACATAAGTGCTATTAAATTGGCCAAGAATCTGGTTCATCACAGCAGGACCAAACACTTTGATTTGAAACAACATTTCATTACAGATTTGGTACAAAATAAAGTGGTTGAGTTGAAGTACATCAGCACAAAGGAGCAAATTGCAGACATCTTCACAAAGGCAGTTGCAAAAGATCAGTTTTTGGTACTCAGAAATCAAATTGTTAGTCCTCTCAGCATCAAGGGGGAGTATGAAGATTAACGCCAAGATTGTTGCTGCTCGGAAATAGAAAATTCCAGTTCCACCACTGTTCACAACAATTAAAATTAGAACTTTCATGCATAGTTGTTAGATTGCATGGTTGTCGGCAGTTTTTTAGTAATTTCTAAATTTGATGGTTAATAATGCATGCAATCATGCTGAAGATGCCATATAGAACTTGAGATTAGGTAGTAGTTTTAATTAGTTATTTTCTATATAAGTATACCAGCAGTGGTATTAAATGTAATGGTTTTTTGGAATAGTATAATCTGTAATAAAAAAGTTGTTTTGATTCTGCTCTAAAAATAGAGCATACTCTGTTTCTTCATTGTTGGAGGGTTGTTTATTTTGCTTGTTTATCATCTTTGCTGTTATAGATTGGATTGTGTAGGTGTTCATATTCTATAGAGATTGTGTGTCTTTTCCAGAAGAGAAGCCACACTCACCATGTGAGCTACTACATCGTCGATGTCGCAGCCCTACTCTGGTTTGAAGATTCTGAATGACACGCTTTGACTCTGGTGACGCTCAGTAGAAACAATCATTTTCTCAACTCTTCCCGCACATGTTGCTTGGATGGCATATGCTGCTTGGAAGGAAAAATCTGAATGTTGATTCAACGATTTCAGATCCTCTAAGAAAGAGCAGGCATGGATAAAGCTTCCTGCAGAGTGTCCCCTCTTTTTCCTCTCTTTGTAACAGAGAAAAGAGGCAAACTGGACATTTGGATCACTGACGACACCTGTAATCCTGACAGGTTGGACCAGTCACCCTTTCCAGCTGTGGCAGAGGACAAATGTTCCCATCGCCCCTCCCACTGCAATGTCATGTTAAAGTAGTAATATTTAACTTCAATTTGCAATGGTTAGTCAAGTGAAAAGTGCCACCGTCTACCCAGCTAATAATCCCCAGCTATGCTATTTGACAATAGAATTTATGAAATAGAAAATATTCTCACATTGTTCACATGAAATAAAAAATCTACGTTCAACTCTTCATATAAAAATTAATCCTGTTAACAATTAGTCCTTGCCCCTTCAAATTAATTTATGCCCAGAAAAAATGAAAAGAAATCAAGAAATCAAAAACCCGTGCTGGTAGTATTGGGAATAATAAAAATTTGATTTTTTAGAGAACTTTCTTGAGATTCATATTTATTTCCACAAGATTTCTTTAAGCTTGAGTGCAATTTCTATTTTTATACCACAACTTCAGGTTAAAAACTCTATCCAAAAAAGTTTTCCAAAAACACAGTTTTTATCAAATTGATAAATTAATACTCAAGGCACAAAACAATATTGTTTCTTTGAAAAATAGTTTTATATACATTAAGTAAATTTAGTCAAATAATCAATTTATATATTAACAAAACTTAAATTGTAATAATATTTAATTTTAGTTTTTAAATTATATTAATCATTGCTATATTATTACATGCAAATTGATAATTTAAAAAGATACTACATTAGAAATTTAGCAATTATTTTTTGAAAACCTATATATATATATATATATATATATATATATATATATAAGATATTTTACACAATATTACAATAATAGCTAATGATAGCTTATAATCAGATTGTTAGATTAAATAATTGTACCAAGATATTAAATTATAATCTTAAAGATAATCAAAATGAAGTTTTTCCTATAAAATATAATCAACATTTATAGTCTTATAAATCATTCAATTTTATTTTCTCCATAATTTTTCCCTTTACTATATTTTATTCTCAATATCTATTGACGAGTTATTACACCCCCTCTTGAAAATAAGTCATTATACTAATCTATTTCGTTTTATTTTTCCTAATAGGTAGGGACTTGTGTTCGAATAGAGCTCTTGTTTTTATTATTTTGAATGTATATATTTTAAATATTAGTGGAAATAACTAATCATTAAAAAGTAAAATGATATTTAAACTTTTGAAAGCTTAAGATATTTGTGATTTTGTTCCTTGCTATCTAATTTACTATTATGTATTTTTTCATATAAAAAACTATAAAAACTATAATTCACTTTTTAGAAAAAAAAAAACTAAAAGAGGGGTATATATTTTATTGAATACCAAAGAGAATAGAAGAACAGAAGAAACAAAGAGTACTAAAGAGCTTTATCCTGGTCCACAAGTTGAGCCAGCATCTAAGATAAATTAGGGGGAAGCATCCTATGATCAATATTATTCCAATCCGACACATGCTCAGAGGTCGATTTAGTCAAGCAATCAGCCACACCATTCCACTCACGATGGATATGCATAAAAGACAAAAAATCTAGAGAATTGCATAACTAAGTGATCTATTGAATAACTAGAGCCAAATGCCAATCCACATCCACAAGGTTCCATCTATTCAATAAATTCACAACCACCTATGAGTCAGACTCACAGATAATTCTTCTCTAGCCACGTTGACAACACTATTCCACTACAACCAAAATAGCAAGGGCTTCCATAAGGTTATTTGTATGGTAACTCTTGTAGATAGAAAACAAAAATTGAATATCACCAGAGTTGTCATGCCCAACTTCCCCAATACCAGTTGGTCTAGGATTTCCCTGAGAAGAGCCATCAGTATTGATTTTAAGAACTCCAACTTGGGGAGGAGTCCAATGCCCCTCACGATTAACACACTGAGACCTCTACCTAGCTCTATTCCCAGAGCGTCTAGGGGGGAAAGAGGGACTACCTCCCTGAAGAGGAAAGGAAAGGTGTGAGTAAATACCAACATCTTTAGGATCCAAACCTCCACCAATGTCACATTTAGCCTAGAGTGTTTCATGAACAATATTAACAACTTTCCCCCATAGGTGCCTAATCCCCAACTGCACATCATAAAATATCCTCCTATTTCTCTCAAGCCAAACATGCCATAAAATAAGGGAAGGGCCAATAGTCCAAGCAAGATGAAGAAAAGAGGTCTTGGAAGGGGGATGACCCAGAAGGTCCCAGAACTCAAACAAGGAGGAGACATGCTAGCACGTGTATCCCCACACACTCCACCAAAAGTGCCAAATTTGTTTGACAAAGGGGCACTTGAAGAAAAGGTGAAAAATAGTCTCTTCACTACTGGGGCATAAGACACAGATGGAAGGCCCCTATAAGCCTCTCTTGTAGAGATTCTCCCAAGTAAGCCAATGATTGTAAACCAGAATCCAGAGGAAAAAGTTACACTTAGGCCAAGAAAAGATATTCCAAACTTTCTTCCACTAAGAGACCTCCACCTCACCAAAAAGTTGCTTAGTCAATGCAAGGTACCCTGAAGAAATAGAATACTTGCTAGAAGAAACACCTCCCCAAGACAAAACATCAGGTTCTTATAGAGAGATGCACTCCCTATAAGCCAAGATCTGAGAAAGTTCCAACTGATCCCCTAGAGAGCCACCCGATGGCCAATCAGAAGAATTCTTCCATCTGTAACCAACAACAAGGCCTAGGATATAAGACTCCTTATAATGAGCCACCTTATTCCATCTAGTAGAAAGGAAAAAATCACAAAGAGGTTGGAAGTTTAGATGAGAGGACAAGAGAGGAGGATGCCGATTCTAGGAATCACTCCAAAATAGACCCTTAGTGCCTCTATTACAGATCCAAAATAGACTTCTCTTCACCAAGTGAGAAAAAATCTTGAGGGTATTCCACACCATAGAGCCTCTTCCCTCAAGAGGAAACCTAAAAATATTTGAAGATTCAACACCAGGTAAATACTTGTGTGATAGGATACTGGCCCAAAGCTAAGACTTACTGGAACACCAGGGCCAATAGAAACCTATTATTCACTTGAAGTATACATGTGTTAAAAATAATATAATAGTAAATATTACTATAGTGTACTTCTTATGCACAATAACTATGAAAAATGTCTAGTGAGAGTTAAACATTTAAGTTGATTCAATTTTTTGGGCAAAAGGAACAAGATTTGAGAAAGTGGTATCAATTTTCTTCTTTTGAAGGTAAGTTAATGTTAATACAAGTTAAGTGTAAACACCTAAAATTGACCATCATCCTAACACTTAGTCATTTCATTCTTGTAATATTGTGTCATGTTTGCCTATTAATGGGCTGCCAAGAGTTGATTCTCTGTAGAAGTTCATACCGACTATTTGGTCTCCTCCTGACCTCGATTGAGTTAAGATAAACTTTGATAGGGCATCCAAGAGCAATCCCTAAATACCAATGGGAATATTTCTTCCTTTAAGGGTTGTATCTCTATCAGCCATCTGTGTCACATTTTCAAACTAGATGGGGATCTCTTTTAGGAGGCTCATCTCTTTTGGGAGGCTTAGAAATTATTTTTTGGTGAATACTACTAGGAGACCAATTGGAGACCCAGGTCCAACCTATAAAAACTTGTCTCTCTTTCTTGAGATTAGATTGATGGTAGATTCCAATCCTGAGGTGATCCTTTTGGCCAGAGAATGCCTTGAACTAAAATGGGGTGGCAGTTTTGAAGGCAATGTGCATTGTGTTGAGTTGGCTATGGGAAATCATACCAATTAGCTATTGTGGTGCTTGATTTATGGAGGACTTAAAGAATGCCAACCTCTGATGGTATGGGCTTCCCATGAACCACTTGAGTCCCACCTTGCATTAGCAAGGTGGGGTTGGGGGGTTGGCATAACCTGCTTCATTTTCTTCACACAGACAATGTGAAATAGGCTCTTCTTGGTGATAGGCTTGTGACGAGAAAGAAAAAAATAGAGGTGAAATCCAATACCCTATTGAATGTTGATGGATGCCCTCTCATTCAACGACCAATCCTAACTTAGGCAAGTAAATGATGCAAGGTGGTGGCAAGAGGAGAGGTTTGTGTGTTTGTTGTTGTGGAGGTCGATGAAGCTCAAGGTTGTTTTTAAGAAACTAGGGCTTCTAATGGTGTGAGGTCTGGGCCCAGATGGCTTGGCCACTAACATGGGAGAGGACATTTCCTTGCTCCCTTTACATGTTGATACTTCTAGTGGATGCTAGACGGGTAGTTGTGGTAGGGTTTTTGTTGATGATCGAGCTATTCCAAATTTTTCTAGGGAGGATGCAAAGCGTTGGTTTAAGTAATGCCATTTGGGGTTCTTAGTTTTTTCTCTCTTCATCTCTATGTCATGGGTTCTCTGGTTTGGTCTAAACATAGGTTGGTCATTTTTTAATGCTATTTATGTAATGTTCCCATGTATGGGTAGACAGTTTTAGGGTGCTTTCTACAAGGGGTTTCTTATTAGCCGATGAGATTATCTATTGGAAATGTAGATGGAGTAACTAAGAGGGGGGTGAATCAATTACCAAAAATAAATCCATAGACCCTTTAGATGTCTTAAAATAGATATTGCTATCACTCAGTATCCACACAAAAAAATGTTGTTACTCGGTAGATGAATTGTTAACTTATCAAGCATTCATAAAGAGTTGACATGCATGCATAAAAGAAATAACATGAACACAAGAGATACCAGATTTAACGTGGAAACCCAATATGAGAAAAACTACCAAGTAAATAGCTACCAATTGTCACTCTTTTGAAGTGAGCTCTGTTAGGAGCCAACCAAGTTAAAGGTTACAAAGCACACTACTAGGTGTGACCTTGTTAGAGCATTTAATCACCCTGCTAGGAGTGGCCTTGCTAGAGGTCTTTAGAACAATTCAATGGAACTGTCCACCTTGTTAGAGGATTTGAAAAAATGGCTACTAAACCAACTCTATTCAGAGATTTACAAATCACTGCTACAATAATGAAAATGTAACAATGAAGTGACCTGAATGAGATGCAACTTAACTTTGCTGATATAGATCTCTTGTCTACTTCAATAGATCCTCATTGATCAAATACAACTTTACTGCTCCTCAAGGATATCTGATCCTTCCTCAAAATTTTCTCACATAGTCAATATTCTTACATGCTCGCTCATTACACTCATCCATACAATTGAGTTCACAACTTGACCTTTTATTTATACCTTACAAATTTGTCAAGTTAGCTGCATTACAAGTAAATTAACCAGTAATCATTACACCAGTCAGCTACAATCATAGCATAGAAAAATTGATCTTTATTCCTTAAAAAAATGGAATCATTCACTGGTCGACTTAGCTCGGTAAACACTACTCTAGAAATGATTTCTAGTGTTGACTGATTGTAGTTCAATAAACACTACGAATCTCTAAAAAATCCTTGGAGACTGAGTTAATTCGATAAAAATTGATCTTCCTTTTCTGACCTTGTGAGCTCGATTAACACTAACTTCTGACTCAGAATCCTTTGATGCCCAAGTGAGCTCAATAGAAGCTATCTTCACCGTGTAGTATACAGGAGTGCTCGGTAGACTCTATAACTCTCTTTTCTAACCAACTGAACTTGGTAACAACTGTTTACACAAGGTAAAATTTGAGAATGCTCGGTAGACATTGTAAATCTTTTTGTAAACCAACTGAACTCGGTAGACTTTGTCTGATAACTGATATGACATTTGTGTAACATCAAAGACAACACAAAATTAAACAATTGTATCCAACAATCTCCCTCTTTGGCCTTGATGGCAACACAACATGTCATAGCAGAATGAAATTTGAAAATAAGTCTTTTCTGACAGAACAATTCTCCCTCTTGGATTTTATGCCACAAACTTCTCAAATATAGCAATCTCCCTCTATGAAGGAATTATATTTCAGAAGGATATGATAGTATACTATCCCTCTTTGACAACACATGCGAAAGAAAACACATACCAAATAAGTAACAATATGCCTTGAGTACTGATTCATATGCAATGTCTATATGACTATCTTACATCAACTAAAATTTCTTCAACTTGATACCTATTGATACATCACTTAAACTTCATTTTAGTGAACTTTAGATAGGGGAATGACCCCTAACTTACCTCTTAGATACAAGAATGCATCCTTAGGTAATGGCTTGGTGAATATGTCAGTAATTTGTTCTTTTGTGTGAACATATTCCAATCTGATCTCCTTATCTTGCACCAATTCTCTAACAAAATGATATTTTATTGCAATCTAGTTGGTTTTGGAATGCATCACTGGATTTTTAGATATGTTGATTGCACTTGTATTATCACAAAACATAACAACTGGTCTTTGATTTCCACGTTCATGCCTTCTAATAACTACTTAAACCAAACAATATTAGAACAGTTTATTTCTGCAGCAACATACTTTGCTTCTGCTATAGATTGGGATGTACAATTTTGCTTTTTACTTGTCCAAGAAACTAACCTCTTTCCAAGAAAGAATGCTCCACCACTTGTACTTTTCCTGTCATCAATGTTTTCTACCCAATCAGCATCAGTAAACACTTTCAATTCCATATTACCTCCAAATTTGTACCATAATCCATAATCTTTAGTACCTTTCAAGTATCTCATGATTCTTTTGATTGCCATCATGTGATTTTCTCTTGGTTTAGCTGAAAATCTAGCTACAATGCCAACTGCAAGAGCAATATCAGGCCTTGTATGAACTACATACTGCAACTTTCCAATCATAGATCTATACAATGTCTAATCCACCTCTTTTGATTCATCCTCCTTGGTAAGCTTTAGACTAGTGCACATGGGTGTCCCAACTGGTTTACAATCTTCCATGCCAAACTTTTTCAGTATCTCCTTGATGTATTTTGATTGAGTAATGTAGATACTATTTTTACTCTGCTGAATTTGAAGACCAACAAAGAATTTGATCTCTCCAAACATAGACATCTCAAATTTCTTGCTCATTTGCTCTGAAAATTCTTTGCAAAGATCATCATTACCCGTGAACAAAGTATCATCTACAAATATTTCTGCCAAAACAATTTTGTCACCTGGTCCTTCCTTGATATACAAACTACTATTATCATTAGTTCTCTAAAAGCTAATCTAAATAAGATAGTTATGCAATCTTTCATACCATGCTCTAGGGGCTTGTTTAGACCATACAATGCTTTGTGTAATTTGCAAACCATGTCCTTCTTGTCTGGATCAACAAAACCTTCAGGCTATTTAATGCAGTCTTCTTCTCCTAGAATACTATTGAGAAATGCAAATTTGGCATCCATTTGATATACCTTAAATCCTTTATGTGCAACATATGCAAGTAAGGTCTTGACTCCTTCCAATCTTGCAATATGACTAGAAGTCTCTTCATAGTCTATTCCTTCTTCTTGAGAGTATCCTTTGGATACTAGTCTAGCTTTGTTCCTTGATACCTTACCATCTTCATTCAACTTATTTCTGAATACCCACTTAGTTCCAACATTTTTATCTTTAGGCCTAAGTACAAGAGTCCATGTTTTGTTTTTCTATATTTGCTCTATTTCTTTATTCATAGCCTCAATCCAACTTTCATTTTCTAATGCATCTTTGACACTTCTAGGTTCAAAATCAACAAGTAAACAAGTACCTTTCAATTTACTTCTTTTCATAGTACCTTCATATTTGTTTCCAATGATTTGATATAGTAAATGATGTCTGTTGACATACTTTGCTAATACAAGTTCCTTGCCTTTTGAATGCATTGCATTATCATCCTCTTTTACTTCAACTTTAGGTTCTGGCTGATCTATCTATTGCTCGAGTTCTTTAGACTCAGTAGGCACTAGCTCAATAAGATTAGAATGAGACTTAGTTTCTTGTAGCTCGGTTTGAACTTCCTACAATTTGGTTACTGAAGACTCGAGAGTAGAAGATTCCTGATTGATAGGTGTAACTGGCACTGTATCAGGTTCAATTAAAATAATTCTCCTATAATCTTCAGGTTCCCTTTTGCTTTCTTTTTCATTCCTCTCTGTAAACTCATCAACTTTCACATGTGCACTTTCTATGACTTTATGAGTAGACGAATTCAAACACCTATATGCTTTACTTTTGCAAGAGTATCCCAAAAATATTCCTTCATCACCTTTCACATCAAATTTTCCTTTTCTAGATTCTTTCAAAATGTAACATTTTCTTCCAAATGCTTTTAGGTAACTTACATTAGGTTTATAGCCATACCATAACTCATAGGGGGTTTTAAATGAGTCCTTCTTCAGCTATACTTGGTTCAAGGTATGAACTATAGTGCTGATAGCTTCCTTCCAGTATTTGATAGCAATGTTCTTTTCAATCGTTAAGTTTATTTCATAGTCCATGATAGATTTTTTCCTCCTTTCAGCTATTCCATTCTAGTTGGGAGTTCCAGGTGCTAATACCTATCTTTTGATTCTCCTTTCAATGAAAAATTTATTGAACTCATGGGAGATGAATTCACCACCTCTTTCTGACCTCAAACATTTCAGTCTTTTCCCTATTTTCTTTTCTACTCTAGCCAAATACCATTTGAACTTTTCAAATGCTTCTGATTTCTCTCTCAGATACATGACAGTCATTATTCTTGAGTAATCATTAACAAAAAGAATGAAGAACTTTTCTCTAGTATAAATTTCAATTCCAATGGGTCCACACAAATCAGTATGCACAATTTCTAAAACTTCTTTAGACTGATAGTTCTTACTTGTAAAGCTAGTCTTTCCCATCTTACTGATCTAACAATTCTTGCATAGACTGACCTCGGGTTTTTTTATACTAGGAATGCCTCTTACTTTTCTGAATTTTCTTATTTTCACCAAATTATCAAAATTCACATGACATAACTTTCTATGCCATAACCAACTTCTTTCAACTTGAACGATAAAACATGAACATTCACCTAGTTCAAGATAGAACAAGTTACCTTTGGTCTGTATGCCTGATCAAATCAGCTTTCCTTTGCCATCCAGTAGTATTCCTTTGCCATGCATGAATTCCACTTTAAATCAATTGTTGAGTAGTTGTGCCACACTCAACATATTGTGCTTTAGACCTTCTACCCAATAGGCATTATCACATATAAGCTCTTTGGTTAGTGAGATTCTTCCTCTTCCTTTTATACAACAAGGTTCATTATTACCAAACCTCACACTACGACCATCATAGTCTTCAAAATGTTCAAATTTAGTTTTATCACCAATCATATGATGAGAGAAACCACTGTCTATAATCCATTTATCATTTTTGCTCACATGAGAAATAAGTGTCATCTTATCTTCATCATCATTATTAAATTCATCATTCATAGCAATGTAAACAATTTCATCTTCACTATTGTCAAAATCCTTAGAACCTTTAGCCATGGAACATGTTTTCTTACCTTTGTCCTTGAATGATTTGAAATCTTTCTTGCCATTCCATTTGTGACCTTTCTTTTCATCCTTGTTTTTCTTGTTTGGGCACCTAGTAGCAATATGACCAATTTCCTCACATGAAAAATAGATTAGAAGAACTTTACCTTTATATTTACCTTTGCCTTTAGAATATTTTCTTGCTAGTAGAGCTTCAACCACCTCAAGATCACTATCTGAACTCTGTTCTGATTCATCTTCACTTTCTGACTAAGATTCCTTTAAATTTTTGCCTTTCTCCTTGAGTGAAAGCTTGGCTTCAAATGCTGATTCAATGTTCTTGGAAGCTGGAATATAGTTGTCATAATTGTCTAGCTCAAATGAATTCAATCTTCCTACTATGGCCTCTAAATTTATCTTATGATTTTCTTCACATCTTCTTTCCTAAATTGTAGAAACTCTAATTGCATAAATAGGAAGTAAGGTTCTAAGAACTTTACTTATGACTATTTCCTCGATATCTCCTCTAAAATCTTTGATTGTACTGACATTTTCTTTGACTCTTTCAACATACTTGGAAATGTTTTCATCCTCATTTGATCAAATTGTCCTCTTAAAATTTCTACTTTGGCTCTCTTCACATTTTCATCACCTCCATAGATATCTTTCAGCTTGTTCCACATTTCAAAAGTAGTCTTGCAGTCCTTAGCATCATCAAATTCTTCATAGCTTAGGGCAGATGCAATGTCTATCATCATGGTGTTATGAGTCATTTTCTCAGCAATGTCATTGACAGATAGAGTACCAGAAGGTGTCATATATTCTTCATCAAGATATTTCAATCTTGTATCTCCAATGGAACCAGATGGAGTCTCATGAGACCTTCCCATACTAAAAAGTTATCCCTATTAAGCCTTGAAATTTCTCTCTTGTAAGACATCCTAATCTTTAGCTTAGATACTTGAAATCTTTCCTACAAGCACCAAAAGCTCTGATAGCAATTGTTGGAAATATAGTTGGAGTAACTGAGAGGGGGAGGTGAATTAGTTACCACAAAAATAAATCCACAAACCTTTTAAATGTCTTAAAATAGATAATGTTGTCACTCGGTAGCCACACGAAAAAATGCTATAACTCAGCAGATGAACTGTTAACTTATTAAGCATTCATAAAGAGTTGACATGCATGCATAAAAGAAATAACATGAACACAAGAGACACCATATTTAATGTGGAAACCCAATATGGGAAAAACTACCAAGTAACTAGCTACCAATTTTCCTTCTTTTGAAGTGAGTTATGTTAGGAGCCAACCCAGTTAAAGGTTACAAAACACATTGTTAGGTGTGACCTTGTTAGAGGATTTAATCACCCTACTAGGAGTGGCCTTGCTAAAGGTCTTTAGAAAAATTCAATAGAACTATCACCTTGTTAGAGGATTTACAAAAATGGCTACTAAACTAACTTTGTTAAGAGATTTACAAATCACTACTACAATGATGAAAAAGTAACAATGAAGTGACCTGAATGAGATAAAACTTAACTTTACTGATACAAATCTCTTGTCTGCTTCAATAGATCCTCACTGATCAAATACAAATTTTCTGCTCCTCAAAGATATCTGATCCCTCCTCAAAATTCACTCACACAAGCAATATTCTTGCATTGTTGCTCATTACACTCATCCATACAATTGAATTTACAACTTGACCTTTTATTTATGCCTTACAAATTTGTCAAGTCTGCTGCATTACAAGTACATTAACCAATAATCATTACACTAGTTAGCTACAATCATTGTGTAGAACAATTGAGCTTTATTCCTTAAAACAATGAAATCCTTACTGGTCGACCTAGCTCAATAAACACTGCTCCATTAATGATTTCTAGTGTTGACCGACTACATCTTGGTAAACACTGCGAATCTTTGAAAAATCCTTGGAGATTGAGTTAACTCGGTGAAAACTGATCTTCCTTTGCTGACCTTGTGAGCTCAGTTAACACTAACTTCTGACTCAGAATCCTTTGACACTTGAGTGAGCTCGGTAGAAGCTGTCTTCACCGTGTAGTATACAGGAGCCCTCAGTAGACTCTATAACTCTCTTTTCTAAACAACTAAACTTGGTAACAACTATTTACACAAGGTAAAATCTAAGAATGCTCGGTAGACACTATAAATCTTCTTGTAAACCAATTGAGCTCAGTAGACTCTGTCTGATCAATGATATGACATTGGTGTAACATCAAAGACAACACACAATTAAACAATTGTATCCAACTATTATCTACATATCTCAGTTTTGTATCTTTTTTATGCTTTTAATACAAACTATTATTATTACAGATAAAAGAAAATTGTGTTATGTTTCCCAAGTTAAGTTCACACACCTCAAATTGACCATCACCCTAACACCTATTCATTCCAATCTCCTAATATATTGTTATGTTATTGATATTTATTCCAATTTGAAATAAATAAATAAATAATATTTAATTAATTAATTAATCTATTTTTATGATGTAGGAAACTTTATTAAATTCAACTTATTCACTAACCTGGCATCATCCTTTTGAAATAGTTTATAAAATAAAAGTAAAACTTAAATTAATTATTGAGAGTAGTGTGACTAGCTAATTCCTTGCCGAGACTCATTGAAACTAGATGCATGTTACTAACATTAAGTTAATTTTGATTTTTAGTATTGAGGAACACTCAGTGGAGGAGTGTGGGGCAGAATCAATGCTCTAAACCTTCTAGGCTTCTTTAACTATCTGGAAACCCTTAAACCAATTGTAATCAAAAGTAAACAACAACAATAGAAACTATGTGCTATAGAAACCACAAATAATTACTTTGCAAAGGTAGTAGCCTATTTAAAGGTTTAGATTAAAAAGTGGAATGCATATGTGATGCATTAGCATTTGGGGTGTAAGGACAATCTTGCATCACCCAAAAATATTTTTGTTTTTTGTTTTCAATAAGGGTTGTCTCAATGCAAAGATTTTATTTCTAGAAGCTTACCATTTTTAGTAAATAGTTTTTTTTGAGCTCATAATTTTTTGATTTCTTCCTAGAGGTGTGCTTTACATAGATCAGCCTTCTATTAAAATTTCAATGTAGGATCATTTCTATTTTCAAAGATATTGAAATTTTTGGGTAATTGCAGGAAGGTATAAAAAACTTGAGCTTAGTCCTAAAGTCTTTAGAGGCTACAAAAGGTGTCAAGCTCAGCTGGTTGGAGCTAGCACATATTAAATATTGTAAATAAGTTCATGGAATTCTTGAAATGGGATTATAATATCTAATCAAAGAAACTGGTAATGAGTTATGTTCTTCGAAATTTATGCATATATAATAAGGGCCCATTTGGTTGTCTAAGATAGTTTTGGGGATGTAAATGGTGGCACTTGCTTGAAAAATATTGTAAAGAAAAATGCCCTTGTGGCTTTGTATGTTATAGTTTGAATATATTAATTCTATTTTTGTGTTGATAATAAGAAGTCAATTTCCCATTCTTACAATTTACTATTATTTCTCTATTTTACTGTATTTATTTATGTTAATAAGGGGAGTACCCTTCACCAACATGCATATATCCCTACTTGTGTATTTAACTACTTTATTGACCGTGGAATTTCCAATTGTCAAGTTTACTATTTCAATGATTTTGACCTCTAATTTATTTATATATCATTTACCCCCTTGAAATAGTCTATGTCCCTCTCTTTATAAATTTACCATATCATCAAAGAAGGCATTATTATCCAAAAATATTGAAACAAACTTGATGAACATAATTTTGGTCATATTTGGAATAAAACCCATGGATTCCTACCTTTGTAAACAATTCTACTCTATTATAAGTAGCTATATGAACTATTATATAATTATGTAATATACTAATAAAATATGTGGAAATGATTAAGCTGGATTAAAATGTAATTGACCTTGTTTTGCATTTAATAAGAAATACAAATATGAAGAAGCTTAATATTTAAATATATGATTAAAGAGTACATCGATAATAAAGATTTTGTTATTAAAACAATAATATCTCTAAAAAAAAGTGTTTGTGATATTAATGTTTGATATTAAAAGATTCTTTCAGTGAACTACTCCTTTAAGTCAATTTTTTTTTTTTAATGTATTGGAAGACTTTGCTCATTTATTACATTTTTAAGACCTTTTTTATATTTTTTTGATAAGTTTGTGATCATAAACTGGTCCTTTGTGTTTATATTTGTCCCTTTAAACTATAGATTTATAAAATTTTGTGTGTTTCCTTACCTAGTTCTCCTTTCAAAAATTTCTTTGATGAGGGGTAGCTGTATTGGAAGAATAAAAGTTATCTTAGGTTAATGATGAGAAATGTGTATACAAATTCAAATATATTATCTTTGATTATGATCAATAGAAAAAGGTCCAAAAGTATCAACAAACTAACAAAAATAATAAAAGTAGTATGAAGAAAGAAATGCCCATTCATTGAGAAAATGCCTTACTTATCCCAGTTAGACAAAACCCCTTATATCTTACTAGCAATTGAGCTACTAGGTAGTGAAATTTTCTTTCACGAGACCAAGAGAAACGATAAGCCTATGTTATCCCCAACTGGTAATGTTCAAGATAAGGGAGATAATTTATGTGAAAGAGTCATATTAGTTGTTATGTTTTCATTGATGTCAAGCCTAAAATGGTGAGACATTATGTTGATTCAATAAGGTACCAAATCATCTGAATGATGTAGTTTTTATTGATGAAGAGGATTTGTAAAGATAGTGACCAAGAAGAAAATGGAATGGAAGAAAGTATTGATCAGTATATGAATTTTAATGGGCACTTGATGAGTTATATTTTGGCAAGATAATGGTGATTTGATTATTTTGCAAGATTTGATGAAGTGTTTAGATTGTGTATAAGCTTGTTACATTGGTTTATAAAGAGAGAAAGAAATCATCAAGTGTAAAGACAAGGAAACAATGAGTTTTACCTAAACATGACAAACCTCAAGAAAAAATAAAATAAAATTTTTGGAATTTAAACTCTTGCATTCATCTACATCACTACTCATAAGCAATTTGAAGTAGACATTAGAGGTTTTTGCAAAGTTTCAAGCCTAGAGAAAATGATAGGAGTGGAGGTGAGGCTTCCAAAGCTTGGAACCATTTATTAAGATAAGAGGTTGAGACAACAATGAGAGAAACCCCAAGAACCACTTCTATTTTATATGATCCCATCACTCTCTTTAAGAATAGTAGGAGAGGTAATCATTGATGAAAGATTTAATTCAAAATTAAATGAAAAATCAAAAGTGCACTTTAATTTTATTACAACCCATAACTAGCTATACCCAACCACATTGCTACATATGTGGTAGGAACACAACCACCAACACTAGAGAAATAGACAAAATAGATAATGCAATTACCAATGAAAGAAGAGTTTTTCCTTGCCAACACATATAGTATGATAATGTAAATGTCTCCAGCACAATCCCATCTTGAATATATTAGTTTTTAGAGGGTTGTACATTCTCTAACCTCATAAGGATACCTTTGATCCTACAACGATAAACATAGTGAATAACATAGTCCATAAAACTTTGGAATGATATATTTGTTAAAAAATATGCAACTTTTATGTGGAAACTAGCAAACAAAAAAATAATTTAGAAAATATAGCATTGATTGGTTGTTAAAGCCTAGTTCAATCAATAGTTAATAGGAGAAGCCTCAACACCAGTTGAGGAACTAATAGACCAAAAGCACATAAACACAAAATTAAATAAAAAATTAATATAACAAACTTATTTTTATAAAATAATATCTATTATATATGCTAAGAAGTAAACAAAAATGTACTATTTAAACATTGATTAAACATCCAACTAAAAATTAAATTTATAAAGAAAATAATGGGAAATTTTTTTTGGCGTTCCCTTTGTAATACGTTAGTTTGTTGTTTAGATGTTTCTTATATTTGGACTAACCTATGAAATTTTGTAGGTTACCATGTTATGAATGGGGCAATTGGACCACTCATCTAATTAATAACAATTATTGAATATCACTACTTGTGCTTTTATTATTATTATTATTTAGTCTCTATTATTCCCCTGCATAACCAGAAAATCATTATGTTGCCCCATAAAATGACTTGTGCCACTTCACAATTTCATTGGCAAGCATGTAGATCTCTCATACTTTGTAACATGAATTAAATAAAAGTATATATCTCCATTGAACTTTTTTTGGAAGTTGAAACACTTGTTACAACTTATGAAGGAACTTTCAACCAATGCTGCCAAAATACTATTTTCCATGTTCATGTTGATAGATGAGTTTACATACCCATGCCTGATGTCAATAATATGTTTATGACTAGCTTAAGATTTTTTTTGAAAAAAAGTAAAAATAATAATAAAATCGGTGGCTTGCATAATGGAATAAACTAGTGACAAAGTCACTAACAACTAAAAAACAACTAACAAATCACAAAAGCAACAAAGCTCACTTACAACCGATATTCAATATCAAAAACATCAGTTGCCCAAAGAGACCCTTGAACATTTGGAATCTCCTTCTAAGAAAAACAAAAAGGAAAAAGAAAATAGGCCCAATGAGGGGTAACTTTAAAAACCAAGGAGATTCCACAACCTCCAATGCTAGAAGTGTTGAATCCAACATCCTTCGACTTCAAAATTTCCATAATTAAATCTACTTTAGCTAAAGTCACACTAGTAGAGAACCCACCAAAAATAAACAACCTTCAACCAAGAAATACTAGATAGGGAAAAAGAAAACCCATGCATCATCAGAGGGTGACACCCCTCATCTCGACAACTTTCTAGAAAAGAAGTTCCCACAACACTATGGGGTAAACCCCCCATTTTACCAGATTGACCCCCTTGCTGGAATAATTGATAAACCTCACAAGGAGTTCCTTAACTGTACTAGCGCAACTTCCCTCCAACTCAATAGGTTGAAACCTCACCTCAATAAGAGTAGTAGAGGATAGATCTTCCCACATAAAAGTCCAAGGATAGAGCCAAGTAGCCTCACAAACACCATTGTAATGAGAATAGCAAATCCAATCATCACCCACCTCCTCCCACCAATAATCCCCCTCCTCTATAAAAGGATTTGTAACCTTAACATAAAGATGGAAAGAGAACACCAAAGGAAAAATATAGCTATCCCACATAACAAAATATCTCTAAAAACCCAACTCAATAGGGATATACTTCACCTCCATAGAAGCCAGATTAGAATAATCACAACCTTGAAACACATGGGTCCAAAAAAACAAGGGGTGGGGAGGATCCTTTGACAAAAATCCAATTGGAAAAATTTCAAACAAAAGGAAGGGGTGGAACCACCAAGAGGCATTAACCACATCAAATCATGAGTAGGAATCCCTCTCCATAGAATGTGCCTCCACCACTAAAGGATCTTCCACCTTTGAAGGAAACTAGGAAAATAAGGTCAAGAACCAAATGGATCTCCGCCACAATAGAAACAAGAAACCTAAAAAAATTGTGGGAATCAATTTGAGTAGAATGTCTCCACATAGATTAGACACAAAAGGAGCTCCTTACAAAAGATACAGGGTCCAAAAGAAAAGTGTAGAAAGAACAAGAGCTTACTACTCAACCAAGGTAGAAGAAGTTTGGCCTGTGAAACCCTAGACTGAATCTACACACAACCCACCATAAAAAAACCATAGTACCCAAATGTTATAATCAATGTGGGTCATACCGTCATTAAAAGCAGAGGCCTAGAAAAAACAAGACTAATGAATGGGCTTTTGAGGATGAAATTTTTGTTAAGAAACACTAGCTCTAAAAGTTCCCCTATTGTTAATTTTAATCTAAACTAAAAATAATGTATTATTGTTGTTTTCATGGTGTAAAATTATGCAGAAGACATTTTTTTCATTTAATTTATTTCAGGTGAACTAGGAATACCTTATAGAGTTGGTGAACTTTATAAAAAAAAATGAATAGATAGCTCTTGAAACTAATCAAATGTCTAGCAAACAAAGGAAGTTGGGTTCGAATCCAACAAAATATATTTATAGTAGGTGTTATATAATATAACTAAAAGACGAACATCAATCTATAAAAATGTACGAAGTTGGTGACCTAAATAATCTTTATTCTAATAAGTGACAATTGTACACATATGTCCAGTAGAGTGCATTTTTAAATAGTTTCTTCATAGATGTAGTTTGGCAGTCAATTTGAGTTATAATCAATTAAAATAATGTAAATATGAAAAGAATAAACTTCATAGATTAAGTTTATATAATACTAATGTTAAAATTATATAATACTAATGACTGTGTCAAACTACTATGTTTCTCATATATATCTAATCGACTTATTTCCTTATAATGGGCTATGAATCACCATTCTACGATCTTTTTTGGGCCACTAAAAAGTGACATTTTGTAATTGACTTAATTCTTTAGAATTGATCAATGAAGACCTTTGTGTAGCAAATGCCATTTGTTTAGGGGTGAGAAAATAAAGGATATTTAAAAGGAGTAGGCATATTGAACATGTGCATATTGGGGAAACCACAAATAGTTTATTAGACCCTATATTAATTTAATTTATGTTGAAAATTCAAAACCATGACCTTTAATTATTAAGTCGTTATGGACTGACGTGTGTTTATATAATTGAAAAGGCTTAGAAATTACTTGATCATTGGATTGATGTTGAGCTTATTTCATTAGATATTTTGATGAGAGTTAGCATCGACATCGATTAGAGATGGGAGATGATGCAATTTGAATCCTTGAGGGTCTTGGATAGGATCACATTTTTCATTTAGTTTTTGTTCATTTATCCATCTTGTAAATTCATTTTTTATTATATTTGTCCTTTTATATGTATAGAAAATGTTCATTCGATGTGTGTGCATGGGTTAAAAAACAATATGATGTTAAGGATCATTATTGGGTGTTTTCTAGATATGGGAGGAGTTAGGAAATTTTGTAATGGTAGTTAAGTTTTTAAATTTACTTGATAATTTAAAGAAAAGATAAAATAGGGAAATGAATGTTAATTTGTTGGGTTTTAAGGAAATATTTGAGACTAATGCAATCTAATTCTAATGTCAATTGATTATAATGTAAATCATGATTGATTATTAAATCTTCAAGTAATTCTTTGATAATGTACATGAAAATAGAGATAAGCTAAGAAATTTGATACATCCCATGTTTTAGACTCGTGTATAATGCAAACTAAGAATGAACTTTATTCAATGTTGACATTAAGTTTATTTTAGTATTTCTAATGATTGAAAGGGTCGTAATATGATGTCTTTAAATTTAAAAAAAATACTAAATATGTAATTTGGAACTTTTGATGCCTATATTACTAACACCAATCATATCAAATGATTGGTAGAAGTTGAAAATAAAGATATGAAAATCAACATAAAATAGGAGGTAAAGGGAGACCTTAAGGATTAGGACCATGATCAAGTGGTCAAGGATGAATCCACTCACCTTTGACCATACACTTTTTGATTAAATGAATGTCAATCTCTATCTCTCAATTAGAGGATTTTGTAGCTCCTTCCACATGAGTGCAAGTTGTATCTTCCAGTCATAAAAAGAGAAGAAGATAGTTACAAAAAGGAATTTCCCAAGTAAAATAATAGTTTTTTTATCAAACTGTAGAATTAAAATGAAATTTACTTCAAAGAAAATAATGTATATTTGTAGAAGAGGATAAATTTGATGAATAAAATGTCTAATACCTTAATGGTGGAGTACTCTCTAAATGTAATCACAAGGTATTTATACAATATCATTTCTTAAAAATAAAATAAAATAAAATCACATAAGTCATGAGTTAATATGAGGTTTTTTGAAGGTTTAAAAAATAAAGGATATGATGAGATGATACATCTTAAATACTTTGAATTCTTTCAAATGTATCATTTGTCTCCTTGAATTTGTGAGATCATGTATTATTGAATGAATAAGTGAATGTTGAATAAGGGATACAGCCTTGTTCATACTTCTCATAGCCATTTTAGGGAGATATTTTGGAAGGAGACCAAAGTGGTTCTATTGATCTCACTAAAGCCAAATACTTATTACTTGATTAAACTTTTGGCTCAAGGAAAAAAATGAACTTAGAAGTAACTAAACTCTCTCTATACCCAAAAAGTTGTGATATATTAGCCAATATGAGTTCAAATTTTATTTGAGGGTTTTATTTAATATTTGGACTAAAATTTTATAAGAATCATAAATGGACAATATTGGGATAATATACAAAAGGTAACATGATAAAATGGGACCTACATAAGAAAGTGGTGATTGATTAGTGAAAACAAATTATATGAGTGTACTATTATTTGGGGCACATATAGATATTTCATGAAATTGAATTAAGAGAGAACCCATATTTAAAATTTATATCAATTTAATTTATAATGAAGTCTTCTATTACATGCAAGAATATTTACACATCAAAATAGATGCTAAATAATCATTAAATTGGACACCATAAAAAGACATGTGATTTACAATTTACAATGCTACAAGAGTGAAATTGTTAAATAAAACTAAGGGATCTATA
This sequence comes from Cupressus sempervirens, assembly GCA_028749045.1. Taxonomy (NCBI): domain Eukaryota; kingdom Viridiplantae; phylum Streptophyta; class Pinopsida; order Cupressales; family Cupressaceae; genus Cupressus; species Cupressus sempervirens. The sequence goes on from CM053785.1 coordinate 354,713,405, forward strand.
AGGAGATTATGCAAAATATCTTGAAAGAAGGTCCAAAAAATTAGTCATTTCATGATGACCATTGTAGTGAAGAACTTTCAATTCTTTAACCAAGGGTTGAAAAGTTATAATTGTGAAAATTACTCAAGAATGATAATATATGACGTGTTACAATTTTTTATTACATAATATTTTAATAATCTCCATTACCAAATAAAGCATAATTTTTGTTTTAGATATGTATCTCTTTCAAAGAATCTTCATTAAAGGCTACTAGTTATGATAGGGGGGTTGAAACTTCATCTACTTTCAAATAACATGTCACCAAAACTTGCATTTAACCTCAAACCATTGATTGACAATCCGTGAATACTTTTGCAAAGCAAATGTCCCAATTTTTCAACTCCTAATATTGTTTCTTGTTTGATAAATTTAGTCACTAAGTCTAATTTGAACCCTTTCCTCCAAGATTGTAACTCCTCATTGGACATGATCTCCATGTGGATTTATCCTTTGAGTCTCTCAAAGAAGAAGAAAAATGTGTACTTTCCTAAGATACTAAAGATCTAAATGGTGTTAGATATTTAACATAGCATTGATTAATCAAGCTATAATAGAAATTCTAATTCTCACTCTATTTATCATAGTCTTAATGGAGCTTAGGAGCTATATCCTCTTTCCCCCATTAAAGAGGACACTATGGGACAAGACGTGTTTATTTTCAAACTCACTCAAATAAAGTGATTTTGTTTATCAATCTCCAGCAAAAGACATAGTCTAAATTTGTAGGGTCTTATATGTGCACTTGGAACTTTCTATAGCTAATGGTCTAATTGCATAAAACTAGGAGAAAAATTTAGACCTTAGAGAATTTATTCTATAAGGAAGACTAAGAGTAGATTAAAGAAGATCTCCATATTAGGGCATGGTAGAGACCATTGAAGGCAATTTTTTAGTTCATCCTAAATATTAAAAAGAGGTCAAGATCCTAAATTTGTGAGATACAAGTTAAAGGAGATTAAGGAGACTCCAATGATTATTGTTTGAAATTTTATGTATTATTAGGAGGACTTTGTTAAAATTGTTTCACTTACTATTTATGTCCTTTAGTAAGAAGTTGAGTGTAGAAAATAGAAGAACATAAGGATATGTAATACAATGTCTTTATAAAGGTAGCCTCTTGGAACAAGTATAGTAAAGATGAAATTATTTTACTAAACTCCCTAACTCTCTTCGTCAACTTGAAGCTGATGCTAGTTCTTGAATTTACTCTAAGGTAGCTTCCTTCTAGTACCAACTTAATATCTTGTAGAGGGAATGACAAAGAGTTAAGTGACTAAATTCATGATCATCTTTTTTAGTTTATTTTTGCTAATGGTCTTTTACATTTTCTTTTGGTTGATGATTTTTAAGTTTTTGATCAATTGCACAAATCATGAAATTCATTACATTTGCATTAATAACAGATTTATAAAGGTTTTGGCATTTTCAATGCTAGTTTGGTCAAAATAACCATTCTAATATTTCTTCAAATACTACTGTTTCTAAAGAGAGGAGAATATAATGTAAATAAAAGTGAATTTCACTTGGTAAATAATAGAAATGTGTGTAATGCAACATTTAAATTTAATCCCACAGTGCATAGATTATCATAGATAAAGTAAAAATACAACACAATCCCAAAGGAATTTATTTTACAAATCAGTCATAATTTTAAACCTAATATATCCAATGTTGAAAATCTCTTGCAAACTAGAATTTGCTCTTTAGTCATCAAACTATTCATATTACTTTCCTTCTAACTATGGTGCACTAACCTAGAATAATTGCCTATTAAATTTCAATTGATTAATACGTATACAAATAAACCCTATTACATTAACCTAGATTGCTATTATCATTGGCACAAAAATATTAAATTAATGACTGTCAATGTTTCCAAATAATTACATGAACTAATCTACACTGAGTTTTTAATTCTGCTTTAAAATACGACAACCTCTAAGGACATCTTCAATATATTTATTCAAAACTGCGAAAAGATGATGGTTTATGTTTCTTGTACTCGAAGTATTTCTATCATTTATTTAGTCACAAGGGTTTCTTGGAATGTATACCCTAACTTTAATGGGTTCAATTCTTCTATGCGAAGTTACAATTTTACAAGTGTCGTTATCGATACCCAACGGACACCACCGATTTTATGGCCACTACCGTCTGTTTCAATTAGTGAAAAGCGGCATCGACTTAATCCGGCGGTTCACCAACCAGAATCTTCCACGAAAGACAACTTTGAGAGGAAAATAAAGGAATCGCATACCACAATATTTTAACAAATTATTTGTGTGGGAGACGAACGGAATCTCTGGAAAAAGGCAAGAATATTCCCCACTATCCAACTAAACTTTAGTTACATACCATTGTCTGCTTGGTCAATTAGAAATTAGATGGCGGCTTGGCTTGGCTTGGCTTGGCTTGATTATATTATATTATTTTGTTCTCTTCGAGATAATTGTTCTATAAATATTGGGCTTTGCGTATTCATGACATTAATGGTCAACGATGAATTGGAGGGTGTTGATAAACGGCCTCTGGGAAACGGCAAAGGACATATTTTGTCAGAAAATTGTGACAAGACATCTGCCTTCAAATCTTCCGCTTCCTGATCTCACTGATCTGAATTGCATTGTCACTGGTGCTACCAGCGGGATTGGACTCCATACTGCAAGGTGGGTATAATTTCTATAGGTAATCTTTTTCCTAAGAGCTTATACAAATGATAATTTAATCATTGTTGTGTTTTATTAAATATCATTCATAGTTTTCATATATATATATGCATGGGCATAAATACTTGTTGATTCGTGATTAAGATGATTCTTTTATCAATAACAGGCAGAAGTTAAGATTAATTATTATAATGTGTTAAGATTAATTATTATAGTGTGTTGTAATTAATTATTCTTATTATTATTTATTAAGCTTGAGTAAATTTGAATTTAAATTGTTTAAGATAAGAGGCTCACAATTTATCATTGTATTGTAGGCTCTTGCCTGTAAATGTGACAAAAAGATCATTCAAAATGGTTGATATAAAAAATGTACATGCAATTCAATTGAAAAATAATAATAATTTGAACCTAATAGAATGCCATTATTTGTGATCAATGTCTACTTATTGATAACAACATTGTTGTTTCTTTTCTTTCAGAGAGCTTGCAAAAGCGGGTGCTAATGTTTGTATGGCATGCCGTAATACAAAATCTGCTCTGCAACTTGTCCGAGAATGGAAACAACAGGCTTCTGGGAAGCCCATGTCTATAAATGTACTGGAAACTGTGTTTTTAAACTATATTACATTGTCTTTTTCCCTTTTTGAACAAGGAGAATATTGTATTGATATGACAAAATGGGCCTAAAACAGATAATGGAATTGAATCTGCTGTCCTTAGCTTCAGTAAAAGCTTTTGCTGCCACTTGGGAATCTGCTGGATGCCCAATTCATATTCTTATCAACAATGCGGGAATCCTTCGATTGGGAGGTTTGTTCTCCTTGTATGAATGCTCATAAGTTACATAGCCAGCTCATGGGAATTAAGTAATAATAATTTCTCATTTTCGTAATCAGAACCAGAAAAGATGTCCAAGGATGGTTTTGAGGAACACATACAAGCAAATCATCTTGCACCAGCACTTCTTACTCTACTCCTCCTTCCTTTTCTCATCAGAGGAGCCCCTTCAAGGATCATAAATCTCAACTCTGTGGTAATTAGTCCCCAAATGTTTCTTCAAAAAAAAAATGTATTTCACAAAATATACCTTCTATTTTTTCTAAAAATTTATCTTTGCAAGCGTGTGTTTTGTCAACAACTGTAGGCTCACCATAACGCTGTGGTGGATTCCGATTATCTGAAAGCGGACTTGAGACTGAAAAACTATAGCAGTTTAATGGCTTATGCTTCAAGCAAACTTTCTCAGGTCAAATAGTTTACAGAATCTCTATATGCAATTTGGTTTGTTTATATGATAAATTCATATACGAAGACACACGCATTTCAAAATCGCTGTTTCTCTTTAACTAGACGATTCACAAAAACTCATTAAAAGTTTAATGTTCTGAAAGGAACCCGCGCTAAATCTAGATTGACTTAATACAATTTATACACTCTAAAGTTGTAAGACATTTCTAATTGTTTCTTGCAGTTGATGTTCCTGGACATTTTGTCAAGAAAAATTCCATCAATTGCAGAGGTAGGAGTGATCGCTGTTCATCCAGGAATCGTCAGCACAAACCTTGCGGTGATAAAATATATTCTACCTTGCCTCAAACTATAATTTATCTGTTTTAAATATCATGAGTACAATGTATATTAATTGAAAATCTTACCGTTTTTCTAGAGAGATTATGAGCCCAGTTTCAGCAACAAATCTTTCTGGAGATTCGATGCAGCTCAAGGTACCATAGTAGAATCAAGACATTCTCTTACAAATCTCCAAAATTTTATATCCACTTGAGGATCTTTAATGCAATCTTTTTTCAACGACCCTTACATAACAAATCCAACGCTCAAGATCATCATGGTTTAAATGTTGGAATAGGTGCAAGAAGTGTTCTGTTTTGTGCAACAGAACCAGAGATTGAACAACTTCTCCGCAAACGCAGAAGTCGACAGGAAGATGGATGTGTTTATTACAGTTACAATTGCAAACCAGCAAAAGTTTCAGCACAAGCTACAGGTCTCAATAACGCATTCCGAGTTTGGAATAAAACGCTTCAACTCTTGGGCCTTTCCAATGAATGTATTGAGAGAAGTATAGATCAAATTATTCCTCCACTACAATGAACCGCCCATTTAATGACGATAAAAAATGTTCTGTTTTCTGCAACAGAAGTTATTTATGTCTCTTGCTAGTTCAGAATATAAGGCTTCCATTCATAGAGCATTTAAATGATTCCCTTGGGATAACTATGCATCAAATTGTTCTCATTATAGCTGGTTGAAATAAAATATAAATTGTACGTGGATTATTATTTACCGCTTACATAACTGTTACATTTCGCAGAGCACCATTTGTTTCTGTAATCTGAGAGGCTGATGACATCATGTTGGTGGGAAAAAATAATAATAGATTCACAGGATACAAGAGTGCCCAAGAATTCCATTGCTTGAGTGAAATTGCCGTTGATATTTTTGGTCAGAGTAGCGGAAAGAATGAATGTTTCTATTTAATAATTTCTTACTTATTGTTCAAGGAATATGATCCAGGACTCCTAATGTCACGCCACCTTGGTTGTTGTTGTTTCAAAAGTCAAAAAGTAGCATTTACTATAATATATTTCGAGATATATACGTTTTTTCAAAGTTTGTTTTTTTTACTTGATAAGTGATGCATCCATATGCTTTAATTCTATTTATATTAATAAATGCATTTAAGTAATGATTACTCTTCATAAGTGACACAATGTTTGAATAAGAGTATATTATGTTTTTCTATTTATATGTAAGGGTTAAAATTTATTAACCAATTGATATAAATGAAATATAAAGATTTTGTAATGATGAAAATTTCAAGAAGTAATTAGAAGTGTGAAAATAAAGAGAGTGAAATAGAGAAAAAATAGAGAGATTTATAGTAGTTCATCAATTTCATTATGCTCACTTTCAATAGGAATTTTTTTCTTATTTAAGGTCTTTAAGTTTTGTTTACACACAACAATAATTTTTCTTACAACAATTGATTCAATAATAAATAATGTTCAATCAGCTTGTATAAAGATTTCAAATAGAAATGAAGAGGTACATAATTTGGAGGGCAAAATAATGATGAATATTGGGCCTCCCACATCCAAAAAATACCACACTAAGTCCAATGATTGCTACAATATACTGAAGACATTCCCCTACTTAGTCCCTATTGTTTTTTTATCAAAGAGCAAGAAGAGGGTCTTGAACCCAAGATACAACGAGAACCAAGAGAACTTTTCTAGTCTGGGCCATTACAACCAAGTAGCAGAAAAGAACATCTCTAACAAAAACTGCTACAAACCCACTATAGAGAAAAGCTTAATAAAAAACCAAGTAAAGTACAACTAGTATCTAATTCTAATTTATTAGCCTAAACATTGCTATCATAATCAAAATAGATAACTGATTTTTAGAGTACTGACAAATAACCTAATCTGGATTTAACATAATAGTATTTAAACGGTGTCCCAAAATTACAAGCACGAGCAGAGTAACCATTAAAACAAAGTAACTAAAATAAATGAACACAAAAATAGACAAAAAGTAAAACTAGGACCAAGAAGAACTAGGCTCAATTGATGTTCTCCCTATCCTGGACTAGGTACTTGATATCCTTTGAAAAGTTGTGAACATCCTTTGTGCTCAAAATCTCCACATGCACATTTTCCTTCTGCATGGAATCTTTCTTGACTTTGATAGTACTCGTGATAGTGTCAAAGATGACATTCCACATTATTTCTTTCTAGACTCTGCATATTGTCGAAATGGCCACACCCAACTCAATGCTAGTTATGGCATTGTCAAATCTATTGCTAAGAGATAACACTCTTTTTTATCTATGGTGTTATTTTTTTCTTCCAAACCTTCTTTAATCAATATTGCTATCCTTAGAGAGCATGATATTGGATGAAACTTTAATTTGTTCAGCCACAGGGTTTTTAGGAATGGGGTATGAACATTAGGCCCAATAACAACCTCAATGTGAGCTACCTAGGTCTCCTACTCAACCTTCCCAAAGTCTTCACCATCTTCTTCCACTTCAAATTCCTCCTTGTGATACTAGTATCTACTTTCTCTAGCATTTCTTCAACCCCAATTTCATAGATCTCCTCATCTTCTTTATCCAGAGAATCATCATTGCTGGCTTCTTTGTAATTCTTTATTTTTTTACCCTCAGCGTTTTAGATCTCCTTTCCTATGGACTTGATTCAATTCTATAACCCTGAGCCCTATCTTTCTTGTGTCCTTCTTCACCCTTAGACCCTTCCAATTCTTGATTATCCACCTCAATTATTTCCTTAAAAATTTCTCTTTTCTTTGGAGTGTCAGCTGGACTAGTTTTGGAACACGTGATTATGCATTAAGCATCAATTTTAAATAGTTAGAATTCTTCCAAGGTTTGGTTTTTCCCTTTATGGTTTTTGGATTTTATCCTAGGATTACTAGTTTTACTAGTTACAATAGGAGGGATATCCTAGTCATTTTATGGCACAATTTCCTCAATAACAATAAAGTTTGTAGGAGGTCAAGGATGGCTTTCAATACTAGTAAGGAACCTACTAAGACCTAGGTGGTGTGAGAATACATGGTGATGCAAAAAAAAGGTCAAGCTCTGATGAATGGGTGGATTATCACCATTTTTAATACAATTTACCAGGGAAGAATAGAGAAAAAAAGAGTTAAATCTATCATCTCATCATATCTTAACATATTAAGAAGTAGGAAGAGGTAACCATGGTAAGTGCTAAACTGTGCTTCTAGGGAAAAATAATGCATAACCAATAGGAAAATACTGGAAAAGAAACTAAGGAGGGATAAACAATCATACCCATTACCAGATTTAATCTTGATAGGATTCTCTAGTCCCTCGAAGATTTTTCTATAATCCACCATCCCTTTCCTCTCTACCTTCTCCCTTTTGCAATGCAAGACCTTGCCAATCAAATGGGGGATCACAAAAAAATTAACACTACCAATGTGACCTCGCCTCTAAACTAGGAGTTGGAAAACTTTGGAAAGAGCATCAAATTATGGTCCTTCATAGCCTAAATGTATTTTCTCATACATGTCCTCACAAATTAGTTTGATATCTCCCCATTCTGCAATAATTCCTTGAAGCTTCTAGGCTCAATCCAATTGAGAGGACCTCCTATTGTTTATTTCTTTAAAAAACCCTAGACTTCTTCTAGAAGATCATAATTAAATCTCATTATTCCCTGATTGAAAATAACTTTATGCATTATAGATTCCCTCTTCAAGTTTCCTAAGGAAACCAAAAAAGTTGAGTGTAATATATTAGAGAGTGAAAGTGATACTTGAGTAGTGTTGTAATGAATATGTTTCCAAGGACTTAAAACAAATATTTTACTTGTATCACAAGCTTCTACTTTTCTCGAGAAACCCTTTATTGTAGAATTGGAAACTTTTGGGCTCTTGAAATGATAGGACATATTATTATAAATTACTCCACATTCTCCTTTCCATAAATAAAGGATGTAATTTTGATGATTCTTTAAGATTTTATTACCTTTTGAAATAATGTCATTAGTATGTGTCATAGTCTTAACACCATATTTATATGCAAAAAATTTCATGATTAATATGGAAAAGATGCATTTGCTAAATTTAGCAAAGCTAACTTTATAGTAGCCAATATTTAAAAAGTAATCTTTATCTCTAAGCTTCCCACTCAAAACCGTATTGGAACTTATCTTGAATATCCATAAAATGGATAAGTTTAGTAACAAAGATAAAACATAAATCCTCGTGTTCCTTTTAACTTTGTTCTTGATGGTAACAGTGTACTCTTTTCAATCCTTCCTAACCCTAAACTTAAGAACTTCTTTCTTTGTTTAAAACTATTTCTTTTAACTCCTCTAGAATTTCAAAAGTGGACACATGGTTGCAATTTTTAAAATTTAGACCTCAATTAGCCATAAAGTCGTCATCTTTATTTCCTTCTATTAAGGTATGATGAATTCTAACCTTGTGGAATGCCTAGAGGCATCTTTTATAGTCACTCATGAGACTCTACAGTAAGTGCAACTATCCTTGTTAGAATAATGTTATTGATAAGTTTTGAGTCCCCTTCCAGTTCAATATTAATAGCTCTATAATATTGTAACAATTTTACTCCATGCCACATAGCAACTCCCTCGAAATACCTACGAGAGTTATTTTTTATATTTTTAGCAAATCCTAGGATAAGAAGACCTTTGATGTTTCTTATGACACCACCCGCCCCCTCTATTCCAAGGGTTTCTTTAGAGCAATCATCCGCATTACACTTAATCTAATTGTCCTCTTGAGGTTTCCATCTACAATGCTTCCTTCTCCAAATACTATTTGAATTCAAATTTGTCAAACTTTGTGTGAAATTCTTATTTTATTTTATTCTTAGGTCTGTCAAACCAAAAAAGGCCAACCCTTTAGGGAAACTTGCATTATTGATGCTTTCCTTGATTATTCTCCTAGTAATATAGAAAATATGTGATAGTTCCTTCTTCTCTTCTCTAAATATTTTGTTATTTATTTTCTTCCAAATAGCCCAAGCCACAGTATGAAGAATGTAAAGCCAAAGGTTTTTTCAGGATTGGATAGAGTCAAGGGGCATTACTCCATTGAGGTATGAGAATTTTGACAGAGCTAAGAATCATCCTATTGATCTTGGTCTCCTGCAAAAAAAGACTCTAGAGGGCTCTAGTTAAGGATCAATGAATAAATAAGTGGTCAATAGTTTAAGCATTGTTCTCACATAAAACATATTTGTTTACAAGACTTAACCCTCTTTTCTTGAGGTTATATAAAGTCAAGATCTTCTTATGAGAAACTTCCCACCAAAAGCAATTAATCTTAGGGGGAAGGTTAGGGATCAAGACCTCTTTCCAATATTGGATAGCATCTCCCACTGGATCAATAGAGGTGTGCATAGACCTAACCAAGAGTAGACCATTACTATTATTTTTACAAATAAATTTGTCCTCTTGCATAAAATTAAACAAAGATAGGACAAAAAGTAAATTTTTAAGATTGATAACAACCTCTCTTCTAGTACTAGAAATCATCCTTGGCTCCCATTACCTCAAACAAAGACTTTCCAGATCTAACCATTGAACCTTGCCATTTTTCCAAACAATGTAGTTTTCAACTTTGATACCAATAGTAGTCATGTGCTGGTTCTTGAGGTATTGGTTAGCTATCAATTCTTGAAGTGGGGTATCGATAGCTCATGAATCAGAAAAAAATAGAGCATTCCTTCCATTACAAATAAATTTTTTTTCTCCCTCTTCTGACATCCCTTTTCATTAAATAGTAAGTTCTTCCACAGTGTAGAAGTACCGTTAACATTGTTAGTCATTAAGAGGAGGGAAAAGGAGCAATTAGCCTAATATTTTTCTTTCATGATCTTCATCCAATCTTTTGAACCCTCAAAAACCAACCAAACTAGTTTTGGAATTATGTCTTTATTAATTTTACTAAAATTTCTAACCCCTAGGCCCCCTTCCTTTTTAGGTTTGCAAAATTGACTCTAGTTGACAAGGGGAATTTTCCTCTGATCTTTTGAGCTAGACCAAAGGAATATTGTCTAGATTGTCTCAAGAGAATTTCCCACCTTAGCATGCATGTACCTTAGAAGACCTTGTCCCTATTGTTACTTTTTCTCAAGGATAAGAGAAGCTCGAGAAAACTTGAAAATTTTCTACAAGATGATCTTTTTGAATCTATCACCTGAAATTTCCTTAGTGTCTATTGTTGAGATAATGGGTGTTGCACACATTGCATAATATTGTTATTTTATTATTTTATTTTTAGTATGTAATGTTGTACCTAGATGGACATGCAACATGTAAAGATTCCCATGGAATATTCTTGATGTGTTGTATTGTAATATTGTGAAAATATTTCATGTAATTATTTAATATTGGGGAAAAGAATTAAATGCCCAATATTAAATGTGGGGTCAGTGGGTTAGGTAGCACATGGTTTATGTAATACCACTTGGTGGTTTTGTGGGACTTGCTACTATATAAGCAGCCACAAGGGTAGTTGTTGTAGAGAGAGAGAGAGAGAGAGTGACAAGGAGAAGACAAAAGGCAAGAGTCGAGCGGGACAAGGTTTGACAGGTTAGCCAAGGGAGCATTTGTGAAGGTTGGAAGCATGGCATGGGATGTGTGGATTCATGCTTGTTCACATAGTTTGCTCGGTTGTGGCTATGGCCATGAAGGCTTCCATGGTTGTATGGAAATGGTATTTTTGCTGAATAATACATGGTGATGGATGCTTTTGGAGGCTGGGTTTTTCCCTCAATGAGGGTTTCCCACGGTATATCTTGTGTCACATTTTGTGGGTATGTTTTCTATTCTCTTGCATGTGAATTTTAATTCCGTGTTTATTTCATATTTATTATGGGTTATGTGGAAACGGTTATATTCTTTATTGCCAAGTTTCCTTACAAGTGGTATCAGAGCTATGGTTTTATTATTGTAACCCTAGATTGAATCCATGGAAATGCATGAGAGGATAAAAGAAAGGGCAAAATATATGAATGATTTATTGCAGATCTGAGGGTTTTGGATTTGCTGTTATGATGGGATGTTAAAAGATTTGGCCATGTGAAATTGTTGGAAAAAAAGATTTTTTCGGATGTTTCATTTAAATGAGGGTTATGGAGGGTAGCTTGCAGAAATGACCTCCTGGGTAAAAACAGACCTCACCACTGGATCCGGGTTGACATTTCCATAAATTTTGATATATAATATGCCCTAGTTTGGCCATGTTAAGAGAAAATGAAAGAGTTTTTTGGTTTCAGCCCATGATGGCCGTCAAATTTAATCCCGTCGAAATTTTCGTCACTGAAAAAATAAAAAATAAAAATCGTTCTGAAAATGGTAAAAAGACTATCTTAGTAAAATGACCATAACTTTCTCTCAGAATATCGGATTTTAGAGTTCTTATAGGCGTTGGAAAGCTAATTCAGAGCACTAAAACATGGTGTAGGTTTGGTTTTATGATTTTGAGATTTTGTCAGGTTTTAAGAGCCCTAAAGTTAGATGTTATTTATTTTGAGCACGGATTAGGGAATAACTTGGGCATACGGAGTCGGATTTTGGACTTCAAGTAGTCAACGAAAAGCTCTTGGAGAGCTCTACACATTGGTTTAGATTTGGTGCAGGTTTGGCATGATTTATTTGTTGATATATTGATCTGAATAGTTTATAAGTATATTTTGACTATGGTAACATTGTGAGTTTATGGCATTGGAGATTTAAGTTTTGATGTCATTGTATACTCAGTTTATATTTCAGATTGGTCTTATGATGATATGGTTATTAGTGTTTAGCTTGGATATGTATGATGACTTGTTGGATCTACAAGTTGTGTAGTGTTGTAAGCGGTCTATACTTACAGGTTGCATTTATAGCTTGGTTATGATTTGTCTTTGCCCATTGATCTTTCATTATTGATGCATATTAAGATTGGTGGCTTGGATTTGGGTTGTCTATGCCCTAAGTCACATGATTTTATCTTCATGTAGAAGGGATGAGATGTTGTTACCAGGTACAGTCATGGCAGAGGATTATGGTTTACTATGCTGACAGGTTGGACATATTGAGAGCCAGATGCTCGGTTCATGGATGTGATCATGGTGTCATGGATTTTGGCATGACATGATTGGTTATACAGGTACATCCTTGATGTTCATTAGCTTGGATTTTCTGATTTGGTTATGGTGGTATATCTTCTTGGTTGAGGATCATGGTTATTTGGTTTCTTTTGAGGAGCTCATGATGTGCACTTTGAGTTCTTTGATGGTTTGATGCCTTGGTTGATTCTCATGGTTAGAAGATGGTTTTTCATCATGATGTCATGGATAGCTTGGATACACGGTTTAGTGGGAGCTTGTGACAGTGATGGGGTGATAGTGCAGGATTAGTTCCTAGTTTGATTTGGATCTTCAATAGGAGATGGATTTTATGATGCCATAGGTGACTTGGTACCACGGTTGAGTGGGAGTTGTTGGCATTGATATATTTATTGAGTATTTGTAGATGTTGGAGGTTTGTCTTAGATCTTGTTGCTGCAGAAGCGTCTTTGACATTTGCATGGTGCACTTGTTATCTTCATGGTGTATGGAGATGGTTCTTCCTAGTATGTGGAGATGGTTTTCTTCATGGTGTGTGGAGATGGTTGCATCTTGAGGACTCACAGGGTTCTTGGCAAAGGTGTGGTTTATATATATTTTTATTTGGCATGTTATCCTTGGTGTGAGGATGGTTTCATTATTATGTCATGGTATACTCTTGATACGCGTTTAGAGTTGTGACATGTTATGGTTTGTTCATATGGAGCATGTTATCTCTTTAGTTGAGATGGTAAGATCATGTTGTCATGTTTATGTTCCTGAGGCCATGGTTGGAACTTTGACATTGATCTTGGTTTAGTTTCTTTGTATTGAGTACACTGATCATAAGCTGGATACTTCATGATATTGCTATGTTGCATTTGGAGTTGGCATGGATTGATTGGTTACAGGTGCTCATGGATACTTAGAGACGGTGGTGACGCCGATTTCTCTTAGATTAGAGAAGTATTTGTTGGGACGGTTGATGGTTTCAGCAGGAAGTCCGAGGGGCAGTCACCTGATATGGACTTGAGAGGAGATTGTTCTTAGATGAGTCTTGGTTGGAGACTTGGGTATCTTGATGAGCATTCTCATTCCCCACTCTCGGTCTACTTGGCGGTTTGCTACTTGAGAGGTATAGCCCATTATTTTCTCTCAGTTGCATTATATTTATGCTTGTCTTTCATGGATATGGATCTTGAGCTATGGTATATGAGTTAGTTCTGGAGGATTCATTTGAGAGATGGTTAAGCATTGGTTATCTCCATGTGCATATTTTGTTATGCTAGTTGAGTTTGGGAGATGGTTTTATATTGGGCATTTTCCTTGGATTAGGAATGGATATTCCTTGGTTTAGGAATGGGTTTATTGAGTTTGATCTTCTTGTGAGAGGCTTACATCCATAATTAGTTATATGGTATGGTTTGGGTGTTGTTGAGGCTTCTTGTTGGGGTTTTATGGAGGAGATCATACTTGCATAGTTTACATCTAGAGGTGTGTGTAGAAGGACATGATACAGGTTATGATTTGCATGGTTTCTCCGGTCTTGGTTATCTTCTTGGATGTTCAGTTTTTCCTACATTGGATTTGAGATTGGTTAGAGATTATGATCACTGGTTTGTGCTCATGTATGTCATGTGAGAGATGACATGGTTATTCCTTTATCTCTTTCCTTTGTTGGTTGTGGAGAATTTGAGAGACTATTGGAGACTTGTTATGAGAGTTATTCTTGTAGGATATTAGTTTATGTATTGTGGATGTCCTTGATACTACATGGATTCACTTCTTTGAGATGTGTTGAGTGGATTGGTTATAGATTTGACATTATCTTTTGTAGTGGCAGCTTCTTGGTATATATGTGGCAGGTATTGCTCTTGAGGCTTGTGATTGTAGGTTGTAGATTGGATATGTCGGTGATATGAGATTCACTTGTTATACCTTTGAGGTATGGATAGTTGGATGGGTTTGGCACTTGTTGTGGGTGCTGTTTCAGCTATGGATATTTTTGACAACTACGGATACATGTGATTACCTTTGGATTAGGTTTTTTGTACTTGGAATTTCAGTTGGTACAAGATTTTATGATCTTCTAATGTGACAGGTTGGGTGGCTTTCTCTTTGGATGGCTTCTATGTATGTCCAGTGGGAGTGGCATAATAGGAGGTGAGATCATTCATGTTTGAGATGCTGGATACTTTGATTCTGTTGCGAGTACTAAGATGGAGCACTCGGTGTATTTTGATCCATGATGGTGGATGTGCTGGGAGGGATTGTTCCCTTGTTCATTTATGTGGCTACGGATTGACCCTATGCAATGTATACAACAAGTGGGAGATTGTTGAGATAATGGGTGTTGCACACATTGCATAATATTGTTATTTTATTATTTTATTTTTAGTATGTAATGTTGTACCTAGATGGACATGCAACATGTAAAGATTCCCATGGAATATTCTTGATGTGTTGTATTGTAATATTGTGAAAATATTTCATGTAATTATTTAATATTGGGGAAAAGAATTAAATGCCCAATATTAAATGTGGGGTCAGTGGGTTAGGTAGCACATGGTTTATGTAATACCACTTGGTGGTTTTGTGGGACTTGCTACTATATAAGCAGCCACAAGGGTAGTTGTTGTAGAGAGAGAGAGAGAGAGTGACAAGGAGAAGACAAACGGCAAGAGTCGAGCGGGACAAGGTTTGACAAGTTAGCCAAGGGAGCATTTGTGAAGGTTGGAAGCATGGCATGGGATGTGTGGATTCATGCTTGTTCACATAGTTTGCTCGGTTGTGGCTATGGCCATGAAGGCTTCCATGGTTGTATGGAAATGGTATTTTTGCTGAATAATACATGGTGATGGATGCTTTTGGAGGCTAGGTTTTTCCCTCAATGAGGGTTTCCCACGGTATATCTTGTGTCACATTTTGTGGGTATGTTTTCTATTCTCTTGCATGTGGATTTTAATTCTGTGTTTATTTCATATTTATTATGGGTTATGTGGAAATGGTTATATTCTTTATTGCCAAGTTTCCTTACAAGTCTATAATTTCTACTTGTAGTTTCCCCTCCTCAAGAAGGATTTCAATGAAAAGGAAAATACAATACATTATGTTTAGTCCAAATGTGAAACACAAAATTCTTTCCTAAGTTAATAGTTGTTTGCCTATCACAAAACATAGTACAACCATATTGAACACTATCTAAGTCACCGAATAGACTTTGGTAGCAAACAATTTCCTTTTCTCCTTCAATAAAAGAAATGTATTCAATTGTTTTTTGTAGAAAGAGGTACTATCATTTACAACCTTGAAAAAATATATATCACTGCTCCATTAATTGTAAATGTATAACTAGTAATTGTCCTTCTATTGTCCAAATTATTGGCCATATTAGAATCAATAAAGACTTTTAATGAGGCATCATTTCAATCAAAATACAAAAAAAATTCAAAGTTTTGTTTGACATACTATAGGATCTACTTAATTTTATTCCAATGCAGTTTATTCAAGTTACATAGAAACTTCCTACTATTACCACTGCATGGGAAATATCTAGATTCTTGCATACCATGTAACATACATGAGACTCCTTACATCTGAAGAATATGGAATGCGCTTCATTCCCAAATTTTCCTCTTGTGTCTTTATATACATTGATGAAGTTAATGGAAAATGATCAACTAATGGAGTAATGACCACTTAGGCATCCATCATACCAAACTTTTCCAAAACTTTGAGAATGTTGTGTTCTTGTGACTACTTGTTTTCTCTCTTTCATTAATCCTAGATAATGGACATACCATATTCTTCACTCATTGGGCATATCCTTCATTACAAGTTATTGTGTGAACTATTATTTGGATTATCAAATTGATGTCATTCTTGAGTCAGTAACTAGTATACCATCAACATAAAGAAATCATAGACTAAATGCACAATTAGATAACACTTTGTAATACACACAAATATCATTTTTTAATGAAAAAATAGATTCTCAATCATAAAGATATCAAAGTTAAGGTATCACTACCTCAGGACTTGCTTGACCCCATATAAGCTTCTCTTTAATATAAGATATAAGGTTAAATGAATCAATTATAATTTAATATTCATCTAGTGATAAACGATGCTTTTCTTAATACCACAAGAAACAATACAAATAGAGGACAACATGAACTAAGGGAACAAAATTTTGGCTTTTTATTATAACTGCAACTGTAGAATTACAAAATTTTAATATACAAGTCCACATGTGCACCTTCCTTACAAAAGTCTATGAGATAGAACTATGGCTAACACCCAAATTTGACCAAGGCAACCTATGAGTCTTCCTTATATAGACACTTTTAATTACCTAAGAATGTTATAGACACTAAGCCCTAACCCTTGAGGCCGGACAACCTCATATTATATTATTTCATTACACTATTACATATGACTGGCTCAAGATAATTTACAAATTACATTTTTGGGTAGGTCCACTTTTGGCAACTATAACAAGAAAATTGTTGGCTTGATGGGATATTAAAACCCCATTGTAGAATCCTTGGCTAGAAATCTATACCAAATAATTGTGCTAACATATATTAGTGAAGGATTTTGATGTAGGGAAGGCATGAGATAGCTAGGGCCAAAGAAACATCTAGCTATCCAAACCACTTGCAACAATTAACACAATGGAAACAAACACCAAATAATAGAAAACTAAGGGAATAGAGGAAGAAATGCTTTCATGTATTCATCAAATAACCAAATACATCCCCAATTGTAAGGCCTTCTATGTTGTGGTTAGCATACATTAATCTTCAACGATAAAACTTCACATTCAACTCTGCTTCAACCTCCTTGATCTATCTTCTAGCTCTTCCCATCTCTATTTAAGACTCAACCAAATACCTTTTTAAATAAAAGCATGGCCACAAGTTGGCCTATTTCCATTACAAAAAAAAAAAAAAAACTTTCATATTAAATGCTATAATAAGCCACAAGTTAGCTCTTAGCAAATACCTATCACTAAATTAAATACGAAGGTCATCTTGAACAAGAAATTGCACATAAGCAACTTGGAAAATGAAGACACCAATGAAATATTGTCACTTGGAAACCAAAGGAACTTGACAACAACTACGAACTTGGCATCAACTTTGAACTCAACACCAACTGCAAACTTGAAACCAATTGTGAACTCAATACCAACTACGAACTTGACACCAACTGTGAACTTGCCAACAACTAAGAAACTCAATAATGTAAGACATGTTACAAATCAAAAAGAACAACAAAGAAAGAAAATATGTAGGATAGCAATGCAAATAGGATGCTCCTGCATTAGACAACTAGGGTTGAAAGAAATGATTCTCTTGAATCATTGAGATGTCACAATCTGAGCTAAATCCAACTCAAATTGGGAAATCTATGTAGCATCTTCCATTGGTTTGTTCATCAATTTTACCAAATATTCATAGTAATCCTTTGCTCTTGTGCACTTACCAACTCTTTGATCCAATATATGTCAATCTCCCCAATCTACTTCTTAGGATAATCATCTGCTACAACTACTTCATTATCTAACTCATGATATTTATATAAATCATAAACATTAAATATAAGAGATATATCCATGTCATGAGGTGACTCAAATTCATAAGCATTACCATTGTCAAACTTCCTCAAGATATTACAAGTTCCAAAATCCTTAATTTTCAACTTACTATATGCTTCAATAGGAAATCTTCCTTTCTTCAAATGAACCATCACCTCATCACCAACTTCAAAAACATGATGTATTCAAGATTTATCAGCATTCTCCTTGTACTTCTGATTACTTTGTTCCAACTTCAACTTTACTTCCTTATGCAAAGACTCCATAAAATCAAAAATCTCTTCTCCTACTTCACTTCTCTTCTCTTCACTAGTAATATCCCTTAAATATGATACTCTTCTAGGCTGCATTCTAGTAATAATCTCAAAAGGTTTCTTCCCTATACTCCTATTCACAAAATTATTATATACATAGCTAGCTTGTGCTAGTATTATCTCCCAATTTTGTAATTCATTTCCTAGTAAGCATCTCAACAAATTACCCAAGCTTCTATTCACAATCTCTATCTATTCATCTATTTGTGGATGGAATGTAGAACTAAAGATCAACTCGGTACCCATCTTCTTGCACAAAGTCCTCCAAAAATAACCAACAAAATTATTGTCTTTGTCTAAAATAATACTTTATGGTAATCCATGCAATCTAACAATCTCTTTAAATAAAATCTCAGCAACATGCTTGGCATTTGATGTCTTCTTACAAGGTATGAAATGAGCCATTTTAGAAAATCTATCTACAACAACAAATATAGAATCATGTCCCTTCACTATTTTAGGCAATCCAAGAACAAAATCCATACTGATGTTACTCCAAGGTTTTTCAAGAATAGTAATAGGTGTATACAAACCAATATTTTGAGTTACTCCTTTTGCAACTTGACAAACTTCATAGCTCTTCACAAAATTCTAAACAAACTTATACATCTAATGCTAATAATACTTTTCCTTCAATAAACTCAATGTCTTATCAATTCCAAAATGTTTATCGAATCCACCACTATGATTTTCCTTAATCAGATTGAATCTCATAGAGCTCTTAGGAATACACAATTGAATACCCTTAAACAACATACCTTCTTGAATAAAATGCTCATCAAACTTACTTGGTTGTTCTATCAAACTAGGTACTCTACACTCTCTTCACATATTAGAAAAATCAAGATCAATATCATACAACTCCATCTCATCAAAATTAAGAACTTCAACCTTCATCTTGGTCAACAAAAAAATCTTGTACTCAATGCAACATCAACTCAGTTAATGACTCCACTCTTATACTTAATAAAAAAATGTAAAAATCTGTAAATACTCAACCCACTTCATATGTCTTTGATTCAATTTATGTTGACTTCCCAAGTATTGTAAATCTTTATGATAAGTATACAACACAAACTCCTTAGGAATCAAATAGTGTCTCCACATCTTCAATGCTTGACCAATAGCATTAACCTCTTGATGATATACATAATACTTCCTTTTAGCATCATTCAACTTTTCACTAGAGAAGGTAACATGTTTACCTTCTTGACTCAATACAACTCCTATTACACTACCACTTGCATCACATTCAACTTGAAATGCCTTATTGAAATCAGCCAAAGCCAATACACGTAACTCAGCAACCTTCTATTTTAAAGTATCAAAACTATTATCAGCTCCATGTGTCCACTTGAATTCCCTTTTATCTCCTCTCATTGTCTTATTCATTGCATTAAAAACAAAACTAAAATTCCTTATAAACTTCCTATTAAAACTAGCCAAACCATGAAATGATTTTACATCACCCACATTTTGAGGTTTAGGCCACTCCAAAGTTGCTTTAACATTCTCAAGATCCATCTTCAAACCATCTGCTGAAATAACAAATCCCAAATACACAATCTCCTCTTGCATAAAAGTATATTTCTTCAGATTAATCATCAATTTACCCTCTTTCAATCTTTGCAATACCTATCTAACATGCTCAAGATGTTCTTCTTTAGTCTTACTGAATATCAAATTATCATCCAAATAAATAATTACAAACTTACCCAAAAATATTTTCGAAGCTTGATTTATCAACCTCATGAAAGTACTAGGTGCATTAGTCAAACCAAAAGGCATTACTAACCATTCATACAAACCATCTTTTGTCTTGAAAGTTGTCTTCCATTCATCACTTTCTCTAATTCTGATCTAATGATAGCCACTCTTCAATCAATCTTGGTAAAATACTTTTCTCCACTCAAACAATCCATTATGTCATCCATCCCCAGCATAGGAAACCTATATTTTACTATGATGTTGTTAACAGCTCTAGAATTAGTACACATTCTCCATTTTTCTTAGGTGCTAATATGGTAGGTACAACACATGGACTCAAACCTTTCTACAATAACTCACATACTTGTCTGTCAAGCTCTTCATTTTTAGTAGGTGTAAATCTATATGGTGCTTTATTCAGAAAAATAGCTCTAGGAGCTAGATGCATCCAATGACTTATAGATCTGGCTAGTGGTAAACCATTAGGTATATCCTTTGCAACAATTTCCTTATCCTAATCCAACAATTCTATTATTTCCATTGACACTTGATCAATACTACCAATTTTTGTTGTCACTCTATTACCACTGACTAACACTCGATTAGCACTATTTTCTAATACTTAGTTTCTACTGCACAACTTCATCTCCTAGGGATTATAGAAAATAGATTTGATTATTCTTCGTTTCCTTTTCAAATTTCTTTCCATTAATCATGCAAATTCTCATAGCAGTACACTTAACCTCATATGGATTTTCAATCAAAGGCAACCATATTTGCTTCTTCCCATTCACCCAAAGAGTATATTGATTCAATCTTCCATCATGTACAACATATCTATCACGTTGCCAAGGTCTAATGAAAAAAATATGACAATAATCTGTAGGCATAATATCAAACATAACTTCATCAAAATAATGTCCAATCTTGAATGTTACAATACAATGTTCACTTACCAATATTGTATGGTCATCTTTGATCCATGAAACATGATAGGGTTTAGGATGCTCCAACCTCTACAAATGTAACTTTGTAAGTAATTCTTCTAATGCCAAATTTGTAGAACTTCCACTATCAATAATCACCTTGCAACATTTTGCAGCCATCTTACATCTGGTCTTGAAAAGACTTCTCCTTAGGATAGGTTCATCATCACTTCCCTTATTACATAAGGTTCTTCTCACCACCAGATTTTCTCTAACCTTAGGTCCACTCGGTGAACTCTTAGTGTCTCCTTGTACCACAACATTTCTATTACTTTTCCTACTTTCAGAAGATCAACATTCAAGAGATCTATGCTCTTCTTTACCACATTAGAAACAATTACCATGAAAACCACCTCTAGAGTAAGAATTACCTCTTCCTCAATAAGAACTAGTACCTCCTTGGTAGGAATCACCATATTTCCACTTGGTCTTTTGTTTATCATCATCTTTCTTTCAAAATTTCTCTAATCTTTCACAAAACTATCAAATCTACCACCTTCTCCATAAGATCTACCTCTGCCTCACTGAAATCTACCATCTCTACTTTTTTTCTTTGTTCATGCTTCTTTGTCAAGATCTCGTCAGCTTTCAAGGTATACGATATGCTTCCTCCACACTTTCCAATTTCACAAAACTTATGTCATCTTGATTTCTAGATCTCAATCCATTTATGTACCTTGCAATTTTCTAAAAATCATCATCTACATGTCCAAATCTAATGTCCAATCTATAGAATTTCTCAATATAATCCTTCACATTGATGTCTCTTTGTTTTAAATTTTGCATCTTTCTCAACAAACAAACTTGGTAATCAGTAGGAAGGAATTTTTTCTTTACCTTTTTCACCATCTTTAACCAAGTCCTAATCTTTTCCTTTCATCTCCTTTCTCTATTAGTTTGCAAATGTTCCCACCATAGTGAGGCATGTCCTTTCAACCTTGTAACTACAATCTTCACCATCTTATTATCAAGAGTTCTTTCATACTCAAAGAAATTCTCTATTTCAGAGATCCAATCCAGCACAACATTGGTATCCAATTTTCCATCATAAGGAACAACTTCAACAACAGGCTTTCAATTTTCCCTAGACAATACTCTCAACAACCTTGCCTCATCTTGATCTTCTTCAGGTTCTAGATTAGGGTTTGGTGCTATTGCTTCATCATCACTCACATCAAAAAGATGTGCTCTTCTTCTCTAGGTTGTCTCTACATCATCTAATCTAGCTACAATCTATCTCAATGTATCCAACATTACATTGTTAGCAGTTTCTATACCTTAAACCATCTTTGCAATCAGGCTCCTACAAGACTATAACCCTCTAC
The DNA here is from genome assembly GCA_028749045.1 of Cupressus sempervirens. Lineage (NCBI taxonomy): Eukaryota > Viridiplantae > Streptophyta > Pinopsida > Cupressales > Cupressaceae > Cupressus > Cupressus sempervirens. Next base: position 354,735,687 of record CM053785.1, read on the forward strand.
TAGGTGTAGACCAAATCTGCAGATCTACAACCCTACAACTCAATATTCACTTAGGGTTCTACATGATCTAGTCTCCACAAGGATGAACTTTGAGCTCTAATACCACTTGACATAAGAATGACATGATGTAACTAGAGCCAGAGACACACCTAGCTATCGAAACCACTCGTGAGATTTAACACAATGGAAAAGAACACTAAATAACAACAAACTTGTGAGATAGAGAAAGAAATGCCTTCATATATTCATCAAATAATGAAATACATACCCAACTATAAGGCCTTCTAGGTTATGGCTAACATACATTAGTCTTCATTGATAAAACTTCACATTCAACTCTACTTCAACCTCCTTGATCTATCTTCTATCTATTCCCATCTCTGTCAAAGACTCTACGAAAGGCCTCTTTAAATACAAGCATGATCACAAGTCAGCCTATTTCCATTACAACAAAATAAACTCTCATATGAAATGCTATAATAAGCCACAACTCATCTCTTGGAAAATACCTATCACTAAATTAAATACAAAGGTCAGCTTGAACAAGAAACCACACACAAAAAATGTGGCAAATGAAGACACCAATGAAATACTATTACTTAGCAACCAAAGAAAATCAACAACCAAAGGAACTTGACATCAACTGTGAACTTGATAGTAACTACGAACTCGGCAACAATTGTGAACTCAACACCAATTATGAACTTGACACCAATTGTGAACTTGGCATCAACTACAAACTCCACAACAACTAAGAAACTCGGTAATGCAAGATATTTCAACTTGGAAACAACAAGAAAGAAGGAAGATATGTAGGATAGCAATGCAACCCAAGATACTCCTGTATTAGTTTCACCTTGTTTTGGAGCTATTTAGGCCTTCATTACTAGAGCTGAAGTTTGGATAACCACACCAATAGATATGATATGATAATAAAACTTATCTAGTAGGCTGATATGTTAAAGATGAACCTCCATAAATGAGATTAGAACATTCTAAGCACATATTACCAACTTACTAAAATCGACAATCTCCCTCAAATGGAAACTCTCTATAGGAATAGCCCTTATTAAAATTAATTTTTTTTGGTAAACTAGAAATAGAAATATTTTTATGTGATGCAAGATTACCCTTACACCCAAGATGCTCCTGCATCAAACAACAAGGTTAATTTGAGAAATGGCCTTGTAACACCTCTAGTAGTCAGAAGAAAACTAAGATTATTAATCTCCTATTGTGCTAGCCATGATGAATAATCTATTGTCCTTCCTTTCCATCTAACTTGATACACTTCATAGGTTTTTTCCTTGTGCTTCTCCCCTCACAACTATCCAATATCTCTACAGTCTCCTATGTAGCTAAAGTAGATGTTGTAATACTTCTTTATGCTTCTACAAATTCATCTTGGTCACCTCCCTCATAATATTCTATCGAATCTAAAATGTTAAACACTGGCAAAATATTCAGTTCTGCTGGCAACTCTACTTCATAGGCATTTTTAGAATCATGCCTTTTCATTATCTTACATGGTCCAAACTTCTTCATTTTCATCTTATTATATTTACCCACTGTAAATCTCTTTTTCCTTGAATGAACCATGACTTCATTACAAATCTAAAATTCCTTATACCTCCTTTTCACATCTTCCTTAGCCTTATACTAAGTATTCATTTTTTTAATGTGCTTCCTTGCCACCTCATGGATATGTTTAGAAAAAATTTCTACTTCAGCATTGCTTATTTATCTTGTATCCAAATGCCTCAATTTAGAAGCATTTCGAAGATTTATCCTATATATAATTTGAAATTGTGATTTACTAGTACTCTTGTTAAAGAAATTATTATAAGAAAATTCTACTTGGGGTAAAATCATATCCCAACCGTTTGGTTTACCTCTAACCAAGAATCTTAGCAAATTCCCTAAACTCTAGTTCACAACTTCTATTTGTCCATCAATTTGTGGATGATGAGATGGAATAAACTTCAAATATATCTTCAATTTCTTCTAGAATGTACACCAAAAATACCCAAAAAAATAGGTACCTTGATAAAAAAAACTATACACTTTGGTAGACCATGTAGTATCACCACTTCTTTGAAAAAAAACTCTACCACATGAACAACATCAACATTCTTCTTTCAAGTAATGAAATGAGCCATTTTAAAAATATGTCAACCACCACAAATATTGAATCATGCCCTCACTGTGTCCTTGGTGAACCAAGAACCAAATCCATGTTGGCATCTTCCTATGGTTTCTCAAGTATAGGTAATGACTTATAGAACCTTGTATTTTTCTTTACTCCTTTCACCATCTGACATAATCTGAAACTCTTTACAAAATTATTCACATCTTGCAACATTTGTAGCCAATAATAATTCTTAGCAACCAAATAAATGGTTTTACTCTACAAAATTATCCAACCAATCCTCCACTATACTTCTCCTTCATGAGATTCTCTCTCATGGAACTTCTAGGAATGCACAACTAACTTCCCTTAAACAACATACCATCTTGAATTATAACATCCAACCACTTTGTCCTATCAAGTGTAACTAGTTTGGTATAAGATTCACCAAAATCAAGATCCTTTAGATGCAAATTCTTGAGTTCCTTGAACCTAATCAGGTTGATCTACATTTCTTCTACTAAAACTTTTCTTCTACTAAGACTATCTACAACTCTATTAGGCTTTCCACTCCCGTGTTTCACAAAAATGTATAACTTTGCAAAAACTCAACCCATTTCAAATGCTTTTGATTCAATTTTCATTGTCTATTAGTGTCAAAGACTTAATCATAAATAAGGTAGAGTTAGTTGGTCATCACTACGACCAAGTTACTCTATATAGGTTGATTCATATAGAGACTTGTAAATAATCATGCATATGTCAAGTTCTATAGGAATTGAGCAAGTTTTAGGTTGTTGAGTACTTCTATATAAGAAAAGTTTAGTAAATTCTAAGAAGACATAGCAAATAGATGTCGAGTCATACATAAGGAGTTGAGTTAGTTAAGGATGAGTAACAATAGGAAGAATAGTTATGATTGAGCATTAGAGATACTATGTGCCAAGTAGCATAGAATGAACAATAATCTATGAAATTGTACAAACTTTGAGGTAAATCATTTTTGAACCAACATGTAAACAACATTTAATGATCATAGAGTTTTTTACAATGGTTGTTATACATTTTTACGTAGATCACTAATCCCTATGAAGGGAGGACAAGCAATTAGATGAATAGGAAAAAAAAGGAAACATCTAGAAGACTCTACATATGTCCTTAAAAAGGTAGATCCAAAGCCTATTTCATGAGTACAAAAGATGTAAAGTGTGTGTGCATGTGAAGAGTAAGGAAGTAAAGTGTCATGTGGACGAGTTCGGTTTTGCAGGCTACAAGTGAAAGTTTTGAAGTAATAAAGTTAGTGACCTAATGAAGCAATGAAGGATAGAATACATATATATTTAATAAGAGACTAGATTAGACATTGGAGGGAGGAGATTTGTGATCAACATCAAAGGATTGGGTACTGAATTAGTTTTGGCAGATTGTATTAGGGTAAATCTCTTAACAGAGTGGTTCAAACAGGCCTTTTTAAATTTCTTAGTAAAGCCCTTACTTCATTGTAAGAGTTAAATTCTTTAATCAAGGTAGACCTAACAATGTTGTAAAGCTCTTAATAGGGAAAATCTCTCACAAGGTAGATTATCACAAGCAGTCAAGCTTTTAGTCCTAACATACTAACTTTTTTATTACAGTGGTGAAGATTTGTGGGTGTCATCCCACCCCAATTTTATCTTCACCTTGGAGGGTTTTTGGGTTAACAAAATCTTTTGTGTTACGTGTTTACAGTTCAAGGATGTGATGCATAGTTAGATAGATTTCAGCATTTAACATTTCAAGTTTTATTATGCATAATCTAGATATGATATGGCAAATATGGTGAATCTAGTCAAGTTTTTTTAAAGGATGAAATTTGTATTGATCATGATTCATGCCTCCCCTCTCAATATCATAGTTTCCCAAAAAAAATTCAACAATTGGTATTAGAGAAGTGTTCTCTTTAAAGAAGTCTAACAACTTGAGGGATCAAATCTTGGAGGTGGAGGATGACAAATAATAATTGACATCTAGCTCATACTACAACAACTTGGAGCAATAAGAGAGGAACTGAGAAAATCCATAAGAAAGAGAAAGGATATGGTCATTCAAAAAACTGACACACTTAATCATGAAGTAGATACATAAGAATTACTTGATGATGGAAATTCCAATGAAAGTCATGTAGTAATTGCAGATCTATTGGAGAAGAATAGTATTTTTAATAAAGAAGTTAGAGGATTGAAAATAAAACATGAGATCCAATTAATAAGAATATGTGAAGTGACCAAATAGAAGAAGAAAATTGAAGAAGACAAAGCTATGCCCGAGGAAGACAAAAGGAAAATGACTATAAAACTTGAAGAAAGGGAATTTGATGTTCAAAATCTTACAAACACTCAGATAGCCATGATGAATCAACTGATACTTACAAATCAAGAACTAAATAGGAATGACATGGAGATAGAAAATCTGAGATCACAGAGTGACCAACTAAGGAATAAGTTAATATCTAAGAAATAACTTGTGGAAAGGATGAACAAGGCTAGTGAAGTAATAAGATATTTTGAAGAATTGATGAGATCACCTAGGTCATCTAGTAATACCTCTAGATTAGGGCATATAAAGAAAAATTCATCTACAAAGGAAGGAGAATCATCCAAGAGTGGAGAGCTAAGGAAGGAAAAATCAAAAGGAAAACCTACATGCTATTATTGTGATAAATTTGGACATGCTACAAAAAAATTTAGGAGCAAGAATGGTATGCAAAACCCTAAACCTAAGTTTACTGGTAACTAGTTTTATTGAAAGAAGCAAGGACATAAAACACATGAATGTAGATCAAAGATGAGGAATACAACTATTGCACCTAAATTTGTGCCCCTGGATATTTCTACAATTGTCAAAATTATGGACATAATGCATATGAATGCAGATCATAGACAAAATCTAACTAGACAACCAGAAGACAAGACAATGATCCTAAGAAAGTTTGTTTTACTTTTCATAAGGTTTGACATGATGTGAGAAAGAACTACAGGACTTGAGCACCAGTACCAAACATAGGACCCGAGAACTCCTTTCTCACCACCCTTAACTTAATATTAACTTTTATTTATCTATCTTTTATCTTGCATTAATCTTTTTTATGCACGTTAAAAGAATTATTAAATAACTTTATTAAATTTTTTGCTTGACTTCTTTTTTAATTAATTATTTAAGTTTTTAACTCATGCACACGTCATGCAATTAAAATATCTTTATTAATTTCACTTATTTTATCTTTTAATTAATTTCTCATATTTTAATCTCATGCATGCATCGTGTGAACATAAAATTTTTTATAAATAAATTTCTTTTTCGCTTCTCAATTTATTTTCAAAGCTTAATTGATAAAATATTTATTAACTTAGATAAAAATAATATTTAGCATTTATTTAAAAATGAACTCTAAATATATTATTATTAAATTAACTAAATATTATCGGATTCCAAATTTATACTTATTACTTTTATCTTCAAATTTAATTCTTTTTTTTAATTTAATTAATTTCTCAATTAATTAAATTAAATTTTAAATGTCATAATAATTTTCCATTAAATTAAATCATTAATTTAATATTTTAATTAGACTTAATTAATAGAAAAATACACCAAGGACTCATAAAACAACATACAAAAACCCATTATAGAAAAACACATACAAAATCAAACTAAAGGGGTATAATCATGAATTAATGTCATTCAACGCATTCGAAGGGTACTCAACTCAGATACTTATCCTAATTTTCAATTAGGACAAATGGCTGAAAGGTTTAGAATTTGGACTCAAGAATTTATCCCCTCTCTCTTACCATTGAGATAATGTGATAGGGTACACTAATTTTAATAATTCAAGGAAGTCAATACCTGGTACCTACAACCTGCATAAAATTCATGCATTTACAGACATAATATTTTAAGCTAAATAGGCAATGGAAGGAAATGGTGCGTCGTGTAGATCTTGACTAGCAGGTGACTATGACTCCCTTCCTTAACCACATTAGAAACACCATACATAAAGAAAACAAACACGCACACCATACACATGCAATATGGGGTAAGTATACATAAGAAAACACATATGATAATAAAGCATCTAACTAATCATCATCAATAACTAAGAATACTGAATAATCATCATGCATACATGAATTATAGAGTACCAAGTAATCCCATCATAAAATCAACTGAATCTAAAACAATATTAGATAATCTGAAAGTAATGCTACTAAACATCAAGCATAAACTGGCCTAAAAGGTTTCATCAAAGATAACAAAAATGTGAACTACGGGCAGGCACTACGTCCACCCCCCCTAGACTTAGGCTTACTCCTAGAAGCCTACAAGAATGGTAAAAAATAAAGAACTCACTTTGTGGGTCCCATTGAACCCCTTCCCCCTATAGGAGGATATGACTCTACTGATAACACTACAACACACTTAGAGCAATATGATTATGGTTTAATAGTAAACAAAAAATCATATTGATCCAACATTCATCCTTTTAAAAAATATTGAAATAGATCTCCTAAACACTCTCAACAAAGGATCAACATCCCTAATCTATAGGAAAATTCGCAAGATGCTATAATAACCATAAAGCATAGATAAAATATACATGTTTTGCAAATAGAACAATTTCAATTTTTAGTTTTGCTTATATTTAGGTTTACGTATAATTTTCAGTTTTGAAGTCTAAGTGTTGAAGTATGAGAAATATACAACTAAAAGTTTAAGTTCTATTTTAGTTCAACTAGTTCAAATTTTAGTTTGATATAGGTACAAATAACAGTTTAAAGTTTTCATTTTTGTTCAACTAGTTAACAACTAGTGGCATTCCAATATACCCAGAGCTCCCAATGTAGAAACTCGGGCTCTGATACCAAATGTAACGCCCCACCAAGGGACCCAAAAGAAATGACCTAAAGTTTTACTAATTTTGGTAAGATTTTTTTTTTTGAAGTAAGAAAGTATAACATGCACATCATACTATCAACTAAAGCATACATAACATGTTACATTTCTTAAGGATCCCATGACTTTGAATTACATTTAAGTTTATTCTAATACTGAGTCTAACAACTACCACATCCACATAAAAGAATAATGAAAAGTCCAAAGTCCATAATATACATTTGTTTCTGAATGCCTCTTGGAAAATAAAATCCATAGTGCTCAATCATCCACTATACATGTCACATGCTATGAATGGCTAAAATAATATACATATTTAAAAATAGAAATACATCATCCACTTTGGATCCATGATACAAAGTACAATAAAATAAATGAAACCATTTTCCATACATGATACATCTATCCATCATAAAAAGATATAACATCATAAAACACAACTAACTAAGTGAGCGGTTCCTCCCAACTATCAATAGCATCATTAGACCATCATGGGCCCTAGCCATCCCTCATGTGTAACATCCCAAGCCATCGAACAGATCATCGGTACTATAGTAATTAGGGACATCACTCCTAAACATAGTACAACATAAGCATAAAGAAATCTAACATGCTAATCATCAATAAAAGGAAATGCGTTAGTAAATAATATCATTTGAACATGATAAACAAGCATCCCAAGAGGCTCCAGCCATGGTGATGATAGATGGATGTCAATGGTAAGAGTAAATAGCACTACCACCCAACCACGTGGAACCTAAATGGTCCACTCCCACCGCACTGAGGAGATAGTTTCAAGTCCCAAATATGATATCAAATCACATAACACAAGTACTCTCTAAGTCCACGAAATCTTAAAAGAAATCTAACTCAAAGGTTCCAACATAGATCGATATCTAGACCCAGAGGCACACAAGACACATAGGAAACCTACTATGTAAGCAAGCAAGTGTCATCGCATAAATCATGAAGAAGTTTTCCTGACAGTTAGCTTAGGACTCTAGGGTCCCTACTGATTGCCATGCAGCCACTAGTATCCTCTTGTACTAATAAGGCATACTATAGAATGCAAGGTTGCAACCAAGAATTCTCTCTACTCCCATCCTAGTCTATACTAGCACTCGAGGCATGAGGAAGAACATACAATTATCTTATTAGGTTCATTTTACTCTCATTTAGTGTAATGTTTTCACTTTTTTAAACAACTTACAATGAGTTACCTTGGAAGCCACTTAGGGCCCCAGCCCCCATTGCAAGCCACTTCCTATCACTACAAGTAGATAACCTACCCTAGGCTCATAAAATCACAAATCAATAATCATATAAAAATCACCTTAGTACTATACAAGCGACTAGAAAGCATCAAAAGATAATCCACAATATCCACATCAGTTCTCCATGAGCAACTCAAAAGCACGAAAAGATAATCATAATAATCACAACAGGTCTCAATGAGCAACTGGAAAGCATCAAAGATAAATCACTAGATCCATCGGTTCTCAACGAGCAACTGGAAAGTATCCCAATAATAATACTAATCGAAGACTCCAAAATTGCCAAGTCAAACATGTCACAACATGACATCATCAAGAATAAATCATTCAAAATACCTTAGTCCTCTCAAAGTGACTAGAAAATATAACTGATCAAGGACTCAAAAATTGTTAAGTCAGATATCTCATAAACATACACCTCAACTCCATACAAGGAAACTGGAAAGCAATAACAACAGTAAATACAACCATAACATAGAGCATACCATCACATTACCATGGTTGGGTTTAGAAAGATCGAGAAAAAATCACCATAACATCACATTCACAAAGCCCTCAAGCCTCTGGTAACATCCTAAACTGGTCAACATCTACTCAACCCCAAAACCCCCGAAGCATAGATAGTACAAACAAAATAGTACAGTTTCATAGTTGGGGTTTGATTTGACAATACACAATAGAGTTAAAAGTAAATTTTCAGTTTGTGTTTCAATGTATGTTTCAAATGTATAGAGCTCTCAGTATTACCCTTATACTTTAACCCAATCATTTATTAAACCCACATATATAAAGTTACCCTCATGTTAAAAGTCAATTTCCCAATAGAATAATCTGAGGGAAATTTTATCTTATTTTATTAATTTATAAAAATAACCATTAATGATTTTAAATTAAATAATTACAATTTTATTAAAATCAATATTATAAAATTTTAACATAAATAATTAAATTTACAACCTCCTTAATAACTTTCATTATTAATAAATATTATTTAATCATATTCAATTAAATTAATAAATAATTTATTTAAATATATTACACTAATTATTATTTTATCAAATTATAAAATATTAATATAATCTAATAATAGAATTATTAATAAATTATAACATTTAATATGATTAAAATTTAATAAAAATTGAATTCAAATTAAAATGTTAAAACTTAAACCACATAACAAATTTGAATTTCAACTACTTAAAAAGGGCAAGATATATTTAATATTTTAAAATATATTTGTAAGCGATTTACATACCGTTGCCTGCGGTTTAATAACTACAGCGCATTGCTACTGTCGCAATCATACTACGATAGGAGTCGCAAGTACAACTATGTACAGTAGTCGCCTGCGTACGTAGACAAGGGGGTAGGGTGTGCGTAAACCCACCCCTCCCCAATTTTTTTTATTATATATATATTTTTTTTATGAAATCCTAGAAAATCTCTTATAGATGGAGAACGATCAACCAATCAAGTTTACTATCTAAATTTGATTTACCATTCAAATTTCTAAATTATATTTTGATTTAAATGTCAAACCCTCCCCGTTTAAAAAAAACTAATTCCTTTAATCTAGAGAACAAGGGTTTCTAATTACTTTTCAATCTCTATGCATGCAGAAGATATAGGCTAGCATTTAACAATTTACAATATTGAAATTTTTAAGTAGTCATCACAGAGAAATTCAAATTAACAATCCATAGGCACAAAGAAGACAGGAAAGGAAAAATCGCATAATTAATCAGTGATCAAAACACAAGACCCTACTTGAACCTGATGCTAATATGCAACCACCCAAAGATTGTGAGAGAATTCACTTCTATCCAAAAACTTCTCTCTAAAACTTTCCCTAAAATTACTTTCCAAAATTCGCTTCCCAATTTGCTCCCAAAATTTGCGTCCCTAAAAAATGAACCCTTCCATTGTGATAAAGAGTTCTCTCCTTAAAATCGGGGCACTAATTATGCATTCACCTAGGAGAACTCCTTGCTCACCACCCTTAACACAATATTAACTTTTATTTATCTATCTTTTATCTTGCATTAATCTTTTTTATGCACGTTAAAAGAATTATTAAATTTTCCACTTGACTTATTTTTAATTAATTATTTAAGTTTTTAGCTGAGGCAAACATCATGCAATTAAAATATCTTTAATAATTTCACTTATATTATCTTTTAATTAATTTCTCATATTTTGATCTCATGCATGCATCATACAAACATAATGTTGGAAATGATTGAAATGATCATAAGAAAAGGGAGATTGTTGGAAATGATTGAAATGATCATAAGAAAAGTTGTTAGCATAATATATGTAACTAGTAAAGAATGTCCTCAATCATTGTTTTTTCATTGATGTCAAACTTGCTACTTGCAGGAATGACAATTGCTTTACTGATCCAAATACTATAAATTAGTTGATTGTCAAGGAGGAGGCAATCAATAAGATGTAACTAGAACAGCTAGAGAAACGTTGAAGTTATGATGTTGTAATGAAGTACAAGGATCAACTAAGCCATTGATGAAAAAGTGTATTTGATGACATACTATAAGATACAAATAATGGGCACACTAGAAAATATCAAAGATTTAAAAGTTTTAGCTAAGTCTTTTGTAAAGCTCAACTAAGTTCATTAGAGAGAAGGAGTCGAGCAAGCTAGTAAAAGCCAAGAAAATTCCTAGTGAATGCCGAGAAAACTTCAGATGCCGAGTAAACTTTAGATGCTAAGCAAGTTCAGATGCCGAGTGACACAAAGTTTATCAAGTGTCGAGCAGAACCAAGTGCCGAGTAGGTATAGGTGCCAAGTAACACAGAGGTGTCGAGCACCAGTAACTCAATAATGCCGAGTTGCTGCATTATTTTGAAAATCGAAGATTTTCCAGATCTAAGCTGACAAGGTTGCTATCTAGAAATTTGTGAATTAAAAGGAAGATAAGAATGATGAGCTGGTGGCACAAAACACCATGTAGAACATTTTTAAGGATATAACTGGTGAAGTTTAGAACGAGATATGGGGTAGATACATTGTATCCTACCTAATCCATTTTGAAACCCTAAAATTAGAGAGGGAGAATTGAGCAGCAAAGGAAAATCAGATCTCTATTTAAGAAGACATAAGTTAATAAAAGAGAGAGAGAGAGAGAGAGAGAGAGAGAGAGAGAGAGGTGGTCAAGCATAAAAGCATGAAGTACTGAAGAAGGTGCTAAGGAGAAGAAAGCATAGGAAATTTGTTTGGACAGATGACCACAGGGATGATTGCATTGGCAAAATGAGTAAGAAGACTCAAGGAGATGAAGCTTGAGAGGAAGACAAGAAGTCAGAGCTGGAGTGATTGAAGCCAAGCATAAGGATTGAACTGAAAGTGTGATCTAAAATCTGTAAAGTGTGCTGTAAGTTATATCAGATCAAAAGACCATTATCGTTACTTTCTAGGAATTGTAATAGTAAGTTTAAATCCTATAGACTTAGGTTAGTTTAATAGCCATAAGATAAATCCTTTAATAGGGTGACATTCCAAGTGAATGTTCTAAAGAAATTTAACTAGGCCCATTCCTAATAGTTTGGTGAAATCCTCTAACAAGGTCACATTTAACAGTGTGTTGTAAGCCTTTAATAGGGCAAGCTTGTAACAGAGCATCACTTCAGAAGAGTGAGAATCAAGTAGCATGTTACTGGTGGTTTTCCCAAATTGGGTTTCCACGTAAATCATTGTGTCATGTGTTGATTTTGGATTTTTTATCTTTGCATATTGATTTACTGTAACTTGCTTATATGATTGATTTAAGGTTGGATGGATGGAAAGTGTATAGATTCATTAAAAGTAGTAAAAAGGTATTAATAGGGCATTTGGACCTTGAATAACTGATTCACCCCCCCCCCCCCCTTCTTAGTTATTCTAAAGAATTCTAACAATTGGTATCAGAGCCTGACTGCTGATTCAGTTTAAAGGGACTACAAGTAGAAAAGATCAAAATGTCAAAGAGAGAAGTTCCCAAGCTCAACAAAGACAACTTTGTTGCACGGCAAAGTTTGATGAAGCTACATCTTGGATCAATAGGAGATTAGGCCCAAAATTCAATTGTCACTAAACATGTAGATCCAACAGGTGCTCCTACTGCAGAAGACATGAAAAAAAAGCAAGAACACAATCAGACAATGCAGGAAATTGCCTCTGCACTCAGCTATGCTAAATTTGATGATATCAAAGGTAGTGACATTGTATTCAAAATGTGGAAAGCCCTATCAGACATCTATGGAGGAGATCAGAATGTACAAAGAGCAAAAAGAGAAAGTCTCAAAGGAAAGTTTGATGACATGAAAATGGAAGAAAATGAGAATGCTTCTTTGTATGCTGCAAGAATAAAGGAAGTGGTAAGCGCAATAAGATGCTTAAGTGGTCAACTAGATAAAGATACTATTAATAGTAATTTCTTAAGAACCTTGCTCCCTATCTATGCTATTAGTGTATCAGCAATGCAAGAGCTAAGATGTATACCAGGAAATAATCTAATTTTTGAAGGTATAATAGGTAGACTCACTGCATTTGAGTTATCTAACTTTGACAACTATAGACCTGAAAATGTTGAATCTGCTTTTAAGGCCAAGTTATCATTGAAAGATGCTGAACAGGTGAAATCAAAGAAAGGAAGAAAAATTAAGTATGTATCCAGTGATAGTAGCACTGATGAGGAAGATGTGGAACAATTGGAAGCATTGCTTGCTAGAAGATTTCATAGGGGCAAAGGAAAATTCAAAGGTAAGATGCCTATCATTTGTTTCAATTCCAATGAAGTAGGTCATATTATTGCAAGGTGTCCACAAAAAAAGGATTCCAAGGAAGGCAACAAATACAAGAACAGAAGAGATGATGACAAGAGAGATTACAAAGAAAAAGGTAAGAAGTGTTATATTGTTGAAGAAAATTCTGATGACAATGATGATGAAGTTGTTTATGTAGCCATGAAGGACCAATCTGATGAAGAAGAGCCCACAACACTGGTAACATGTATAAACAAGAATGGCAGATGGATCATAGATAGTGGATGCTCACATCACATGACAGGAGACAAAAGTAAGTTTTTTAACTTTACTCAGTATGATGGAAATAGTGTTAGATTTGGTATTGATGCTCCATGTCAAATCAAAGGAAAAGGTTCCATTAAGCTCACTATACGAATTTCATGTGACAATGCATACTATGTTGAAGGATTAAACTACAATTTACTGAGTGTCTCACAGTTAGGCAATATAGGTTGCAAAGTGGAATTTGGAAACAAAACTGCAAAAATCTATGATACTAATGGTAAACTGATAGGAAAAGGAGATCAAACAAAGAGTAATTTGTTTTACCTTGATATGGATGATGTTTCTTGTTTACTTGCAAAATTTGATGATGAATGGTTATGGAATAGAAGATTATGTCATGTCAACTTTGACAATCTAGTCAACATCAGTAAAATGAAGAAAGTCAAAGGTTTACCAAAATTGAAGAAGCCTGATAACATCATGTGCAAACAATGTCAGCTAGGAAATATGACAAAGTCAAGTTTCAAAAGCAAAAACTATACATCTAAAGAGATACTTGAGTTAGTTCACACTAACTTATGTGGTCCAATGGAAATAAAAAGCTATAGAGGAGATAAATACATAATGCTATTTGTTGATGACTATTCCAGGATGATGACTATTATATTCTTAAAACAAAAATCTGATGCTTTTCAAATGTTTAAGTGGTATGTGGCTAGAGTTGAAAAGGAAACTGGAAAAAGCTTGAAATGCCTAAGATCAGATAGAGGTGGTGAATTTACATCAAATGAATTCGAGATATTCTGCAATGATAAAGGAATCAAAAGACAAATGTCAGCTCCTAGAATTCCCCCACAGAATGGAATTGCTAAAAGAAGAAACAGATTTGTGATTGACTGTGCCAGAACACTAATGATGAAAAAGACTGTTGCTCTAAAATATTGGAGAGAAGCAGTAAGTGTAGCTGTTCATACACTAAACCGAGTACAAGTCAAAAAAAGTACAAATAAAACACCTTTTGAATTATGGTATGGTTACTCACCCAATGTAAAACATTTCAAAGTATTTGGTTGTAAATGCTTTATCCTTAAAGATGCTAGAAATGGAAAATTTGATGCAAAAAGTGACGAAGGCATATTTCTTGATTATTCCACTAGAAGTAAGGCATATAAGTGCTTGAATACTAACACTAACAAAATTGTGGAAAGTGCAAATGTAAATTTTGATGAGCACACAGAAGTTCAAGCTAAAGAATCAAAGAAAATGGAAGAGTATAGAACCTTTGTGTATTCTTATGAAGGAATGACTGTTGATGAGGACGATGTCAATCAAATTGAAAATCAAAAACAAGTATCAGTTTCAGCTGAGTCTCAACCAGTGAATGCCGAGTTGCATTCAGAAGTTGAGTTGCAAAATGAAGAAAATGTACAATCTAATTTTGAAGATAGTACATATAATGAAGAACAACCTGACAACGAAGTGCATAGTGATCCTGAATCTAGAAGATCAAACATGGAAACAAGGATAGAGACATGATTATCCAAATATGTAAAAAGAAATCACCCTGCTGAACAGATAATTGGTGACAAAGATGCAAGACCAATGACAAGGAGCAGACTAAGACATGAATCATGTTTGATCAGCAAATCTGAACCCAAGACAGTATATGGTGCATTACAAGATGATGAATGGTATAAAGCTATGGAAGAAGAAATTGATCAAATAACAAAAAAAAAAACCTGGAGTTTGGTTCCCAGACCAACTAACAAGAATGTGATTGACACCAAGTGGGTATTCAGAAACAAGCTAGATGAGAATGGTGAGATTACCAGAAACAAAGCTAGACTAGTATGCAAGGGATATGCTCAAGAAGAAGGAATAGACTATGGGGAAACATTTTCTCCTGTTGCTAGAATGGAAGGAGTAAGAACTTTACTTGCATATGCTACCTACAAAGATTTTAAAGTCTATCAAATGGATGTAAAATTTATTTTCTTAAATGGTATACTAGAAGAAGAAGTCTACATTGAACAACCAGAAGGATTTGTTGATGAAAACAACATGGATATGGTGTGTAAGCTACATAAAGCACTCTATGGTTTGAAACAAGCACCTAGAGCATGGTATGAGAGACTTCACAAGTATCTAGTGTAAATTGGATTTGAAAGAACTGATGATAACAACAACATGTACATCAAAGCAGAAGAAGGTAAAGACATTATTGTATCTGAAATCTTTGTGGATGACATAGTGTTTGGTGGTAAGGAAGTACTTTGCCAAGGCTTTGCTGACAAAATGAAACATGAATTTGAGATGTCTATGTTTGGAGAAATCAAATTTTTTGTTGGATTGCAAGTACATCAACTCAATCATGGAATATTTGTTACACAATCAAAATACATCAAAGAAATTCTTAAAACGTTTGGATTGGAGGAATCCAAACCAGTCAGCACAACAATGGCAATAGGAAATAAGCTATCCAAAAATCATGAGTCAGCTGAAGTCAATCAAACAATGTACAGATCTATGATTGGAAAACTACAATATGTTGTACATAGTAGACCAGACATAGCATTAGCAGTTGGACTAGTGGCCAGGTTCTCTGCTAATCCTAAAGAAAATCATCTCATAGCAGTAAAAAGAATAATGAGATATCTTAAAGGAATTGATGACTTTGGACTATGCTACAAAAAGAATGGAAAATTTGAGCTCAATGCATATACAGATGCAGACTGGGGAGGAAACATTGATGATAGAAAAAGCACAAGTGGAGGTGCATTATTTCTAGGCAAAAGGTTGGTCACCTAGACTAGCAAGAAAAAAAAATGTACATCTTAGTCCACTGTAGAGTCAGAATATGTGGCAGCTACAGTCAATTGTACAAACATTGTATGACTCACACATCTATTGAATGGAATGAAAGAAGAAGTAACAAAACCTATGATATTATATTGTGATAATACAAGTGCTATAAACATATCCAAAAATCCAGTGATGCATGCAAAAACTAAGCATATTGCAATCAAGTATCATTATGTCAGAGAATTGGTAAAAGACAAACAAGTATAGTTGGAATACATTCACACAAAAGAACAAACTATAGATATCTTCACCAAACCATTGCCCAAGGATGCCTATGAATATCTTAGAGGAAAGTTGGGGGTAATACCCCTAACTCAAGCAGTTTAAGGAAACAAGGAAGCTGCCCTGCATCAACAGGAATAAATCATTGAAATATTAATAGGTTGATGCAATGGATGACAGCAGGAGCAGAAACTCTAAATCAATCACAAGCATGGTGACAGAGGGAGAAAATCAACAAGAAGCCAAAGCTTATATTTTGGATAATAAAGATGCTACATCTTTGGCATTTATGTCAAAGAGGGATAAATATGTAGAAATCTGATCAATACAAAGAAAGAGGGAGATATATATGAAAGAGGGAGATATATGAGATCAATAGTAAAAATGAAGCAATACAACGTATACAATCTTGGTGGTAACTAAGTTGATTAATTGATCAGTTTGGTTTGCCATCAATGCCAAAGAGGGAGATTGTTGGAAATGATTGAAATGATCATAAGAAAAGGGAGATTGTTGGAAATGATTGAAATGATCATAAGAAAAGTTGTTAGCATAATATATGGAACTGGTAAAGAATGTCCTCAATCATTGTTTTGTCATTGATGTTAAACTTGCTACTTGCAGGAATGACAATTGCTTTACTGATCCAAATACTATAAATTAGTTGATTGTCAAGGAGGAGGCAATCAATAAGATGTAACTAGAACACCTAGAGAAAGGTATTAATAGGGCATTTGGACCTTGAATAACTGATTCACCCCCCTCTCAGTTATTCTAAAGAATTCTAACACATAAAACATTTTATAAATAAATTTCTTTTCCATTTCTCAATTTATTTTCGAAACTTAATTAATAAAATATTTATTAACTTAAATAATAATAATAATATTTAGCATTTATTTAATAATGAACTCTAAATATATTATTATTAAATTAACTAAATATTATCGCATTTAAAATTTATACTTATAACTTTTATCTTCAAATTTAATTCTTTTTCTTATTTAATTAATTTCTCAATTAATTAAATTAAATATTAAATGTCATAATAATTTTCCATTAAATTAAATCATTAATTTAATCTTTTAATTAGACTTAATTAATAGAAAAATACACCAAAGACTCATAAAATAACATACAAAAACCCATTGTAGAAAAACACATACAAAATCAAACTAAAGGGGTATAATCACGAATTAACATCATTCGACACATTTAGAAGGTACTCAACTTAGATACTTATCCTAATTTTCAATTAGGACAAATGGCTTAAAAGTTTAGGATTTGGACTCAAGAATTTATCTACCCTCTCTTACCATTGAGATAATGTGATAGGGTATGCTCATCTTGATAATTTATGAAAGTCGATACTTGGTAACTACAACCTACATAAAATTCACGCATGTATAGAAACAATATTCTAAGCTAAACATGCAATGGCATGAAGTGGTGCACTGTGTAGATTCTAACTAGTAGGTGACTACAACTCTCTTCCTTAACCACATCAGAAATGCCATACATAAAGAAAAAAAATAGACACACCATACACATGTAGTATGGGGTAAGTTTCCATAAGAAAACACATATGATAATAAACCATCTAACTAATCATCATCAATAATTGAAAACACTGAATAATCATCATGCATACATGACATATAGAGTACCAAGTAATCCCATCATAAAATCAATTGAATCTAAAACAATATCAGATAATCTGAAAGTAATGCTACTAAACATCAAGCATAAACTAGCCTAAAAGGTTTCATCAAAGACAACAAAAATACGAAGTAGGGGTAGGCACTACACTAACCTGAATGAATGAAGGTATATATTGAGAAGTTGAAGGCATTTTATACACCTAGCATTCAAATTTTGAGAGCACAAAGTGACTTGAGAAACCTGTAAAGTGCTTTTAAGGCAATTAAAAGTGGGTTTGTAGTGGAATTGTGATCAAGTATTCATTTTCAGTAGTGATGAGTTGTTCAGAGAGCTAAATTTCAAAACCCTAAATGAAAAAATGGCTTCATCATCATTAGTGGTGAAGAATCAAAGAGAAGAGGTAAAAAATGTTCAAATGGTGAAGACTAATAGTTGTCCTCCACCTAAATATCATGACATACCTAAAATTTCTATGAAAGTAGCTTTAATGGGTGTGTTATGATTCACAATGTACAGAGTTGTTATATGTGTAAAATTGTTGAAGTTGGAGATTATGAAATTTGTGTGGCATATCAAAAATTATGTGATGAAGGAGTACTAAAGGATGAGTTCAAGATTGCTAAGAGAAAAGAGTTAACGTGTGCCCTATATTTTCCAATAAATTTTAAAATTGAATGGATCAAGGCTATGCTAAGAAGAATTCATGATATGAAGTATTGGTTAGAGAATGAGTCAATCAAGATTATAAAGAAGATGATTCATGTTGTCACATGATACCCACCATTTGAAAAGAATAAGAAAATGCATTTCTAGAGAAAAGAAGAAATTGGGGCAAATACAAAAGAAGAGTGGAATGGATGTGACATGCCTATTTTAAACATCACCGATCTATTAATTGAGTTTGTATCTACTTGAGAGTAATCTCTCATTAATTTTATCAGTCAAGCCGACTAAATAGTGTGTTTTGTATGGTTATTGATTAGGTGTGGAAAATTGTAATGAGATACCATGAATATGATCTTGCTGAGCTGCAAAGGTTACAACTGGCAGAGAACATGTTATCAATCAGGAAAGTAAAGAATTCAATGTGTAAGTTTGGACCATTGATCATGTGTATTTTCTTAAATTACGCTTAGAGTTATTTTCCAACTATTAGAAATATTGTATAGTAACAAGGCAAGCCTACTACTAAGCAAATTAGTGAATATATTGCAAATTTGGGAGAAAATTTTGAGAATGCTCTAGATCAATAATTTGAAGAATTCTAGTAGAAAATGAGAAAGGATTAAGGAATCCATCAACTTTAGTTGACAAGCATTGTAATGATTTGTGTTTTCTAGTTAATACTGATTACACATATGTATAGGTAGTTAAGCTGAGGGTAGCTTGGCTTAAACCTTTTAGTTATGAAATTGATATTGATGGTGTGAGTGCATCAATTACTATAGTACTTAATGAAGAAATTAATACAAAGGTTGATCCCTTTAGAAAATGTGAAGAAGAAAGGAGATATTAAAATTTCTTCCACTAATGAAAGGAGAAAGAAAATGGTTGAATACTTAGAAGGTAAACTAGGCACACACACTAAAGGGAAATAACCTTTAATGCTAACACAAGGTCTTGGAGAGGATCAAGACAATGAAAATAATGCAGAGGAAGAGAAAAAAAGTGTAAAGAAACTAGGAAATGCCCTAGCACTTGTAACCCCACTAGAAAAGAAGGTCAAAATAGTAAAAATCATTGAGAATAAGGTGAGGAAGGATGTAAAGGAGGTAACATCTAAGAACCTCTCTCCTCTCGCACAAACAAGATTGATAACTAGGGCAGTGGCAATACTTAATGCCAAGCCACATAAAAAGAAAGGAGTTGTAAAGGTTACAAAACCTAGTAAAGGTTACAAAACCTAGTAAAGGTTACAAAACCTAGTAAAGGTTCAAGTGGAACAAGTGTAATAAAGAAAAGAATGCCAACCACTAAAGGTTAGCCAAAGAGAATAAAGTTCACGAAGAAAAAAGATGTTGCAGAGGAAGATGTAGATAGAACAGAATCTTATGAACCTAGTCACCACCAATTCATTGTGCATACAAAGCCTAAAACTATTGATGAGGTAAGTTATACTAGACATGATGGTTAATTTCAAATTGACACCTTGAGAGACAAGAAGCAATATTTTGAGCGATTTATATAGTAGAATTGATGGTAAGTGGAAATATGAAATTTTAATAAAAAACAAAATAAGAAAAGCCAAATTAGCCAAAATTATGCTTGAGATAAAAAATAAGAAAAAGACAACATTTTTGGAGAAGTATAGGAATATATTTGTTCCTAAATTTAGAACATTCAACGATGAAGAAGATTAAGATATGTCGAGTCTACAAGGAAATATATCTCCTATTCATACTACTACACTAGATACTCCTATAATACAAAAAATAAAGGACTATGATTAGATAGGAGAAACACAAGTCCAAGTTTTTTTATTTTAATGAACAAATAAAATAGATTGGGGAGCAACTTCAATAGGACTTGTAGACAAAAACTTTGGGTATAGGCCTTAAGGAAATAGAAGAGGATAAGGAACAAGGAAAGGAATAAATGTAGAAAATTCTCCTACATGTCATGTAGGACCATGTGTCTTAGGACCTACAAGTGAGGAGAACAAGGTGATAGTACAAAAAGAAGAGGAGAAAGAAAAAGAGAAAGTAGTTTCATAGTCTAAGCTGCGTGTACCATCTAACACTTTAATACTAGCAATGTTAGATTCTACATCTATATTTGAAAGGTGCAAAAACCTTTAGATAAATCCATGCTGAGTACTACTATTTTTGTCTATAGAACTCAAATACAAGTTAGACCAAGTGGTGAAACCCCCTTACCTACTCTGACTCTAGCTATGCTGAGAAAAAACACTCGAAATAAGGACAAAGGAAAGAAGAAGGACAGTTCTCCCAGTACTATTGTTACTTTGGATGAAGTTATTGAGCTATCAAATTAGGATTTCTAGAGAAACTCACATTTAAGCAGACTGTCATCTTGCAAGACATTCTAGCAAGAAAGAAAAGGCAAGAAGAGATGAAGAGAGAGAAACAAAAAAGACAAGTGTTGCATGATATCAAGGATATATGTGTTGGCATCTTTGATATACATAAAATTGATGAACAGACCCCCATTATCTCTCAGTTAGTGCAAATAATTGAAAAGGTCAACATTGAGGATATTGAAGAAAATGAAAAACTAATGGCCTAGTTTGAGAAAAAGTTTGGAAAGAAAATATTGGAGAAAGTTTCTATTATGATTACAGTAAGAAAGGTTGAACTGATAAAACTTGTACATAATTCAGATGAACTTGTTAAGAAAATACAAGATTTGTACAATATTATTTATGACATGCCTAGATTCACAAATGAGTTTTAGGAAAACATTCAGAAGATTCAAGTTGGTATGAAATTATCACGAAATTATATTTTTTACTCAACTTGATCAAGCTTAGTGTACATAAAAGAAATAGGAGAATGAAAGCCAAGCTTATCTCCATACAATCAATGTTAATATATCACATGGCGGTGATGCAACGAGAGTTGGCTTCGGTAAAGGATATTGTTCAAAGAGATCATAATATTTCTATTGCTCATAGCTTAATTGATTTAGCTACAAATTTAGAGATAAAGAATCAAGTTTTAGAATCAATAAGAATCACATGTGATCATGCTCTTTCCATGATCATTAAAACTCATAAACCATTTGTTGATAAATATTGTTTGATTCCATCTACTCAACCTCAGTAGTAGACATAAGTGTCAAAATCAAGGGGGGTAGATAAGCAGAAATGAAGAAACAAAACTTGGGGGGATAGATGAGAAAGAAATAATTAAGGGGGAACACATAAAATATTAGATATGAAAAAAAAAGACAGAACAAAGGTATAACAAAGCTACATTAAACTATTTTGAGTCATGTCAAATATGTATTGTATAAATTGTGTTGTAAAAGAAAGATTTGAAGTTATATAAGAACTGAGTCATAGGCTTATAGGAAGTACTCTCATTTTTGTAAGGTGGGTAAAAGCACAAACCTGTGTCACCCTTTTACAAAGGAAAAGACTAACAAAAGTATAACTGTTCACCTTCAATGACATAAATCTTGTATTATTATTTAGAATTTGAAATTGAATTAAACTAATGAAATTTGTAGAAATAGATGAAGATTTGGATTATAATTTTTAATAATTATTTGGAAAAAGAAATGATACAATTTCCTATTTTTTAAAGATAACTTTTTAGTTGCTGAAAAATGCTAGAAATTAGGGGTCTAGTTCCCACCACAAAAATACATGGAAATAAATTTATTTTGCTTTGATCTTAGAATATGTTATAGATAACATAGGTAGCTAGAAAAATAAAAAGTAAAAATTGGCTTTAGATCTATATTTTCTCTTTTATAACGATTCAATTTTCAATTTATTCAAAATGATGGCTTTCATCTCCCACCACATTTTTCAAAATAAATCTATTACAACCCAAAGAAAAATTATAGATTCTTGAAGAGGACTCTCTCCTCTAGAATGTTGCATAATTTTAAAAAATTTATGATATGATTTAATATTTTTCTCAAAATTGACATCTTCTCGAGTATTAAAATACGTACCTATAGATTTTTCTAATTATAATTTTATATCAAATTAAAAAGTTATGAAATATATATGAGAATATTCTTGAATTTGAGCTCTATAAAAGTGTGTTTATACATTATTAAAAAAATATCATAAAAAAATAGTAAGAGTTATTGAAACATTAGTTTTCTGAAATAATTTTATTTCTTTAGTAATTGGATACTAACTACTATAAAAACATGCATTTAATAGACATTTCCAATTGGAAAAGTGTAAGACCATATATAACTTAGCTAGAATAAATTTATCAAGATCATATGTTTGAACAAAATTGATTTTTAGATAGAAAAATGCAAATTCATTCATTTTGATAAGTCAGCCTGAAAGGTGACACAACTTTGTACTTTCACTTAGGTAAATATGTAATCATGACAAAATATTTTTTCTACTAATGTCAATAGGGGAGATTGTTGGTTTCTCTTAGTTTTTTTGTCTATTAGTGTTAGACACTTAGTTATAAATAAAGTAGATTCATTCGATCATCATTGCGACTGAGTTACTATATAGAGGTCGAGTCATGTAGAGACTTGTAAATAATCATGTATAGGCCAAGCTCTATAGGAGCTAAAAAATTCTTTGGTATATGAGTAATTCCATATAAAATGAGTTCAGTAAATGTCAAGCAGATAGAGAACATGGATGTCAAGTCATGCAAAAGGAGCCAAGTTATTTAAGATCGAGCAATAACAAGATGAATAATTATGATCAGGCATAAAAAATAGTAAATGTTGAGTAACACAAAATGAACAACATTATTTGAAATGGTACAAGCTTTGAGGTAAACTATTTTTGAGCCAACATGTAAACAACATTTAACGATCACAAATTTTTTACAATGGTTGTTATGCATTTTGATGTTGATCATTGATCCCTATAAAGGGAGGACAATCAATTGGGTAGAGAGGAAAAAAGGGAAACATCTAGAAGACTCTATAGATGTCTTTAAAAAGGCTATCCAAACCCTAAACCATGAGGATGAGAGATGTGAAGTGTGTATGCATGTGAAGAGAAAAGAAGTAAAGTACTGTCTAAAGGAGTTAGGTTTTCGAGGTTGCAAGAAAAATTTGTGGAGAAACAAAGTTAGCAACCTAATGAAGTAGTGGAGGATAGAATAAACATATACTAGATCAGAGATCAGATCAAAGATTGGAAGGAGGAGATCCATTTTCACTATTGTAAGTGCAAACTAGAGGATTAGGCATTGAATCAATTTTGGCAGATTTAATCAAGGTAAATCTCTTAGCAGAGTGGTCTTAATAGGACTTTGTAAAAATCTTAATAAGGTCCTTACTTTATTGTAAGTGTTAAATCATTTAATCAAGGTAGACCTAATAGTCTTGTAAAGGTCTTAAAAAGGAAGACCCCTCATAGGGTAGATCATTAGAACTGATCAAATTTGTAGTCCTAACTGGCTAACTTTGTTACGATAGTAGTGAAGATATGTGGGTGTCATCCCCACCCCAGTTTTACCTTCACCTTGGAGGGTTTTTAGGTTAGTTTAAAATATTTTGTGTTATGTGTTTACATTTCATAGATGTGATACATAGATTTATTTCATCATTTGATGTTTCAAGTTATGTTATGTATAATCTAGATATGAGATAGTGAATATGGTGAATACAATCAAGTTGTTTTAAAGGAAATTTTTTTTGATAGATCCCAATTAACCCCTCTCTCCCTAGATCAATATCACAGTTTTCCAATAAAATTCTAATAGATGATCAACATACAAAAAAAACTTGCTAGGAAGAAGATAATGTCTCCACTTTTTCAATACCTAAAATATGGCATAAAATTCTTGATCTTAAAAATAATACTTTATTTTGGCATCATTCAACTTCTTAGTGAAATAAGAAACAAGTATGCTTCATTGGCTGAAAATAGCTCCTATTATAGTACCACTAGCATCATAGTCTATTTGAAACACCTTATTAAAATCTCGACGTGATAAAATAGGTTTCATTATAACTTTATGTTTCAATAGATTAAAAATTTTATCTACACCTATAGTCCGCTTAATTTTTCTCATATCTCTTCTCATTAGTTTAGTCAAAGGCCAACAAATACTAGTAAAACCTATGATAAAGTTTTTGGAAAAACTAGCCAATTCATAAAAATATCTTACCCCTATAAGACTCCTTGGAGTGGGCCATTCAAGGATATCCTTCACTTTCTTAGGGTCCATTTTCAGACCTTCTTGTGATACCACAAATCTCAAGTACACCAACTCCTTCTTCAGAAAACTTTACTTCTTCAAATTTATCAGCAACTTTTGCTCTCTCAACATATCAAACACCTTACGAATGTGCATGAAATGCTCCTCCAATATCTTACTAGAGATCAAAGTATAATCTAGGTAAACAATGATAAACTTGCCCAAAAACTCCTTTAGTACCTCATTCATGAGCCACATGAAAGTGCTCATTGCATTGGTTAGGACAAAAGGCATGACTAATCACTGGTGCAATCTTCCCTTATCTTGAAAGAAGTCTTCCACTCATCTCCTTCTCTAATGTGAATCTAATGGTACCCACTCTTTAGATCTATCTTTGTGAAATACATAACTCCACTCAAATAATCCATAATATCATCCATTTGAGGTAATGGAAATATGTACATAATTGCAATCTTGTTGTTATATTGAGAATCTATACACATTCTCTATTCTTTATTATTCTTAGGCATTAATATTGTTGGTACACCATATAGACTCAGACTCTCTCAAATCAACCCCTTTTGTAACAAATTGTAAACTTATTTCTTCAACTCCACACTCTTTGCTAGTGTCATTATGTGCACTACCTTAGTTGGAAAATTCACTCCTAGAATCAAGTCCATATGGTGACTAATCTTCTATACTGGGGGTAATCCATCAGGTACACTATCTGACACAATATCAGGAAACTCTCCCGACAAATATGTAACTTCTATAGGTACCCCCTTGACTTCTTCTTTACTATTTTTTGTGATTATAGTAAAACACATATTTGTACACTTCATAGCCTTGAGAAACTCCTTTCCATCAACAAAACATATTCTAGAAGCACTACATTCCTTCTCTTCTTTCTCCTTTAATGGCTTAAACTTATGTTTCATTCCATCCTTTGTTAGAGTATAGGTATTTGCATGCCCATCATTAATAAAATAGATGTCAAACTTCCATGGCCTACCCAGTAACATATGTCATATGTCCATTAGTATGTTATCGTACAACACCTCATCTTGGTAACTCCCAACCTTGAATTTCACTAAGCTATGCTCATTGACTGTGACCTTGTGGTCATCCTGCACCCAAGCAATGCGATATGGGTGTATGAGTTTTTGCCTCCTAAGATTTAACTTTGTAACCATAGTTTTTGACATTAGAATGTCAACACTTCCATCATCATTGATCATGTCACGACACTTATCTTCACATTTTCACCTTGTATGAAACAAACTCCTCCTTTGATCAGGTTAATTCTCACCACTCAACAAGACTTTTCTATTAACTAGGACTTCTCCTCTTTCAATATTTTTAGAATGTGATGATTTGGCATCTTCATCAACATGTGCTACTCTGGCTTGGCCTTTAGTTCTTCTATCACTCCTTCCTTGGCACTGGGAACACTAAAATTTTCTTTGCCCTTCTCTACAGTGAAAATATTTTCCACAGAAGCCTCCTCTTCAAGATCCTTGTCTTCTTCCTTTTGCTCTCTAATCTCTATTGTTTTGATCATGGAAAT
Source organism: Cupressus sempervirens (assembly GCA_028749045.1). Lineage (NCBI taxonomy): Eukaryota > Viridiplantae > Streptophyta > Pinopsida > Cupressales > Cupressaceae > Cupressus > Cupressus sempervirens. Next base: position 354,762,189 of record CM053785.1, read on the forward strand.
GACTATAACTATTTTCCCTCTAGTTCTGGCTTCTACTCTTGGCCTCATGCTTGTTCCTCTAATCATCATTTCAGCCTTCATAAGACTATCCACTAGATCTACCACCATAACCTCTTCTGCTATTTTTGTTATCTAAATTAGTCTTTAGCTTTTCCTCAACTCTTAAGGAAAACTGGTATGCCTCTTCAATAATATTCATTCAGACCAGACTAAATTCCTCCTAAATGGTTGGCCTCAACCCATTAATATAATGGACAAACTTCTCCTTGTTAGCTTGTACATGGTACGTTCTGATGAGAACTTGGTGGATGTCTTCAGTATACTATTCAAGAAATCTTCCTTCTTGCTTCAAAATTTACACTCTCTTCAATAGATCAATCTCATAATCCATGGGAATGAATTGTCACTTCAATTTCTCTATTATTTAGTCCCATCTTGTCATTTTTTCCCTCCCTCTTCTATTTCATCTAATTGAATCTTCTACCACCAAATCTCTGCATGATCCTTCAAGTTGGCCTTTGCAAATTTGGCCTATCTGGATCTTCATTATCTTCATACTCAAAGTATTCCTCCAATTTATTATCCAACTGATCATTTCCACCAGGTTAGTAATTCCAAAAAATGTGGGACCTCCAAACTTAGGTCTTTTCCCAATCATGGAAATGGCCCTAACAAGTCTCTCTTCTTTTGAGTTTGAAACTACCTCTTCTTCAACATTTTCTCCTTTTTCTTCATCCTCACTTTCAACTCTTATGACAAGATTTATTGTTATGTGCATTTGTTCTTCCAATGCTTGCATCTTTCTATAGAGGGTTCTAAAACCCTTAGGCATAACACCTATGACTCTTCCCCCATGCTTTCTTTGTGGAGGTATTTTTGTCCTTCCACTGAAACCCTGGTGAAAATAGCCTCATAATCAATGATTTGTCCACATGCTTAGCCCAAACCATGGTCCTAGTGCAAACTGCCTCCTAGTTAGCGATATATTTACACACTAAGGAACTCTAACTTAGATGAAACTTGATAAAGGGTGCTCCTCAACAATAAGAAACATAAATAGAGAATAACATAAATTAATAAAATAAAATATGGGCTTCTTATTATCACTAAAAAAGAAAATTACAAAATTACAATATGCAAACCCACATGGGCACCTTCGTTACAACAATTTACAAGACAAAGGTATGACTATCACCTAGAACTACCCTAGACAACCTATGGGTCTTCCTTATATGGATACTTTTAACCATCCAAGAAGGTTCTAGACACTAAGCTCTAACCCTTGAGACTAGACAACTTCATATTACACTATTCCATTACACTTTATAACATATGATTGACTCAAGACAATCTACAAGTTACATTTTTTGGTGGGTACACTTCTAGAGACAATAACTATCAAACCATTGACCTAATGGGCTATTATAACCTTATTTTTTAATCCTTATCTAGTGATCTACAATGGTTGATCATGCAAGAAATCATCAGGTAATGTTTCATCTTTTTTTGGAGCCATTTAGGACTTCATCTCTGGACATGAAGTTTGGATAGCCAAAATCCATACCAAAAATCTGCAATAACTAGACCAATACATATGATATGACAATAAAACTCATTTGGCATGATGATGTTTAAAGATGAACCTCCATATAAGAGATTAGAATAATCTAAGAAAATTAGCAAGCTCCCTTAAATAGAAACTCTGTATAGGAATAGCCCTTATTAAAAACAAAAAAATTAGAAAATGGGAAATATAATTTTTTTTGGGTGATGCAAGATTGCCCGTACACCCAGGATGCTCCTACATCATCTAGTTAGAATATTCTTATTTTTTAATAGATATAATACAATTTTGATCATAACATAAATGTCAATGAGTAGGATCTTTCTACTTCAAATATTTTTTTTACATTTATCATCATTTCTCTTATCCTATAAATCAATTCATTGTAATAGTTATTTACTTAATAGGGTATTATAATTTGTTTTGAAAGAAATGTAGAAGCCACTAAATATACTAATAGCTAAAATATTTATAAAGTTACAATTCAATGAGGGAGGAAAAATGTGTATCACTGGAATTTGATACTTTCTTTGATATGCCTAGACATAAAGTCCCATTTCAAATTTTATTGTGTAGCAAGAAGAGTGAGGGTAGGTGGGTTAGGTTTGTTGGTATTGGAGGAGTCACAAGTGATGCATCTAATGTCAATAATGAGGATGATGGAGGTTGGAATTTTCTTATTACTTCAAGTAATTTATCTGTATTCGTTTGGTAGTTCCTTATTTTGTATACTTATCCTCTATGTTTTGAGTTTTCTTTTGGTTCTGCATCTTCTTTCACTCCCTTGCCATTATGCCAATGGATTAGTTCTGTGTTGGCATTCAAATGCATCGAGGGAGTCATTTTTGCATTTCATTTTCTTCTCATGTTTGGACTACTACTACTACTAGTACTTGTTGGATTCTCCCTTGCATGACTTCTATAGAGGAAAATTTGACTCCTATTGCAATGTATTCTCTCATTAAAAAATATTTTTGGGTTTGGCTCATGTTGGGATCTTCTTCCTCAATCTTATTTCTAACAAAGGTAGAATCTTCTTTGATGGAGGTGGAGAATGGTTGGTGGATTAAGGGATTTTGGTGCTCTATATAGTTTTTCTACGGTTGGGACATCTTACTTTCAAGGTAGTTGTTCTTTTAGATCATGCTTCTTATCAGCTTCTTCTTCTCTACTCCTATTGAGGTGGCATACTCTCCTTTAGAGTGGACATGAATTTTTTGTACGAAAGGTGCTTTATGGATGGGAATTCTTAGCTTGTGCTAGCTAGTTGGCATTGGGTTCTTGCCTTGAATGCTTTTTTTTATTTTTGAGGGGTCTTTGTTAATTCCCATGTTCTTCCCCCTCTACTATTTTGGGAAGTTTTTGTGGTTATGGGATCCGAGTCAAAATCCACAATACAAGTTTTGGAATCCCTACCAAACCACATGATGGATTTGAGTTCCATGATTCAATCCAAATGTATTATAGTTTTTTTTACACCAAGAAATATTTTGAGGTTATCCATGAAGATTTGAGGAGCCTTCCAAAACCCTATTTTCATTGTGAGAGCCATACTAAAGCCCATAGTATTTTTAGCTAATACTTTAATATGCAATCTCTTGGAGGTGATTTTCAAGGTTAGGGAAACATGTAAAAAACTCCTATTGACTTAAAGGATCATTTGTATTCACTATCATGTTATAGAAGCAAGGAAAAACCCTTGTTATGTTCTTTTGGTTTTATAGGATGTCTTTTAATAATAATTTTCAATTTATCAATAATAATTAACAAGTAATCCCTATTATAAATTCGTTTTTGTAATTTCTAATCCAACACTTTTTTTTAAAAATGGCCCTCAGTCCATATATGCTACAAATATGTAGGTCTACACATGTTTCTCTTTTATCCCCTTTCTTACTTTAATGAGAACATTGAGTATACTATATTGTTTCAATATATTTATTTCAACCTAAACACTTGTAATAATATATTAACTTTACGTATATTATCCTAATATTTGAAGTTTTAATGCTTGGCCCAAGTTTTGAATTCATCAACTCTCTAATTCCTTGTCCATACCTTTTCTAAACATATACTTTTATATCCTTTTCTTCATAGTTTAAACATGACATTTTCTTAAAAAACTATTTATCTCATATGATAATTTCTAACTAGATTCTCAAATTTGATACATTATCATCTTCTCTTATATAAATTTTATCTAAATGGGTTTGAACTATATTACACAAAAAATAAATGCGGCATTAATTAAATTAAATAAAGTCCCATATCACACAAAACAACATATATTGAGGTCATTGATTTTAAATGTTCATTGACCTAATTGGTTATTCTATCATTTTATATTTGGTATTAAATTCATGTAGAAATAATGTTCTTCTTATTTCTTATTAATTTTTTTATTAATAAATCATTCTACTTTTTCACCTCATCAAACAACTTTTATTTTTTTCTGTTTTTGTAGTGTTCTTTCCAATAATTGCTTATCATTATCATTTAGATATAAAGAATTAATATTTTCTCTTCATAGAGTTGTACCACTCTCACACCATGAAAGCTGACCTTGGTGTTGGTATGGTTGAAGCTTAGATTGTTGATTTATTCTAAAATATTGCTTTGCAAATATGTAACCAGGGAATTGAATTGAAATTGTATATTTATATTAATTTGAAATATTGCAAGAAACATATTTACTAATTTACAATATTAATATGAAATGTACATGTTTATATATACTTATAAAATATTTATATTAATTCAGAATGCATTTTATGTAACACATAAGAACATAGAACACTTGTTTATTATTATTAGTTTATTATATTAATTAAAATATATGAATTAAAAAATTTATTTATCTTCTTATATTATTAATCTTTACTTATTTTTAATTTCATATTATTTACCTTCAAATCTTTAGCTTTCTGATCTCACTTGTCTGAACTGTATAGTCACTGGAGGATTGGACTCCATGCAGCAAGATAGACATTTCTATGGGTAATCCTTTTCCTTGAAGAGTTTGTACTATTAATGATATAATTTTTTCACAATTCCTATTTAAGATTATTTGTTGTTTGTACGGGTGTGTTTATAGTATGGACAGTCTTTTATGATTTAAAAGGCTGGTAAAAATAAATAGTTTAGTTTAAAACAATAATAATTTAAGGCTGTTGATTCTGTACAACACGTATTTGTATAAAGAATCTACACGATTCTGATAACAGATTTCTTATAAATCACTGCTGATTCTAGCTTTAATTATTTCCAACATTTTAAGCAATGTTTGGCTACATTCTATGATTCTCTTCATATATAATACTACATTATTCAGTCGTAAGAATTTGTCAGAATGTATACCTCAACTTTAATCGGTTCACCTCTTAAACATTAAGTTTCAACTTTAATCGATACCAAATGATAGCCACCGATTTTGTGGTCACGGAGAATGGACCATACGCAAAATTCCCATTACTGGAAATTAGAATGCAATGACAAGTATCTTTTACTTTTTCAAAATGCGGTATCATGTCATTCTGACTCCAATTCACCGTCCAGAACCTTCAATAAAAGATAAGATTGAGAAGATGCAAAAGTATTTTATGTTTTAGTCAAGCTGGGATGGCTTAAACATCACACACTAAGGTTTGATTCTTAGGCTAAAAGTGCTAAATGATCAAAGTTGACTTATTTTTACAAACTTAATTTCTTCCTTAATATGTAATGTTTAAGAGTGCCAAAGCTAAGGAAGTTTGAGCAACTTCTTCACTAATGAAAACCAAGAGAAAATGGATGTGTTTATTACAGCTGCAGTATGTAAACAAACTCTAGTCTGTGCACAAGCTTCGCCGTTGATAACTTTTTGAGATTTCAATTATTGGGCCTTTCAAATGAATGTATGGAGAGAAGTATAAACTAATTTATTTTCTAATTTCAGAAGCATATTCTGAATAAATTAGCTATCTGATAGATTAAATATCACATACTATGGTTTTGATTCCTAAATTTAAATTGTTTAATAATTCAAGTTAACTTAATTTTTCTAATTTTTGTTTCTCATAATATATGATATTTAGATGTAGCTGCTACATACCCCTATTAATTTCTTAAATGTGTTATTCTTTTAGCTTCTAAGTTCGAATATATATATGAAGCTTCAATTCATAGAAAATTCAAATGAGTCGATTGAGATAATTATGAATCAAATTGTTCTCAGTATGCTAATGATACCTGTCTGAAAATTAAAATAAGCTGCACGTAGATAATATTTATTAACAGGTGAATTCTTTACGGCTTGCTTGGTTATTACTCTTCGAAAAGCAGTATTCTTTCTTTAACTTCAGAGACTGATGACATTGTGCTCATGGAATAAAGAATAACTGCTCCATGGATTCCAATCTGATTACATTGCTTGTGGAAAATTGTCATTGAAATTGACTTCTGGCCAAACCAGAGCAAACAATAAGACTTTCGATTTTATTTTGCTTTGTTGTGTACTGAGTAGGGAATAAGCTCCACGAGTTCCAATGTCAGGTCCAAAAACCACATTACAAGCCACATATGGAAACAACCTCAAGATGCGGAAATAAAATTTGAAAAAGTCAAAAGTTGATTTTATTCATTGTCCAATTCCAGGTGAAAACTATACATATCAACATCTAGTTGAGAAGAAAACTGAAATCACAATCGTTACTACATAACAACAAAATTTCTAAATACATTTGTTAATATACAATGTTGACCACATATTGATACCATAAACAAACCAAAGCACAAATGCTGAAAGTGAATCATATGACCATGACATCTTTTGTCAAAACTATGTTGACCTGCACGTTGAACATGAATATAATAACAGTACATCATATGATATAAAGCATATATATAACATAGAACATATATAAATAACATGCCATCGAACCCTAGTGTCCATTTGCATGTAGTCCTATCTCCAAGTCATTAGAACAATGTCCATCCACTATCATGAGACGAAAGAGTGGTGCAGGCACTTTTACTGCCCAACCATGGAGTGGTTAGCTTCCCGTGGTTCTCCGGTTAAGAAGAACTACTAGAACTTGGCACTATAAGGCTAGCAACTCAACACAATTAGATCGGAAAGATATAGTGTAGCCTTTGTGCCTAATCTACTTACACATATGTCTAGTAGAAACATACACAAGGGTGTGGAAGAGGGAAAATATAAATAACCAATGCATCTCAATCATATGCATAAATATTTGACCGAGCTTGGCTAAGTATCATGATCCAGTTTAATGTAAAAGACTGGTAGGCAGTAAGCAAAGAATAACCAAAATTCTCATTTGATATCCATTTAACTACCCTCCTCTTTGGATCCACATTCAACACCCATCCTTACTACTCAATCATTGTAAAGAGGATAATTACAATTTCATGCATTAATTCTAACAATTTCATCCCTTCAAGACAAAAAAATCAACTCTTAATGGATAATCTATTAGTAAACCTTCAGTTTACAAAGGATCAAACAATCACGTTTTAAGATCATACCATGAATCTTTCAAAGAGCTTTTTTTTAAGCTAATTTCCTAAAATTTCATTTAACATACTAGAAAGAAAATTATAGCTCTACTAAGTCTTTGTTATCTATCCTTCTCATATTTTAGAATTTAGAATTCACATCATAGGTTAGATAAAAATAAATAACACAATAATTTGCCAAACTACTCTTCTAATATATTTTTTGTTTTGTTGCTGGTTTTATATTCAAATTTTAGTAATTATAGATGACAAAATTTGGCTCAACAACTATAATAATGCATCTTTCACTATTTCTTTTCATCTTTTAAAAATGAATGATATAATCGAAGTGTTTATGATTGTGTTGTCTCTGGAACATAACTCCACTAGACATCAACTGCGAGCTTAGCAATACTTAATTCGTGGATATTTGTACCAGATTTGTTCAAGCTATGTTAATTACAATTGGTTACTCTTTGGAAGTGTTAGTGATTTGAAAATCCCAATATCTATTAAATAATCTCTAATTCTGCATGTTAGCTTATCATAAAATAAACAAATTGCTCTAGAAAACACTGACATTCTTGAGAGTTGGAGACTAAAGTAATGAATTAATGTTTCATTATTATCTCTATATAAGTCTACAATCATCCCATCCATATGAATTGTTCTATCTTTCTTTGAATTTTTTTACAACTAGTTGTAGTTAACTAAATAAAACTAGTATCACTAATACCTTTCAATATGGAAGTACTACGCTGAAAAATAAAATATAGTAATTTGCTCAAATAAGTATAAACTTCTGTTGGTATTGGCATTTAGATTTATCATAATCTAGATACTTGCAAGATGAATATGTACATCCTTTAGAAGTGGTTGATTTTCTTAAGGTTGTAGGAGCAATCTATTTATTCTATTAATAGCATGTACACTCTTAGATGCTCACAAAACTTTACAAATCAATGAAACAATGAAATCAGCAAGGGTAATACATATAATGGATTGGGAAACTATAGATTTGCTACTTGTGAGGAAGTATGCAATTCAGTGAAACAAGGAAACTAATCAAATATCATTCCAAGAAATATATGTGTCTGATTTTTTACTAGCATTGGAGATATGTTATGACCACCATTTAATTCCTTTTATCTAATTATTGGTGAACTTGTTAAATTTTAATGAAAATAATATCACAAAAAAAAAAATCAATGAAAGAAATAAATCTGGAAAATAAAGTAAAGAATCATATAGAATGTCCAAAATGCTTGTTTTTTTTCAAAAGAAGAGGTCTTAAATCTGGAGGAGATGATGTTGCAGGAGCAAGTATTGGGCATAGGAATTTTTGGTTTGCAATTGTGATGGTGTTTAAATATTTTTTGTTATTATTAAATTTTAGGGTTTGCATTGCATTTGGGGTGGTGTTTAATTTTAGGGCTTAATTTAATATTTTGTTATAACTTTAGTAAAGGTTTAAACAAAACTTTTACGGGTCTGGTGGTTGCCAAAACCAGTTCTTAACTATTTGGCTTTGTTTATAAATTCTCTCTGAAATCTTTTGGGAGAGTATGATTTGAGATTTTCTTTTCTATGTGAAGAAGGACTGAGATATTGAGAAGATTATTATCCAGCCTTGAACAGATGAAATAAATAATATTTGTAGTGCTTTCTTACTACTTGGTTTTGGTTTTTTTTTTCCTAAATAAAATAGAAGTAGCATTGTTTTTTTGGTTTAAAAGTTATTGTTGTAGGAATCCAGACTCACACAAGAACCTCTGAAAGTTTATTTGGGAAAAAATGCCTCTTGCTCACGTGAACACCATGTGAAGTGGCCTGAGTGTGGTGGAAAGCGGGTAGGATAAATGTACATTACTCTCTTCATGGCCATTTACAAGAATGGGCTACAATTTGAAGAAACATATGTTTGGTAAGGCAGCATCCCTATGTGCTTGCCATGAATGAACACATGTAACCTGTAAGGTGCTATTCATATTTGGTATTTTCCCTATAGTTTTTTGTTTAGTTTCTTCTTTCCATCCAGTATTGAGCCTATTTTAGGCTTTGTCCTTGTTATCTCCTCATCATATTGGTATCAGAGCGAGACAAGATCTTGCTAGGAAGTGTATGTCTGCAGAAGAATCATAGGCTGAAGTTGAGGCTTACACCATGCCTTTGAAAAGTATGACTCCAGATGCCATCAAAAAGATGATGGAGGAACTTCTGGAAGAGAAGTTCAAGGAGTCCAATAAAAAGGATAAGAATAATGAGGTGGAAGAAGGTACTAGTGGAGATGAAGAAGGAGAATAGCACCAAGATCTACCAAAGGAGTTGCCTGTAGATCAAAAGGCATTCGTTGATGCTTTAAAGTCAATAAGAGGAGATGTTGCTGACAAGCTACCTACATATGGAGGTAGTCTCAATAGTGAGGAAGTGATTGAATGGATTGAAGAAATCACCAATCACTTTGAGTTGAATGAAGTTCCAAAGAATGATAGAGTAAGGATTGCAAAAGGAAAACTAAGGGGATCTGCTCTGTCATGGTGGAATTATATTCAAGGAGAAAGAATACAAAATAATAAAAGTATCATTTCTTCATGGGAAGTAATGAAGGACAAAATTAAGGGACAATTTTTTCTTGCAAATCATGAAGTGAAATCATTCAAAAAGCTACAAAGCTTGAGGCAATGAGAGATGGACGCGAATACCTATATAGAGGAGTTGCATAGGTTAACTCTTACAGCAAAGAAACAAATGGAGGAACCAGAAAGAGTGGCCAAATATTTAAATGGTCTGAGAATGAACATACAAGAGGAGATCAGCCTCTTGGCCCCAGATACATTGGGGAAGTGGTTTTAACTTGCTCTTAAGGTTGAAGAGAAGTTGAAGAGGAAGAGTGATCAACAACAAGGAGGGAGAAGTGGAAGGAATGACTGAGGTAGAGGAAACTTTAACAATAGAGGACAAGGCCAAAGGTCCCAAGATGAGTCTAACCCTAAGGAAGAAATGGGTGACTCAAGTAGCAAAGGAGGCTATGGTGGAAGGGGATCTAATGGAGGAAGGTTAAATGGATTAGGTAGAGGATCCAGGTTCTCAGGAATGAAGTGCTACAGTTGTGGTCAAATAGGACACCCAAAATATAAGTGTCCACAAAGGGACTCTACTTCTCAACATGGTGAAAGGAGAGTCACTTATGTGTAGGAGGATAATGTGAGTATGAACTCACCAGAAGTTTAGTTGATGACAGAAGCTTAGGGAGAAAGTCTCATGTTAAGGAGGACACTTCTTATAGAACTGCTAAAAGATGATACTACTCAAAGGAGGGCTCTTTTTCGAGTTCAATGCAAGGTGAAAGGTAATTTGTGCAAAGTAATAATTGATTCAGGTTCTATAGATAACATCATCTCACTTGAAACTGTAAACAAATTGAAGTTAGAGAAACTTCCACATTCTTGTCCATACAAGGTTAGTTGGTTGAACAAAGGGCAATAGGAAGTTGTGAATGAGCAAGCTTGGGTAGAGTTTAGTATAGAGGAATATAAAGACAAAATATTGTGCGATGTCTTTCCCATGGATGCTTTCCACCTCTTGTTGGGAAGACCTTGGCAATTTGATAGGAAGGCACGCCATGATGGTGAGAAGAATTCTTATAGCTTCCAAAAGGATGGAGTAACATACAGATTGAATTCTAAAGGAGAAGATAAAGGGGTTGGTCAAGTTGGACCAAGTGTGTTGATGGTGGGTGAGAAAAGTTCATTAATACTCTTGAAGAAGATGGAATAGTCTTTGCATTGGTGCTGAAGTCTAAGGAAGATAGGAAGAAGGAGCATAGGACAATAGGCCCAAAAGAAGTTGAAGAGTTGTTGAACCAGTACAAGGAAATCATTGCTGAGGTAATGCATGAGTCTCTGCCACCAATAAGAGACATAAGTCACCAGATTGATCTTATTCCTAGAGCAGTGCTACCCAACAAGGTAGCATATAAGATGACACCACAACAAAATGAAGAGATTGCCAGGCAAGTACATGAGTTGCTTGACAAGGGGATGATAAGGAAAAGTCTTAGCCCATGTGCCATACCCTTAGTTCTTGCTCCAAAGAAGGATGGTAAGTGGTGGTTGTGTATTGATTCTAGGGCTATTAATAGGATAACTATAAGATATAGATTTCCTATTCCTAAAATAGACGATTTGTTGGATTGTTTGGCGGGAGCTTCATATTTTTCTAAAAAGATCTCAAAAGTGGGTATCATCAAATAAGGATACGAGAAGGGGACGAATGGAAGACATCCTTTAAAACTAATGAAGGGTTGTATGAATTGTTGGTTATGCCATTTGGTTTATCTAATGCTCCTATTACATTTATGTGACTAATGAATGAAGTTTTGCATGACTTCATTGGGAAGTTTGTTGTTGTCTACCTTGATGAAATTTTGGTGTATAGAAGGAATAAGGAAGAGTATTTATAGCATTTGAAGATGGTTTTTCAAAGGCTATAGGAAAAAAAGTTGAAGATAAACTTGGAGAAGTGTGAATTTTTGAAACAAGAGTTGGTGTATCTTGGATTTGTTATATCCAAGGGAGAATTGAAAATGGATTTTTCTAAAGTGGATTCCATCATTAATTGGCCAACAACAAGGGTTATTGGAGAGGTTTGAAGTTTTCATGGTTTGGCCACATTCTACAGGAAGTTCATAAGGAACTTTAGCAACATTTGTGCACCAATTTTAGACACCATCAAAGGAGGTAACACAAAATCTGAATGGAATAATGCAGAAAATAAGAGTTTTGAGGAACTCAAACAAAAGGTAGCCAAATATCCTATTCTTGTTTTACCTGCAGATTTTACTAAAGTTTTTACAGTAGAATGTGATGCTAGTGGCTTTGCAATAGGGGCTGTTCTTAGTCAAGAAGGTAGACCCATTGCATATTTTAGTGAGAAGCTGAATGAGGCAAAGAAGAAATATTCTTCTTATGATTTGGAATTATATGCCATGGTCCAGGCATTAAAAAAATGGAGGCACTACTTTCTGCCTAAAGAGTTTATTGTTTATACTGACAACCATGCTCTTAGTTTCTTGAATAGGTAGAAAAAACTCAACCATAGGCACATGAAATGGGTTGAGAGTTTGTAGGCTTATACTTTCACAATCAAACATAAGAAAGGACAAGCTAATAAGGTGGCTGATGCACTTAGTAGAAGAGTGTTAATAGTGCAAGAAGTAAAAATCCAAAGCAAGGGTGTCGATGCATTGGAGGGAATGTATGCAAAAGATAGATATTTGAGCGAAGCATATGAGGTTTTCACTGAATTGGAAGATAATTTTCATTCTATTTTTTTTGAATTTATTGTGCAGGATGGACTGTTGTTTAGGGGAAGCCAACTATGTATTCCCAAATGCTCTATGCGGGAAAATGTTATTAAAGAAAAACATTTTGGAGGTCTTAGTGGTCATTTTGGACTCAACAAGACATTACAATTGGTACAAAAATTTTATTATTGGCCTAAGATGCAAACAGACATAAGGAAGTTTGTGGAAGATTGTCTGGTATGTCAAAGGGCAAAGGGAGTATCAACAAATGTTGGACTTTATCAACCTTTACCCATACTGAACAGACCTTGGGAGTGTTTGAGTATGGATTTTTTAATGGGATTACCAAGGAAAAAGACAAGTTATGATAGCATATTTGTGGTTGTTGATAGATTCAGTAAAATGGCTCACTTTATTCCATGTAGAACCACTAATGATGCTAGTTATATTACAGGACTATTCTTTAAGGAAATAGTTTGTATTCATGGTTTGTCATTGAGCATTATATCTGACAGAGATAGCAAGTTTGTGGGTCACTTTTGGAGAACCCTATTGAAGAACTTAGGAACAAATTTATCTTTTAGTTTAGCCTATCATCCTCAAATGGATGGGCAAACTGAGGTGGTTAATAGATCCTTGGGAAACCTTTTGAGGTGCTTGGCATGAGAACATAGAGTTTGCATATAATGACTTAGTGAATCATAGCACAGGCATGAGTCCTTTTGAAGTTGTTTATGGGTGACATCCAAGGGGAGTTTTGGAACTCAAAAATATGGATGGTTTGGAGAAAAAGAGTGGACATGCAGAAGACTTTGCTGAAGCAATGGTGGAAGTACATGAGCATGTGAGGAAAACTCTGCAATAGAATAACCTAAAGGTGAAGGCTAAAGTAGATTTGAAAAGAAGAAATGTATAGCTCCAAGTTGGAAACATGGTTATGGTTCACTTGAACAAAGATCGGTTACCTTGAGGCAGCCATACAAAGTTGATGATGAAGAAGATTGGATCGTGTGAAATTTTAGAAAAGTATGGAGAAAATGCTTACAAAGTGGCATTGCCTCCAGATGTAGCTATTTCACCTATATTTAATGTCTTAGATCTCACATTGTATAAAGGTTCAAAAAATGAAGTTGGTACAAAAGAAATAACACATGAATCAAATGACTGGATCCAAGAATTGCCTTCTAAAGAGACACACCAGATGGAAAGTATCATCAATACCAGGGAAGCAATGAGGACAAGATACAAAGTACACATGGAGTATTTGGTTAAGTGGAAGGGCCTTCTAGATTCTGATGCTACTTGGTTGCCAGAAACAAAAATTCTAAGGCAAGGTGGGGATATACAACAGTTGGTCTCCAAGAGGACTTGACACAAAATTCACCCCTAGGAGTATGCTGCGGGAGCAAGTGCTGGGCACAAGAATTTTTGGTTTGCAATTATGATGGTGTTTAAATATTTTTTGTTATTATTAAATTTTAGGGTTTGCATTGCATTTGGGTTGGTGTTTAATTTTAGGGCTTAATTTAATATTTTGTTATAACTTCAGTAAAGGTTTAAACAAAACCTTTACGGGTCTGGTGGTTCCCAAAACTGGTTCTTAACTGTTTGGCTTTGTTTATAAATTCTCTCTAAAATCTTTTTGGAGAGTATGATTTCAGATTTTCTTTTCTGTGTGAAGAAGGACTGAGATATTGAGAAGATTATTATCGAGCCTTGAACAGATGAAATAAATAATATTTGTAGTGCTTTCTTGCTACTTGGTTTTTGGTTTTATTTTGTTGTTAATAAAATAGAAGTATCATTATTTTTTTGGTTTAAAAGTTATTGCTGTAGGAAGCCAAACTCACACAAGAACCTCTGGAAGTTTACTTGGGCAAAAATGCCTCTTTCTCGTGTGAACACCATGTGAAGTGGCCTGAGTGTGGTGGAAAGTGGGTAGGAGGAATGTACATTACTCTCTTCATGGCCATTTGCAAGAATGGGCTACAGTTTGAAGAAACATGTGTTTGGTAAGGCAGCATCCCTATGTGCTTGCCGTGAATGAACACATGTAACTTGTAAGGTGCTATTCATATTTGGTATTTTCCATGTAGTTTTTTTTTTTTTTTTTTTTTCAGTTTCTTCTTTCCATCCAATATTGAGCCTATTTTAGGCTTTGTCCTTGTTATCTCGTCATCAGATGATCACATAGATTCTTGAATATAAGCTATTTCATGCGAAGACCTATTCAAAATAAAATTATAGAGGAAAATAAAAGGGAAACTGACAGGAAGATTTGAGTTGTATTGTTTCTCCATTTCAATTAAGAAACAGGGATACCATGGAAATTCCAACTAGGAGTAGAGCTTCCTTTCTCATATTCTCTCCTGAGCGACTTCCTTCTATTCAGATGACTTGAGACTGCAATGTCTGTGGATCATTTGTGGGGGGTCTCTTGAGCTTTCTTCCTTCCATATCCTAGAAAAAATTCTCCAACTTATATTAAAATCATGCCTCCCCCTCAAACTTGTAGTTCCTATCTTGTCTGGACTTTCATTATTAAGATTTTAATAAAAATCAATGATAATGCATTTTCCATTTTGAACGGATCCCGCTTCCCCCATTTTAGCAACAAAAAAGATGGTTCATAATTGAAAATTTACACTTGGCTTTAGAAAATAAGTAAATTTACACTTCTATTAAATATAATTTTAAATCGACTCAAGACCACTTCCATCTTCTTCTTCTAAACTAACTATTTATTACCATTTCAAATTAGAGGTTGTAATTAGTAATCTAAAATAAATTAAGAGTATATTATTTATTTTATAAATCCAAATTTTAATATTTCAAAAATAATAGACAATCTACACAATTTATTAGAATTTTCAAAATAAGTAATAACTAAATCTTTTCATTTAATCATTTATGCTACTCATAAATACTACAACGTTTTAATCCATCTAGATAAATTAAAATTCAAAGTAAATAATTCAAATTCAAATAAAAACAACTAAGTGTATGTGTGTGTGACTACACCCTACAAATTCCTAGCCAACCTTACCAAGGAGCTAAACTCCTCTACCTCAACCACTCTTCCACCTTCAATACATGCACACTCACAAACTTGATATCATCCATTGAGTTAGTAATGACAAAACCCTGATAAATATATAACATCTTAAATACAATTTAAGAAAAAAAAGCATTCATCATACATCATCAAATATAAACATATAAATGACATCACAATTTTAACCATCATGTCAAAATCTCATAAGATCAATAAATTGTGACCATTCTAATGATTGTTAAATTAAATTACCCATCCAATAATGTCAAAAATAATTTTTTTTAAGGTATTTGACTCAAGTCAAGTCCTATATAGTCAATCATAGCCTTAGTGAAAAAGTCAAACAACATACTAAGTCCTAATAAAAACATGTTGAAATAATGAGTCATGGCATCTAATCATGCTTTTTTGATGTTAATAAACATTTAATATAATATATGTCAAAGTATATATGGTGGTTGTCATAGTTTATTTGCATTATTCAATAGATGCATCACTATAGTTCTATTCTACGCTATATATAAAGGATACAACTCCCTACAAATTGTACAATTGACCCATTTTCAAAAAATAAAAAAAATCATGGATTTTTATGAAAATTTTAGTATTTGATCTTCATGATCTACATAGTTTGTAGTCGAAAACAACAAAAAAATTGGAAAAAAATCACTACATTTTCATGAATCTGGAAAAAAGTAAATTTGACTTTATTTTGTCTTTAGTGCATTTTGTCTAGAGATTAGTTTGTCCCATAAATAAAGTATAGTAAATAAATGATATCGAGTTTGCATACAAGCTAATATATAATTTTTTTGAATTTAATAATATGTATAATTATTTTTGGTGAGCATTTTCATTTTTCAGTTTTTTTACTTTAATTTGGGCTTAAACTAGTAGGCTTTAATTCACCATTTGCTCAAGATACAAAGCTTAACTCATCGCTAAAGTAATTTATTATATAAGAATTAGATGAAGTGTCATGTTTTCATCACACCACAAAAGAACAAAAAACTCAAATCCCTCATGTTGTTATTTGGAGACTGAATAGACACAAAGGTTTTTTTTTTCCCAACTTCCAATGGCGTAGATTTCCCTCACATTTTTGTATAAGGGTTTGGGGCCAGTGCTTGCATGATCAAGTTAAGGGGCAATGAGCCTTGTAGGATCCAGGGACTTTAAGATTAATTATTCTACTGAATGAAATATTATATCACTAATTTTTTAAGTGGCATGAGTTTTGTATAAAATTTCTTAGGGTTAGGAATTTTTATATGACGATTTACTAGCTTATTGCAATGTCATTAAGTTTGAAGGGATTGTAAATCGTAATCAGGTTGAGTTGTTGGATAATAATATTGGACTCTTTATTTGGTGGATATATTCCAAGGTTGGGTAAACCATATTAAGCCTTTGTGTCTTTTTTATATTTCTATGTGTATAATTTTTTTTGCATTATTGGTTATAAGTTTCATGTATCTGTTATATTTGTCTAATAATTCTAACATCTCCAATCAAGAATTGATCACATGGATCAAGTGAAAATTAATCTCAACTATTGTTTAAAAATGAATTAATTGAATTAATCTCAACTCTATAAAAGAGGCCTACTCAAAGTACAATTCATCTAGGTCATTCATTTTAACTACACATTGTCATTTTTTATGTAGAGCTTGAACCACTCATTCTAAAGAATTCATAGATTAATCCTTTATTTCTATATATGAGTTATTAGTGAAAAAATATATTCAGTTCTCAAATTTGCATTGATATTGTGTAAAGTACTTCATTTTGATCTTGTCTGGTTAGTAGTGTAGACACCTAAAAATCCTTTAGAAAATAAAATATTTTTATTTTTTGAAAAAAAAGTCCCTGATGATATCATCATTTATTAATTAATTAATTATTTAATTTATTTATTTATTTTTATGCTATTAAATCCCTTTATCTTAATTAAAAATATTTAATTAAGGAATCCCTCCCAAAAATGTTTAAATCTTATTTAAACATTATTTCCTTATTTATTAATTATTTAATTAATAAATAGACCAAAAAACCCAAAATAAATTTAAAAATTATTTTTTGCCCAAAACTTGGCCAATTTCCTTAAGACCACTAACCTCTTCCAAAATCTTCTAATCCTTCTTTAATTTTGATTAAAGGCTAATCCCATCATTTCCTACCCCTAATCCCAACTCAAAATATTTAATTAAGATTAAATATTAATCCTCATGTTTATTAAAAAAGTTTTAATAAATATATCCTCAACCCAAACCCTTGAAATAAATAAAACTTTTTTTATTTCCTAAAAATCTAATTTATCCTCATCCTAAGAAGTTCTAGACTCTTCTAGAAAGTCTTCATCCTCATCCTAGGAAATTCTAGACTATTCTAGAAAGTCTTTATCCTCATCCAAAGTCTAGACTCTTCGAGAAGATGTCTTTAAACCTAATCCTAATCCCCTCCTAACCTTGTCACATTCTCTAAACATGGGTTAAAACTTACTAACCCAAGCCAAAGTTAACAAATATCTCCTCCTTCACCCACCCTCATTAAATGCCATCCACTTGTCTATCCCTAAGCTAATCCTAAACCATCCTAATCCATCCTCTAATCATTTGCACAATCCTAAGCAAGCTCAAAACCCTCCTAATCAAGCCCAAGTCGAAATTCCTCTCATCTCCTTCAAAATATCCCAACCATAAAACTTTATGAAGCCCACTAGGCCATAAATGACTCTTCCAAGCCCTTTTATTGCTCTTACAAGCCATTATGAGGGTCTTTATGAAGATTTTATCCCTTGAGCCTCCTTTGTTGACTCATCCTTCCCCTTTCCTCCATCCTCTCACCCTGTGACATGTGTCACTCTCTGATTGGCTGTAAAGAAGCACAATCCATGTGCTCTCCTCTCATGCAATCTGAGCCCTCTATGAGCTTTTTCCCATCCTTACATCTTAGCCCTCAATCCCACAAGCCTCTTGCCTATAAATTGGATCCTCCCCCTTTGCAAAATAACACAATCCATGAAGTAAAGTCATAATGCTATTTTAAGAAGCCATTCTACATCCAAACCATACACTCACACCCAAATTCCAACTCCATTTGAAGCCCTTTTTGAAAGATAAGCTTGAGCATACATCCTATCTATTTAGACAAAGCCACTCAACAAGAGAGCTTCTTATTGAGAGAGCCCATTAATGGCTCATATTCTTAATTGAAAGTTCATCTTAGTCTATCTTGAAGTTTATAAATTTTGTTTAGTTTGTAGAAGCTTTATTTAAATTTGGTTTCTATTAGCATACTAACATTGCTCATATACATTTTGGCACGCCCGGTGGGACCCAGCATGGGTCATCTTCATTAGCTTTTTTAGTCAAGTTTTGTATGTCATTTTCTAATTTTGGCTAATTTTGCTTGTTTTTGTGATTGGTAGGATTGTATAAATTGATTTTGTACATCCACATGAGCATGAAGAAGACAAAGGAACTCATAGTCTATCTCATAGTGTTTGCAGATTTTTCAAGCTTATAGGTAGACAAAGCACTTGGAATTCTTCTTCCTCTTCTTGTCTATATTCTTCTTATTCCATCTACTTCTTCTTCTTCTTCTTGTGGGAGATCTTGGCCATTTTTTTTTAAGGAAGCAAAATCATACACACTTCTTTTTAGTGCTTAAAATGAACCCCTATATCATACTTAAATCCATAAAAAACTAAAAATTTGCAAAAAAGAAAAAATCTTTTAACAAGTGAAACTAAACCAATCCAATCATTTGCATCCTTGCAACATCAAGGTTTTAGATGCATTCATGCAAAGTTAGGAACACTTCATTTTTGGGAATTTAAAAAGAACTTCAAGTTTCCATTTTAAAAGCTTCAAAATCAACACTAAGTGCACACTAAAATCTAAATCAAACTCAAAGCATCAATCAAGGATAAAATGAACCTCATTTGCAAATATTTTAAAGTTCTTTTAAAAATCTCATGAAAACTAAGAGTCCTAAATGGTTGCCAAAAATTGTCCTAAAAGCTTTGTTATTTGTTCCAAACAAATGTCTTGTTACAAAATCTTGAATGTTTCTTAAGTTTTTCATGCATCAAAACAATCTAGGAATATCATTTTTGGGCTTAAAATATGCAAACTAGAACACAAAATCTTGAATAAAAACCAAAGTCCAAAGAGTCATTTTCACTTTTGAGTCCAAAATAATCTTGAATGATCTAAGGTTAAAACAAAGCACTTCAAAGTTCTTAAAACAACACACAAAATCTCAATCTTGAATGCTCAAAGGAAAAAATTTGAATGTTTAATCACTTGTCTTTGAATGCATGTTGCTAAACACACTCTTGAATGCCATGGATTAAAATCAAATTTTCCTTGAATGCATGATTAAAACAACAAATCCAATCTTGAATTCCAAGGATCAATTAACCATTGCAATATCAAACACTTCATTTGGAGCTTTTAAAATTGAACAAAACAAATCTCTTTTCCACATGCAATTTAGGTAAAGTTTGATTTTTGGACATTTAAGAAACTTTGTTAAGTTAAATACAAATTTTCAAAAATTAATTTGAGTAGTTCCTTGGACTCACCTCTTTTCTAATCACCCATCAATTCAACCATTGGTTGCAATCTCAATGCCATTTATGAAGATGGGTCTATTTGAAAAAGGTGTTAAATGTTCCACAATCTAACTCACTCACTTGGTCTTTGAACGTTTGCTTTAACTTTATCAAAATTTTTAAATAACCAAAACTCTAGATTAAATCGATCACACTTCAAGTTTGGGCACTAAAATTGAACAACTATTGACGTGGAGGGCCTCCGGGCGTGCGCTTGACAATCAAGTCTCACACATCTTTGCTTTGGGCTTAAAACAAAATCACACCAACTCTTGAATGCTTTAAAGGAAATTAATCGATACTTGACGTGGAGGGCCTCTGGCCATGCAAGTTTGCTTTTGTTGACACTAACTCTTCTTCTTGTTTACATTCTTCGATCGATTTACTTTTGTTGGCACTTCAAGTTGGAATTGAACATTGTCTCTTAAACATGAGTGCTTGCAAAGTCTAGATTAGCACACATAAGAGTCAGTTGGTAAAAGAACAAGCGTGTTTTTTAGCCCAAGGTCATCCAAGTCTTCTCTCCCCTTGTCATCTTTCGAGGCCATCTTGGGTGCATAAGATTAGGATCCAAAACCTTGTTTCTTTTTAGGAGGCCTGCTTGGGGATTTCATCACCCCTTGGACGACCTCAACTCCAGCGTTCTGATGGAGTATAAGAATCGGGAGGTGAATCGAAAGACACCTCTCTTGGGATCAAGATTTTGTCACTCTGGCTAAGCCTCAAAGAACTTTATACCCTTGAGAAGTGAAAGAGGAGAAGTAGGTTACCGCTCCTCTCGGCTATGTCACATCTTTTTGGTTTCATCTACGGATTTGGGCCTCGCATACCTTGGGTATATCGAGGACTCCCTAGCTAAACCAACTATCAGCCTTGTAGACAACCATCTAGGATGTTAATGTGTTTGAGGTGATTGATCAAAACATTTGTAGAACATACACACTCCTTGGCACTAGTATCACATTCTAAGAATCAAAAACTTCTATTTCGTTGTTTCTATCTATTATTTGATCTTTTACTTATTGAATGAATGTTTGCCAAACTTGGTCAATCCAAGCTTAGGGCATACTTAGGGTAGTCACTGCCTATTCTAGAAGTTGAATGAGTTGAAGCAAAATAATCGAGATCTCTCAAAGCCAAGCAGATTCAGTAATTCATGTCAGAGCAACCCAAACCCAAACAAAAGTTCCACAAATTTAAACTCAAGCCATCTCAGGCATACCAAGAACTTTCAGCCAAGAGAATAGAACTAACACCAAGTCCTTGAATTGCCAAACTCCACAAAGTAGAGGACAAAGCTGCCGACGAAACACTTCAAGAGGCCTAGTTAGAGCACACCATCAAATTTAGCCAACATCTAGAAGTTAATCCTGCTTATGCCTTACTAACTAGGCATGATTTCTATGATTAGACACCCTTGTTTATCCACACCTTCTTGGATAAGCTTCACCTTAGAGTCATCTTTGTAAAAAAGCCAACCATCTTAGGCTATCCCCTTAAGCATTATTAGCTCATCCATCTCATTTAGGACCAAACCATCTAGCCAGCAATCCAAAATCTTCACATCCAAGCCTTCAAAAATTGTTGTCACCATTGCCAAAAGTTTTCCATTCCTAAAATCTTTCAAATCCACCAATCTCATCAAGGTTATCCCTTTGACAGAGCTTTGTCTAGGGTAATCTAGCTTTGTCACTTGTTATCCCTCATCACCTTGAGCTAAAGGTTGGGATCTACAAGTGGTCAATCTTATGTTCTTCCTAAAGGATCATCGGTCTATCCTTAACTTGACACAATCACCACCAAGCTCGCACATAGGAAAGTAGACCTTTTGTGCTTTGGCAACATATCTTTGAAGTTAGAATCCCCAACCCAATCCTCCTTAGGTTTTGTCATATAGGTTTGCCTCAACCTAAGAAATCATTTGCATAGAAAAACCTTCCTCCCTTTTGCATCCACCAGCATTTGTTGCATCTCATCCCTAGGAGCATTTTTCATGCCACCCGTCACTCGCTTAGCCAAGAAGAAAGAAACAATGGAGCCCTATCATTTGGATCGAACAGCCTCACCCCCCTTGAGCACTCAGCCATCATTCAGCCCAGAGAAAGCTATGCCATCACCTACTGACATTGAAGTTTTCATGAACCAACCAGGAAATGCAATATTGGTAAATGCCATTATAGACAAGAACAAAGAGACAATCATGGCTAATTTTTGAAGGGACAATGTAGGAACCTTTGACTTTGGAAGACCCCCTCCATTATAAAATCCATCTCATCCATTGTTTGGGAAGCTGCCACCACCCATAGGCTCTTATGATCCAAATTATCCTTAATATATGCCAAAAGAAGAGCCTCCAACCAATCCATATGATCCAACAGACCCAAACATACCATCATCCACCCAAGTTGAAATCTCCATGCCGCAAGCCAACCTAGCCACCACCACTCCAGCATTGGTCCATACCACTCCATCCCAAACCCCCTTTGCCCAAAACACCTCATTATTCACTCCCTTCACTGTTGTTGCTGCTGCTCTCCAACCCAGCCTTCCAAATCCACCCATCTCCCAAATCAGTGCTAGCATCTTTGGCCAACCTCAACAATATACAACAGGGATGCCATCCATGGGGCCAAGTAATCAACCCTTCATCACCCCCAGCTTGTTTATCTCAGCTCAGAACACAATTCCATCATTTCCACTAGGTCCTTGGAGCTCAGCGCCATCAGCCATAAATCCACAAGCTACTACCCTCACTCCACAAAGCTATCAAACCCCACCAACTACTACCAATGTTCTGCCCAACTCTCAAGTGACCCAAGCTCCTGCCACCACTCTACCAAGCTTTCAAATCCAGCTACCAAGCTATCAAACCCCATCAGTTCCATTTCCAAGCTTTCAATTCCCACCACCTCCACCACCAACTAATCCATTACCTCCTATTACCAACTATTTTTCTATGCCACTTCTAGGAGGAAATCCACCACCACCAACTACCAATTACTTGGCCTCTTTTGCCATGCAGACACCTTCCCAAATGGGGGCACAACCCACATATATTGGTCAAACTCCTCAAATCCAAAGTCAAGTTCCACAAGCTCCTCAATCCTTTCCCCAAGCTTCACACCCATCTTATACCTTACCTCCACAAAGCAATCCATTTATCCCACAGCCATCTTATGTTCCTCAATCCCAACCTCAAATCCAATATCAGCAACAAGCCTCACAACATATGCAACAATATGTGCCACCTCCACCTCAGCAACCCATCATCCACAATTTAGTTGCCAAATCCATGTATAATCCCTACTAGCTCATACCTCAAAGAAATCCATATTCCATTGCCCCACCTAGCACATACCTACCTTAAGGCACTCCTATATTGGGGGCACCCCAAATGTCACCCATTAATTCAGAATGGGAAGCCATGAAAATAGCTTTGAAGAACATCCAAGAGGGAAATGATCCAAAAACTTTCAAGTTTGAGAATGTGTGTCCTTACCCATTTGACAGAGCCATTACCATGACACCATTTCTCAAACATTTTGAGACACCCAAATTTGACAAATTTAGAGGAAAAGGAGACCCTGTCACACATATCAAAGAATTTTACATGCACTGCCAAGAAGTGGCATACGATGACATCTTCCTCTTGCATCTCTTTCGCAAAAGCTTGGCCAGACCAGCTCTTGAATGGTTTTATAGAATCCCCTATGGCACAATTAAAAATTTTGCTGAATTGTTTGAGGCATTTGTAGCCCAATATGCCCATCTTGTTGAAACAGAGCTATCAGTAGTTGATCTTGTCAACATTAAGCAAAAGGGTGGAGAAAGCCTTCCTGAATATCTGTAAAGATGGAAAACCCTTACCACCCGCATATCTTGTACCTTGCCAGAGCACCATTTGGTAAAAATGTTTATTGATAATGCTCATCCCAGCTTGGCTCACCACATGACCATGAACTGTTTGCAGACCTACAAAGATATCAAAGAGAAAGGAATGATCCTTGAGCAAGGACTCATTAAAGATGGTATGGTCAAGATTTACAAGGAAGCCAACCAAAATCAATCACATTCCAATGACAAGTCTAGGTATTGGAACAAAAAAAAGCATGTTGCAACAGATGGCGTCACTGACACCAGACATGTGAATATTGTTGGTCCTTCTCAAAACCAATCCAACCCACCATATCAACCAAACAATCAGCAAGCTATCAACTACCAATAGCAGAATAACCAAAGCTATCAAAACCACAATCCAAGACCCAACTTCCAAGGGTCTAGCAAACAAGCTAATGCCATCAATGTAGCTGCAGGTAAAAAGCCCAAATTCCAACCTGTACCTAGAAATTATACACCCCTTGGCGAACCTTTGGATCTCATTTTTGAGAAATTAGTCAAGGAAAACCTCATCAAATTTCCTCCTACCTAGCAAATCGACCCAAGCCAATCCAAAGCTGCATGGTACAAAGACAATGAGTACTGCAAATTTCATAGGGTAAAAGGTCACACCACCCTCAGATGCATGACACTGAAAGACTATGTGCAGGACCTCATTGATTGGAAGGAAATCACTATTGGTGCCCAAACCTCTCCCAATGCAGGCTTACAAATCTATCAAAATGCTTTTCCTCCTTGTAAGGCAACTTGGTAATAAAGAATATAACCTTTTCCACATAACCCATAATAGATCTAAAATAAATAGGGAATTAAAATCCACATGCAAGAGAATAGACAACATACACATAAAATGTGACACAAGATATACCCTGGGAAACCCTCATTGATAGAAAAACCCAGCCTCCAAAAGCATCCATCACCATGTATTATTAAGCAAAAAATACCATTTCCATACAACCATGGAAGCCTTCATGGCCATAGCCACAACCGAGCAAACTATGTGAACAAGCATGAATCCACACATCCCATGCCATGCTTTCAACCTTCACAAATGCTCCCTTGGCTAACTTGTCAAGCCTTGTCCCGCTCGACTCTTGCCTTTTGTCTTCTCCTTATCACTCTCTCTCTCTCTCTCTACAACAACTACCCTTGTGGCTGCTTATATAGTAGCAAGTCCCACAAAACCACCAAGTGGTATTACATAAACCATGTGCTAAAACCATGTGCTACCTAACCCACTGACCCCACATTTAATATTGGGCATTTAATTCTTTTCCCCAATATTAAATAATTACATAAAATATTTTTACAATGTTACAATACAACTCATCAAGAATATTCCATGGGAATCTTTACATGTTACACATCCATCTAGGTACAACATTACATAATAAAATAAAATAATAAAATATAACAATATTATGCAATGTGTGCAACACCCATTATCTCAACAATCTCCCACTTGTTGTATACATTGCATAGGGTCAATCCGTAGCCACATAAAAGAACAAGGGAACAATCCCTCCCAACACATCCACAATCATGGATCAAAATAAACCAAGTGCTCCATCCTGGTACCCGCAACAAAATCAAAGTATCCAGCATCTCGAATATGAATGATCTCACCTCCTATTATGGCACTCCCACTGGACATACATAGAAGCCATCCAAAGAGAAAGCCACCCAACTTGTCGCATTAGAAGATCATAAAATCCTGTACCAACTGAAATTCTAAGTACAAAAACCTGATCCAAAGGTAATCGCATGTATCCGTAGTTGTTAAAATATCCATAGCTGAAATAACACCCACAGCAAAGTGCCAAACCCATCCAACTATCCATACCTCAAAGGTATAACAAGTGAATCTCATATCACCGGCATATCCAATCTATAACCTGCAATCACAAGCCTCAAGAGCAATACCTGACACATATATACCAAGAAGCTCCCACTGCAAAAGATAATGTCAAATCTATAACCAATCCAATCAACACATCTCAAAGAAGTGAATCCATGTAGTTTCAAGGACATCCACAATACATAAGCTGATATCCTGCAAGAAAAAAAATTCTCATAACAAGTCTCCAATAGTCTCCCAAGTTCACCACAACCAATAGAGGAAAGAGATAAAGGAATAACCATGTCATTCTCACATGACATACATGAGCACAAACCAGTGATCACAATCTCTAACCAATCTCAAATCCAATGTAGGAAAAACTGAACATTTAGGAAGATAACCAAGACCAGAGAAACCATGGAAATCATAACCTGTATCATGTCCTTCTACACACACCTCTAGATGTAAACTGTGCAAGTATGATCTCCTCCATAAAACCCCAACAAGAAGCCTCAACAACACCCAAACCATACCATATAACTCATCATGGATGTAAGCCTCTCACAAGAAGATCAAACTCAATAAAATCATTCCTAAACCAAGAAATAATCATTCCTAATCCAAGGAAAATGCCCAATATAAAACCATCTCTCAAACTCAACCAGCATAACAACATATGCACATGGACATAACCAATGCTAAACCATCTCTCAAATGAACCCTCCAGAACTAACTCATGTACCATAGCTCAAGATCCATAACCATGAAAGACAAGCATAAATATAATGCAACTGAGAGAAAACAATGGGCTATACCTCTCAAGTAGCA
The DNA here is from genome assembly GCA_028749045.1 of Cupressus sempervirens. Classification (NCBI taxonomy): domain Eukaryota; kingdom Viridiplantae; phylum Streptophyta; class Pinopsida; order Cupressales; family Cupressaceae; genus Cupressus; species Cupressus sempervirens. The sequence goes on from CM053785.1 coordinate 354,788,795, forward strand.
AACTGCCGAGTAGACCAAGAGTGGGGAATGAGAATGCTCATCAAGATACCCAAGTCTCCAACCAAGACTCATCTAAGAACAATCTCCTCTCAAGTCCATATCAGGTGACTGCCCCTCGGACTTCCTGTTGAAACCATCAACCATCCCAATAGATACTTCTCTAATCCAAGAGAAATCAACATCACCACCGTCTCTAAGTATCCATGAGAACCTGTAACCAATCAATCCATGCCAACTCCAAATGCAACATAGAAATATCATGAAGTATCTAGCTTATGATCAGTGTACTCAATACCAAGAAACTAAACCAAGATCAATGTCAAAGTTCCAACCATGGCCTCAGGAATATAAACATGACAACATGATCTTACCATCTCAACTAAAGAGATAACATGCTCCACATGAACATACTATAACATGTCACAACTCTAAACGTGTATCAAGAGTATACCATGACATAATAATAAACCATCCTCACACCAACGATAACATGCCAAATAAAAGCATAAACCACACCTTTGCCAAGAACCCTGTGAGTCCTCAAGATGCAACCATCTCCACACACCATGAAGAAAACCATCTCCACATACCAAGAAGAACCATCTCCACATACCATGAAGATAACCAAGAACTCCATAAGTCCTCAAGATCTAACCATCTTCAAACACCATGAAGATAACAAGTGCACCATGCAAATGTCAAAGATGCTTCTGTAGCAACAGGATCTAAGACAAACCTCCAACATCTGCAAACGCTCAATAAATATATCAATGTCAACAAATCCACTCAACCGTGGTACCATGTCACCTATGGCATCATAAAATCCATCTTCTATATGAAGATCCAAATCAAACCAGGAACTAATCCTGCACTGTCACCCCATCACTGTCACAAGCTCCCACTAAACCATGTATCCAAGCTATCCATGACATAATGATGAAAAAAACCATCCTATAACCATGAGAATCAACCAAGGCATCAAACCATCAAAGAACTCAAAGTGCACGTCATGAGCTCCTTAAAAAAAACCAAATAACCATGATCCTCAACCAAGAAGATATACCACCATAACCAAATCAGAAAATCCAAGCTAATTAACATCAAGGATGTACCTGTATAACCAATCATGTCATGCCAAAATTCATGACACCATGATCACATCCATGAACTAAGCATCTGACTCTCAATATGTCCAACCTGTCAGCATAGTCAACCACAATCCTCTACCATGATTGTACCTGGTAACATCATCTCATCCCTTCTACATGAAAAAAATAGTAAATCATGTGACTTAGGGCATAAACAACCCAAATCCAAGCCACCAATCTTAATATGCATCAATAATGAAAGATCAATGGGCAAAGACAACCCATAACCAAGCTATAAATGCAACCTTTAAGTATAGACTGCTTACAACACTGCACAACTTGTAAACTCAACAAGTCATCATGCATATCCAAACCAAACACTGATAACCATATCATCATGAGACCAATCTGAAATATGAACTGAGTATACAATGACATCAAAACTTAAATCTCCAATACCATAAACTCACAATGTTACCATAGTCAAAATATATCTATAAACTGTTCAGATAAATTTATCAACAAATAAATCATGCCAAACCTACACCAAGTCTGAACCAATGTGTAGAGCTCTCCAAGAGCTTTTTGTTGACTACTTGAAGTCCAAAATCTGACTCTATATGCCCAAGTTATGCCCCAATTCGTGCTCAAAATAAATAACATCTGACTTTAGGGCTCTTAAAACCTAAAAAAATTTCAAAATCATAGAACTAAACCTACACAATCTTGTAGTGCTCTGAATTAGCTTTCCAATGCCTATAAGAACTCTGAAATCTGATATTCTGAGAGAAAGTTATGGACGTTTTACTAAGACAGTCTTTTTACCATTTTCAGTACGATTTTTCATTTTTTATTTTTTTCAGTGACCAAAATTTCGACGGGATTAAATTTGACGGCCATCACGGGCTGAAACTAAAAAACTCTTTCATTTCCTCTGAACATGGCCAAACTAGGGCATATTATATATCAAAATTTATGGAAACGTCAACCTGGATCCAATGGTGAGGTCTGCTTTTACCCAGGAGGTCATTTTTGCAAGCTATCCCCCAAAACCCTCATTTAAATGAAACATCCAAAAAACCTTTTTGTCCAACAATTTGACATGCCCAAATATTTTAACATCCCATCATAATAGCAAATCCAAAGTTCTCAGATCTGCAATAAATCATCATATATCTTGCCCTTTCTTTTATCCTCTCATGCATTCCCATGGATTCAATCTAGGGTTACAATAATAAAACCATAGCTCTGATACCACTTGTAAGGAAACTTGGTAATAAAGAATATAACCATTTCCACATAACTCATAATAGATCTAAAATAAACACGAAATTAAAATCCACATGCAAGAGAATAGACAACATACCCATAAAATGTTACACAAGATATACCCTGGGAAACCCTCATTGAGGGAAAAACCCAGCCTCCAAAAGCATCCATCACCATGTATTATTCAGAAAAATATACCATTTCCATACAACCATGGAAGCCTTCATGGCCATAGCCACAACCGAGCAAACTATGTGAACAAGCATGAATCCACACATCCCATGCCATGCTTTCAACCTTCACAAATGCTCCCTTGGCTAACCTGTCAAGCCTTGTCCCGCTCGACTCTTGCCTTTTGTCTTCTCCTTATCACTCTCTCTCTCTCTCTCTACAATAACTACCCTTGTGGCTGCTTATATAGTAGCAAGTCCCACAAAACCACCAAGTGGTATTACATAAACCATGTGCTAAAACCATGTGCTACCTAACCCACTGACCCCACATTTAATATTGGGCATTTAATTCTTTTCCCCAATATTAAATAATTATATTAAAATATTTTTACAATGTTACAATACAACTCATCAAGAATATTCTATGGGAATCTTTACATGTTGCACGTCCATCTAGGTACAACATTACATAATAAAATATAACAATATTATGCAATGTGTGCAACACCCATTATCTCAACACTCCTCACAACAATCAAAATCTTGGAAAAGCACCTATCCAAGCCAACAACAACAACACCAACAACCGCCAGCCACACCAACAGCATGGGAAGAACAATGACCATACTTCATCCTATATAGACTATGGTAGCCTTATAGGTTGTATATCCGAGAAAGAGCCTTCTGTCAATGTTATCAATATCCAAGGACCAAACAATGAGTGTGCAGTCACCACTCGAAGAGCACGATTTAACATCGCAGGTCCACCCGTTTCACCAGCACCATCAGCTCCATCAAAAAGCTAGTACAATATCTTGGAACACCTTGGGAATATGCCAGCCCAAATCTCCATTTTAGACCTTCTTCGCACTAGTCCCATGTACAAGAACATCCTTGACAGTTCTCTTATAGAATCCCATGTCCCTTCAGATATCAATGCTACTAATTTTTGTAATCTTGTTGGACACCTATCCTCCTCATGTGCCCTATCTTTCAAACTCACCGACATACCCATAGTCAAGCCAAATTACACCCTTCTGCTTCGCATAGCCATCATGGTATCCAATTTTGCCATGAAAAGAGTAATGATAGATAATGGATCAGCCTTGAATATTTGCACCCTAAAATTCATAAAATAAGCTGGGTATGCTAAGGCAGATATCATTAGTGAGGTTATCACCATCAAAGCTTATGACAACTTGGAAAGAACCACAGAAGGAACTATTTTGCTACCAATCAAGGTTGGGCCAGTCATCCAAGAGATACTCTTTCATTTTATTGATCTAAACCTCCCATTTAACATCCTCCTCGGTCGCCCATGGATCCATTCCATGAAAGCCGTTCCATCCACTTACCATCAATACATCAAATTTTTGCATCAAGGCACTGAGGTAACCATCCATACCAATCCAGAACCCTTTGCTTACTACAATGTGGTTGAAGCTTCATATAAAAACCATTGCCCTGGAATTGATATCGGCACAGCCATCGCCAGCTCATCCCACACTTGTAATGACCCAAAAACCATCCTCGCCTCCACCCTATCTACCATGAAGATCAATAACAAAGCCTGTGGAGAGTATAGTCTATTAGATGCATTTGTTGTCGGGGCACTCCCACTTGATGGATGACTGACATATCACAAAGCCAAGGAGATTCCACCTCCTCGGTACAAATAGTTTGGCCCAACAACCTTTGTATCCTAAAAAATCTCTCTTCATGAGGAGCTCACTCTAGATATCAACAATTGGTTACATAAGGATGCACCTCAAAGAAATCAAGCACGCCTTGATCACTTCAGCCAAAAGTATCCCCAAGCACATAAGCTCATCACTGACAAATGGAACTATCAAGGTGGTGGTCTAGGACCAGAAGAAAGAGGCATGCAGTGCCCCATCGACGTACACAAGTGAGAATCGAAGTCAGGTCTTGGCTTTGGCATACCCACAACTAAGGGCACCAATACAGACAGTCACACTTTTTCGAACATTCACCATGACCTTGTTGAAATTGAAGACATTCCTGAAGAAATTGAAAAGAGAGCCTACGACGATATCCTAGACCAAATCTCCCTCAGAGACTCTGTTCTCCAAGAACTATCCATCCACCTCATTGACCTACCACTCGCCCATCCACAACTCATAGATTAGGACCAACCAAATGTCATACACATTGATGAGTTCACATCTGAGCAAGCACTTCTAAGATTCATGGGAGCCGAAACTCCTCACAAGAAAACAAAGCTAGATACTACCTATATCTACAAGCTAGATCCCAAGGGGTATTTTGGAAAAAATCTCCAACCTAGTTCCAATACACCCAAAATTGGAACTAGGGTGAATCCGAGACTAGATAAGGCAGCGAAGATATCCCCTTAGCAAGAAAATCCAGAGTCACAAGTAGAACATGAGGATTTAGCATTGCCTCCTCAAGATAATTGACCAGAGGTGTCTTCTATTCTAATTGAGGATACTAGAGAAGTCAACATCGGTTCTTCAAAGATCCCTAGGCTTGTTCACATTGCTGCATCCCTATCACAAGACCAAGCTGACCTCCTTTTTGAGGTCTTAAGAGAGAACATTGGCTGATTTGCATGGTCATATCAGGACATGCTAGGACTTGATCCAAAGCTTGTAGTTCATCATCTTGCAGTTGATCCAAAGATCAAGCCCATCAGACAAAAGCTTAGAAAAATGCACCCCAAGGTGGCGTTACTGGTCAAAGCTGAGTTAGAAAGAATGTTAGCTACTAAGGTTATTCGACCTATCGACTACACAGAGTGGATCTCTAACATGGTCCCCATCACTAAACCTTCCAGTGATATCAGAATCTGCACTAATTTCAAAGATCTTAACAAAGCTTGTCCAAAAGATGATTTTCCCTTGCCCAACATAGATATGATTGTAGATCTTACAGCTGGACATGAAATTTTGTCCCTCATGGATGGATTTTTTGGATATAATAAAATCAAGATTGTAGAAGAGGATCAGCATAAGACATCATTCACTACCCCTTGGGGAACCTTTTGCTACAACATGATGCCTTTTGGCCAAAAGAATGCTGGGGCTACCTATCAAAGAGCTATGACAGCCATTTTTCATGATCTCATCCATAGCATTTTGGAGGATTATGTGGATGATATCTTGGTCAATTCTCATACCTTCATGGATCATCTTGCTGACCTGGAGAAAGTCTTTGATAGGTTAGCCAAATATCATCTCATGCTGAATCCCAAGAAATGTGTCTTTGGGGTCACATCTGGCAAGCTTCTAGGCTTTATAGTTTCTAAACAAGGTATAGAGATCGACCCCAAGAAGGTCAAAGCTATCTTAGACATGCCTCCTCCCTAGACACTGTGATAGCTTCGTTCTCTTCAGGGAAAGCTTCAATCTATTTGGCGCTTCATCTCCCAGCTTGCAGATAAGTGTACACCATTTTCACATTTACTAAAGAAGGATGAGAACTTCAAATGGCATCTTGTATGTCAGTGCAGCTTCGATCAGCTCAAGAAATATCTCATCAATCCCCCTATCTTGGTTCCACCAATTCCTTGTCATCCCCTAATTTTTTACATATCAGCAATACCTACTGCTCTAGGGGCACTTCTAGCACAGCTCGATGGCTACAGCAGAGAAAGAGCCATCTACTACATCAGTAGAACCCTAGTTGGTTATGAACTCAATTACACTCCTATGGAAAAAGCTTGTTTGGCAATTTTTTTCTAAACTCAAAAGCTTCACCACTACATGCTAAGTCATACCATCCAACTAGTCTCCAAGATTGACCCTCTCAATTATATGCTCTCTAGAATAGCACTTACAGGCCGTTTGGCCAAATGGGTTATGCTCCTTAGCAAATTTGACATCCAGTATGTGGATAGAAAGGAAATCAAAGGGAAAGATATAGCAGATCACCTAGCTGATGCACCTCTCATAGATGCATATCCTTTGATCACAAAATTTCCAAATGAGCATATCTTTCTAATTGAAGAACAGCCCCCATGGAAACTTTATTTTGATGGCTCACACACATCTCGTGGATCAGGGGCAGGAATATTGTTGGTCACACCTCAAGGAGATTACATTCCAAAAGCCTTCAAGCTACAATTCCCTAGCATCAACAATATAGCTGAACATGAGGCTCTCATAGTAGAATTAAAGATAGCTGCAGAATGGAACATTACTGAGTTACAAATCTTTGGTGATTCTTAGCTCATCATCAAGCAAGCCCTAAATGAATATCAAACCAAAGATGAAAATCTATTACCCTACAAAGAGCTAGTTGATTAGCTAACCCAACATTTCACAAAGCTTCAGTTTACACAAGTGCCTCAAATGCAGAACAAAGCAGCAGATGCTATGGCTACTATCATATCACTCTTGAAAATTCCCCAAGTAGCTACATAGTATGAGTTTTCAGTCGAGCAGCTCCTCACACCTGCCTATGCAAATGATGACTCAAACTGTGTTTGTATCTTGGTTGGTCCCCAATCCCCTTGGTACCATGAGATTCATGCTTACCTTAACGATGGTATCATATCCTCTCACCTCACACATACTCAATGCTAGAACCTCATCCAAAAATCATCCCGCTATGTTATCATAGCCAATACCCTATATCGTCAGGGTTATCACGATACTCTCTCTCAATGTTTAGACCAAAATGAGGTCGCGATGGTGTTAAAGGAAGTACGCTCTGGACTTTGCGGTGCCCACATGACTGGTATTGTCCTAGCATGACAAATCCTTAGAGCAGGCTACTATTGGCCTACCATTGAAGAAGACTCTTGTGACTTTGTAAAAAAATTTCTCCCATGTGGGCAGCATGCAAATCTTGTGCACACTCCAGCACAGGATCTACAGCCTATTTCACCACCTTGGCCTTTCGCTTGTTGGGGCCTTGATCTAGTTGGAACTATCACACCCCTCTCATCTGATGGACATAAATGGATAATAATAGCTACAGACTATTTCACTAAATGGGTGGAAGCAGTCCCCCTAGTCTCAGCTACAGGAGTTCAGGTCTCCAAGTTCATCTTGTACCACATTGTTTGCCGCTTCGGCATCCCATCCACCATCTTCACCGACCATGGAGGTAACTTTGAAAATCTCAACATGGAAGAATTATGCACTTCCCTCTGCATCCATCACTACTTTTCTAGCCCATATTTCCCACAAGGTAATGGCCAAGCAGAGGCAAATAACAAAACCCTCCTCAAAATCCTAAAGAAAGTTGTCAATGATTTTGGCTGTGATTGGCACCTACAAATAAATCTAGCCCTATGGGCCTATCTAACTTCCTTCCATACATCCACAGGCACAACTCCATACTCCCTAGTCTATGGTGCCAAAGTGGTACTACCTATAGAGGTTGAACTTCCCTCCTTGTGCATATCTTTGCAAGGGAAAATATCAGATGAAGAATACAGAGTAGCTCGGCTCACCTTGCTAGATCTCTTAGACGAGAAGTGACAACAAGCCTATGATCATCTCACAATCTATCAAACTCATCTCAAAAGGAATTTCAACAAGAAGGTGCTTCCACGACACTTTTAGCCAGGTGACATGGTCCTCAAAGAAAACATGAAAGTCCAAGCAGATCGAGAAAAGAAAGGCAAGTTTGAACCTACATGGCTTGGTCCTTATGTTGTCACTGCTTCCTTTGGCTCCAGAGCCTATCAGCTATCTACACCAGAAGAAGAACTCTTGAATGATCCTACTAACATCATTCATCTCAAGAAGTTCTATGCTTGAAGATCCTTGGTATACCTAGCTTTTGAAAAATACAAAAAAAAATAGTAAAGAGAAATAAGCATCCAATGGTGAAAACTTGGCAATTCAAGTGCCTTGGATAGGTACCTTGGTGAAAACCTAATAATTCAGGCGCCTTGTGTACTAAGACTAATCCATTATCTATCACTATCCTATCCCTCATCCATTCACCCACCATCCCATAAAACACCTGCTTGTTCCCTTGGTGTTCCAACCAAATATCCAAAATCTAATAGAGCTTGTAAATACCTCCTATACAGCTTGTAAAATCTTGTACCTCATCTTGTAAAATCTTGTACCAAAGCTTGTATTATACCTTGTAAATCTTGTACCATACCTTGTATGTCCAAATCTTGTCCAAAGTTTGTATCATATTCCAGCCTTTAAATAATCTTGTATCCTAGCTTGTATACTATCACGTGCACACACAAAACCTCATTTTCACTTAAGCTTTTCGCAAATCATCTACCTATCCACCTATCACCTATTATAGACATCCCATCCTTCACAAACATTTCCATCTCACAAAAACCAAAACATGAACAAACTTGTACATTTATAACATATCTTGGTCCATCAGCTTGTACATCCTCTTTAGCTTAGTACCATTGTATCTATCCAACGTTCGTGTCAGTTCATCCTTGATCAGCATCTTTCACCCATCACACATCTTGGTTAGCTATTCCAATGCATCCTTTAGCTAGATTTCCTATCACCAAAGTGTTATCTTTCTTAGTTCAGCTTTCCAGACACATCACTCATCCAAATCCACCAGCTTAGGTGCTCTCCGATAGGTCCTTGCAGGATATAGCTTTCCTCATGTCTGATCTTGGTCCGCTAGTACCTCGTCCTACCCATCTCGTTGGCAAATGTTTCTCTTTTGGATTTTCACTTTCTTTTGATTTGGAATCTTCCCTTTTGGGTCTTTAAGTATCCTTTCCAAACAATCTTTTTGTTCCCTCCTCAAAGTTTCCACGATCTTCCATATCATGGTATACTGCGAATGGGGCAATCTGGGCATAAGGTCTTGATCAAGTCTTTTTTTTTTTTTTTTTGCTTGTGGGTTACCTAGTGTTGGTTCCACTCTGATTCTTTCGAGATTTATGTGTGATGTTGGGGCAATCCTTGCGTGTTTGTTTTGAGTCAGTCCGTTAGTCCTCTAGACAGTTGGTGAAAAGGCCTTGATGTTCTTGGTAACCTTGGCAATTAACCAATAGTCCTATAGCAAATCTAGTGGTCAACTACATGATGGTACTTCTCTTTGAAGTATCCCCCAGCTCATAAAGCTTCAATGGATTTCCTTCATCTCCATTATCCCCCATCCATATCCAACATCTGTCTCTACTACCCCAACTTATGCATCGGTATCTCTTTGAATCACCCCTCACTTTTAGCTTTAGGGATCCACAATCCTAGCCTTAGGGATCCACCAATCCAGATCAATCTGCCAAGCCTCATGTTTCAAGATCGACAATCCTAGTCCTAGGGATCTCCGAAACCCATTTTTTGCCAATCTGACTCTTTGAAATCCTATTGCATCAGCTTTTATAATCCCCTCATCCATCTCCCTATCTTGGATTCCTTTTTATAGCACTCCGCTCCTTCATCCTCCACGTTCCCTAAAGTCTTAAGCTTCCTTCCTCTTGTGCATCTGATTCTCCTTTATCATTCTCCCATAGTGAGAGTTTGAGCTAATTTAGCCCCTTCTCTTTACCAATCTGAGTTTCCTTGCTCATCCGAGATTCTTGTACTTTTCAAGAAGCCATCGAGCCTCGCTTTCTCTCCCCGCCGCCTTCTTGAGGGGGCATCTCATAGTCCATTCTCTCCTCTTCTGCTCTAGCCTTGGGCATCTTATTTTCTTATCTTTGATGACATGCCACTTGCGGCATCACATCAAAGAGGGGCAAAATGTAGACACCTAAAAATTCTTTAGAAAATAAAATATTTTTATTTTCTGAAAAAAAGCTCCTGATGACATCATCATTTATTAATTAATTAATTATTTTATTTATTTATTTATTTTTATGCCATTAAATCCCTTTATCTTAATTAAAAATATTTAATTAAGGAATCCCTCCCAAAAATGTTTAAATCTTATTTAAACATTATTTTCTTATTTATTAATTATTTACTTAATAAATTGACCAAAAAACCCAAAATAAATAAAAAATTTATTTTTTGACCAAAACTTGGCCAATTTTCTTACGACCACTAACCTCTTCCAAAATATTCTAATCCTTCTTTAATTTTGATTAAAGGCTAATCCCATCATTTCCTACCCCTAATCCCAACTCAAAATATTTAATTAAGATTAAATATTAATCCTCATGTTTATTAAAAAAGTTTTAATAAATATCTCCTCAACCCAAACCCTTGAAATAAATAAAACTTTATTTATTTCCTAAAAATCTAATTTATTCTCATCCTAAGAAGTTCTAGACTCTTCTAGAAAGTCTTCATCCTCATCCTAGGAAATTCTAGACTATTCTAGAAAGTCTTTATCCTCATCCAAAGTCTAGACTCTTCTAGAAGATGTCTTTAAACCTAATCCTAATCCCCTCCTAACCTTGTCACATTCTCTAAACATGGGTTAAAACTTACTAACCCAAGCCAAAGTTAACAAATATCTCCTCCTTCACCCACCCTCATTAAATGCCATCCACTTGCCTATCCCTAAGCTAATCCTAAACCATCCTAATCCATCCTCTAATCATTTGCACAATTCTAAGCAAGCTTAAAACCCTCCTAATCAATCCCAAGTCGAAATTCCTCTCATCTCCTTCAAAATATCCCAACCATAAAACTTTATGAAGCCCACTAGGCCATAAATGACTCTTCCAAGCCCTTTTATTGCTCTTACAAGCCATTATGAGGGTCTTTATGAAGATTTTATCCCTTGAGCCTCCTTTGTTGACTCATCCTTCCCCTTTCCTCCATCCTCTCACCCTGTGACATGTGTCACTCCCTGATTGGTTGTAAGGAAGCACAATCCATGCGCTCTCCTCTCATGCAATCTAAGCCCTCCATGAGCTTTTTCCCATCCTTGCATCTTAGCCCTCAATCCCTCAAGCCTCTTTCCTATAAATTGGATCCTTCCCCTTTGCAAAATAACACAATCCATGAAGTAAAGTCATAATGCCATTTTAAGAAGCCATTTTACATCAAAACCATACACTCACACCCAAATTCCAACTCCATTTGAAGCCCTTTTTGAAGCATAAGCTTGAGCATACATCCTATCTATTTAGACAAAGCCACTCAACAAGAGAGCTTCTTATTGAGAGAGCCCATTAATGGCTCATATTCTCAATTGAGAGTTCATTTTAGTCTATCTTGAAGTTTATGAATTTTGTTTAGTTTGTAGAAGCTTTATTTAAATTTGATTTCTATTAGCATACTAACATTGCTCATATATAAGTAGTCTATACTATAATTTAAACATAACAAACTAATAACTTATACTCTTTTTAGATAGGAAGAAATGTGTCAATTTCACTTGGTTTATTCTACTTTTGATTTTAATTTGATCTTACTAACCATTGAAAAATGACATATTGAAGTGTTTGTATTTATAGGTCAAGACATATTTTTGGCATCAATAATGGGGCTCAAGCTATCAAATTTTGACATTTTTTCCATGAATGAAGACCCTTTTTAAGCAAAGAATTGTATGATATCTATCTAAGCTCATATTTTTTACACATTATTGTATATTCCTCATTACTTATTCATATTGTATCCTAATAAAATAATGAGGGTTAATTAGTTTGATCTAGGATCCTTAATCATATAAGAGAGTATCTTAGCATGTTTATGGTTAAAGTCAAATAATATGCATTGCAAAAATGTATCTATCTAAATCTAAAGTGAACAAAATTTTGATCTAAATTTGAGATTTGATTTGATTGTAATTCTAACATTGGATGTCTAATTCTCTATTTTGATGACTTTTCATAGTGTAATAGTTGTTTGAAGGATGTTTTGATGAACATTTGAAATAAAAATAAAAATAATTAATATACAACAAAAGCTTCCTTGGAGATAGAAATAAGAGTTGCACATCTTTTATTTTGATTAGTTAGGCATTGTAAGTAAAGTATACCTCGTGTATCTTATCAATTGATTAGAGAGTATCCTCTTGTCTTCATAATATAATAAAAAACCTAGGCTTATTTGATTATTAACTTTGACATCAACCTTGAGAATGAACATGATTGCAATTTGTGTTTGAGAAAAATAAAAGGACTAGAGAAGTGTAATTTCTTCCTTTCAGAAAAATTAAAAATTTAGATATATACTTGCGATACATTTTATTTTTATGTTCAAATTATAGAGGGTGTTTTGCTAATGGAAAAAAATCACCGAAATGAAAAAGGTGACAAGAAGAAAAATCCAACCTCTTCCAACCCACTATAAAAAAATCCTTCCTTGAGATTAAAGTTTGAAAATTAAAAAGTACCTTAGTCTTGGTATTCCTTAGACTTTAGGTCTTAGTGTAACCTATGCTACCATGCTACCTTGTATTACAAGTTATCTTTGAGTTATATATTGCAACTAGACACCTTATAGTAGTGACTTTCTTGAAGACACTCACCATACATATTTTCCTAAAGATACTCAACATACATATTTGCTTGAGTTTTTTAAATTTCTTAATATGACATTGGAGATCTTATTGAGTGTTCTCCTTTGATCATATTACATATACCTATCTTAAATAAAATAAAACACACATGTCCTCTACTATGTGACAAAACTTTGTGATTTGAAAGAATACCAAGTTGTAGGAATTTTTTTTTTATCACTAATATGAGTCCTTACAATTAAGCGTGTTTGATATTATTGCCTTAATTATGTTATATTTGTGAGAACAAGTCTTCTTCAATACCAAATATATAAAGTCAATGTTAGGACATGAGAGATTTGGTAAATGTGTTTTCATAAAAGATAGAATTAATGTTAGAACATCCACCTTGTCAAAAAAATCATACCCATCTTCCGCTAAATTTGTATTTTCTTTTAGGATCATATAAGCTCTATCAATAAATTGTACCTAGTACTTTGAGACATAAATTACTATCGAAACTTGTACCAAATTTATCACTCACTCATATATAGGGTTTTTGGTCATTCAAACTCTCATTGATTAGATACCTAACACTAGAAAGTTGTATCAAATTCTTGGATTATATAGCCACAATCAATAAATCATATCTAGTGTAGATAATTGTACCTAATTTTCTTCTTTTCTTGTATAGGGAAGGTTGTATTTTGGATAGTAGGTACTTCTACTAACTTTACATAAGATGCAATCATCAATTGTAATTTACTATATATTTTTTTTTAAAGATAAAAAATCCCTAGTTATCAGTCTAAACATTATACAACTAATATCACTCTATAATTTTTATATGAAAAAATAGCCGAAATGGAGGCTAACCTAAAGACAAAAAATAAGGTTGAGAATCAGCTAGAATTCATTATCAAAAAATTAACCAAGCCCCTTCCTTAATATAAAAAACCCTAGACTAACATATCCCTATATCTAAGACTACTATAGTTATCACTTAAATGATTAACAAAATTATAATTATACATAGCTCATTTTAAATTCCTAGGGATAACCAAAGTCTCTTAATTTTTAACAAAAAATCTCCATGGGACTAATAGTAAGTTGTAAAAATAAAGAACCAAAAAGTAAAAACTAAAGGTCTAGGAGCTAACTCTCCTTCTTCTAGTTGTTCAAGTTCTCCCACAAGAGCCACAATCAATCATCTATCAGGGAGCCATAGAGAAAGAAGTTAGTCTCCATAGATTTGGCATCATTTTTCTCCTCCTTTTAAGCCTTTGAAAGATGAAGGGTGGTAGTCATTGAGTGCATGACTTGAACATATAAAATTGTCACCTTGTAAAATTTATCCTTGAAGACCTTGTTCTTCTTGATCAAACTATTGGAATAATCCTTAATAGGGTAATGTTTTTCACCAATTTCCTAAGGTTTTGGATTATCCCATTTTGTCTATCACCTCCCACGAAATTTTTAACCAAAGTCTCCATATTGATTTTCATTCCCTAGATTTTTTTCCATGTTTAAATTCCTAATAGGGGATGTAATTGTCCCTTGGTTTGAGCCATTTTCATCCCCCATCTTTGACTTAGGGGTATTGGCCTCAATATTAAAAGTATTTGACATTCAGGATGACATGGTATTATCATGACCTCCAACCATGGTATCCTCACCCATATCTTCACTACGCATTTCCTCTTCCTCATTCTTCCCATTATTTCTCCTTGTAGCTTTCTGTTTTGGTCTAGGAAGACCTTTTTTTCTAGTGTTCTTCATGGATTATGAACTAATCAATTTTTTTTTATGTAGAGGGGTAGATGACTTCTTGTCTTTGAGTCTCTTGCTAGACATATGGGTTCCCTTATTGGTAGTGGCTCCAGAATCTTCCACATCAAGGATATTAAGCTTCTCCATTTTAACCTTCTTAACATTGGCAAGGGTATCTTATCATCTAAGAATTTTTCTAAGGGGGAAGAAGTTTGGGGAGTAGTGGTGATTTTTAGAGGGGAAGGGGGTAGACTTTACACTTGAGGGTTAAGGCCTTCAAGAAATTTGAAGGGGAAGAACATTAGGGGTTGGAGATAAATAGTATATCTTTACCCTCCTCCCTCTTCCTACACACATTCTAGACACAATCTTCTCCATTGAATACATAATATTAGGTAAGGTAAAGAAATAAGCTCCCTATTCCTAAAGTGATTGCAAATAGGAAAATGGTAGTAGTATATAACCATAGTCCATGACGCCATAAGTTTTTGATGAGGAAACCTACCATAGAAACATTTAGGAGACTCATTAGTTCTTACAAACTTTCTCAAACTTACTTCATCTACAACCCTCACTTGTTCTCTCAATTTTTTTTCCTTCCATGGCTAGACCAATGACATTCATGATGAATTCCTCACTGAATTCCAATGAAATACCATTAACAGTCACCCTTCAATACTTCCAAGAGTCAACAAACTATTTAGAGACTCTCTGATCATGACCCTCAATGCATTCCATAAAAGAAATCAAACCCCCTTCCTATAGATAGGTCCAAGTAGCTTGATCTTCTCTAATGGGTTCCTTAATTCTTGGTGGCACAATACAAGAATTGGTGCTCTCCATGGCTTTGTCATCCGCAAGTTTGACTGCTAGACCTTTTGTAGCTTCCTTCATATCCTCAGAAAATTAACTAACAAAATCAAGAGATAATTATAGAGAAATGAGAAGAACCCTTTTCCAAATGACAATAATTCTCAATTAAATTAAGGCTTTAAATCATTTGGTAACACTTGGGTTTATCACAAG
This sequence comes from Cupressus sempervirens, assembly GCA_028749045.1. Lineage (NCBI taxonomy): Eukaryota > Viridiplantae > Streptophyta > Pinopsida > Cupressales > Cupressaceae > Cupressus > Cupressus sempervirens. Next base: position 354,804,456 of record CM053785.1, read on the forward strand.
AAAACATGGATTAAATAATATTCCCCACTTACCACATCATAATCTTTCCATAGCCAAGTAATAAATAATGAATAAAAGATAATTGAGAATTGGAAAGTCACATCCTTTGGGATTGTGGAAAAATACCCCATATCTTACCTTTAGAAGCCTTCTTTTGTCATAAAGAATCATAATTAAAGTACTTAATGGGAAGATGAGATAGTTCAAAATTATCGTTATAATACCGTCCATCTTGTAAGGTGCCAAGTCAATTTCATCACCTAGAATCTACTTATTTAAATGGTCATCATTACATTTACTACTTCTCTTTTTGCATATCCTCAAAAAATTAACTACTAGACATTTTGTAGCTTCCTTCATATCCTCAGAAAATTAACCAACAAAATCAAGAGATAATTATAGAGAAATGAGAAGAACCCTTTTCCAAATGAAAATAATTCTCAATTAAATTAAGGCTTTAAATCATTTGGTAACTCTTGGGTTTATCACAAGAAAACATGGATTAAATAATATTCCTTCAGACTACTAGACCTTTTGTAGCTTCCTTCATATCCTCAGAAAATTAACCAACAAAATCAAGAGATAATTATAGAGAAATGAGAAGAACCCTTTTCCAAATGGCAATAATTCTCAATTAAATTAAGGGTTTAAATCATTTGGTAACACTTTGGTTTATCACAAGAAAACATGGATTAAATAATATTCCCCACTTACCACATCATAATCTTTCCATAGCCAAGTAATAAATAATGAATAAAAGACAGTTGAGAATTGGAAAGTCACATCCTTTGGAATTGTGAAAAAATACCCCATATCTTACCTTTACAAGCCTTCTTTTGTCATAAAGAATCATAATTAAAGTACTTAATTGGAAGATGAGATAGTTCAAAATTATCGTTATAATAACATCCATCTTGTAAGGTGCCAAGTCAATTTCATCACCCAGAATCTACTTATTTAAATTGTCATCATTACATTTACTACTTCTCTTTTTGCATCAGTGAAAAAATATCCATTGAAAGATTGCATTCCCTTTCCCAAACATGTTGGTTTGTTATACCATGCCCATATGTAACCATTTTATCAACCACTTGATTACCTTTGTGGTTCAAATGTTGAATTGAGGTGTCAATCATTCTATTTAATAAAGTCTAATCATCTCTAATTATTGCCATGACATGCCAGCTCATCCTTTATTCTCTTTTAATGGCCTCAATGACAAGGATAGAGTCACCCTCAATAACTATTTTTTTAATACCTAGATTAATAATAGTCTCCAATCTAGTATCATTGTATGTTGAACCATTAGTAATTTTTGTAATTAGTCATGCATTGTTTTATTATGTTATCATATCACTCCTATTATATGATTATAGAAGTAATCATTAAGTATCACCAAACCCTCATCCACCATGTTCAAAAATCATATCAAAGCTTTAATTAACTACTTAAATTAATCCTTGGCCAAAACGTACACATGTCATCAAGTAATTGGACATTCCCGAATTGGGCCTTGTGATTTTTTTTTAGTTATCTCAAGTTCATGGTTAATACAAGATCTAATGAGTATCCTTTCAATAAAGACATCCGTCATTAACTAATTGATTGATTAACGAAAGACATCAAGACTTTACTCCTAATTCAATCAAGAATTACCTAACTTGACAAATCAAGAACATCAAACTACCCAAAAAATATCTTGATAAGTGAATGAATGGATAAAACATCATGATTGTTGTCATCAGATAAATCATGAAAAATATAGCAATCATGGTATTTCAAATAGAGATGAATATGACACTAAAGAGAACTATAGAAAGTGTCAACAAGGTAAACAATTTAAAAAGATAATGGAGAAAATCCCAAATGTAGACAAAATAATGATATTTCATGCATCTAGATATCATGGTTGTCTACACCTTCTTCCACTCCCACCTCTACACATTTTAAACAATCTTCATTTCCTTTGTTAACCTATCACCATTAATATAAAATTTAAATTATACTTTCCAAATTTCAATAATTGTTTTAAAAAATATTTCTGACACAAATTTTTCTTTTTCTTTTTGATCTCATTACCAAAAAATTTTGTTGAATGAAATAATTATATCAACATATCTTGATTACTATATTGTAGTAAATTGTTGATGATGCAAAGATTAAATTATCCCCTTCGTACACATCTAACACACTTTTAAAAAAAATTGGCCTACAAAAAAATTTAAATAAATTTAAATATCTACATACACAAACTAACTCAATAGAATTCTTATAGATGTTAAATTGGAGCTTAGAAATAATAAGCCAAAAATTAGCTTCTCAATTCAAAACTTGTTTTATGATCTCATACATCTTTAAACTAAAATATTGTTTGTCAAAACCTCTCTACTTCCATACTCAAACACACACAATCTACACAAAGTAAAATGTGTCTCCTACTCACCTTCAAGAAAAATTTTCCCCAAAAGAAAATGAAAAAGAAATTAACAACCTTGTTCAATTAATAGGTCCCTTACAAACGGCAACTTGCAGAAAATTTATTAAATCGCTTCATACCCTTTTTCATATATTATGAAGAACAATATTTATTGTTTCTTAATACAATACTTTCATCATACATTTTTTAATTATTATTATTTTAAATGATTTTATATCTATTATAAAATTTATCCATTCAAATGCAATGCATAACCAATGAATAACAATATTACATGGTTTTTAATTTCAGAATATTTTGTGTGTGATCATTCAATTCCTATGGCAAAAAGAGAGTTTGGTTTGTTTATTTCTTCCATCAATATGAATACTCTGCATCAATTGACCTTAACAATTTCATACTAGACTTAGCATCTATTTTACTATATTCTATGTAGATTTTGCCATCACACCAAAAGTAGATACTTGTTGTAGAGAGGGATCTCATCCAAGATATAATCGCTATGCCAACATTCATACATATGTATATGTAATATTAGATTTCAGAATTACTTTTAAGAATTAAGATATTTTCTACATTTTGATTCTGTTGACAGTCCATTTCGCTACGATTACAAAATGATCTTATTCTCTAGAAATGAAAATTGACCTTGCGATTGGTAATACTCAACCTTGTAAGATTCTCAGCCTCTCCTAAAATGCTGTTTCGAAAATATGCAAGCAAGCATTAAGAGTGTTTGGTCGAATGGCTTAACCAGCACACTCAAACCATTGACTAATAGTGGCTAGGAGTGGGCCCAACCATTCTTAACCAATACCATGAGACCAATGAATAAGAGTGACCCCAAGCTATTGATTAAGAGTGGCTGGACCCACTCCACTATTAGTCAAAGGTTTACAACAATCACTGTCGAACAACTCCAAAATTTGTGGCAGTGGAGTGAGGAAGAAGAGCAACTTTGGGGAGCCGCGCATAGCAAACGGGCTGCTCCTTCATTCCGCTCTTATAGATCTGGTGTCGTTGACTTCATTTGGAATCCGAGACTGCATTCATCCTTGCTCAGTACACAAGCAATGGCTCTGATCGATGGCCACGGGGAGCTTCTGATAACAAAACTCCCTTGTCACTAGTGATAAGCAGCCCAACTGCTAGACGACGACTCGCCCTTCAAATCAAGCCTGGCCTGGTATGGTACCTCCTGTAATATCTTAGATGTATAAAATACATTGCTGCAACAAGCATCATTTTATTTCGTGAAATGCCGCATGAAGTTATTCGGGGGAGTTGACCGACCAGAACCTTCCATAAAAGACAAGACCCAGAGTTGCAATTATTCGTGAGGTAGACAACCAGAATCTACACCATCCAACCATTTGCGATCGCTTGCTCAATTGGAAAGTACGTGCTATCCTTGCTGGCTTTGATTATATATTTTTGTTTTATTTGAAATAGTTTCGTACTTGGACTTTCTCATTCCTCACATTAATTGTCGAGGATGAATTGGAGGGTATTGATAATCGGCGTGTGGGAAACGGCAAAGGACATAGTTCGTCAAAAGATTGTGACGAGGCATCTGCCTTCAAATTTTCTTCTTCGTGATCTCACAAGCATGAATTGCATAGTCACTGGGGCTACCAGCGGGATTGGAATCCATACTGCAAGGTGGGTATAGTTTCTATAGGTAATAGTTTTCTTTAAAGAGTCTATATGATGAATGATAACAGTTTTTTTTTTGGGTTACAATTCGTTTTACAGATTATTGTTGTTTGTTTAAGCTTTTGGTATGCATGATATTTTCATCACTATGATTGTAAGATTCTTAAGATCAGAAAATATCATCTAAACTGCTGATGTAAAAAAACTTTCATACAATTTAATTTAAAAATAATAGTATTCTTAATCTATTGCTAATGCAATACGAAAATAAATTTATACTTATCACATTGGTTTCAGAGAGCTTGCAAAAGCAGGTGCCCATGTTATAATGGCATGCCGTAATACAAAAACTGCTCTGCGGCTTCTCCAGGAATGGTAGAAACAGGCTACTGAACTGTCCATAGAAGTACTGTAGACTGTCCCGCCTTACTATATTGCATATCACAAAACTAACATTAAACAGATTCTGGAGTTGTTGTTGGAATCTAATTTTTCTCACAAATGAAATGTAAAGACATAATAGATGATTCTAGAAATTCCAAGAGGCTTATCGAATAGGGTTAGGTTCTAAAAGGCATTTATGTTTAGATAATTTTAGAAAAGTCTATTTGTCTTATGTCGGCTACTTTAGATGTTACTAGAAGCAATCAAAGACCTCTATAAAAGAGAGGCACAATGTAATGTATTTTTATCAATCAGGGAATGAAATGATTCTATAATTTTTGTAAGTGCCTATATTATATATTTTGTGCTTAGTTATCATTGCGGATCCGATCCATCCACCCCCATCAGATTGGTATCAGACCTTGGTTGTGAAGTTCATATGGTGAAGATAATATCTTTTGAAATAGAGAAATACATGATTGTTGTTGTCCAACCAATGGATTAGATCATGTTTAAGTTCAAAAGAATTGTTGGTGTGAAGAAATTTGTTTGGAGAAGAAGAAAATCATTGCTCCTGTCAAAAGAAAGAGTGAGCATTTTATTGGAGGCACCTATTTGTGGAGGATTTCTATTGTTTCCATGAAAGAAGAGAGGAAAGAAAAAAAGATATGGTCTGAATTCGTTTAATTATTTAATGATATTTGAAAAATTATAATAGCAGAAGAATATTGTGAGAAGTGTAGCTGTCTAAAGAGTTTTTTTCAAGTTGTTTGAAGATTTAATTAAAATTTGGAAGTAAAAGTGCATTTAGAATTATCTAAAAGAAAGAGTAAGGTGTGTTAAATTGTTGATTTCAATGGAAAAAGTTGGTAGAGTTCAGAAAGAGGAGACAAATAAGTTAGAAGAAGAATTAGTGATGGTGAAGAAAGAAAATGCAATATTATTGTGTGAAAGAGATATTTTGCAAAAGGAATTGGCAAAACTAAGAAATAAAATGGGAGAAGAAAAGTCTAAATTGTTAAATAAAATTAGTGTCTACATAGAGGAAATTGAAGAGCTAGAAAATAGGTTAAAATTTGTGGAAGAAGTACATAATTGGCAGGTGAAGGAAACATGCAAGCTTAGAGAGCAAAATAAAGAATTAGGAAAAAAGTTAAATTTGTTTGATGATGCTGAGAAAAAGAACAAAGTTTTAGAAGATAATGTGAAGAAATTGGAGGAGGAAAATAATATGTTACAGAAGAAATTGTCCACTCTGAAATAAGAGAAAGAATGTTTGAATGTGAAACCATTTATATGTGATGTATTTTGTGACACAAATGATTTGAGTGATTATGGGATTGAGAAATGTGATTTTGTTGAGGTTGTTTGCAAAAAGGAGTGTAACGATGAACATGAAAATTGTATTGGTAGAACTTCTAGCTTTTATAATGACTATATTGGTTTGAAGATTATGGAAAGAATGGGTTTCAAAGGTAAAGGTCTAGGAAAGGATGAACAAGGATTAAGGAATCCAATTGAGACTACAGTCAAGCCAAAATATGCAGGTCTTGGATATGATGCAAGCAGTGGAAAAATGAATAAAGGTTCAAGATAATCAATTGAAAGCATAAAGATTGTGCAATGTTCACACTGTAATAGGAAAGGGCATACAAATGATAGATGTTGGGATATAGATCCTTGTAATATTTGTGGCTTGAAAAATCACTATGATTGCAATAAAGATTTTATGGTAGGTTGCATCAAAATAGATTGTGGATGGAGCTATAGATCAAATTGGCGAAAAATTGTAGGAACGGTTAGAGGTTTATTCAAGTACAAATGTTCAAATGCAAGGAATACTGTTGTAGCCGCGGGAAACAGAGCCGAGGAAGGCATGAAAGAAGGAAAATATTTTTGAAGTCTACAAGCATGGATTTGAAAAAGAAAGCAATAATATTGGCACAAATAGAATTCCTATGCATCGACATTTGAGGTTGAAATTAGGGGGAGTGTTGGAATGTAATTTCCCCCAAATGTAAAGGCATAATATATGATTCTAAAAATTTCAAGAGGATTACAGAATAGGGTTAGGTACAAGGCTTTATGTTCAGACAATTCTAAAAAGGTCTATTTATCTTATGTCAGCTACTTTAGATGTTTCCGGAAACAATCAAGACCTCTATAAAAGAGAGGCACAATGTAATATTTTTTTATCGATCAGACAATGAAATGATTCTATAATTTCTATAAATACCTGTATTGTGTATTTTTTGTTTGATTATCATTGTAGATCCGATCCATCCACCCCTATCAACTGGATCTTCTGTCCTTCGCTTCCGTAAGATCTTTTGCTACCAATTGGGAATATTCAGGGCGTCCACTTCATATTCTTATCAATAATGCGAGAATCCTTCAATTGGGAGGTATGTTCTCCTTGTATGTCCATTTCATCTAATTATAAAGTCAGCTCATCAAATGTAAGGTCTGAAAAAATTAAACATTTTCACCAGAACCGGAATAGATGTCCGAGGATGGATTTGAGCAGCACATACAAGTAAATCATCTCGCACCAGCTCTCCTCACTCTCCTCCTCCTCCCTTCTCTGCTCAAAGAATCTCCTTCGCGGATAATAAATGTCAACTCTGTGGTAATTTAAGCTCCAAGTTCTTTGTTTATTCAAAATAAATAAATGTTCTACTTGTTTCCAGATATAGCTTTGCAATCCTTTGTTTTTTGTTCAACAAGTACAGGTTCACCATTCTGCTGTGGTAGATTCTGAATATTTGAATGCGGACTTTAGACACAGAAGCTATAGCAGTTTCATGGCTTATGCTTCGAGCAAACTTTTGCAGGTAGAATTTTCTGCTCAATTTGTATAGGGAATATGCATTGTTTATAGATTATAAAAAATAAACTTTGCAATACAAGAGATAGATATTTCAAATTCATTGTTTTGTTTCTAATTATACGATTCAAAAAGAACCCATTAAAAATTAAATAATTTGCGGGGAACCCGTATTAAATCTTAGTCTTACTGAGTACAAATCATGCCACCTATTAAGTTGTATGACATATTCATCTATTAATGTAGTTGATGTTCCTTGACATTTTGTCAAGAAAACTTCCATCAAATGGAGAGGTAGGAGTGATCGCTGTTCAGCCAGGGATCGTCAGCACAAACATTACGGTATTCATGATACACGATATTCCTTGAATCACATTATAACTTACTTTCCAGTTTATAATCTCAGTCACACAATGTATATTATCTGATAATCATTACATTTTTCTAGAGGGGATTCGATCCCCGTCTCGAAAACAAATCGTTTTGGAGATTTGATGCACAACAGGCCAATACATTGATCCGCCAATAACGGATGGCAAAACACTGATCTGCTTTCTGCAAAATAAGTCATTTATTACTGTTACGAGCTTCAACTCATAGGGTATTCAAATGGTTCTCTAGAGATAACTATGCATCAAATTATTCTGAATATAGTTGGTTGAAATAAAATATAAATTGTAGGAGAATAATTATTTACTGCTTGCCTGGCCGTTACCCTTCCTTGAGCACCATTCTTTTTTGAATTTGAGAGGATGATGACATCGTGCTTGTGGAATTAGGTAAAAATGGATTCACAGATTACAACAACTCCGAAGGGTAGGATTATAGTTCTGATGTGCGTATATTTCATACCCTAGAATCTGAGGCACGTGTTCTATCGAAATATATAGCTAATATTCTAGAATTCTTAAGCAACGTTGGTTTATCGCATAAAATAAACGGTGATTGGAGTGTGATGATTTCTCATTTTCATTTTAATTCTGATGCGGGTATGGCTTGGTTCGCGATACGGTAACAAATACAACTCTCATGCTGGTGCATTTAAATTACTCTCTTGCAATGTCATGTTGTTTCAAACTTAATACTCGTTTATTATTTTAAATTTTCAAAGAGAGGGAGACGATAGAAGAAAGATATCAAATAATACTAAAATGGTAGAGAGGGCATGCCATTGTGTGGAGAAGATTTCCATTTCATTGAATTCCACATAGTCTATGAAATCAATATATTGTGCAGAGGTGGGGGCCATAAGATGTTTATCTAACATTACCCCTACATGAACGACTAAGCATAATTGTCAAGACTAAATACATATATTGGCTCTATCCAACACAAAGTCACAAAGTTTTCTAACATGTGTTGTGGTGTCCAATGTTGTTCAATCAAGCATCTCTACTGATTTGACATGTTTGAATCCATAACTTCTGCTGTGAATGATATAGAATAAATAGACATATACATATCATTGAATGTCTTATCACTTTATACAATTTATAAAATGACCCACTAAACATTACTTCATTGTCCATTGTATCCTACGGTGTGATTGCTTGTAATATTATGGGCCTACTTGATTTAGAATATTATTTTAAGATTGACATTCATTTAACACCTATGAAAAAATAATTTTCAATTTCTTTTACCCATGTGGATAATCTAGATAATTTGACCTTAACAATTTTAGGGTCTATTTTAATGTGTTCCTTATGTGCTTAAATATTGATTAGTAACTTGAGCTAAATGATTTTCCTTTTTGGAGCTTCATAATAGTGCATTTAGGTATGACTATAAAATGAAATTTAACATTGTGATTGATAATGATTATAGATTGGATTGTATTGTTTAAATATCATATAGTAAGGTTTCATTTCTAGATTGAAAGTGTTAAATAGTTAAACTTGAACTACTGTTTTTAATTTAATTTTTGACCCTTTCAATTATCTACTATGTAAAAATATTTGATATTGTTTGAAAAATATATAAACAAGTGCTAAGAGGTTTGCTAAGAGGTTTTCCTAGAGCTCATATAAGAACTTAGATAGAGAGTATTATTTATTTTGTGAAATGTTGCGTTAAGATTTTCTAGGAAAGTAGACAACCCAAAATATTTCATAAAAATGAGATTGAGAAGTAAAATTATTCCTTGGCAAAAGACCAGAACCTCTAGAAAATGGTGAGAGCATTTCCCACCATTCACTTTTTTATCAATGTGGATTGCTTGCTCGATTGGGAAGTACATGTGGTCTTTTCTTGCTTTGATTATTATATAGTTTAGTTTGGTTTTTCTTGAGATAGTTTGTTATTGGACTTTCTTATTTTGATGTTAATGGTCAACAATGTATTGGGGGACGTTAATAAATGGACTATAGGAAACGACAAAACACATATTTTGTTAGAAGACTGTGACGAGACATTTGCCTTAAAATCTTTCTTTTCTTGGTTTCACTAGTTTGAGCTAAATTTCCATGAGGGTTACCAATGGCATTGGACTCCATACACCAAGGTGGTAATTTATCTAGGTAATCCTTTTCTCAAAGAGTTTGTATGATCAAATATATTAGATTTTTTTTTAATTCATTTTTAAAGTCTAGTTGAAGAGCATATTCATGGTGAGGTGGTAGAATTTCCTTATTTCATTGGTTGTTTAAGTCGAGGAAAAAAAAAGCATTAGATGATATCCTTGATGATAAAGTTGAGAAAGTTTTTTTATTGTCCTTTTGTTTTAAAAAAAACTTGAGTATGAGTAATCTTTTTTAAATAGAAAAATTATTATTATATTTAATTTATCATAAGCAGTGTGTTATAGCTTGTTCTCCATTTTTTAAAGATATATTGATGTGTCATGTATCTAAAAAAGATTCCTATAGAACTGGTGAGTACAATAGATAGGTGCCCATATATCTAGGTAGATAAATTTATAGGATTCAGTAGTAAGTCTTGATGCAGATATAGAAATGGAGAAGCATATAGTGATGATGGTTTCCCAATGTTATTGGTTTCTGAACAATGTGTCCTTAGTTGGGGTTAATTGTAAAACTACTTGTTGAGAGGTTTATGGATATCCTAAAACTACTTTCATGTGTGAGGTTTCTTGTCAGCCAAGGCCTACAACTACTTCAATGCCAAAATTGTGGTGACCTTAGTTGGAACCACTTGATAATTGTATTTCTTTCGAGTAAACAATGAAAATCTAGAGTGATTGTGATGAGTGGAAATAGTAAGAATGATAATATTTGATAAGTGATTGTAAATAGGTAACTAACAAGACTTTAAGCCAAGAACTATCAATTCCAAATTATGAAGAGATATCTAAAAAAAATTGATAATATAAGAAATGGTAGACATATAAATTATTTATTTATTGTTGAATGGGCACACACCCATCCGGCCAACTTTCACCATCCACCTCTTTTGAAGGGATTATCATCCTTCTTTGAGGATTGCAAGATCTTAGAGTCGTTTGATTCAAAACCTAGATCTCTTAGGGACCTAAAGGGTTGAAGGAAAAAGTCTAGAATCTTGAGGTTTCTCCATCCCTCCTTCCTAAATAGGCCTATGATGGGGTTCTCCTTCTACATGGAAGAAATAAGATCAAATTTCCCACATGTATTAGCAAGGACCATAGAAGGAGTCTCTAACTTTGATGCCTTGGCTAGAAAGGTCGCATCTAAATGCCCAAACCTTTTACACCTTAAGTAGAAAAAAATTGCTTCTTCATAGCACATGGTTTGGCTGTAGGAACCTAGATTTGAATCAATGGTTATCTCCAATGAAAGAACTTGATTCACTATCACATTGACACAAATCTTGGCAAACAAGAGGTGGGATTTTTATTTGGGAGAACTTGTAAACTACTAGCAATGATCTAAAAGAGTTAGCTATACCTTTAAAAACCTCATTATTATAGAGCTATGGGGTTGAACCTGCCAATCTTACCCACATCGAAGCATGATTCCCCAAGTCAATGCATGGGTCTAACTTAGATTTGCACTTACAAATATTGATGATATTTCTTATGTTCAATCCTAGAGTCCAAGGACCATTTGTGAGAAATTCAAAAAGGTCCTCTTGGCACACAAAAGAAAATACAAACAAGTAATTAACCAAGGCACTAATTTTAATACTCCATTTTAATGACCAAGTCAAAACCACCCACTACTTAAGTTGTTCCATAAAAGGTCTAAATAGAGGGAATTTCCAACTAGAGTAAGTCCCAAATTGTTCACCATTGCATCAATAATCTTTTGAGGAACAAAGATAGTATGGCCAAAGACTAGGCAAGAAATTTTAACCTTGGATGGGAGTGGCGACAAAGGATTACCCAACACTTTCTCAGCAAATGAAATATGAGGGTTTGAGGGAGAAAATATTTTCTCTCCCAAATGAAGAGATGTTGAGTTAGGAAGGACTTGGCTTGACAAGGAAGTGGCTAATAACTTGTTGTTGTGTGGAGTCTAATTAGACACAAAGGTTAGTTTTTACCAACTTCCTTTGATGTAGATTCCCCTCACATTATCTTACAAGTGTTTGGGGACTACTTCTATGACTAGGTCAAGGGGAAACAACCCTTGCAAGGTCATAGGGATTTGAGATTAGGTTTTCAAGTGGATAAAATATTATATCCCTAATTTTTAAACTACCATTATTATTTTTAAATGAGCTAGAGTTGGAGATTTTTATACCATGATTAGTAGATTATTGTTGTGGCATTGAGTTGTAAGGGATTATAGATTGTGATTAGGTTGAGTTGGTTGATAATAATATTGGACTCTCTAATTGGTGGATGTATCCCAAGGTCAAGTGAACCATGTTAAATCTTTGTGTTTTCTATTATATTGCTATGTGTTTAATTTTTTTACATTATTGGTTATATTTCATGTAACTATTTATATTGATGGTTAATAATCCAAACACCTCTAGTCAAGAATCGCTCTCATGGATCAAGTGAGAATCGGCCTCAAGTATTCTTTAAAAATGAATATACGACATTCAATTTGATCTCAAGTCTATGAACGGGGCTAGTTCAAAGTATAGTTGATCTAGGTAATTTATTTTAACTACATGTTGTTATTTTTATGTAGAGCTTAAACCACTCATTCTAGAGAATTCAGAGATTAATCTTGTATAATTTATAGATATGCATTTATATTGTTTAAATTATTTCTTTTTGAGAGTGTCTAGTTACTACTCTATGATATAATTTTAGAGTAATAGACTAGTTACATCATACTTTTTTTAGATAGTATGCAATATGTCAATTAAATGTGGTTTATTATGCTTTTAATTTGAATTTGATCTTACTAACAATTGATAAAATGAAATTTAGAAGTGTTTGTGTTTGTAGTTCAAGTGATAATTCTCATGGACACATTTATTGCATCCACAATAGGGCTCAAGCTATCAAATTTTGACAAAAAAATTTTGTCTATGAAGACTCCGTCGAAGAAAAGAATTTCATGATATATTTCTAAGCTCATATTTTATATAGATGATTGTATGAAATTCTTTTCTTATTCATATTATATAATAATTAAATAAAGAGGGTTCATTAGTTATATGTGGGATCCTTAATCATATAGGAAAGTATCTTAGCTTGTATTTGGTTAAAGTCATACTTATGGATCACAAAATTTTATTTTTCTAAATCTAAGGTGAAGAAAAAATTGAGTTGAACTTGACATTTGATTTGATGCTAATTCTAACCTTGGATGTTTCTTTTTGTATTATGATGAATTTTAATAGTTTTATAGTGGTTTGTAGAATGTTTTCATGAAGATTTGAAACCAAAATAAATAATTAATTTTCTATGTAAGTTTCTTTGGAGATACAAATAAGTGTTCTCATCTTTTGTTTTGATTAATTAGGCATCGTAATTTTAAAGTATACCTTTGATATCTTATCAAGTGATTCGAGAGTCTCCACTTTTCTTCATAATATAATAAAAAAACAAGGCTTATTTGATTATTCACTTTGAAAGGAGGGTATGTGCAGGATCATGGTGTGCCAAAAAATGCCAATGTGAAAAAAGTGGAGTTTGAAAATGTCTAAAAGTGTTTCAAAATTTGCTCTAACTATTTTCCACTGATCCTAATACCAAGACTAAAAAGTTTGGGCCAAGCCTTTTCAACAATCCTTTCATATTGGACACCCAAAACCTATGACAATGATTTTTTTTAAAAAAAATCTCAAAAGCTATTTGAGTTTTATTGTTGTGCTCCATTCAGGAACAGATTTGTGAACAAGTAATGGATAAAGGTAAGTTTTTTTTTTTGTATTTTTTATGATTTGAATGAATATTATTACAAAGTATTTATTTTATTTTATTTTATTTTAAATTAGGATTTTTTAGAAAGAAATTGTTGAAATTTAGGTTTTTTATAATAGAAATTTTGTTTTACAAATTAATAGGTATGGCTGACCCAAATGATGATACTGAGCCAAGAAACAATGTTCCTCATAATCCTCCACCAAAAAATCCAATAACTCCTCAAAACCATCCACCAAATGATCCTCTACACCCTCAAAACTGTCCACTAAATGATACCGTAACCCCTCAAAACCCTCCTCGAATTGGAGATTTGATAATTGAAAATTTTGTTTAATTGAGGGTTTTGTGAACCACATATAACAATATACCCGAATTGGCTCCCATGTTATCCATGTTAAACACCATAGTGGATAATATTGAAACACTTACCAATGAACACAATGTCGCTCTTCACTGGCATGAGGAAATGTATGCCATGTTTGATGATGGGTTGGACTATGATGAGGTTACAACCCTAAATATAACTAAAGATGATATAGTTAACCTTTTTGTGGACCCAAAAACTAGTTAAAAAGAAGAATGCACAAAGCCCAAATTATCAATTAAATGGTGCACAAATGAGGTTATGCGTGCAAACTTTTGGGATCATTGGTGGATGGTTTTTGACATTCCTCCACACAACAATTTAGAGGTGCCATTCTATTTCATTAAAAATTTGTTTGCTAAAATTGTGTTCCACATCAAGGTAAACTATTGGAGCATGAGGCCCAACATGGTTGTAGGAGAAGGAGCTCCTCAGAATAGACACTTTTCCTAATGGAAGAAAGCTGGCACCTTTGTCCCCCCTACTGATGTCTCCCCCCTCCTCCAATGCAACATCCTAATATCATTGCAAAGGCTAGCTCTCAGACTATTAGAGTCATCCATATATTGAGTAGCCTTTTTGGCCTTGAGACATCTATGGTACATTATTTTGGATTCTCATTTTTTTTCTATTTGATATTGGAGCATATATAGTTTCTAATCTTTCTTTTTTCTTACAGGTATCACCTGTCAATGGGGGGTAGAGTGCGAGGGGTGAAGCACAACCCATTGACAAGGGAAAGGTAATTAGGTGATTTTAAAGTGATTAAATATTCATGCATTCTTGTAAAATTTTTGTGGTAGTGAAATTTAATTACATTCTGTATTGTATGGGGCATGGCTACTGCTGATGAGTCTAGGTAGATTTGGCATTGTAGACCCTTTGGCATTTCCATTCATAGTGAGAGCCCCATCAAATTTATAACTATCATTTATTTTTTATTTTACTTATTTTCATAAATAAATAAAAACTTGATTTCCATGATATTAACAACTAGTATTTTGTATCTCATAGGAAACACCTAGTGCATAGGAGGCTGGACACTAGAGTTTTGAATCTTTGATGATGCAAACATTATATCTAGAGGAGGAGTCGATAGAGGCAAGTTCGAGTTTGAATTCTTGATTATATGTTATAGATTTAGTATGCTATGAATTATAATATTATAGTTTAAGTTGTAGATTCATCTGACAAACATACTTGAACATATACAAGTCACAATTAATGAGGTTCAAGCATTGCCAATGACATATGAGAGGACTCTTGACCGGCATAGGAGGTTGACGAGAGAGGTATTTATGATGAAATTTTAATACTATAAATCTTCATTAAAAAAAGGATCATTATGCATTTGATATATTCAATGCTAGATACAAAGAATCATATAAATTTAGTAGTTTAACTTTGGGGTTTCTTGTTTTGTTTATGTAGGAAGCATCTGATCCACCTAGTGCATTGAAGAGGTTGCATTTTGATCATCCACTAGCAACATAGGAGAGTATAGTTGTCATAGGATGTATCAGTAGACATTCTAAGATGGCATATACCACATTGTATACAGAACCATTGATATTATACACATTTTGATGGCATGATCAACCATATTTTGTATATGGATCTATGTATTTAGATATATATTTATGTAATTTGTCTATGGATACATGTATTTTGATATATATTTTTGTCTATATATATATATAGTATTGTTCATGTTTATAGAATATCATTCATTTTAATCATGTTTTTTATATTAAATTCAAATGCAATAATTTGTGAATAACATTTTAAAAACCTTTATTATCAAATTTTGAAGCAATTTTTAATTTGAAATGATATCGTAGATGTTTAATTTGAAATGATCTTTGCAATCAGTTAAGATGTCATTATGGTTCACCTACCCAAACACACTTAGAGCACCTTGGATACTCTTCAGTATGAGGTGGCCATGAATGATGGAGGCTCTCCATAGCTAGAAGAAGAGTGTCACTAGGGTTCACCTGCCCGTTTGGAGATAATGATTCTGACTATTTGATGCCAAAATCATCAATTTCAAAGTTATGCAGTGATGCACCTATGAATTGAGGCACATTGCAAGTTTTGACATTGAACAGGATCATTGTTTTGAATCCAAATAGAATGTGATCTCTCAAAAATGAGATAGGTTATTGTATGAATCAACATGACCATCTTGTAGAATTCAACATTTCATCGATATCCCCCATGAACTTTGAGTTATGACCCTCAAAAGATCAACCTCGAAATGCGCTTAGAGCACCTTGGAGACTGTTTGATATGGGGTGGCCATGAACGATGGATGCTCTCCATGGCTAGAAGAAGAGTGTCACTAGGGTTCACCTGCCCATCTAGAACTAGTGACGCTGACAATTTGATGCCAAGATCAACACACTAGCACATTTCTACCTATTTTTCTACCAAAATTTTTGACCAAAGGCCATATTGGCCTATGGTTTAATGTTTTTTAAAATTTTGACCAAAATAGGGTTTTATCCCCAAGTTGCTCAAAATTTCAACCAACTCGGGTTCATAACCAAAATTTTTTTTTGGCACGGGAGCTTTCTGAGGTAAAATGAGCTAGGTGAATGGGGGAATACAAGTGCTTCTATTGCCTCCCACCTAGCCTGTTGCATGCAATAGAGAGGATATGGCATCACCATATGAAATAACATGTAGTAGGGTAATGGAATTTCTTGGTTATTCCTTCCACCCAAATGGATAGTATCATGGATAGAGGCAACTAGAATTTTTCCATGGCACCTACCTATATTCATTTGGATTTGGTAGTGTATCAACTGGCAACCTGAATGGGAATGGGGCTACACCCTGGCTAATGCCTCATTTATAGCTTTTTCCTACTATTTTGATCCTCTGAAAAAAGCTATACATAAGGATTAATGACTCACTTAGCACAACGGAGGAGAGGGCTTTTACTAGAGAGTACAGTGAGATATTTATAGCCCTATATAATGTGAGGTGATTAATCTCATAATTAGTTCATTATTGCTGATGAATCTCAAAGAATTCAAGGCACTTCAATGCAGGTATGAAGATTTTTATCAGAGCTACTGATAATTCAAGAATAGTTGTTTGTTGAATATATTGTTGTGGTTTCTTGATATAATTCTAAGATTGAAAACACATTTCTTGCCAGGTGAGAAAGGAGTATTTTATAGTCTAATCATGATAGTTTTTAATTGTGTTCTTTCAAATGAGTAATGTAGCATATTTGACTTCCTTAGAATATTAGTCAACAATAATTATAGGGTAAGAGTCAACCAGGCTATCTAATATGTATGTACAATGTCATTTGTGAGATTTTCTCTAATTTTTCAATTTAATCAGTCAAATATGCTTTGACTCTTATAGGCTTGATTGGAAATGTATATTGAGAATATTACTATCTAAACTTATGTAAAGAATGACTTCAAGAAAAGGGTTTAATTAGTAATCTTACACGAATATGAAATGCTCTAATACACCATAATATAGCCTTCCTTATTTGATGTGAATTCCAATATGTTTTTCCAATAGAAGCTAGTTTTGAAATCTAATATAGATTACAACATACAATAGGTCTGATAATTATATGCAGAATGGAATAAGAGTATTGTGCTTCACTAATTTATAATCAATATAAACAAACTAAAAGATTACTCTAGTCAGAAAATTAAAATAAATAGAGGAGTATCCAATTTGTATCAAGTTGATGTTGCCCTAGCAATCATGCTAGGGATGGATATAGTTCTTCAAGATAATGACTTTGGCATAGTCTTCTAGTATTTTCTCCCAATAAAACATAATTTGGTATAATATGTGAGGGTAAGTCTGATTGATTTCTAAAATAATTTCATGATACCAAACCAAGGAGGTCTGATATAAACTACAACTAATCTGCTATAATGTGCTAAATTTAGTCCTTCTTAAATCCACTGCATCTGAGATACCAATTAGTAGAGATAATCTGTATATAAGGTTATAAATATGTTGTATATTTGATAGCATAGATAGTCTTATGTATGACACCTTTCCTGATTGTTTATTCTCATAATCATGTATTTGAATAGATATGAGCCTAATATGAAATAGTTAGAGTTTATATAACCATCACTTTTCCTCATATATCTTTTGTATTGATGCAACCCCTTGATGACATCTCTACTAAATCCTCCCTTTGCACATGCGTCTTTCACCTTGTAATAGGAGAAGTAATCACCCCCTCTTACTTGGCTGTCCAATGACTCTTCTGAGCACTTCGAGTATGAGATAAACATATAGAACAAATCTTCATTCCCCCTTTAATGAACCACTTCCTCTAATAGTCATTGAGAGGGCATGTTGTGAAGAATTGTATCTCTTTCATCATGTCTTTTCAAACAACTTGATCACATGTCTTATCGGTCTCAACCTTTGCTTACTAATAATGTCATTAATTAATTAATCCATTCTTTGGTCAAACTATTTTCTTCTTCTCCTTGACAAAAATAATCTTACATATTAATGTATGTCCTATCCATAAAATGCCTTTGGACAAAGATATCTGCTTTGTGCAACTTGTTGTAGCAATCAGATAGGGTTATTACTATTACAGTATGTCCACAAGAAATAAAAAGATGCTTTGGAAGATTTGAGGTCATCACTAGAAATTAAATTATATGAGTATTGTATCATAGCAAAAGTCGCAATTTTCATTGGATGAGTTCATGATATTGAGAGGGTATTGATTTGAGGGTGCACCTTTAATATTAGATTTGTATTACAACTAATATATAATATTCAAAAAAATTTCTCCTCAAATAAAGCTCCAATACTCCATGGGAAAAACTTGTGCATTTTGGAGCATAAGGATGCATAGTGGTAGCATTATATTGGATTTCAAAGAAAGCCCAAAATATTTAAAAGAAATTTTCAAATATAAAAATAGGTTTAGTTGTAACTGTAAATTTTCATTTGCTAAAATGAAAAATTATACAAACACACCAAAGTGACCATTTGAAGGTGCAATATGTATACCAACAAATGGGATATATTATTATAACATACTAAGAAATGACAAACATTAGTCTTGTGACCATATTCATATTTAAAAGGACTAGTTTTGTCTAAGGATGAACAAGATTTTGTTTATTGAAGAACTTTGTTGAGGTTGTGAGATGAACACTAAATGGTACCGGATTTTAGCAATACATGTAATAAATAAAAAGAAGTCTTCCCCACTATAGGCTTTCACAACAAGGGTCTTATTCACCAAGTTGGGCCTAGTTATCACCATCACCCCACAAATGCAATGCAAATATCAATTGGGATCAGGGTAACTCTCACAGTCATATATCATTTGTGTACTACACATAATGTCAACCATAACAAAATGCTTGAATTGTGTTCTTTCTATGGGTAGACTATTGACATTTGCTGATATAGCCATAAAAGCTATCAATGCCTTGCTATTAAATTTAGAGGCACTAGAAACTAATACTATATGCAAATTTAGCATACTAATTGCCTATTGCCGTTGGAGTTCATATGAAATGCCTTTTTCCAACCAAAAGTTCATCAGTGGCATTGATGGTTAGGTGGGTTAGAGACACAAAATCTATCAACATAAATTGTTTGTTTTGTTGCTAAACAATCTTTTCAAAAAAAATAGAATAAAATATTAAATGTTTGTAGTGTAATAGCCTATGGATGATAAAATGTTACTTCAATCGCAATAAACAAGGTTAGATTCCCTGCAAATGACACATAATGTAATATCTAATCTAAGACATGTTGGAATTTAATGGTCCATTAGTTATAAAGTTAGAGAAGGAATCAAATAAGATTGTAGATGTGTTTGAGTTAACTGTCAATAAGTACCAGTTAGTTGTCAATCACATCTAGTTAGTTGTCAGTCACATCTAGTTTGTCATCAATTGTATTAGTTTGTTGTCATTTGTATTAGCATAATTATAGGATGTTGATGAAGTCATATGACTCCATATAATTGTAATTAGTACTGCCAATGATGAATAACAAGCTGCAAGTTTAGTTTCTTTTTTTTTTGAATCTGTTGTTTTATTTTTCTAATATGGTATCAAAGTCATCTTCCTATTAAATTGTGTGTGTGTGTGTGTGTGTGTTGTTTTATTTTTCTACTATGGTATCAAAGCCATCTTCCTATTAAATTGTGTGCATTTAAGAAGGCCTTTTGTGCTACTAGAATAAGTTTGAGAAGAAGCCCATTAAAACCATTAAGCCATGGATTCAGTGATATTCATTCTCTCTTCCTTTACCCACTAGTGTCATCAAGGAAAAAAAAACCCTATTTTAAGTAATGGGATGGCCCTCTTGGTTTTGAATCTTGATTGTTAGGGGTCTAGTGCCCCATGTTACTGCTAGACTATAGCTCACAACTCAATGGACAATATATATACATATTATCTATAGCTGATATATACTATATTGTGTATGCTGCCATAGCTTCTTATATGAGGATATCATTGGAATGAGACAACATGAGTTTTATATTTGAATATATTTTGTGCCATTGTGCTTACAATCTATGGTTGACATGTTAGAAATGTATAGCTATTCTTCATACATTACTTTTGATTGGCTTGGACTCAATATCATTGGAATAGAGGGTGGCTTTAGGAAGTGTGAATGGCCTGTAATTCTTCTTGTAGATAGCTTATGTTACATTTTTTTGTTTCCATATCTTTCCTATGTCAAATTCATAAGGCGAACATGAATGAGATTCTACAAGAGGGAGATTATTAAAAGAATGATATGTTGATGTTAAACATTAGCTAAAACTTGCAATTTTTGGCAAGGTATACGCCCAATTAGCTTAGCGCTATTTTTAAACTTTATTATTTAGTTCATATTAATAATGAATGCATATTCCTAACCAAAAGATTAGAGTATGATCTTTGGAAAAGTACCTGTCCATATATTAGTCTCCTGCATTGTATATTAATGCCAAGTTTTGAATCGACATAGCTAAATAGAATGGAAAATGATTGTTATGAAGAAATGAGCCTAAGCATTATTACATGTTTTTGCCTTGGAAATAGTTTTCTTATGTAGGCTTGCCAGATTTTGTTGCTGACTTATTTATCTTATTGATGTAGTTAAGGAAGCTAATGAATATCATTCGTGACTACCATACACCATTGCAGAAATGCATGGCTATGATGGACCTTCAGGTATTTTAGTTCTTTCACTCCAAAATACTTGTATTAATTGGTTGGGCAATTTTTTTAATTTTGAATGATAATTTCCACAACTACAAAGTTGTATTTTATTAGACTGTTGAATAGATTGTGGGTTTGTGGAACTGGACAAATGAAAGCTATACTCCTAATTTAATGTTATTCTCTAATATTGCCTTGATCTGAATTCTGTTGTTTTAAACTATTAACTTATTTCCCTTTCTTCTAATAAAACTATTTTATTTGTCTAGGACTGCTTGACATTCTCTCCTTGTTGACAATAATAACAAATATAATATATGTACAAAATGATTTGTGTAATTAATTTTCACTTGCAAATTGACATGGATATATAGGGGTAGGAGAGGAATGAAAGATTGTTTTACAAGCTCTTAGGTGATCATGTTGGGGTGATCCCACAATAATGGGTTCCACTTTATGACCCATTTTGACACTAAAATCAATATTTTTGAAACAAACTTCACATTCAAGTGACTATATCTCTAAAACTATGAATAATTTCAAGATGACATAAACTACTAATTTCTAGTACTCTATTCCTACTTTGTAACCATATTTTTAAATTTTTAAAAAAAAATTATTTATATCAATTTTTTCTTCTCCTCCGAAAAGTGGTACATATTAAAATTCAATATTTTTAAAGAGTGACAGCTCGCTTGACACACATAACATTTTTTCTAGAAAAGATAATGAGGCAATTCTTTTGGCATTAGATTTGTAACATCGATATCTAGAGGATGCATTTGGTTTGATTCAATTTGGTTGAATATTGTATAGTTTATGAAGTTTTGAAGTGACACTAATCGTAATTCAGATGTACGTTTGTTTTGACACGTATAACTTGAACTCAATTTATCATAAATCTTTTTTTTTTTTAATAGAAAGCTATCTCAATAACCTATTTCCTAGATATTTTCCAAAAAAAATTGACCTAATTTACTAATTTTCTCAAAGTGTCGAAGTCAGTTGATGTTAAATCGGTAATGAACCTATAATGAGTTAAACTCATATTTGAAAGTCTTAATGAATATAATATGTATTACAATTATAGTCATTGGAAAGCTTGCTCCAAGATGCACAAATTGGCATTTTTTATTTTATAGTAGGAGATCAATCATTTTCAATTTTGGGTGTCAAAAGAGCCAAATTATTATTATTATTATTTTCAGAAAAGAGGGTCAAAAATTTGTAATTTGACATGTTTGCATGAACATACTATTCCTTGTGAACACACATAATGTGTTTGCAGTGAACATGTGTTTGCACAAACACACACCACTAAGTTTTCTAACAAAATGATGTTTAAATGAAAAAAGCAAGGTTTAAATGAAAGTGAAGTCATCATAAAATGTGTTCGGGTGAACATATTAATGAGGTATAGTTCTCTTGAACATCCCCAATATATAGGAAATATGTTCGTTGCAAACATTATTATAATATATGTTCATAGCGAACATAGTTAATATGTTTGGTAGAACAATTGTTAAATGCAATTTGCAGATTGTGCAAATTTTTTGGATTTTCTTTGTCCCACAAAAGTGGAACCAATTATTGTGGGTTCACCCATTGAAGAATTACTTCCTATAGTCTACACACCAATAGTTGGGAAAGCTTGCTAGGAATTTGGAACTATTTTCAGGAGTGCACAAGGTCTTTACATAAGCTTGAAAGAAAAGTATGAACATCTATGCCATCCTCAGATTCTTTTTTTAGATTAGGATCATCAGGTTTCCTTCATTACTAACCAGGGACATGTAGTTGCATGGAATACACATTCAATCCATATTAGAAATTTATATTTCTATTTTTTTGTCAACTCTTGTTTTTATACTATTGTTTTCAGGGCCTTTTTGGTTTGAGGAACACTTGTATGGATTTTCTGAGTTGGAGTGCCTAATTTATCATTGTCTATCATTTAGTGGGTAGTAAATATTAGAGTCCCTTATAACATGTTATCTTCTACTCTATAGGCACACACTGACTTATTATTTCATTAAATCATATGCTATCTTCAATAATAAATATATGATGTAGAATCAGTGGTCAACCATTTATTTGATGCATGAAATAACTAACTATCCCTTTGTTTTAAAATAATACCCTTATATCTTCCTCAAGTGCAATTGAAGCAATGAACCTACCCATTCAATCTTCTAGCTTAACACACTAATATCCACACCTTTGAATTTGCAAGACAAACTCCACTTGCGAACTCCTTCAAGAATGTAAGTTTTCCAAGTTGCCCAAAACACCTACAAACCACATATGACTCCAAATGACTCCAAATATCCAAGGGACTCAACCAAGGGTTAAATAAGAATTTTATGAGTTATATAATGTGTATTCAACTATATTTAACCATCCAAATGGCTAGACCCAACTCCCCAAGCCCAATTCTTCCAATGCACCTTAGGAGACCTAATAGACAAACTAGTAACCCTGCATCAGCATAAAAACCTAAATAACTTAAACTTTCTCCAAAGAACTATACAAGATAATTACATTTATGGACACCCTTTTAAATGTACTAAAACATACCAAAATATTTCATTTGGTCATTTTGGACTAACACCCCTGTTTTTGCCTGATGCCTTGTTATGGAGCTTGAAAATGGGCAATTTAACAAAGCAACTCCTAGTAATATTGACTCCCAAACCTTGTAACCTTCAATAGTCATCCTTCATAACATAAAACAACCAAATCCCCAAGAAATTTGTTCCAAACTTCATGGAACCCCAAAATCCCCAAATTACCTTCATTCAAACCCTCAAATCTAGGGTATCACCAATATCACCATTCCCCAAACTTCTAGATCAATTTTGTTGATCATACACCTTCAAAATGATCATGTAAGATGATACAAGTCACAAAATACCCCCTTCATGTGGCTAGAACTCCCCTTGCTATACCTAACCACCATTTCCATTGAAATTTCTTCACAAAACCGTCACTGTTCCATAAGAAAGCAATCAATGTTGTATTATTTTTTCATTTTAGGAGTTAGTAGGCTATTATATAGGTTAGAATAACACATCCCAT
The DNA here is from genome assembly GCA_028749045.1 of Cupressus sempervirens. NCBI lineage: Eukaryota > Viridiplantae > Streptophyta > Pinopsida > Cupressales > Cupressaceae > Cupressus > Cupressus sempervirens. The sequence continues at coordinate 354,828,660 of CM053785.1, forward strand.
GAAGCCAAGGCCCTTGGGTTTTCATGGGATGGTCATATTATGAAAAGAACCTAGACTATTGCAGGAAGAACTCAAAACTTATCATCTGTCAACTGATACCAATTGTCTAACTTTCAGCATAGTGTGTATCAATCTTGTTCAAAACAAATAATGAATGAAAAGGAACTTATATTACACCTTAGTGAATGGCAATAAGGTTCCCAATGCATCTCCACTTGGAATCCAAAACACCAAACTAATAACGATGCTGGGGACAAACAATTTGCTAAAAAAAACCAAAAGTTTTTATTAAATCCCTATTCCTGTTCATACTCTAGGCTATCCCTCTCATACATTGCCTAATTAGCATATATATTACCCTCTTACAACCACCACAATCATATTTGGTTGGTTATAAGGCTTACAAATAGTCAATGATCCCCTTAAATGGGATTTCCCTCCAAATGCATTCCTAGCCGTTGTTATTCAAAGTTTTGAATTAACAACATTACAAAATATTGAACTTTTATTGAATACTAACATTAACTACTAACTTCCTAATAACTTAATCTAGACTTTAGAGCTTTATTTGACTCTAGGACACTACTGGTCCACATACAACTATATTTATGTCATGTGAGGACATTACAAACATGCAACTTAGTCTTTTAGAACATTACAAAATAAACACATTTGATTACATTCTTGTCCATTTGTATTGCTTAGATATCTCCTTGTCCTCCTCACTCCTCTAGTCTTGATGGGTTTTTTTCTGTCTTCATAGAATGATCTCGGTGCCCTTGAACCAATATATCACATTGCTCTGTTACAAAATAGATAATATTTTATGGTCTCTTGTTCACATGTGAAAAAACTATCACATCTCTCTAGGATCTAGTTTAGAGGTAATCGTGGTAAATTATTTTTGGTTGATTCTGGAAAAGTGGTACAGAATGAAACTTGAATTACAACTTTGTTAAGTTGCACAGACCACCTTGTTTCTATTGATTATTAGAGTACTGTCTGAATTGCATATCATGCGCAAACTTGCTAATTCATTTTGCCTTAAATGGCTTTTAGCAAGATACTATGTTAAAGGTATCAATTTTTTTCCCCTTTCATTGATGTCAGTTTGATTTACCGATCATACAAATCTCATAGAAGCCACATAATGCATCAACAGTGTCTCTTATGCTTGCCAAAATCAACAATTCCACTGATCAATCACGTGCAGGAGGGCTTTTTAAGTCTCTCCTAATTCCTAAATTTTTAGTGTAGGACCACGCTCTACTCATTTCTCCTAAAACAGATTTACCAACATACCCATTAGTACAAGTATTATCACTAGCTTCCTTCTCAGCCCCAAGAAAATGAGACAAAACTCTGTTCTGAGGACTATAGCTATGGGCATGGTTGGATCTGCTGTTAAGGTAAGGTGAATCTGGTGCTCTCCCAGGGCTAGCCAGGGGTGTGGTAGAATAGTTCGGTGTAGAAAAAGGAGTAGCATAGGGAGTCAAGGGGACATGAACTGGATGTTGTGGATAAACCATCTTATGTGAAGGAAGAGTACCTCTGCTGCTGACAGGAGGAATGGAGGAAAGTTCACGCTGAGCAGTTCACTTTGACATATCATCCACATAAATTAAATCATCAATGCGAGCAATAATATTAAAGGCCAAACTCTCTAACATCCTTGAATAGCTTTCCAAAATTGTTTGGCCTACATCCTGCAAGAATACCAACATTACTTTTGTTCAGATTTAATCAGCCTAGAAATCAAAACACTACAAAACTCTGTCTAGGGATATCAATAGCTTTGTCTACAACTATCCTATCTGTGTTACATTTTTTATCATGATCAGTATGGCCACATGGTACTTAACAATAACAATACCACTGAATCGTGCAGTGTTTTTTTTTTATGCTATTAGTAATGAAGTTGGGCTACTGATTTGAGCTATTTTGAAGGTCAAGTATTAAAAGTAATGATTCAGTGTACGCAGCCTTCATGTTGGCTCACATCAAGGACACTTCAATGCTTTTAGGAAGAAATTAGCACCCTTGATTTGAAAGAAAAGATGCTACAATAGCAGAGTATTTTACCTATTAACATTATAAATTAGCACACATCAACAGTGCAAATTTTCTCCGCAGTTGAATTTGCACTGTTGATGTCAGCATTTTTGTGGCCAAGACTCCTATATATGCTTCAATATAAACACTCTAAAAAATAGGTTCAACTAATAAAGCAACTTATTGTACTTTATCTTGTTCATATCCAAAATGGTCTGCGACAAGCCAGGAAACCTGAGCTTCAAGGTTAATAGGAGACTTTCTGCTCGTTCTGCAAGGAGCTCTCTCGTCTCAACATCTCCAACGAAGTCTTTCATCTTGCCCTAGGAAGACTTGGAAGTGGATTGGTTATCCCTTCCACTATTTGTATGCTTAGAATTAAGTTTTTGCTTCCACACTTGTATAACACCTTCAATGCGATTCACAATTTCCAAAATGTGATGCTCAGACGATAAGTCTAGGCAATCTAGAAGACAATCTAGAGGAAATTGTTCTGCTGTTATGTACCGATACATGATATCACCAAGGCTAGCTTTCCCATTCTAAGAGACAAGAAACCAAGGACTTATCAGTTGTGCTATGTCTAGACGATTGAAACAATGCCTCGGATCAAGTCCATTATTTGTGGTCCAACAAAATCCTCAGAAGAGCATACCTTTGGGAGAGTTTCTAAATAACTATTGGGAACTTCCATCTTTGACAAGACTTGATTATTGATTGCCATAGCTGCCTTGAGAATTTGATTAGTGCATTCTCGATGATGTTGCAATTTCTTCCTTGCACAGTCGGACAAGCCGTCTGGAGGAACCTTGGGAGTGGGCAGCCACCATTTCTCTTCTTGTCGTTGAGAAGGCAGCCTGAGTGGAACACGCCCATTATCATTTACATCTCCAAACAATATTCCTCGATACACATACCAGAATTCAGTATCACTGAAACCATCCAAAGTTTTCTGAAAAAGGTAGTTTTGGCTAAAAACCAGGCTTCATGGAGAAAGTAACAATAATGCTAAAAATGATATGAATTTCCTGGAGATGTTGAAATAACATTCAGCTATAAAGGACCGCCAGCATACAAGGCGAAACATTTCATTGAAATGACACAGCTATAGAGTATGATCAACATACAAGTAGCATGGCATCCAGCTTCTTCAAAGCTGGGAGATTGATGCATAGGTCTGATCGAGGCCTGCTCACCATGACCTGATTTACAGACAGTTCCAAGAACTTTAGTTAGCAAGCATTAATTATTTTGGAACACGGATTTTACACACTATTTTTGTCTGTGGATTTTATAACTAGCTTCTGACTTTTACCTCCAAGCTAGCACCTTCTGGAAGCTCTTGCCAAGTGGGTATTGTAGGATTCAAACAACAGCAGCAACACAAAAGAAAAAAAATGATAATATTCAAAACAAGGAAGGCTCTATTTTACTGCAGAGATAAAAAACTGATATATTATTCCAACTTCAAATAAAAATTGTTAAAACTAATCCCTAACACATAGATCAAAATATAGATCAGGAGTTCTTACAGTAGTTTTAGCATTATTCCATGCCTATGATTAAGGATGGGAGAAGAAGTAACTAAGACTAGACAAAAATGCATCCAAAAATATCATCTAATGCATGCCATATGTACAGCATGCTTCTTGTTTAAACTACTCCTAAACTGAAGTATTCTAAAAATTATTTATAGAATGATGGAAATGGAGCAGTGGAGCTGGAGTTTGAAGTGAAGATCTCAGCATCAATCTTCATACTCCCCCTTGATGCTAAGAGGACTCACAATCTGATCTCTGAGTACCAAAAATTGATCTTTTGTAACTGCCTTTGTGAAGATGTCTGCAATTTGCTCCTTTGTGCTGATGTACTTCAACTCAACCGCTTTATTTTGTACCAAATCTCTAATAAAATGTTGTTTAAGATCAAAGTGTTTGGTCCTGCTGTGATGAACCAGATTCTTGGCCAATTTAATGGCACTTATGTTGTCACAAAAAATCACAGTAGGCTGAACCTGTATCTCTCCAATTTCTTCAAGAAGCTTTCTAAGCCATAAAGCTTGTGTGCCAGCTGAAGTGACCGCAACGTATTCCGCTTTTGTAGAAGAGAGAGCAACCATACTTTGCTTCTTTGAACTCCATGTAATTAAACCGGAACCCAAAGAAAAATAATTACCAGATGTAAATTTTCGATCATCCAAACAACCTCCCCAATTTGAATCACTAAAGCCAACAAGCTCAAACTTATTAGAAGAATAGTGAATGCCAAAATCTACCGTGCTTTTCACATACCTCAAAATTCTCTTGGCTACCTTCATATGTTCCTCTGATGGATTTGTCATATACCTTGAAACCAATGAAACTGAATAAACAATATCAGGCCTTGTGTGAGTTAAAAACATCAAACTCCCCACAATGCTTTTGTATAATGTCTCATCAACAATTTTAGCACCATTATCTCTACATAATGTAACTCCATGAGCAATTGGAGTGGAAAGAGGTTTACAATCAGCCATATCAAATTTTTTCAACATATCTTTTGCATACTTTTCTTGACAAATAAAAATTTCATCTTTACCTTGATAAACCTCCATGCCAAGAAAGTACTTCACGAGACCTAAATCTTTCATCTCAAACTCATTCATCATAGCAACTTTAAATTCATCTTTCATCTTTGAACTACTACCCATATATTACAAATCATCAACATACAAACTCACAATGACAATATCATTACCTTCTTGTTTGTAGTAAAGGGTAGGTTCACTTTTACTTTTTTGAAAGCCATTCTGCTGAAAATATCCATCAATTCTTGCATACCATGCACGTGGTGCTTGCTTGAGGCCATACAAAGCCTTCTTCAACTTGTAGACATAATCTTCTTTGCCTTGAATCTCAAAACCTTGTGGCTGTCCCACATATACCTCTTCTTCTAAGTACCCATTCAAGAAAGCACTTTTCACATCCATGTGATGAATACTCCATTTCTTTTGAGCTGCAAGAGAGGTCAGCATCCTAATAGTTTCTTGTCTTGCTACTAGTGCAAAAGTTTCTTCATAATCAATGCCATACCTTTGAGTGAAACCTTTAGCAAACAATCTTGCCTTGTGTCTTTCAACACTCCCATCACTATTATACTTGGTCTTATAGACCCATTTTGTGCCAATCTTCTTCTTCTTATGTGGAAGATCTACAAGCTCCCATGTTTCATTCCTATCAATGGAATCCATCTCTTCATTCATTGCTTGCATCCAAACCTCATTAGCACATGCATCTTCAAAACATGATGACTCAAAATCAGCTTTAGCAAGTAATGCAAAATTTACTGTCTCACCTATTGGATCTTCTTCATGTGCTTGATTTTGACACCTCTCATAAATATCACTCAATCTTCTTACCTTCCTTGGAGGACTAGAGGATGAACTTGCACTTGGTATTGGTGAGGGGTTTTTTGGTGGGCTTGGTGATCTTGAAATAGAACCATTAGCTGGCTGCTCATTATCATTATCAGCAATATCATCATCATCCAAAATTGATTTTGGCTTTCCAACATGTTATTTTTGATGACCATAAACTCCCCCTTCATCAAAAATCACATCTCTTGAAACAACAATCTTATTAGTAATAGGATTGAATAATCTATAAGCTTTGCTTTCCTCACTATAGCCCACAAAAATACATGATCCACTTTTAGCATCTAGCTTTTTCCTATTCTAATTAGGGATGTGAACATAAGCCAAACAACCAAAAACTTTAAAATGATTTACATTAAGATTTTTCTCATACCATGCTTCATATGGAGTCATCTTGTGGAGGGCACTTGTAGGACTCCTATTGAGAATATATACAGCTGTAGCAACTGAATCAGCCCAATAAGAATTGTTCAAACCTTTGGTTTGTAACATGCTCCTTGCCATTTCTACCACTGTACGATTCTTCCTTCCAGCCACTCCATTCTGTTGGGGTGTGTATGCACTTGTGAGTTGTCTTTTGATGCCATTCATCTCACAAAAATTCTGAAAATTGTTTGAGCAAAATTCTCCTCCTTGATCTATTCTCAAACATCTTATTGTGTTCCCTTTCTCATTCTCTACATGAGCTTTAAACTTCTTGAATGTATCAAAGGCTTCATCTTTAGTCTTAAAAAAATATACCCAACACATGCGTGAGTAATCATCAATAAAAGTAATGAAATATGACGACTTACCCAAACTTTGTGTTTGCATTGGACCACAAATATCTGAATGAATAAGTTGAAGTGGGTATTGGACCCACCATGCATTGCCTTTTGGAAATGATTCCCTTGAATGTTTCCCTTTTGCACACCCTTCACAAATCTGTTTATGCTCTTCAACCTTAGGCAATCTAAGAACTAATGCATTTGATGTTAGATTCTTCAAACTATTGAAATTTAAATGGCCATACCTGAGATGCCACAACCAACTTTTATCCTCATAAGCTATATTGACAAGCTGATTATCATTTTGACAAAACTTCAAAGGAAACATCCTATTCTTTGTCATAGGAACAACTGTAATCACTTTATTTTTTTGATTCTTATCATAGATAGTACAGTGCATGTTCTCAAATACCACTCTATAATTCTTCTCACATAGCTGCCCAACACTCAATAAATTATGCTTTAACTTGGGAGTATAATAAATATCTTGAACACTCTTCATACCTTCCTTTGTCTGAACATCCATGGCTCCTTTGGCCGCAACATCCACAGTATTGTTATTACCAAGGGTAATATTGGATCTATAACTATCATCAAGCTTTGAAAATATTTCTCTGTTGCTAGACATATGGTTAGAGCATCTAGAATCCAAATACCAAACATCATTCACAGTACTTTCACCTTTCCCATAACACAAAAATAAATTACCCGAGGAAGGATCCTCATCTTGTTGGGCATAATTTGCACTATTGTTACCTGATTTCAGTCTACACTCTCTCTCAAAATGTCCATACTTATTGCAATGATAGCATTGGATGTTCCTTTAATCAAATTTGCCTCTACCTCTGCCTCCTTGAGCACCTCCTCTTCCTCTAGATCCTCTTGAAAAATTCTGATTTTGGCCCCTTCCCGAGCCTTTGTTGTTGTTACTACTGCCGCTAGCACCATCGTTCTTTGAAATTTGCAATTGGAAAGCAAAAGGCTTCTCATTAACACTGATAGATGTGTCCCTTATTCTATCCTCATGTGATATAAGAGATCCAACCAATTCATCATACTCCATGGTAGCTAAATTTTTGCTTTCTTCTATGGCAATTACTACAATATTCCATCTTGGGGTTAGAGATCTCAATACCTTTTGTATTATTTTCTCTTGAGCAATAGATTCACCCAAAGTGGCCATTTTATGAGTCACATCTTTCACTCTCACACAGAAATCTCCCACACTCTCTGTCTCCTTCATCTTCAAGTTCTCATATTCTCTTTTCAAGGTTTGTAGCTTCACAACCTTGATCTGATCATTGCCATGGTAAGCATCTTTTAGAGTCTTCCAGGCCTCTTTTGCTGTCTATGCATCAGCAATTTGAGGAAACAAGCTCTTATCAAGAGCCATCTGAATGTGAAACAATGCCATTGCATTCTTCTTCTCAACTTCTTTCTTCAATGTCCTGTCATTAGGTTGGAGAGTATTCCAATCTGCAGGCTCTTCATATCCAGATTCAACGATCTCCCAAAAATCTTTCCCAATCAAAAAATTCTTCATCTTGATTGACCAATATTGGTAATCAACTCCATCAAACTCTGGGATTTGCAAATTGTTTGCCATGCTGCTATCTTCCAAACACCTTCCACTCTGATACCAAATGTAGGATTCAAACAACAGCAGCAACACAAAAGAAAAAAAATGATAATATTCAAAACAAGGAAGGCTCTATTTTACTGTAGAGAAAAAAAACTGATATATTATTCCAACTACAAATTGCTATTCAGCCAATACATTTATTCAAATAAAAATTGTTAAAACTAATCCCTAACACATAGATCAAAATATAGATCAGGAGTTCTGACAGTAGTTTTAGCATTATTCCATGCCTATGATTAAGGATGGGAGAAGAAGTAACTAAGACTAGACAAAAATGCATCCAAAAATATCATCTAATGCATGCCATGTGTATAGCATGCTTCTTGTTTAAACTACTCCTAAACTGAAGTATTCTAAAAATTATTTATAGAATGGTGGAAATGGAGTAGTGGAGCTAGAGTTTGAAGTGAAGATCTCATCATCAATCTTCAGGTATGAGTTCAACAATGGGATCACTAACACAAAGGAGCCACTCCATTTCTCTGTGCCACATGGACTTCTTCTGTGAAGCTAGGGGTACCAGCCTCCAAAGTTCACCAAATACAGAAGTTGCCACAGTTAATGCAATTTCTCTTAATTGTGAGGAAGTTAAACCTTTCTAAAACCAGGGACCAGTCCATTTAATAGAGTTTATTGTTGAGAAAACTAAACCACAAGTGAGTGGTTACATAGACTAAACACCCTCAAAATTTTTTGATCATCAAAGTTTTAATCGCAAAAAGACATATCTAGAACTTCAAGAAAAATTAGTGAGGGTGAATCTGTTAGTCAAATCAAGTCACTTTTTTACATGTAAGCATTTATAAAGGTGTTTGATGCTGATAGATTAACTAGATGCTCATTTATTTGGCACAGAAAATGTGTTCTTGCAATATATTAGCTATGTCTTACCCGATAAAAACCTTTTCACAAGAGCTTTTTATAATACAATAAAAAACACATCCTCTATTTTGTTAGAAAAACATAGACAAAAGAATAGATGGCAGATTGTGACAGAAGGAAAGGAGAGAATGGAAATTGCGAAACACACACACAACAAATTCCTTGCTGCATAATCCATTGATTCTGAAAATATGGCAACCGTGTTTTTGGAAAAATAGCTACAACATTTTTCCCACACCAACTATGTACTATGCTTAAACAGTTTATACTTTGCACCCCTTATAAACTGCACACAGGCGCCATAATTAGTGGGGTCTGGGACTGTGTCATGGCTCATAAGTATGGGAGTGGAAGCCTGTGAAAATAATGGTGGGGGGGAGAGGGCAGGGGGTGTTGGTCCTTATATATGTTATGATAGTGTTCTATGATCTTAATTAGTTTTCTGCACAAGTTCTTTATATATCATATCAAACTATTAATTTGAAGAGTCAATTAATTTGTCTTCTTGTGTTGAAAGGTTAAATATCTACCAACATAAAAGAATCATTAGAAGCGAATCACTGATTTTATTGTCTTACTGGAATTATAGGGGCTCATTGTGAAGTCTAGAATAGACTCCCTTCAACACTTCAAAAAACCTTGGGCACATGATTCCATGCTATATTTAGGTTGATTGTGGTAGGTTTGTCATACCATTGTAATTGAAATACAAAGCATCTAAACTTTTATCTTTTGATTTTTTTTCCAGTCAATCAGGCCTACAGTTTTGATTGGAACATCAGGAGTTGGAAAAACTTTCACCAAAGAAGTCATTGAGACATTTTCCTCTTATAATGAGGTAATTTTTCATTGTAGCTCCATTATTTTATAACAAACGTAAAGATTTCAAAGTGTATATGATCAATTTTATTTTAGTTTTTATTCACTTATTTAGGCTACCAAGCAAGTATAGATTATCATCATAGAGGTTGAGCTTATTGGTTTTCAAGAAGCAAAGGAAGTAAGTCTAATTCTTCTCTTCTCACACTAATTGGTCAAGCTATATATGTAGGCACTAAATGTGTAAGAGTAACGGAGGCTCAAATATTAAATGCTACACATTGTGTTATCCAATTTCCTTTGGAATGGCTAGTTTTTGTGAGTCCAGTTAAGGGGTTCTCTCTGCACTTTGAATTTTCTCTTTTTTTGAACATAGACATGTTTGGTTTTGTTTTGTTTGTAGTGTTTGGTAGTTTTTTTTGGTTATCATCTAGTTTTGGGAGAGGAAAAGGAAAACCCAATTTGTGGAGAGAGGAATGCATGGCATAGAGTACTCGCCAAGTATTGGAGCTAGACAGAAATGATTTGCTATTTGTTTAAATTTTTGCCATAGTTGACATTCAATTCAATTCTCTCAAAGTATTATTACTATTGCAACACATGCCATATTAGTAGCACTTGTAGCCTTTTTACCTTCTTGGTATTCTTGCAAACTTTTGATTTGATAAAACCTCGTGGGTAAAGATGTCAAGTGTGTAGGATAAGAACACCCAGACAATCTTATTTATAACAACAAAGAAGACAAACAAACAAATAAATAGGCCTTCAAATACAATCTGTATTCAGAAATAGAGTACGCTCTGGTTTTGAACAGAATCAAATGAATAACTTTTTATTACAGATTACCCAGATTTTCCAGAACTAATCATATTTAATACCACTAATGGTATATTTATTTAGAAAAGAACTAATTAAAACTACTTCTTAAACTCGAGTTCTATACAGGAGCTTCAGCATGATTCCATGCATTATTAAGCATCAAATTTAGAAATTTATATGACTACTAATAAACTTCTTAAAAAATTGCCGATAACCATGCAATATAATACGATAACCATGCAATATAATAAGACTTTTTATGTTAACTGTTATGAGCTGAAAGATCAGCGGTGGAACTGGAGTTTGCCATTTTCGAACAGTGTCAATCTTGGCATTAATCTTCATACTCCCCCTTGATGCTGAGAGGACTAACAATTCGATCTCTGAGTACCAAAAATTGATCTTTTGTAACTGCCTTTGTGAAGATGTCTGCAATTTGCTCCTTTGTGTTGATGTACTTCAACTCAACCGCTTTATTTTGTACCAAATCTCTAATAAAATGTTGTTTAAGATCAAAGTGTTTGGTCCTGCTGTGATGAACCAGATTCTTGGTCAATTTAATGGCACTTATGTTGTCACAAAAAATCATAGTAGGCTGAACTTGTATCTCTCCAATTTCTTCAAGAAGCTTTCTAAGCCATAAAGCTTGTGTGCCAGCTGAAGTGACCGCAACATATTCCACTTTTGTAGAAGAGAGAGAAACCATACTTTGCTTCTTTGAACTCCATGTAATTAAACTGGAACCCAAAGAAAAACAATTACCAGATGTAGATTTTCGGTCATCCAAACAACCTTCCCAATCTGAATCACTAAAGCCAACAAGCTCAAACTTATTAGAAGAATAGTGAATGCCAAAATCTACCGTGCTTTTCACATACCTCAAAATTCTCTTGGATGCCTTCATATGTTCCTCTGATGGATTTGTCATATACCTTGAAACCAATGAAACTGAATAAGCAATATCAGGCCTTGTGTGAGTTAAAAACATCAAACTCCCCACAATGCTCCTATATAATGTCTCATCAACTATTTTAGCACCATCATCTCTACATAATGTAACTCCATGAGCAATTGGAGTGGAAAGAGGTTTACAATCAGCCATATCAAATTTTTTCAACATATCTTTTGCATACTTTTCTTGACAAATAAAAATTTCATCTTTACCTTGATAAACCTCCATGCCAAGAAAGTACTTCATGAGACCTAAATCTTTCATCTCAAACTCAGTCATCATAGCAACTTTAAATTCATCTTTCATCTTTGAACTACTACCCATATATAACAAATCATCAACATACAAACTCACAATGAGAATATCATTACCTTCTTGTTTGTAGTAAAGGGTAGGTTCACTCTTACTTCTTTGAAAGCCATTCTGCTGAAAATATCCATCAATTCTTGCATACCACGAACGTGGTGCTTGCTTGAGGCCATACAAAGCCTTCTTCAACTTGTAGACATAATCTTCTTTGCCTTGAATCTCAAAACCTTGTGGCTATCCCACATATACCTCTTCTTCTAAGTACCCATTCAAGAAAGCACTTTTCACATCCATGTGATGAATACTCCATTTCTTTTGAGCTGCAAGAGAGATTAGCATCAGATGTTCCTTTTATCAAATCTGCCTCTACCTCTGCCTCCTTGAGCACCTCCTCTTCCTCTAGATCCTCTTGAAAAAATTTGATTTTGGCCCCTTCCCGAGCCTTTGTTGTTGTTACTACTGCTGCTAGCACCATCGTTTTTTAAAATTTGCAATTGGGAAGCAAAAGCCTTCTCATTAACACTGATAGATGTGTCCCTTATTCTATCCTCATGTGATATAAGAGATCCAACCAATTCATCATACTCCATGGTAGCTAAATTTTTGCTTTCTTCTATGGCAATTACTACAATATTCCATCTTGGGGTTAGAGATCTCAATACCTTTTGTATTATTTGCTCTTGAGCAATAGATTCACCCAAAGTGGTCATTTTATGAGTCACATCTTTCACTCTCACACATAAATCTCCCACACTCTCTGTCTCCTTCATCTTCAAGTTCTCATATTCTCTTTTCAAGGTTTGTAGCTTCACAACCTTGATCTGATCATTGCCATGGTAAGCATCTTTTAGAGTCTTCCAGGCCTCTTTTGCTGTCTGTGCATCAGCAATTCGAGGAAACAAGCTCTTATCAAGAGCCATCTGAATGTGAAACGATGCCATTGCATTCTTCTTCTCAGCTTTTTTCTTCAATGTCCTGTCATTAGGTTGGAGAGTATTCCAATCCGCAGGCTCTTCATATCCAGATTCAACGATCTCCCAAAAATCTTTCCCAATCAAAAAAGTCTTCATCTTGATTGACCAATATTGGTAATCAACTCCATCAAACTCTGGAATTTGCAAATTGTGAGCCATGCTGCTGTCTTCCAAACACCTTCAGCTCTGATACCAAATGTAGGATAAGAACACCCAGACAATCTTATTTATAACAACAAAGAAGACAAACAAACAAATAAATAGGCCTTCAAATACAATATGTATTCAGAAATAGAGTACGCTCTGGTTTTGAACAGAATCAAATGAATAACTTTTTATTACAGATTACCCAGATTTTCCAGAACTAATCATATTTAATACCACTGATGGTATATTTATTTGGAAAAGAACTAATTAAAACTACTTCTTAAACTCGAGTTCTATACAGGAGCTTCAGCATGATTCCATGCATTATTAAGCATCAAATTTAGAAATTTATATGACTACTGATAAACTTCTTAAAAAACTGCCGATAACCATGCAATATAATACGATAACCATGCAATATAATAAGACTTTTTATGTTAACTGTTATGAGCTGAAAGATCAGCGGTGGAACTGGAGTTTGCCATTTCCAAACAGCGTCAATCTTGGCATTAATCTTCAAAGTGTCCTTCCATGCATGTTGGGAATATTTATTATTGGCTTGAGTATTTCTAAATGTCCTGTCTAGTCTGTCTTTCTTGCTATTCAGTCTTCTTTTTCAACTTTGATCAGTATCAAGAAACATTTTATTTTCCTTGGTTTATTCAATGCTATCATATGCCTTTCCTCTACACTTAATCTACATTTGGGAATAACAAAGCATTTTCACAGACTATCTTTAATGCAGTTTGGTATAATCATTGAAACCGTCATAAATTTTATGAAACTACCATAAGTTTTATGATACCTGTCATAATTTCTATTATTGCTGCATGCTATGAAGAAGAAGATGTACACCTCTCAACAATACGCAAAACATATTATATCCATAGGGCTATTTTTATTTCAAAAGTTAATGGATTCCAGATTATACTAGATACCACCTTAAAATTAATGGAATACGCTGGAGAAAGTTGACTTCTCAAAAACACAAAGATCGCTGTAAACTTTCCAAAGAATCAAAGCTTTTCTATTAGAAAGAGTTTTGCTGGATAGGATTTGACATGAACCCAATTAGCTATTAACAAGCTATAATTTCTAGATAACTGAAAACTCATTTGTAAGATAGTCCCAAATACCATTACTAATCTGAATGATGATTCTAGGCTCTATGTGACATTGTTGATGAAGGGTTTGATTGACGATCATATCTTAAGGAATATGCAAAAGACCAAGGCAAAACAAACAAAATCGATTAGCAGCTGGAAACGTGAAGTGAAAACAGTTCCATGAGGATTCCACTGTTTTTAAAAAAAAGACAAGCCCTTCAGAGTGAAATGAGTGACCGAAATGCAATTGATTATAAAGAGAAGAGAATAGAACCAAGATAATTGTAAGTAAATCTTTCATGTGATATCAGTGCACCTCAATTATTCTTTTCTAGCTCCTGGAAGATTCTTTCGATGAATTACTTCTTCTAAATGCTAAATAATCACAATATTGCTTCATGGATTGGATTTTATCTCATTAAATTTATAAGATGGGAATTCCCCTTAACTGTACCTTGGGTTGGATTAAGATTCACCAAACATTAGAAAAAAAACAGTAGTGAGATTCGGTCATTACTGCATGTTCTTAGTGCAGATTAGCCTCACTGATCATTTGGAGTAGACTAGTCTTTGTCGTCACTTCCACTAACGATCGAAGACTTTGGCTTTGTTGCTTTTATTTCTTACGCTGCTTGCTACTAGAGAAATTAACCAGTAAACTATTCTTTAAGCTAGTTGCTGCTTCTCATCCTAAAACTTAAAACCTTTGTTGGTGCTCTAGCCTACTCTTGAATGCAACTCATTCAATGAGATTGAATCCAATGGTAATGTGGACTGCAGATTTCTACATGAAGCATACAAATGGTTTCTTTTATTAGTTTCCCTGGTGCTTGTCTTGTCCATGAAAATGGGACCCTCGTCCACTTTATTATATGAAGAATCTTGTATCGGTGTTGGCTCTTACCAACTTTGCAGCCATATACAAATGTCTTTTAGGTTCGGAAAGATAGCTTGGTGTCAGCGGTGTAATTTTCAGTTCCAGCAGTGTGGTGGTAGTTTTTAGTTATCAATTTTCAGTTCAGTTTATCATTTCAGTTCCAGCACAGTTTATTATTTCAGTTTCAGCAGCGTGGTTGTAGTTTTTAGTTATCAATTGACCTGAAAGATGAGCTGAAGGGTAATGTATTTGACATTGATGGACCAAATGGATTGGAAGATGAATACTTACAACCTTACAAGGTATGAAATTGAATATATAGGGTACTCATCAGTTACCACTCATTAAAAATTCAATTCAAATCTTAGATGGCATTTATGGTCTTTGTGCAAGAACAATAATCCTTTTTTCTTTAACACAGTTTTGTTCTGAAATTTAGTAGGAAAGCTTCCAGCTGTATGGTTCCACATGTCTATTTAATTTATTTTAAAATTTTTGGTCAAGGTGTGGTCTCACAAGACCTAGTCCATGCTAGATTTAAATAAAATAGGCTTATTGAGAAAATACTACAGATTTTGAGTAGGGATATAACACACCATGCTTATGCTTGCTTTGGTGACCGAAGTTTGATCCACTTCAGTGACTTCAATGAATGTTTGGAATATTAGATGTTTTACTCTATTTGAAATGTTCTTTCTGGGCACTCCATGTTTAAACCTGAGATAATTGTCCTTAAATCTTTGATGTGATATCAGTGCAAGTCAATTAGTCCTGTCAGTCAAAACTATCCAAAGTTGCAATGACTATGGTTGTTCCCTTGCGTTGGTTTTGGGAATGCATCTATGAGCCTCTTGGGCATGATAAATAAATAGATTAAAATTTCTGTGTCTTTTTATTCTCATTCTTCTTCATTGATCTACATAATTTGCTCTATCATATTGCAGCAACCTATATGTATAGGTTCAGATTCTCTTGGGAATGATATATAACAGATTAAAATTGCTTTGTATTTTTATTCTCATTCTTCTTCATTGATCTACATAATTTTCTCTATCATACTGCAGCAACCTGTATGTATAAGTTCAGATTCTATTAAAGATTGAAAACATTTCTAAAATTATGATTTAGGGCTTCCTAAATCTGATTCAGACCTAAAACATTTTTTTTGTCAGAGTAACAGTAGTACATACATTCAAGCACAAATGCTCAATTTTTATCTGAGAAAAAGTAGGTGTAGGCTGCAGGTAAATATAATACCATAGTATATTTAATAAATACTTTCACATTAGAGATTGACTTTGTAATACCGAGTCAAACTTCTGATTCTTAGACATGCAACAAATCTGAAGCACAAATAATAAATTATGACTAAGTCGAAGGGGTGATTCCAATGTAGTTTTAACACATACAAAAAACAAAGCCAAACACCATTTTTGAAACACGCCTAGACATTAAGTTTTTAATTTTTCTGTCCCTAAGTGGATTTGGACACCTTTTGCTCTAAACTCCTCCATTTGGTCTGAAATCCACACTCCACGATTTCCATGCTCTTACCAATTACGTGGAATTTCAGCAATCAGCGATTTCATCACCCAAGAAGATATGCAATTCATTAATATTTGTATGACTGGCATTTTAATTTCCTTATAAGATTTTTTTGTTAACTAAGCCACAACTTCTTCAACATCTTGATGAGTTTCTAGTCCACAGCTTCTTCAACATCTTGATGAGTTTCTTTATGCTAACTAGTCCACAACTTCTGAGCTTGTGAGTATATGTTCTCAATAACGACTAAGAATAAAATGGTCAATATAATTACAATGAAACAATTTTTTATGCTCTTGCCAATAATGTAGAATTTCGTCCATTTTCCAAAGAAGGGGTCCAGGCAATCAGAAATTACATCACCCAAGTAGATATGCAACTCATCCACCAATTCCTTAATGTTTGAGTTTCTTGCATAATCTATACAAATACACCCACCTGCTTTTTCCACACCTTGATGAGTTTCTTAATGTGTACTCAATAATGACATATTGAGGCTATGAAGCATGACATAGAAGCCATGGTCTGTTTGAAGTTATAGAGACTAGGAGTGAAATTGTGTTCTTGCCACCAAGAAAATAGAGTTGGACGCAATGAACTAATTTTTTATTCCAAGATTATGTTGCCATTGATAAAAGAATAAAAAAACATGATCATAATCCACCTTTTGTTTTGGTATCAGTTTCCAACCTTGTGTACATGGATGAATATTACAATCATAAACAAAAGGTAATCGATAAAGTTGTCTTCTGAAAGGTTGTGATCTGGGAGACTTGATCACAATCAAAGTCCACCTTTTATTTTGGAATCAATCAACAACGAGAGTGTATTAAAATTGCAGATGTCATAGATCTCTATATAGGTTAAATTTTCATTTTGCTCATGGATTTGTATGCTTTTTCTTTAATTGAGTATTACATTATAATTATATTTTGAGTTTTGGTTATGTAATTGTTCATTCTACTTTGTCACTTACTTTGTTTGACTTGTTAACTGTGATTGATGTTTTCTCTAATGATCATGAAATGCTTCTTATAACTCATAGTAATCTTATCTTAAATTTCATCATTTTTTATCTTAATTGTAAGAATATTTTTATTTGTTTGTCATGTCCCTCTTTTAGCAACATAATTATAACAGGGGATTTGCCTATCATTGACTCTCGTAGGCAAATAATTATGGGAAGAGGGTCGATTTTGTCTTCCAATTAAGTAAGCGGGGCCTACTCATTCTAATATTAAATAAAGGTTGTATTCTAACTTTATAAAGTTAATTATTTAATTTTATAAAGTTAATATTTGTAGTGCAAGATGATTCCGGATAATTTCCAGAAACTTCCCGGCAAGGAGATAAATAGAGGACATAGGGCTCCCTTTTGAAAGCAAGCGATGTTGTGGATTCGATTTCTATTCCTTTTGGGAGCGATTTGTAGCCCTTGGTTTGCAAATTCTCAAATTATCTTTGGGAACGATAACTCCCATTGATAAGCAGTTTTGAGGGTGTGAGATATCACCCGAATTATTGCAAATTTGGAAGTGATAACACAGTTACTTCATCTGGACAGAGATCTGCGGCCTAAGGCCGATTTATGACCACTAAGGGATTAGGCAGGAGGTGATGTCCGTAGCAGATCTGGAGGAATTAGTGGAAGCGCAATACTAATCAAACAACTCACTAGGCAGGGCCGAAAGCCATTGCCTGCTTACCATTCTCAAACAGTTTCAGCGAAGGAGAGGATGAATTGTTATGGCCATCGATAAGGGCAGCTAGTTTGCGGAGGAAGTATCAATTTACTCCTTGGTCTTACCCGAACCCCAAGCGTCTCAGACCGCACCAAGATTGGGCAATTTTGGTGATAGAATCGAAAGGAGGACAGATCGCGTGGAAAGACAACCAATCCAAACTCCGTCTTCCGTTCCAGCAAGCAATCATATGAGAAATATATAATCGTGGGTCACAATCGCCGGAATCAGGGCAAAGCATCTCGTCAAGGAGGAAGTGCCAAATGCAACGGTTCAGGAGTAGCTGAGCAGGACCCATCGAAGGTTGAATACCCAAACATGACCAACATTCGCCATGGCATTAGGAGTCTGGGAAATTAACCGTAGACCAGTATAGCTCGCCGTTGGAGATGAAGGTGATCATTAATCCAACCGCAATTCGATTAACTGAAGCGACTACGAAATCAACTACGGGAACTAGTGTACACAGACTTGAATAGCAGATCACTCAGGGATTGGTGGCAGCACCATTTTCTTTGGATAGAGACAGCAAACGAGCACAGGTGTGATCTGGAGAGAGGCGTCTCAGCAATTTTTACTGATCTACCACCAGTTGTCAAAGGGACCACATCGCAATTATGGATTAAGAACATTGGAGGAAGCAAAATGTATTGCCAAGGCAAAAACCAGGTTCTTTAGATATTATTTATCTATATTAAGGCTTTGATGTTCAAACTTTGAATTAGTAATGAATATTGTTGCAATAAGATTTTCCATGAATATTGCTAGCAGATTTATTTGCATCATTTTGGCATTCTCATAATACTATCTGAGGGTTTCTTGATAAGTATTTAACAAACGTCCCAATCCAGTATTGCTCTTCTTTAACCCATATAGTAGAGGGAATATTTCAGTGGTATCAGAGCAGTAGTCCTGCCATCCTGATTGGGTAAAAGTACTTTAATTTCCGGAGTTGTACTCGAGAACCATATTCAAGAACAGGGATATGGGTGAAAGACAGAGTCCGCCAAGATTTCCCAGAGTCAACGATGAAGAAACCAGAGAATTTTACAGAACCATGACTACCGGACAACGAGAAATAACTCAGACACTACAGGCTTTGACTACCATAATGGAAAGAGTTATTCAGCCCAGGATTCAGGATCAAGGAAGAGGCACATCTGATCACGATGATAGGAGTGTGGCAGGATCACAAGGTGCTCCTAGGCACAGATCATGGACAGCAAATAGGCCTACTCGTCCCACCTTCCTAAGGGAAGAGGCTCAGGAAATGGGAGAAGACAATGCACCAGACGATTTCCAGGATGATCTTAGGGCTGCTACGGTAGAATGGAAAGCATTACCCCCGCATGTGCGTGAATTATTGAACTTTGATCTATATCTAAACCAAAGAAGAGAACATATGAGGAATAGCCGCCAGAATAGGAGACCTAGAGGAGGTCATGAAAGTGAGTTACAACGAGCTGTCAGTAAACTTACTTTGCCTTTTTTCGATGGGAGTAGTCAGATGACAGCACAAGCTTGGATTCATAAGTTGGACACCTTTCTAGCATTAAGGCCTATGTCGGAAATAGATGCCATCAGGTATGCCACCTTACATCTGGAAGGTGCAGCTCATGATTGGTGGTCACATGGAATGGTTACTTTACAGCACAATCAGGTAACATCATACCAGGACTTTGTGGATAGATTGGTTGAACGTTTTGATAAGAAGGATCCAGAAATTTATTTTTGTGACCTTGCTCAGTTAAAACAATTTGGCAATTTAGAGGTTTATATTAGTGAATTTCAAAGGTTGTCAGTCATGGTACCAGATGTATCGGAAAGGAGGTTAGTTATCTTATTTACAGAAGGATTGTCTGAACCCCTCAAGGGATGGATTAAGGCATTTGACCCACCAACACTGCAAGAAGCCATGAGGAAAGCACGAAGTATGGAACTTACCACCCCTTCTAGCCGGTTCACTCCCAGGAGCACTACCTCTTTCAAAGACAATAGGAAGTTTGATAAAAATAAAGGGAAAAGCATTGAAACCAAAGGGAAATCTACCACACCCCTAGATACAGAAGCATTAAATGACTTGCGAAGGAAGAAATTATGCTTCTATTGCAAAGGTCCATATGACAGGGATCATGATTGTCCCTTGCGACCAAAAGGAAAAGACAATAGAGTTATGTGGGCATATTACGAAGGATCAGACTCCGACGGTACGACAAAAGAGGATGAACACACTGGTTCAGAATCTAAGGAAGAGACGGGAAAGTTAGAATAGAAAGAAGAACCTGAATTGCATCTACAGCAAGGGCATTTGTCTAGTATTCAACAGGAAGGATCTTTCAGGTTACGTGGTGTCCTAGCAGGGCAAAAGGTGATTACATTGGTTGATACTGGAGCCACACATAACTTCATTGATGCAAGATTGGTCGAGCGTCGCGGTATTAAGACGGAAGAATTTGAAGGTCTTCGTGTACAGGTTGCTGACGGATACACTCTTAAGTGTAACAAGATAGTCAGAGACATGCCTTTACGCCTGAATAATTATG
Organism: Cupressus sempervirens; assembly: GCA_028749045.1. Classification (NCBI taxonomy): domain Eukaryota; kingdom Viridiplantae; phylum Streptophyta; class Pinopsida; order Cupressales; family Cupressaceae; genus Cupressus; species Cupressus sempervirens. Next base: position 354,849,248 of record CM053785.1, read on the forward strand.
AGTTCAAAGCGGATTACCACATGGTCAATATGGGTGATTTGGATATCGTTTTGGGAATGACATGGTTACGTTTATTGGGTGAGGTTACTTTTCGACTCAGGGACATGGAGATTAAGTTTGAAGTAGATGGGAGGCAGCATGTATTGAGAGCTATTCGGAATAGTGATATCCGAACGATCTCTCTTAGACGATTGGAAAGATTGGTGAGACATGAGGATCTCGAATGGGCAGCCATGTGTACTCTCATGCCTACACAGGAGGAACAACCCAAGACAGAATATCATCCCGACATACAGATATTGAGGGAAAAGTATAGTAAGGTATTCGGCGATATTCCACCTGGTACACCACCTGATAGAGGGATCGAGCACATCATTGAATTGGAAGAAGGCGCTAAACCAGTCATGATTACTCCATACAGGCATCCCAAAAGGCTTAAAGATGAGATAGAAAAAACCATCAAGGAGCTTCTCGCAATGGGACACATCAGACCTAGTAAGTCTCCTTTTGCTTCCTCAGTAGTTTTGGTTAAGAAGAAAGATGGTTCGTTACGGATGTGTATAGATTACAGGATGCTGAATAAGAAAACCATTAAGAATAGATATCCTATTCCACGGATTGATGAGCTAATAGATGAACTACATGGGGCATGCTACTTTAGTAAGATTGATTTGAGATCAGGTTACCACCAGATTAGAGTCAGAGAACAGGACATTGAGAAGACGGCATTCAGGTGCCATTGTGGGCATTTTGAGTTTGTAGTAATGCCATTTGGATTGACCAATGCACCAGCTACTTTCCAGTCCACCATGAATAAGGTCTTCCATCATCAGCTGAGAAAATTCGTGTTGGTATTTTTTGATGATATCTTGGTATACAGTCGAACATGGCAGGAGCACATGGCGCATCTAGAAACAGTATTGAAGACCTTGCAAGAAGAATCCTTGTATGCCAAAGAGTCCAAATGCAATTTGGGAATGATTGAGTTGTTATACTTAGGTCATATTATCAGCCGAGAAGGAGTGCGGATGGATCCTGACAAGATTCGTGCTATTGTGGAATGGCCTACTCCTGAGAACCTAACTCAGTTAAGAGGATTCCTTGGGTTATGTGGCTTCTACCGTAGATTTTTTTGCGGGTATTCACGACACACGGCCCCTATAACAGATTTGCTTAAAAGGGGAGCTTTCGTTTGGACAGCAAAGGCACAGGCTTGTTTTGATAGATTCAAGGAGATCACGACTTCATGTCTGGTACTAGCATTGCCTGATTTCTCGAAACCATTTGAACTCCAGTGTGATGCCTCAGGAGATGGTATTGGGGCTGTTTTAATGTAGGATAAACACACAATTGCATATGAAAGCAGGAAACTCTGTGGGCCAGAGAGATCATTCAGCATTTACGATAAGGAAATGTTAGCTATCATGCATGCACTAGCTAAGTTCAGGCAGTACTTAGTAGGTGGTAAATTCTGCATAAAAATTGACCACAAAAGTTTAAGACATTTCCTCGGGCAAAGGGATCTCAATGATAGGCAGCAGAAATGGGTCAGTAAGTTACAGGCATATGACTTTGATATATCTTATGTTAAGGGCACACAGAATGTGGTAGCAGATGCCTTGTCACGCAGACCACATCTTAGTTCAATGATTGAGATCTCTGAAGATTGGAAGAATCTGATTATTGCAGAATATGCCAGAGATTCATGGGCATCTAGGATAGTTGATGGGACACTTGTTGATACCAGGTACACACTTGTGGATGAATTGATTATTTACAAGGGCAGGATATTTTTAGTCCCAGGATCGAAGGTGAAGCAGTTCATTATGCGAGCTCTTCATGATTCACCTATAGCTGGTCACCCCGGATACTTTAAAACATATAGACAGGTGCGAGAACGGTTTACATGGAAAGGACTTAAGAAGGATGCTTTGCAGTAGGTTCGTGAGTGTTCCGTTTGCCAACAGAATAAACAGGAGCACACTTTCCCAGCAGGGCTTCTACAGCCACTTCCCATTCCGTGTTAGAAGTGGGAATGCATTTCCATGGATTTCATTACTGGGTTGCCCAAGGCTCAAGGACGTGATTGCATTTATGTGGTGGTGGATAGGCTAACAAAATATGCTCACTTCTTTCCCATCACCACTACTTATACTGCAGTACAGGTAGCTGAAGTATTCTTCAGGGAGGTTTTCAGGTTACACGGGATACCCCGCAGTATTGTCAGTGACAGGGATAGTAGATTCTTGAGTCATTTCTGGCAAGAGGTGTTTCGATTATGCGGCACTGAGCTCACACCCAGTACTAGTTATCACCCGCAAACCGATGGTCAGACGGAAATAGTAAACAAATGGGTGGAAGGCTACTTGAGGAATTACGTAGCTGATCAGCAGAAGGCTTGGGTAAGATGGATTTATTTGTGTGAGTATTGCTATAACACCACTTTCCACATGTCTATCCAAATGACACCTTTTCGAGCATTGTACGGCTATGATACACCCAGTTTCATTGACTTATTGATGACTGATGTTCGGGTTCCACGTGCTGGGGATTTACTGCAAGAAAGTAAAGATATCATTAGCTCTCTACGTGATAACATCGCTCGAGCACAGAATCAGTATAAGCAATACGCAGATCAAAAGACGACGGAGAGAAGCTTTGAGGTGGGCGACATGGTTTACCTAATGCTTCAACCATTTCGACAATCTACTCTCAAAAAGAGTGGGTCAGAGAAGCTTAAACCCAGGTATTATGGACCTTTCAGGATCATTAGGTGAATAGGGGAATTGGCTTATGAACTTGAACTTCCAGCAGACAGCAAAGTATATAATGTGTTTCATGTATCACATCTCAAAAAGGCATTGGGACAGAATGTGATACCTTTTGCCGTATTACCACCTCTGGATGATGAAGGGAAATTGATCATGGTACCGGAATTCATTTTAGGAAGCAGAGAAAAACAGCTCCGCCGAAGAGTAATCAGAGAATATTTGGTTAAATGGAAGGATCTACCAGTCGAAGATGCTACTTGGGAGAATGAGACCATTTTGCAGCATCCAGCTCTGAGATTGCTTGAGGGCAAGCAATATCTGGAAGGGCGGACTGTCACGTCCCTCTTTTAGCAACATAATTATAACAGGGGATTTGCCTATCATTGACTCTCGTAGGCAAATAATTATGGGAAGAGGGTCGATTTTGTCTTCCAATTAAGTAAGCGGGGCCTACTCATTCTAATATTAAATAAAGGTTGTATTCTAACTTTATAAAGTTAATTATTTAATTTTATAAAGTTAATATTTGTAGTGCAAGATGATTCCGGATAATTTCCAGAAACTTCCCGGCAAGGAGATAAATAGAGGACATAGGGCTCCCTTTTGAAAGCAAGCGATGTTGTGGATTCGATTTCTATTCCTTTTGGGAGCGATTTGTAGCCCTTGGTCTGCAAATTCTTAGATTATCTTTAGGAACGATAACTCCCATTGATAAGCAGTTTTGAGGGTGTGAGATATCACCCGAATTATTGCAAATTTGGAAGTGATAACACAGTTACTTCATCTGGATAGAGATCTGCGGCCCAAGGCCGATTTATGACCACTAAGGGATCAGGCAGGAGGTGATGTCCGTAGCAGATCTGGAGGAATTAGTGGAAGCGCAATACTAATCAAACAACTCACTAGGCAAGGCCGAAAGCCATTGCCTGCTTACCATTCTCAAACAGTTTCAGCGAAGGAGAGGATGAATTGTTATGGCCATCGATAAGGGCAGCTAGTTTGGGGAGGAAGTATCAATTTACTCCTTGGTCTTACCCGAACCCCAAGCGTCTCAGACCGCACCAGGATTGGGCAATTTTGGTGATAGAATCGAAAGGAGGACAGATCGCGTGGAAAGACAACCAATCCAAACTCCGTCTTCCGTTCCAGCAAGCAATCATATGAGAAATATATAATCGTGGGTCACAACCACCGGAATCAGGGCAAAGCGTCTCGTCAAGGAGGAAGTGCCAAATGCAACGGTTCAGGAGTAGCTGAGCAGGACCCATCGAAGGTTGAATACCCAAACATGACCAACATTCGCCATGGCATTAGGAGTCTGGGAAATTAACCGCAGACCAGTATAGCTCGCCGCTGGAGATGAAGGTGATCATTAATCCAACCGCAATTCGATTAACTGAAGTGACTACGAAATCAACTACGGGAACTAGTGTACACAGACTTGAATAGCAGATCACTCAGGGATTGGCGGCAGCACCATTTTCTTTGGATAGAGATAGCAAACGAGCACAAGTGTGATCTGGAGAGAGGCGTCTCAGCAATTTTTACTGATCTACCACCAGTTGTCAAAGGGACCACATCGCAATTATGGATTAAGAACATTGGAGGAAGCAAAATGTATTGCCAAGGCAAAAACCAGGTTCTTTAGATATTATTTATCTATATTAAGGCTTTGATGTTCAAACTTTGAATTAGTAATGAATATTGTTGCAATAAGATTTTCCATGAATATTGCTAGCAGATTTATTTGCATCATTTTGGCATTCTCATAATACTATCTGAGGGTTTCTTGATAAGTATTTAACAAACGTCCCAATCTAGTATTGCTCTTCTTTAACCCATATAGTAGAGGGAATATTTCATTGTTTTCATGTTTAATGGATTTACTTGTATTTATTTTTATGTTCTTGCAGGAAAAGTTCCCAACAAGACACTGAGAGGTAACTTACACTAGTTTTTATTTATTTATTAAATTTCTCTCCTTTTCTAAGTCTTATATATTTGCTAAGTAGTACAATTAATTTATATCACAAACATGTTCAGATCATTATGTTCCAATGTATTCCTTGATTAAGCATTAGTCAAATTCTAAAATGCTAACTATTACAATTCAGAGAATTTGTAGCTACTAGAGTTGCTTGTGGTTTGATATAATGAAGAGAAGCTGAAATCATTAAAGTTGACCATTGACTACAATAGTAGCATTTGTAGGAATTGCCCATGGTGTTGTAGTCCAAATAGCCAAACCAAACTAGGTAGAAGTTCTTTGAGAAAATTAGGAGTTGTGTTTGCTACATTACCCAATTTGAAAATAACATAAACACTTCTTGATATGTGTCCCTCTGGATACTCCAACTCAGCCTCAGCCAAAGCCATGCTAGATGAAGGACTCCAATTTTCCCAAATACTTCAAGCTGTGGTGCAAGTTAATCAGTGAGGAGGAGGAGTTCTTAATCCATTTTTTGTGTATCCTGCAATCATGGCTTGCAAAGAGGCCACATTTCTTTGAGGCATTCTATAAAATAGTTCACATGCCTTACCTATGATTTGACATTTTGCATGGATCCTGCACTCTCGCATCCTAATGATGGATTACAGAGAGTGATTTGAAACAATGATGCTAAAAAACACACACAATCAAATCCAAAATGAACTTGCATTAGAAATGGATTATGAAAATCTAATATTATTAATTTTGCATGCATGTCTACCAAGAAAATCACAACTTAAACATATATATAACAGATTTGATGAGATTGTATATATGTTTAAGTTGTGATTGTCCTGGTAGACATGCATGCAAAATTAATAATATCATATTTACACAATCCATTTGTAATGCAAGTTCATTTTAGATTTGATTGTGTGTGTTTTTTAGCATCATCGTTTCAGATCACTCTATATAATTGTAATGACCCTTTTTGGTCATTCATTTATTTACAGCTTTTTACTTTTATTTGTATCCTTTTCCATATCATAATCATTATCCGTAATCTGTCATCGGCCTTTTTCTATATCTTTTCTCTGCTCTTATATTAATTTGTATGATATCATCTTTAATGTTTGAAATTCTATATATATATTTGGTATTACATAGAGACATGTCTATTCATAATATAATAATTATATTATATTAAGAACTATATATATTAAATATATTAGTTATATAAGTTTAATAACATATATTATATTGATCATTATTAATAGTATTACTTGTTATAAATATTATATCATATTATATTATTAATATTTATTATATTGATTAGTCTATTAATCAATTTATTATTATTATCATTAGATATTAATATTATATATATTCAATTGTGAATACATTAAATCTTCTTTGATTTCATAATGTAATTATAATAATTATTATTATCTATTTATTATTATTCTTAATTATTATCATTATATAATATGTTATTCAAATATTCATATATCCTTAAATTTGGGGTCATGACAAGTCTGCCCCTCTTGAATTTGCTTGTCCTCAAGCAATAATCATTTTCATATTTGTTTCCCCCTAATATAAAAAAATTGACTACTAGATCCCATTCAAATTTTTACTTATAAGATTACTTCATTCTATTCTGTAAAGAGCCACACATGTAGTATGCATTTGAACCTAAGGTATACATATGGATGCATGAGGACACAAAGAAAATATGAGGCATACACATTGATGCATGAAGACACGAAGTAGACACGATGTAGACACATCATACATAGCCTTGATTAAATGCTAAAATTAACAATGCACAATGACTATACTTCTTCATTAGGGTTATGAATCCTACAACTTCAAAATAAGAATTAGTACATGCATATATATAAACTTCAAAGAAATTTGAATGATTATAAGTTAATCCAAGCCAAATCCATGCTAAGCCCAAGAGCAGAACTTTTGGCATCCACACGAGGTGGTCTACTTAGTGGATTTCTTATTTGGCTGGAAAGATTCTTGTGAAAAGGAGTCATTACTATCTTTCCCTTAACTAGTACTGCAATAGGGTATCATGACAACTCTTCCCTGATTATAGACTCCATAGGAAGGATAGATGCCCTTATAGTCTTTCCCTTAACTAGTACTACAATAAGGTGTTTTAATAGACCTTTTTAAATTGTAGACTCCATAGGAAAGTTAAATATGGCCTTTCCCTTAACTGATACTACAATAAGGTGTCTTAACAGACCTCCCTTAATTGCAGACCCTATAGGAAAGTTAAACATGGCCTTTCCCTTAACTAATACTACAATAAGGTGTCTTAACAGACCTCCTTTAATTACAAACCCCATAGGAAAGCTAAATATGGCCTTTTCCTTAACTGATACTACAATAAGGTGTCTTGACAGACCTTCCTTAATTGCAGACCCCATAGGAAAGTTAAATATGGTCTTTCCCTTAACTGATACTACAATAAGGTGTCTTGACAGACCTCCCTTAATTGCAGACCCCATAGGAAAGTTAAATATGGTCTTTCCCTTAACTGATACTACAATAAGGTTTCTTGATAGACCTCCCTTAATTGCAGACCCCATAGGAAAGTTAAAGATGGCTTTTCCCTTAACTGATACTACAATAAGGTGTCTTGACAGACCTCCCTTAATTGCAGACCCCATAGGAAAGTTATATACAACAAGGTTTCTATATAGTCTTTCCCTTAACTAGTACTACAATAAGGCATCTTATAGACCTTCCTTGATTGTAGACTCCATAGGAAAGCTACTTGAAATCCCTAAATCATTTCATTGTAACTAGAATCATTGATAGACTATTCAATATTCTTCACAATAACAAATGTGTCAGTAATAAGAAAGATACTAACAATTATCTCCTAAAAAACATATGAAGAAGATATAAACTTACCTTATTACCATTATGAAGTGATTTAGGAGTATGACATAATTCTTATATCCACTTTCCACATTAAAGTCCCTTATTCGATGTTTAATTAATATGGGGCATAGACCAAATCAGTTGGGAGTGATGATGGTCTTTTAAAACTTCATTTCTTAGTTGTTTTTCCTCCCCTTTATTTAATTTTCTTCTTTGAAAACATGCATGTGATTCACCTTTTATTATGGGCTTTTCCCTTCTTCATAAGTTTCCTTCCTTTGACCTTAGCATTACCTTTAACTTCTCTATGTAATTTTCTTCGAATTCTACCCAAAGGTTTTTATCTGATCTTATAGATATATTTGTGATATACCATTTTCCCTTTGATAATTAAAAGTCTCTGACTGCTAATATGTTTTGATGCCTAATGGTCGAACAACCTCGATGAATGATCTTGATCAGTTTGCTGATTGGATGTATGGAATCTCTTTAGTGATATGAACCTCGTCCATCTTTGCATTTACAAATTGTAGTCTTCATAAAGTTCTAAATATCGATGCTACGATATTTTTGGTTGGATCAAAATTAATAATTGTGCATCGCATTGTTTTATAGCTTCCATGTATGACTTGTATGTCCATGCTATTAATAATATGAATATGTTGTATCTTATCGATTCTAGTGTACGTGTTTTCTGCATCTTGTTAATTCCTATCATCTACTTGTTGTTGAAATAACTTGGGCTTAGGTGAAGAGCTCAGATAGTCACTCGCTAGCTCAGGCACCTCACTTGCATGTATTATGTGAATCTAATTATGTGATGTTGGTTGTGCCAGTTCTTAGATTGTATTTTGCCATAGATTCCTGACCGTATGTTTTCCTTGCTCGATTTGACTTGTATCACTCCACGTGTTTCCTTGTTAATAAGACCCTCTTCTAAGCATTGTCTTTACTCGAGCCTCTCAGGAATATAACCCACCGTTACTAAGAAGATGAACCAAGAATAATGCTGAAATGGACCTCTATGTCATTTCAATCTACTATATTAGCATGTTGAGTCCTTGATTAAAATATATACGCTGAATATGGAGTGCTTTGTATTAGGTTCAGTTATAACTTAGAATATTAGTTTAAAATTTATACAGTAGAAGTAAATAATATGAGGTGGCAATCAATATTTTGGATAATGATTATATTATTATCACACCAGTTATCTCCATTTTGCAGATTATTCATAATGTCTGCTTATTGAAGTCAAGTTCTATTTACTTTCTTAGAGTTACTTGGTAAATCTAATCTCTCCATTCAGTAATGGAGATGGATGTTGCAATGCCTATTGAGCTCTTGTACATTGACTGTAACAGGTGTTACCTTAGACGTCTTGCTCGCTGACTGCAATTATCTCTATTTTCTGAGTTGGAAGTTTTCCTTGTAATAGCACTCAATCCACCTCCATCTTTGATATGTTGTGTAATATCACTGTTAATTATATGTGTTCCTTATACGTTGAGTGAATCTCCATCTACTTTCTTATCCTCCAAAGTCATACACTTTTCTTTGTTTTTATTATTATTTCTATATGCTTGTGTTACATGGGTTCTTTGTTGTTTGCTTCTAAGCCTGGAGAATGGTCCTCTCCTTGTATATGCATGAGTTTGTTTCTTTGTATTTTAAGTCCCTTCACATTTTTAATATGCCCTTCACTTATTATTATGTTCCCTCCTCCTGCATTCTTCCTTTGTTTATATCCCTTAAATCTCTTCCGTCTCTCATTGTTGTCCTTTCTTAGGTTAAGGTCAGCTTCCAATTGTCTACTCATAATTCCCAATAGCTATCAATTTGTTTTTAAAATCTACTGTAGTTCACTTATTTGCTTAAGCCTTCTTTCACACAGGATGGCAAGATCATTGCTCTGATACTAATTGTAATGACCCTTTTTGGTCATTCATTTATTTACAACTTTTTACTTTTATTTGTACCCTTTTCCATATCATAATCATTATCCGTAATCTGTCATCGGCCTTTTTCTATATCTTTTCTCTACTCTCATATTAATTTGTATGATATCATCTTTAATGTTTGAAATTCTATATATATTCGGTATTACATAGAGACATGTCTATTCATAATATAATAATTATATTATATTAAGAATTATATATATATATTAAATATATTAGTTATATAAGTTTAATAACATATATTATATTGATCATTATTAATAGTATTACTTGTTATAAATATTATATCATATTATATTATTAATATATATTATATTGATTAATCTATTAATCAATTTATTATTATTATCATTAGATATTAATATTATATATATTCAATTGTGAATACATTATAATCTTCTTTGGTTTCATAATGTAATTATAATATTTATTATTATCTATTTATTATTATTCTTAATTATTATCATTATATAATATGTTATTCAAATATTCATATATCCTTAAATTTGGAGTCATGACAATAATCCATTATTAGGATGAGAGAGTGCAGGATGCATACAAAATGTCAAATCATAGGCAAGGCATGTGAACTGTTTTATAGAATGCCTCAAAAAAAAATTGACCAAGCATTGGTCAAAATTTTTACCAATGCCTGGAAGTTTTTGACTAAGCATTGGTTGAAATTTTGACCAAGCATTGGTCAAAATTTTGACCAATGCCTAGAAGTTTTTGACCAAGCATTGGTTGAAATTTTGACCAATGCTCAGTAGAAATCGCACCACGGCTCTGGAAAGTTTTTGACCAACGGATTGGTCAAAATTTTGACCAACTAGTAAGTTGGTCAAAATTTCAATGAGAAAAACTTCAACCAATTGGTTGGTTGAAATTTTGACCAACCTGGGTCACAAATTTGACAAGATTGGTCAAAAAATAAGGTCAAATGTACTAGTGATAGTTTCAAAGTTAAACTGTGATGCACTTATGAACTGAGACACACTACAAGTTTGGGCATTGAGTGAGATAGCTATGTTGAATCCAAATGGAATGTGATCTCTCAAAAATGACATAGGTTATTGTAGGCCTTGATATGATAGTCTTATAGAATTTGATGTTTCATCAATATCCCCCACTAGATCCAAGTTACAACCCTCGAAAGATTGACCTTAAAATGCACTTAGAGCACCTTGTAGACTCTTTGATACGAGGTGGATGCAAATGATGAAAGTACTCTTCAGCTAGAAGAATAGTGTTAGTAGGGTTCACCCACCCATCTGGAGCTAATGATGCTAACAATTTAATGCCAAGATCAGCGGTTTCAAAATTACGTAGTGATGCACCTATGAATTGAGGCACACTGCAAGTTTTGGCATCAAATGAGATCATTGTTCCAAATCCAAGTATAATGTGATCACTTGAAAATGAGGTAGGTTATTGTAGGCCTTTCCATGACCATCCTATAGCATTTGACATTTCATTGGTAGCCCCCACAAGCTCTGAGTTATGACCCTCAGAAGATCAACCTTGAAAGGCACTCAGAGCACCTTGGAGACTCTTTGGTATGAGGTGGTCATGAACAATGGAGGCTCTCCATGGCTAGAAGAAGAGTGTTACTAGGATTAATCCTCCTATCCAAACCTAATGAAACTAATAATTTGATGTCAAGATCAACGGTTTCAAAGTTATGCTGTGATACACCTATGAACTAAGGCACACTACAAGTTTTGGCATCAAGTGAAATCACTGTGGTAAATCCAAATGGAATGTAATATCTCTAAAATAAAATAGGTTATTGTATGCCTCACCATGATTGTCCTATAAAATTTGACATTTTATCAATATCCCCCATGAGCTCTGAGTTAGGACCCTTAGAAGATCAACCATGAAACACATTTAAAAGACCTTGGAGACTCTTTGGTACGGGGTGGCCTCGAACAATGGAGGCTCTCCATAGCCAAAAGAATAATGTCACTAGGATTCACCCAGCCATCCTTTCCTAATGATTCTAATGATTTGATGCAAGGATGAGTAGTTTCAAAGTTACGTAGTGATGCACCTATGAACTGAGGCAACATCAAGTTTTTGCATCGAGCAAGATCGATGTGCTGAATCCAAATGGAATGTGATCTCTCAAAAATGAGATAGGTTATTATAGGCAATTGTATGACCATACTATAGCATTCAAAATTTCATCAATATCCTACATGAGCTCTGAGTGACAAAACTCAGAAAATTAACCTTGAAACGCACTTAGAGCACCTTGGAGACTCATCAATATGGGGTGGTTGTGAACAATGGAGGCTCTCTATGGCTGGAAGAAGAGTTTCACTAGGGTTCACTTGCCCATCTATAGCTAATGATGCTGATAATTTGATGCCAAGATCATCTATTTCAAAGTTATGCTATGATGCACCTATGAACTAAGGCACACTACAATTTTTGGCATCAAGTGATATCACTGTGCCCAATCCAAACATAATGTGATCTCTCAAAAATGAGATAGATTATTTTAGCCCTAAGTATGAATTTAGCATTTCATTGATAGCCCCCATTAGCTCCAAGTTATGACTCTCAGAAGATTGACCTCGAAACCCACTTAGAGCACCTTGATGATTCTTTGGTATGGGGTGGCCATGAACAATGGAGGCTCTTCGTAGCTAGAAGAATAGTGTCACTAGGTTTCACCTACCCATTTGGAGCTAATGATATTAATGATTCGATGCTAAGATCAATAGTTTCAAAGTTACGTAATGATGCACCTATGAACTAAGGCACACTACAAGTTTTGACAACGAGAGAGATCACTATACTGAATCTAAAGAAAATGTGATCTCTCAAAAATGAGATTGGTTATTATAGGCCTGAACATGACCATCTTGTAGTATTCAAGGTTTCATCAATATCCCCATGAGCTCCAAGTTACAACCCTTGGAAGCTTGACCTTGAAATGCACTTCGAGCACCTTGTAGACTCTTTTGTATGGGGTGGCCATGAACGATGGAGGCTCTCCATAGCTAGAAGAATAGTGTCACTAGGGTTCACCCACCCATCTAGAGCTAATTACTCTGACAATTCGATGCCAAGATCAGTGATTTCAAAATTACGTAGTGATGCACCTATGAACTGAGACACACTACAAATTTTGGCATTGAGCAAGATTATTGTGTTGAATCCAAATGGAATGTGATCTCTTGAAAATGAGATAGGTTATTGTAGGGCTTAGCATGACCATCATATAGCATTTTAAATTTCATCAATATCCCTCACGAGCTCTAAGCTATGACCCTCAAAAGATTAACCTCGAAATGCACTTAGAGCACCTTGGAGACTCTTTGGTACAAGGTGGCCATGAACGATGGAGGCTCTCTAGGTCCAAAAAAAGAGTGTCACTAAGGTTCAGCTACCCATCTAGAGCTAATGAAAATGATGATTCAATGAGAAGATCAATGTATTCAAAGTTACGCTATGATGCAACTATGAACAAAGGCACACTGCAAGTTTTGGCATCAAGTGAGATAGTTGTGCTAAATCCAAATAGAATGTGATCTCTCAAAAATGAGATAGGTTATTATAGGTCTTGGCATGACCATATTATAGCATTCAACATTTTAATGATATCCATCATGAGCTCTAAGTTATGACCCTTAGAAGATCAACCTCAAAACATAGTCAGAGGACCTTGGAGACTCTTCGACATGGTGTCGCCGCAAATGATGGAGGATATCTAAGGCCAAAAGAATAGTGTCACTAGGGTTAACCTTCCCATTTAGAGCTAATGATGCTAATGATTTGATGCCAAGATCAACAATTTTGAAGTTACATAGTGATGCACCTATGAACTGAGACACACTACAAGTTTTTGCATCGAGCAAGATCACTATGCCAAATTCAAATGGAATGTGATCTCTCAAAAATGAGATAGGTTATTGTAGGCCATAATATGATCATCTTGTAGCATTCAACATTTAATCGATAGCCCCCGTGAGCTTTGAGTTATGAAAATAAAAAAATTGACCCTAAAATGCACTCAGAGCACCTTGGAAGCTCTTTGGTATGGTGTGGCCATGAATGATGGAGGCTCTTTGTAGATAGAAGAAGAGTGTCACTAGGGTTCACTCACCCATATGGAGCTAATGACACTGATGGTTTGAAGCCAAGATTAGTGGTTTCAAAGTTATGTTGTGATGCACCTATGAACTGAGGCACACTATAAATTTTTGCATCGAGCGAGATCATTGTGCTGAATCCAAAAAGAATGTGCTATCTCAAAAATGAGATAGTTTATTATAGGCTTTAGCATGACTATCCTATATATTTTTACATTTCATCAATATCCCCCACGAGCTTTGAGTTATGACCCTTAGAAGATCAACCTCAAAATGCACTTAGGGCGCCTTGGAAACTCTTCGATACTGTCATGTCCCCAATTTTTTGGTGACAGTTCGATTTAATTAATTTAATTAATGGTTGTCCAAGGATGACTAATTAGTTATTTTAATTAAATAAATAAATATTAAAAGATGACCTTGTATTTAATAAAGTGACTTGGAAAATATTTAATAAAGTCACTTGAGGGATAAGATCAAAAAATGTTCTAGAAGTCTCTGGAGAGGATGGAGAGAAAAGAATAAATAGGCACCCCGGGGCTCCATTCGAATGAGGCAGTTGATTATCTCTCTTTGTGTTTCAGATTGTGATTCAATCACGGGTGCATTGTGGAACCTAGGGTTTCTACAATTGTCACAGTTGGCCATTGAGAATGAAAACTCTCAATTTGTACGCAATTTTGAGGGTGTGAAATATCATCTGAATTATTGCAGATTGGAGGTGACATTCAGTCATTTCATTAGGGTGATTAATTGCGGCTTAAGGCCAATTTGTAGTTTTGTTCATTGAAGGATTTGATTCAGATCCATCGGTTCTGAATGTTCAAATAAACAGATTGAAGACCAAGATGGAAGCTAGGCGATGATGGAGTTAAGGAAGCAGCTGAGTTTGAAGAATATCGAGAGATAGCTTATGAATTTTCAAAACAGAGATCACCATTAACGGATTGGGAAGCATATCTCAACTTCACTCCATAGTTATTCACGACTCAGGGCACAGTGTTTAATATTAGACGGATCATATTAACTCACCCACAATATCCTGCAGGTTGCAAGTAATATTGATTTGTATTAATGGTGAAGCACTTAAGGTCATTTGCTTCATAGTTATAGCAGGGGTCGGGTGTATTATTCTGGTTTAAAGATAGTAATCGACCACTCATGGTCCACGGCAGACATTCATTGTTGGCATCATGTGTCGTTATTCTATGGTAGAACAGTATTTTGTATGTGTATCGAGCAGTGTACATCCGATATAAATCGAGCAGTATATCTCTTTAACAGTAGGCTGCGCGAGGATCTCCTGATAGAGGTGTGATGATTAACAAGTTTGTCAATAATATAAGACACCGAGCGAGCAGACAGGAATAGATCGCACAAGGTATTGAATATGGGCATATGCAGCGACAGTTTCTATATCTGAGGTAGAAAGTATGGATTCCTTGCGATCCCTCCTCCCACTTGTTCTAATGAACTCGATGCAGAAGAGCCATATCATAAGCCGCATGTGTATTACTTGTTGCAAAGAGAAGGTCAGTTTTTTCCCATGTATGTAAAAAAACACAATGCGTGTGCAAAATTTTTGGCAAAATCCCAACATGCAGAGTAACTCAAACTTGGCACTGGGATCGTGGTCGACAGTAAAGTAAAAACCGATATATGTGGCTAAAAACCTTGAATATGGAATGCCAGGCATTAAATAGAGACAGATGTACGTGGGAGAGCCGTGGCCTTTGGAATAAATGAGTTCAAAAGTCAAAGACCACATTTCATGTATTCAAAAGGTGAGGGAAACATCGAAGGCCGATCTCTTTCAAAGAAAAGGAAGCATCGCAAATGTTTGAGAGAATGTCAAGTTCGGCACATGTATAGGGAAACTCCATTGGAAAGCTTCTTGTACAATCATTTTTCATAGCTTCTGCACATGAATTCATAGCTATGACCGGATGCATTTTGTGGGTGTAGTTAAAATGCGGTGATCTATGGGGTACAAAGCGTTGAAGGTGGATGTGGAGAAGACGCATGTAAAATTGTTTGATGAAATGGCATCATTTGGTAGGATGTTGCCGATATAAAAGATAGATTAAATATGCCCACGAACGGTTGCTCAGTTCTAACGGTCACGCTCTTTCTTGAATCGGTTAATGTAAGATTCAAAACAATGGCATTTATAAGGACAACAGGGCCAATTTTTCTGATTTTTTAACTGCATGTAGCTGGCATAACTTTTTCAGTAAGGACAGAGCTTGTTGACTAATTGTTTGATGAAATGTCAAACCTTTGAAGTGTTAAGTTTGGGTGTAAAAAGGAGCAATAATCCTATCAGGGTTATTTCAGTGGTATCAGAGCGGTTTTCTTGCCATCCTGTGGGGTGAGAACCGACTTACATGAGTGATCAGCACTCTACTTCAACCAAGATGGACAGGTACAACACAAAGTCTCCAAGGACACAAACTCGGACAAGTAATAGACATAGTATGCAGAGTCGGAAATGTGGAAAGGAGGACTATTCAGGTATTCAGGATGAGCTCAGAAAGATCAAACATAACATGTCTGAACTGTTGGTTAAACACCACCGTATGCTTGACAGGCTGTCCGTCCCAGCTAAGGTGAGTAAATCAACTGGATTTCATTTTGGCGAATCTTCTCACGAAGCGTTGACAGATACAATGAGAGATGTTACGATGAACCTTAATGAGGAGTTCGAGAAACAGGTGTGCAATCAGCTAGAGGTTTCAGTTCAGCCTCGGGAAGAAGCGGTGAAGGACATTACTCTAATGGATAGTAACTGTCAACTTGACACTCAAGTTGAGACAGTTGAATACAAGTTTCCCAAAGGTGATGTCTCAGGTAGTTTGGTTCCGACAATCAATGATTACAGTGAAGTGAGTTCAGATGATGATGAAGATGTCATTGTGCATGGCGATGAGATACCTGGTGGAAATGAGCAGACATTGAGCATTAATGATTTTTCTGACAGAGAGTACCAGGCTCAGTTAGAAGCTTCGTCACATGAGGATGAAATTGGTGATACTTCACATGATTTGTCCAGCCAGCTGAACGTAAGCAAAGATAGTATTGTGGCTTCTTTATCCCATCATGACAGGATGTGGGAGATGTTAGAAGAGTACATCCAGATGATTCAGTTACAAGGAAGACATAAGGGAGTTCAGGCAAATTCTTCTTGTTGTGACTTACATGCAATTGGTGAAGGAATGGGGACGACGAAGCTGAGCTATTTACATCTTCTATCAGATCATGACCATCTTCTAAGCCTTGCCAAAGACTATTCAGACACCTTAAGGAGGAAGGAGGAGGAAGTTGTCAAGATTTCTTGCGAGCTTGAGGACACTCGAGCAACTTTGGCATTACAGGACTGGGAGAGACATGGGAATGAACATGACATGGAGCTGAGTTCATCTTGCACTCAACTTTCTACATTTGACGGATCATATATGGTAGCTGATAATGCTACGAGTTCATCTTGCATTCACATCTAGGATACAAGGACAATGGCAGTCAGGTATGTGAAGTTAACTGGTATTGGTCACATTACTCAGGTAAGTAGTTTGCTTGAGTTACCAGTTGTTTCTTGCATATGGATTCGGGAATGTTTCAGCAGCATTTGGGATTCAGTCAACCGAAGATCTTTAGCACTTTATGATAGCCATGATTGTTTGAGTACTATCATGGATTTGATTAGCAGAATATACGGTGTTATCTTTCCTTGTGCCAGCAGAACATCCGAAGTTGGTATTAGTTTTTATGCACCGTTGTTGGGTTTGGTTCATATTTCCAGTCGACCATCCTTGCTGAAAGGTGTTGAAGGTTTTTCATATTTGGAAGCATGTACAGATGAGTCCCAGGATCGTTTTGACCTTGATGACATCCGGGAGAATGAAGTGAAAAGTTTTGAAGATTCAGCTTCCTTGACAGTTTCTCTAGGTACAGAAGAGCTTGATAGCAGAACTACAGATTTTGACACTTTGGATGTTGATATGAGTTTTGAAGTTGATTCGCAAAATATGGATGGTAATAATCTAGAAACCAGTATCTCTGAAGATACTCCTTTAGGCAATACGTCAGAGGGAGTTTATAGAAGACAGTCTAGCCAGAGCCATCATGTGGTTAGCCAGTTGAAAGTTAGTGAGCAAGACATTGCTATTGCTTGTGAGCATTTTGATACTGCTCGTCATTTGTTGGCCATTACTGGTTGGGGTACAGCTATGATAGATGAGTCCAGCGGTGGTTACTTTTCTTTGGCAGAGTTTCATGCCTTGCGTGAAGCTGTTCGGATTTTAAAGCAAGATTATTTACGATTGGTAGCCGACCGTGATCACTTGGTTGAGTGGGGGAGTACAGCATATGAGGCCCTCTTGGATCGTGAAGAGGAGGTGAGTGAGCTTTCCCAAGAGCTCATAGCGACTACTGAGGCATTAGAGGACACACAACAGGATCTACAGAAGTCGCAGTTTCAGTTGAAGGAGGTGACCGTGGAGTTGGAGCATTTGCGGTCAAAACTAGCCCCAGACCCAATTCATTTGACTACTGAGGTAGATGACGGTAAGTACACTCCTACAGTTGCTTTTGAGGAGCTTATTGTTGGGACTGACACACATGTTCAGGGTTTGGAAGAAGTTGGTCTTAATGAGTTTGGGATACCGGTAGAGTCAAGTTTTCAGATTGATTCTTCTCAGATAGTTGATAGTGTGGTACAGTTGAATATGCCACCCTTACAGGAGGACCAGTTGTGGTGTAAAGGGGAGTATGTTAATGCTTCCTCGTATAATTTTTACTGCACTAAACCGTTCATGGAGTATTTTTTGGATAGTGCATGTGTTCATTTGGACCCACATAAAGTGACAGAAGGTGTTCTCATCCAAGATACTAGTGTTATTTGCAAATTGGTTGAGAAGATTATAGGGGTCCTTTCTACTATGCTACCTCATAGGGATCTCGAGGAAGGGTTTGTTGAGCAGAATGCATGGGATCCTAGCCAGCCTACAGTCACTCGGAGTCAGAAAATGGAGCCATCTGTTGATTCCCAGTTCAGTGATGATGAGCCAGCAGCAGAGTTTGGAGGTTCTTACCGGCATTATATGGTAGGGTACGATCATCATTTTTCTTTTGACACAGAGATAGAAGATTTTATTTCACGCAGATGTAGATTGGCTCCAGTTTCTTATCATCCATTAGGGGATAGATTGGCACCATCTTTTGAAAATATTGGTAGTAGCAAGTTACTCAGCCTGCAGCATCAACACACTCGGAGCAGTTTTTCAGAGATTGGATTTGATGGCAATGATTCAGGTACCTATGGCTATTGTCATATCTACAGTGCAGTTGGGTGCAGGTGTCTTTTTGATAGGGGCTTGAGTTTTGATAGAGTTGATGTTTCAGTTGGCTTGAGTTCCGCAGAATGGTTTCTTCTACTGACATCTACAGTTGGTTTACAGATGATTTCATCAGAGTTGTCAGTTGTTTGGATGTTGAGTACAGTTTCTCAGCTACTGGTATTGATGATTTCTCCACGGGAGTATGATGAGGATTGGGATGATACACAGATTTACATTTGGGACCCAGGCATACTGATTGGTTCATGGTTCAGCAATTGCTTGGGGACAAGCAATTTCAGGAAGGGCGGACTGTCATGTCCCCAATTTTTTGGTGACAGTTCGATTTAATTAATTTAATTAATGGTTGTCCAAGGACGACTAATTAGTTATTTTAATTAAATAAATAAATATTAAAAGATGACCTTGTATTTAATAAAGTGACTTGGAAAATATTTAATAAAGTCACTTGAGGGATAAGATCAAAAAATGTTCTAGAAGTCTCTGGAGAGGATGGAGAGAAAAGAATAAATAGGCACCCCGGGGCTCCATTCGAATGAGGCAGTTGATTATCTCTCTTTGTGTTTCAGATTGTGATTCAATCACGGGTGCATTGTGGAACCTAGGGTTTCTACAATTGTCACAGTTGGCCATTGAGAACGAAAACTCTCAATTGGTACGCAATTTTGAGGGTGCGAAATATCATCTGAATTATTGCAGATTGGAGGTGACATTCAGTCATTTCATCAGGGTGATTAATTGCGGCTTAAGGCCAATTTGTAGTTTTGTTCATTGAAGGATTTGATTCAGATCCATCGGTTCTGAATGTTCAAATAAACAGATTGAAGACCAAGATGGAAGCTAGGCGATGATGGAGTTAAGAAAGCAGCTGAGTTTGAAGAATATCGAGAGATAGCTTATGAATTTTCAAAACAGAGATCACCATTAACGGATTGGGAAGCATATCTCAACTTCACTCCATAGTTATTCACGACTCAGGGCACAGTGTTTAATATTAGACGGATCATATTAACTCACCCACAATATCCTGCAGGTTGCAAGTAATATTGATTTGTATTAATGGTGAAGCACTTAAGGTCATTCGCTTCATAGTTATAGCAGGGGTCGGGTGTATTATTCTGGTTTAAAGATAGTAATCGACCACTCATGGTCCACGGCAGACATTCATTGTTGGCATCATGTGTCGTTATTCTGTGGTAGAACAGTATTTTGTATGTGTATCGAGCAGTGTACATCCGATATAAATTGAGCAGTATATCTCTTTAACAGTAGGCTGCGCGAGGATCTCCTGACAGAGGTGTGATGATTAATAGCAAGTTTGTCAATAATATAAGACACCGAGCGAGCAGACAGGAATAGATCGCACAAGGTATTGAATATGGGCATATGCAGCGACAGTTTCTATATCTGAGGTAGAAAGTATGGATTCCTTGCGATCCCTCCTCCCACTTGTTCTAATGAACTCGATGCAGAAGAGCCATATCATAAGCCGCATGTGTATTACTTGTTGCAAAGAGAAGGTCGGTTTTTTCCCATGTATGTAAAAAAACACAATGCGTGCGCAAAATTTTTGGCAAAATACCAACATGCAGAGTAACTGCAACTTGGCACTGGGATCGTGGTCGACAGTAAAGTAAAAACCGATATATGTGGCTAAAAACCTCGAATATGGAATGCCAGGCATTAAATAGAGACAGATGTACGTGGGAGAGCCGTGGTCTTTGGAATAAATGAGTTCAAAAGTCAAAGACCACATTTCATGTATTCAAAAGGTGAGGGAAACATCGAAGGCCGATCTCTTTCAAAGAAAAGGAAGCACCGCAAATGTTTGAGAGAATGTCAAGTTCGGCACATGTATAGGGCAACTCCATTGGAAAGCTTCTTGTACAATCATTTGTCATAGCTTCTGCACATGAATTCATAGCTATAACCGGATGCATTTTGTGGGTGTAGTTAAAATGTGGTGATCTATGGGGTACAAAGCGTTGAAGGTGGACGTGGAGAAGACGCATGTAAAATTGTTTGATGAAATGGGATCGTTTGGTAGGATGTTGCCGATATAAAAGATAGATTAAATATGCCCACGAACGGTTGCTCAGTTCTAACGGTCACGCTCTTTCTTGAATCAATTAATGTAAGATTCAAAACAATGGCATTTATAAGGACAACAGGGCCAATTTTTCTGATTTTTTAACTGCATGTAGCTGGCATAACTTTTTCAGTAAGGACAGAGCTTGTTGACTAATTGTTTGACGAAATGTCAAACCTTTGAAGTGTTAAGTTTGGGTGTAAAAAGGAGCAATAATCCTATCAGGGTTATTTCAGGTACGGGGTGGCTACGAATGATGAAGGCTCTTCGTGGCCAAAACAATAGTGTTACTAGGGTTCACCCACCCATCCAAATAAAATAACACTAATGATTCAATGTTAAAATTGATGATTTCAAATTACATAGTGATGCACCTATGAACTAAGCCACATTACAAGTTTTGGCATCGAGAGAGACCATTGTGCCCAATCGAAACAAAAAATAATCTCTAAAAAATGAGATAGGTTATTGTAGGCATTGGCATGACCATCCTATAGCATTTGATGTCTCAACTATAATGCCCATGAGCTTTGAGTTATGACCCTCGAAAGATCAACCTTGAAACACACTTAGAGCACCTTGGAGACTTTTCAATACATAGTGGCTGCGAATGATGGAGGCTCTCCATGACTGGAAGAAGAGTTTTTATAGTTCACCCACCCATTTGGAGCTAATGATACTAACGATTCGATGCTAAGATTAGTGGTTTCAAAGTTATACTATGATGCACCTATGAACTAAGGCACACTGCAAGTTTTTCCATTGATCAAGATCGTTGTACTGAATCCAAACGAATGTGATCTCTCAAAAATAAGATAGGTTATTGTAGGGCTTGGAATGATCATCTTGTAGAATTCAAGGTTTCATCAATATCCCCGATGAGCTCTAAGTTACAACCCTCCAAAGATCAACCTTGAAATTCTCTTAGAGTACCTTAAAGATTCTTTGATAGAGGTTGATTGTGAATGGTGGAGACTCTCTATGGCTAGTAGAATGATGTCACTAGGGTTCACCTACCCACTTGGAGCTAATGAAACTAATTATTTGATGCCAAAATTAGTGGTTTCAAAGTTATGTAGTGATGCACCTATGAATTCAAATACACTACGAGTTTTGGCATCGAGCAAGATCAGTGTGCTGAATCCAAACAAAATGTGATCTCTCAAAAATGAGATAGGTTATTGTAGGCATTCACATTACCATCTTGTAGCATTCAATGTTTCATCAATAGCCCTCATGAGATTCAATTTATGACCCTTAAAAGATCAACCTTGAAATGCACTCAGAGCACCTTGGAGACTCTTCGGTGGGTGATCCCACAATAATGGATTCCACTTTTTGATCAATTTTGACACTAAAATCAATATTTTTGCAACAAACATCACATTCAAGTGACTATATCTCCAAAACTATAAATAATTTCAAGATGACATAAACTAGTTATTTTGAGTACTTTGTTCCCACTTCGTAACAATATTTTTTAATCTAAAAAAACAAAAAAAATTATGTCAATTTTTTTTATCTCCTCTAAAAAGTGGTACATAATAAAATTCAATATTTTTAAAGAGTGACAGTCCATTTGACACACATAACTTTTTTTTTATAGAAATGATAATGAAGTAATTCTTTTGGCATTAGATTTGTAACATCAATATCATGCATTTGGTTTGATTTATTTTGGTTGAATATTGTATAGTTTATGAAGTTTTCAAGTGACACGAATTGTAATTTAGACATACGTTCTGTTTGACACAGATAATTTGAAGTCAATTTATCATAAACCTAAAAAAAAAATGAATAGAAAGGTATCTCAATAAGCTAGTTCCTACATATTTTTCAAAAAAATTTGACCTGATTTACTAATTTTCTCGAGTTGTCAAAATTGGTTGATGTTTAATCGGTAATGAACCTATAATGAGTTCAACTCATATTTGAATGTCTTAATGACTAAAATATGTATTACAATTATAGTCATTGGAAAGCTTGCTCTGAATAGCACATTTTGACATTTTTTATTTTATAGTAGGAGATCATTCTCCTACAATTATGGGAGTCAAAAGAGCAAAAAAATAAATAAATAAATGAAAAAAGGTTTAAAATTTTCCTAATTTTACGCGTTCGCCTGAACATAGCATTCACACAAACATATTCGCATGAACCCATGTTCACGTGAACATGCCCATTAAAATTTCACGGTCGCTGGGAAATTTAAAGGGTTAGTTCGGGCGAACATGCCTAGATCTAATGTGTTCGTGCGAATAGTCAAAAAACCTTAAAAAGATCAATTTGTAAAGCTATTTTCCATCAACCTGGTAGCGCATTGCCTGTCTTTGCCACGTTCGCAGAAGTCAAATAGAAGGCAAGTGAGAGATTTCTCAATATCTGCAAATTAATGTTCTTCCTATCTTCATTCACGCTTCCATCAATATTTCCTATCTTCTTTCACAAATTGGTAAAAAAAATTTACATCTAAATTATTTATTTATTTCTTTCATTAGTGAAGTTGTTTAATAGATGCATTGAAGTTAAATTAAAAATTAGTAACACATTCATGGTGTTAAGAAATGTATATTCTTATTGGTTTTTTCATTTTTTAAAATATTGAATTTGTTAAAAAAAAATTGAACATCTAAATTATTTATTTCTTTCTTTCATTAGTGAAGTTGTTTAAAGGATACATTGAAGTTAAACAGATTCAAACTAGATACTTTTAAAGTGTGGTTACATGTTAGTTTTACTTATCTCACTTTAATTATCTTAGTAGTTACATTCAACTGAATTTTTTAATTTACAACTTGAATTAATGAAAATTATTTTATTTTATTTTCAAATTGAATTCATTCAACTGCACCCAACTAGGCCCCAACTGCGTCATTGATGCAATTTACACTGTCTGGGCACACTTGGGGGTGTTCTGAGCCATTTTGGCCTTCTAGGGTGTCATTTGCTCTATTAGAGCACACCTGGTTCACAGTGAGCACATACATAACACATAATCTACATATAAGGTTCTCATTTCCTTCTAGAACATAGATTAGATAATTTTGTGTTACTAATGGTCTCCTTGCAGCATGTGACAATCATGGGATGAAGACATGATCATAACAAACTACTAATGCTTGCTTTGCAGGATGTTGTCGAAGACCATTGTGTGTTTGTCAAAACCATGTGTGTGGATTTATTAGATTAAATAACACTTCATTTAGTGCTTAAAATGAACTTTTCATTTTCTGCCTAGCATGTCTATAGTGTTTAAATCCCTAGGAGTTGCATTGGACGTATCCTCTCCCCTCGCCATTCATGAATCTTGGGTTAAGATAAATCCATGTAACTTCTATAGGAGACCTGCCTTGGACCAAGATACTCGATATTGGGTATGCTAGGGGATGACCTCAGAGCGGTAATAGTCCAAAAGCCAGGTCAACATTCCAGCCGCTATATAAAACTTGATTACAACAAAAGTCGTGTCAACGATATTGCTGAGTGATAGCTCTCCTCTAGTACCCTTGTCGTGCATCAAACCTTGATTCTCGGGGCTGGGAGACCTTCTAAGGAATTTTATCACTCACTTGCTGAACGAAATACCCTTACTAAAAACCATGTTTTAGTGCCCAAAATCCTTTCTATCCATTTTCTGAAGGGGTCACCCATGCCGGTGAAGACATCCTACATTCTCACAGTCCTTAGTAGAGACAACAATCCCCTGGGAAGTCATACCCCTTGGGAAGTGGATCTTGGTAGCCCCAAGAAGTGAGTGCACTATAAGGGGAAGCCTATGGTGCCAAGGTCCTAAGTTGTCCACTCTAGGTAAGTGCGGCTGAACTTTGGTTCAAGTAGGAATTTAGTGGATATAGTGCTAGAGCCTAGGTTGTGGTGTGACTATTCACTTTTAACACTAGCTATTCTTGTCTTAATGTGTCTTGTGTGTGTGTAAAACATAATCAAGATAAAAGCCAACATTCAAATTTACACCTTGGAAACTTGCAAAACCTTGTCAAAACATCAGCAATTGTCAAAACCTTGTCAAAACATCACAAACTTTGGTTCAATACATTCAAACCTTGGAAAACATGGCAACTTGTGCTCCTAAACGTGCTTGGCAAAACATAGATTTCACTCTTGCATAGCATCCACTTGCATTCTCCATAGTTTGAGCCTCATACTTGCATCATATAGACTTCATATTGCACCTTTTTAGTATCCCTCATATTTACATTGCAATCATTAGCATTTAAGCTTGCATCCTTTGCATTTCACCTCCAAAATCATCACTTTGCATCTTCCATCTTACATCTTTGCATACCCAACCCTCATCTTGACCACTTTAACCACCATTCTAGATGTCCTACACATCATTTTGAGCATTCATTCTAGTCTCAGCATTGTCCTCTCCTATTTACCTCATTGTGGCATCAATCTAGAAAATATAGCTCTTAGAATTGCCTTAGTTTCAACCCATCTTCCCAACTGTGCTCCAAAACTACCAACTACGCCCTTCTAAGCCCCAATTACACCATGTTTATAGTTGGTACTGTCTAAGCACACTTGGTAGTCTGAGAACCTAGTTTGGGCTTCCAGACAACATTTTGAGGCTTTAGAAGTGTCATTAGGTACCTAGATAGGTCCCCTTGCATCAGCATGCCCTGATCTACATTCTACCCATCCTAGTCTTCATTTTCTTCACTTAGGACATCATTACTTAGGTCATAAACTCTATTCTACATCTCCCAACCCATCATACCATCAACCCTAGCACCTTAGCTTCCTAGCATATCAAATTGGCGACCATACCATTTTGAATCAGTAGACATTCATCCTAGCTTCCCAACTGTGCCCAGAAACTAGCAACTATGCCCTTCTGAGCCCCAATTGCACCATGGGAATATTTGGTACTATAGGAGTGCACTTGGTACTTCCAAAATACATTTAGGCACCTGCATGACCATTTTGGGCCTCCAAACTGCACTTTAGGACCCCAAAACTGCACTAGAAGCCTTTGCACCTCCTCATTTTGCACTTGACCCAAAATCGCATCTTGCACCCAAAATCTCATTTTGCACCTTAGGCCCTTTGCATATGACATATCCACTCAACATCATCACCATTTTGAGTCACTTGAACACCATTTTGAACTTCAAAACCTTTGAACTTAGTCAAAAATCTAAACAAAAGCATGAACTCTAGAGTATTACATTGTGTCAACCGATGATGGATCTTGATCATGGTCATTTTATCATTTTCTTTGGTCAAATGCTACCTATGTCAAGGTAGATTTGGCTTTTTCATTTTGATCTTATCTCTTTTTGTCATTTTTTTGGTCAAGATCCAAAGTCTATTGTCATAATGTTAAACTCTTAGGTTAATACCTTGTAAAGATTTCACCTAAGTTTAAAAAACCTTACGTATACTGAGCTATCATTAGCATAATCATATTCCTAAATATCATTTTTTACTTACTCTAGTGGTATATCCCCCTCATATTGCATTGTTCAAACCCTAGCACATCATTTTCACTATCAAACCCTATCAAATTTTTCATCAACCAACTTGTCTTCTTGATCACCTATCCTCATTTTGCATAGCCTAAACGTCATTATAAACCCTAGGAAACCATCCCTTGCATAGTCCACTTTGCATACACCTACCTTTATCATCCTTACCAAGTCCAAAACATAACCCTAATCTTCATTTTGTATATCATAATATTCATCTTGCATATCATAATATTCATCTTGCATACCTTCAAAATGACACCTTGCATTTGCACTTGCATAACATCCCTAGGACATTTTCACTTTGCATATCAAAACCCTAGGTCATTTAGCATTTCCTCACATTGCATAACATCCCTAAACACTTAAAAACTCCAAAAACACTCATATCTTGCATACCCACAGCTTAGTTATCAAGTTTTGACCTATTTTACCAACTACAACCCTGTTTTACCAACTGCACACTTCATGGGCATAGTTGGTAGTTTCAGGGCCCACTTGGTAGTTTTAGGGTGCACTTGGTAATTAGGTGTTTCATTCTAGGTTCTAGAACCCTAATATGCACTTCTACACCTTGCATTGCATCCCAAGACCTTATGAAACACTCTAAATCACTCAAAACACTCAAAATTTGCATTTTAGGCAACTTTGGAGCTACATCATTTGGAGAAGAAAGAAGGACATGGGAGCTACAAATGAAAGAGGAGGTTTCTTACCTTGTGTTTTTTTCTTTTGATTAGTTTGGCTTTCATGGTAGACTAGTGGGTGCTAATGTCTGTTGATTGAGTTTTGTGATTTCTCATAGTATGTTATGCATTTAACCCATTTTTCTAGTCCTACAATAAGAACGAAAAAATTAAAGAGACAAAACAATTATATATTTTATAAGAAAGAAAAATTTATTTTTTAGGAGAAATATTCTAGTATTCATACCATGTTATTTGTTTTTGGTTCAATGATGGCTTAAGAAGGATTTGGTGCTTTGCCACTTGTAAAGAATGTGACTCATAGATTTTAGTCATATAATGAAGAATATTTATGCCTTGTTGCAGATGACAACATTCTATTTCTTTCTGTCAAACAATTTAAAAGTACTGACAGCGACAGACAAATCCATACAGTGATTTTTTTTGTCTGGTTATTGCGCGAAATTTATCTTGAGGCAAGGGATAAAAATTTTTTTTCTCTAAATTTTATAATGGGAAACAAGAAAGGAAGACCAAAAAAATATGCAAGGGAAGGATCTGATGAAGTAGAAAAAAGAAATATTTAGAAGACTGCGGCACATTATCATTGAATTAAACAAGGTGAAGGAAATGTTGAAGAAGGCTCAACAGAAGTAGAAGCAGTGCATATGGGAGAGAGGTCAGGAACACTCCCTATAGAATCTCAAATAATGAATGTTGAAGAAAGCTAAAGATCACTCCCTATAGAGGTTCAAATAATAGAAGTTAGAGAAGGGTCAGAATCTTTCCCTGTAGAATCTCAAACAATGGATGTTGGAGAAGGCTCAAGATCGGTCCCTGTAGAAATCCCAGTAACAAAAGTAAGAGAAGGGTCAGGATCAGGTGTAGGAATTTCCCAATCTATAAAGAATAGTATTTCTCATAAGAATTTAGATCATTTCCTTAAAATGGATGTGGATAAATTGAGAAAACTTGCAGCTAGTGTTCACTCATTAAGTTTGTCTAAGAAAAGGTCAATGAATAAGAATATAAGAGAAATTATGACTCAATTTGATAACATTGAAACACTTGAACATGCTTAGTTGCTTTCACATTTTCTTACACAAAAGAAGTTGTAAGAGGCATTGAAATTGTTAGGTGTAGAAAGAACATCAAAAAAGAGAATATTTTCTAACATGCAAACTGATCTAATTGAAAATGTTAAACAAGGTTTGAGAAACATAGGAAAACACTCTTGAACTAAAGATAAGTCCACGGCAAGAAAAGTGATGTTGATGTCTATTGTAAGTAAGAATATGACCCAAAATAGACAAATATCTTCAATTTCGTTTGAAATAGGTTTTAGTAGGAAAATAATGAGACAATATGTTAAGAGAAGATTAATTGTGGATGACAGCACTATGAAGGTCAATTAGGCAATAATGTCTAGAGCACCTCATTTTGATAGGATTGAAGAGTTATTAAAAAATTTAGTCATATCATTTTGGATTGATAACACTCATCCTTCATCAAATAGTAGAGATGTTATCAGGCATAGGATTGCACCTGGTCAATATGAATATCATACAAAACATTGGTTGGACACAACACAACATGATCGTAATGTAAAAGTTGGGCAAACATTGTTTGAAAAATTGAAACCATACTTTGTGAGGTCAAACAAAGTGTTTGAAACATGTTGTTTTCATCATCATATTGAGTTTGATCTCCACTATCAGGTATTTCGAAAGTTTGTAGAAGACACATATGGTTTTCATGTTGCTCCTCCTATTAGGAGAAGTGAATTTATATCATCCATTTTGTGTGACATCATAGATGATCTAGGTGGTCAAATAAATTGCATCAAAGAATTATGTGAAACATGTGGTGAATTGGCTCTATTTCCTTTGAAAACTAAAAATATTGATGTAACAAAAATATTGAATTGCAAAAGTTAAAATTATGTCAAGAATGAAACAAAGTTGAAGAGGAGTTTCCTGTTCTAACATTTATGGACAGATTTAAAAAAATGATTCAACCTTATATTCGTCATGCATTTTTTGAAAAGTGGCAAGCACAATAGTTTCAAAATTTGATAGATAATTTCGCACTTGGAACAATTGTATCAGTTGTTGATTTTACAGAGAACTATTCCTTTGTTCATGAGAAAGAAATTCAATCAGATTATTACTTTAATAAGAAGGTCACTATTATGGTACATGTTTGTTATAGACATGCACATTTAGATTTGGATGGTGTTTAGAGTAGAGTTCAAGCACGAGTAATTATAAAGGAATATCATTTCTATATAAGTGATGATAAAGAACATGACATTCACTATGTAGAACATTGCTTCAATATGTTCTTTTCTTATTTGAAAGAAAGAAACATAAATGTTGATAAACATTATGTTTGGTCTGATGGATGTGCCACATAGTTTAAATCATCTAGACCATTTTATGCATTGTGTAGATATCATCGAAATGAGAATATAAAACACATTGGGAATTTTTTTGAGAGTGGCCATGGAAAAGGTGAACATGACTGTGATGGAGCTTGCATCAAACGTGCTTTGCAAAAGTATCAAATGAATTATAAGGGAGTTTGTGTAAATGATGCACATGATGTTGTTGAATGGTGTAAGACTCATTTTGCATTAGATGAGGTTGGGAAATCATCAACCACAAGTCGATAGGTACCATGTAGAGTCTTTTGGGAGATAATTGGTATGGATGTGTACGTCTATTTAACTTTTATGCAATTAAGTTATAAAATTTTATTGTTAAGTTTTTTTTTTCAATTCATTGAATTTTAAATTCAATTTTTCTATATTTGCAATTTAATTCAAACTTTCAGGTGTTAATAGAAAAAACATGCATGGTTGCAAGAGGATAGAAAAGACACGTTCCTTACATTCATTCATGAGTACAGATAATTGCAATTGGACATTGAAGACAAGAGAATACTCATGTTTTTGTGACAGTTGCATTGATGAAGACTATGAAGAATGCATCAATCAAACACATGGATATATAGGTGCATGGATTTCGGTACCACTTGATGTTATCGATATATTTGATAAAGATAATGAAAATTTTGATGATATTCCATTGATTTCTGATAATTATAATCATATCTTTGGATTGGTAAAAGTGGGTGAGTATCATAAAAATTAATCTCAACTTGTTAATTAATTATCAATTGATTTCAACTGTGTTATATATATTGTACACATACATTCATGTATACTTGTTATGCAAGAGATGTCTTTGCAGTGATTGCTAAGCCTGAAAATCATGAAGGTGTCAGTAATTATTTATTGTGATGTACTGTAGAGAGGACAAAGTTATATGATCCTGAAGAAAGTGATGGAATGTTGTTCCCCATAGGTAAATTATACATATACATGTATGCACATACATATTTAAATAAATAAATATATATCTAGGTAACTCTATATCTATCAAATTTTAAAATACTTAAATTTGTGGTGCAGGTTCTATTCTGGTAGAGGGAACATATTTGAAGCAAGACAAAATAATCCAACATGGAATACACTTTGTTGATTATCAACCTAACAACAAGGGTTTACAATACAACCACATGGTCATTGCTACCAGGCTTTGTCTACATCCAATCAAACTTAAGCATGTACATTGCAAGTGGAGACTAGATAGTGAAGATCATTAAAGATATTACATGTTATAAGTGTACATCATGGTTGATTAGACCTTTGAGATTTATTTAATAATAATCTGAATATCAACTTTGATGAAATGTGTTTTTAATTGTATGATCATAGTCTTAGTTATCATTAATTTATTAAAAAATTATAATATTAATTGTACTATGGATGAATTTAATAATTTAACAACAAGTAATATTTAAATACACTATAAGTTAGTTCAAACTTACACAATTTCATTATCTATAGATATATATCAAAAATAATTTAGTATCAACTTCTTTTCAAACTATTGAATTTCATCTTGAATTAAATTTTTTTTGAATTGTACGATCATAAGTTCTTAATTATCATTAGTTTATCAAAAAACTATATAATTTAATAATTTAAATTAATTGTACCACATGGATGAATTTAATAATTTAATAACTTGATATAAATAGGCTTTAAGTTAGTTCAAACTTACACAATCATTATCTATAGATTTATATCAAAAATAATTTAATATCTTACAATTCTTAAATATCAACTTCTTTTCAAACTATTGAATTTCATCTTGAATTAAATGTGTTTTTAATTGTATGATCATAAGTTCTTAATTATCAAATTTAGTTTATTAAAAAACTATATAAGTTAATAATTTAAATTAATTGTACCATGGATGAATTTAATAATTTAAATTCATTTATCAACTTTTTTTCAAACTAGATTGAATTTCATAAGTGAAAATTAAACATGTGTTTTTAAAATTGTAAGATTATAAGTTCATAGTTATCATTTAGGTTAGTTTATTAAAAAACTATATATTTTAATGTTACTTTATTACATCTACGGTCATGTACTCTTAAATTTTAAATTAGTTTAAATTAATATGTTTTATTAATATTATATTTTGTAAAAGTTTTCTAAAATAATGTATTGGCTTACCTAATTAACATATTTTTATCCACATAAAACTAATATTTATCTTTAGCAGGTTAGTAATTGATAATTTAAGAAATATGTATCTTTCTAACTTCCTACTAATTGATAATTGATATACGTGTACACACGTCTCAAGATCATGTTCTATAGCTATAACACAAAAAAAAAACACATATATACACATATACACATCTCAAGAATAAACATCTATAGATCTAATATATCTCTATGTATCTAAAATGCAAATTGTAAATCTCGAATAAATACACATATGTAGCAAAATATAAAAAGTCATGTATACGTTCATGTGATGGTATCTAGCTATTGAAATACTCAACAATCAAATAAATAGTGAAAGTACATGTATGTCATCAAGGAACTAAAATACACATGTGTACATGTAAACTAGACCTCCAATATATAAATGGATCAAAAAATATATAAATCTAATCTACTACTAGAGGGACCCCTCAAGACACATACAAATAGAATGACCCCCTGATCGAGTCTCTTGTACATCCTCTCACCGAGGCGGATCAACCAAGCCCTGCAAATATATATACATATATACATACATCTGTTAGTGTTCTATCTTTAAAACATATATATATATATATATATATATATATATATATATATATATATATATATATATATATATATATATATATATATATATATATATATATATATATATATATATATATATATATATATATATATGTGCATCATGTACATGTACATTCAAATTAAATACGAACTTGCATATATATAGATATATGTCTAGTTTTCAAAATATTTAAATAACTTTAAAAAACTATTTAAAACTCAAGTACCTGAGCACTACCAGGTGCCTCAATTGAATCATCTCTCTCATGCAAATGATGCCCTGAACTAACAATACATGTAACCATGTGCTCAGTGACCTGTGACTACATGATTTATCATGAGTTAAAGAATAAATTAAATATCTACATATATATTTGAACTAAATTTTTCAATAAATGAACATATTTTTTAATTTCATATATATTTAAAATTAAAAATAAATTATATATGTACCTGGGTCTTCGGAGGTGGAGGATGATCAGCAGACTCCGTCGTATTATCTACTGATGCACTTGAGGCTGAAACTCCATATCCAACTGCTATTAAATCTAAGTGAAGTGGACTGTGTAACTGGCTAGGTAATGGTATAGAATCAGTGCTTCTAGGTCCAAACAATAGGTCCATGTATGATGAAATACCTAGGCTCAAACTAGTATCAATCTCAGATAGGCCTCGCAACTGCTCACCAAAATCATCAAGACCCTCAGCTGTGATATGGACATCTCTAACTCCTATGCTTGAGTCATATGTAGAGTGTCATGAGCCTGGTGCCAAATGTTGTGAGCTACGCATAGGTGTATCATCTATCTCTGGTGTGGTGGCCTGTGTTTATGGAACTATGCTGAGGCTCTGATGCTATCTAACAACATCCATCATTGAGTGTACTAGAATCCTTTGAGTATTGGAAATATAGCTAATAAAGTGCAACATATGCTCCAAAAAATACAGTGCCATATCCATATGTGTTTGTTGTCCTGAAAGACCAAGAATATCGCCTGGTAGTGGCAGCCCAGTAGCTATATATGCATCATCAAAGGAGGCACCTAAAGTGATACTAGATGCCTTTGAAGATGGTTGACCAAGTGGACAAGGATGTCGACTATGAAGATAATGACCAATAGAATCTGATGTGATAGTAGCTGTCGTAGATGCAATGTGCCCAATACTATCAATCACTCCCCTTTGGGAAGTGATGACAACTCTATCTGCAATAGGCGCATGTATAGAAGTCATATGAGGCATCCTTGGTCCAAAAAACTATCTAAGATCTGTAGGTGGAAAATGACCTACACTGCGGTACTGGTCACGATCTACGATCTGACCACACCCTTGTCTGCAATAATCAGGAATATCCAAGTAGTTGACATTGAGCCCTATATGGAACTCAATGTACAACTACTGTGCAAAATAAAGGGGTATCTGGTCATTATTAGCATAATGCCCATGTGTAGCTAAAAATTGTGGATAGATCATGCTAGCAATAATAAGGTCTCTTCATCATGTGACTCTGTAGCCTCTCACCCTACCCTGTGTTCCCTCATATGTTGGAAAGAGCTCTCTCAGGATGACGTCTTTGGGGGCTACCCTCTTGACGTCATCGAACGGTGCATTTCTTGAAACCTTAGTCCTAAGCTCCCTAGATATGGAAGATAATATGGTAGGAGTAAGTGAATGGTGAGCTCTAAACCTATCTATCAAATCCTATAAACTCCTACATATTGTAATACATATGTCTCTTTAAAGACGATCATCAGAGGTCAATATAGAGTGATGCAGTCTAGCAACCTCCTACTCTGAAAATGCAAATAAAGCATCAATATCGATGCGTGGAGGTGGTGCAGCAGGACCTCCAGTAGGAGCTCCAGGTGTAGCTTGACGTAGAATAGGAGCCACGATAGGACCTACACCACCAGAAGCCACACCAGGAGCTAGAACATGAGCTGCACGACAAGCCCTACGTTGAGGTACACAATGAGCTCCACCATGAGTTGCATGAGGAGCCAGATCAGGAATTGCATTAGGCACTGCAATAGGAATTGCATCAACCTGTGCCATAGTAGGAGCCATAGCAGGAACTACATCAAGTGCCGCACCAAGAGCCGCATCAAGCTGATTGTGTGAAGCCATATCTGTAGAAATGTATGAAGAGCTAAACTGCCTACTGTACACACAATTTTTTATTTTTAAAATTAAAAATTATACACATGTAATTGAGCATACATCACACATCATGGACCTAGATAATTTGTAACACATCCAGACTTAGATTAATTTGCATATAAGTATAAGATAACTTTAAAGTTGAGAGTTTGGTTATGGTTAAAATTAATTTATTATTCTAGGATTTTATTATAATTTGGGGGGTATTATTAGAGAATTCAATTAAAGGGTAATAAATTATTTATATTTCTTTTAAATGATAATGTTTCGAGGTTTAGGTTTCAAGTTGGGTTACATATCTATCATTTAAAACAAGGGTCATACTTCATGTATGTACATGTGTTTGAATGTATGTGCATGTATGTAATTTTTAACAATTTAGGATTAGGGTCAACTTGTTTTAATTTTAGGTAAGTTAGGCCTTAATTAGGATTTGAAATAGGGTTTTAGTGTAATTAGGCTCAATTTTAGGGTAAGATTTAAGACCTTATGACATTGTTAGGGTTTACATGAACTTACATAATTTCTAGCATTAAATTTAGGGGTTAATATTAAGGTCCATGGTTAAGAATTTAGGATAAGGGAACTTAGCATATGAAATTTATGATTTGGTTCAAGATTATGATTTAGGGTATTTATTATCATTTATAAACTTGGGTTTAGAAATTAAATTTTAAGATCAAGGTTAGGGTTAGGGTTTGGATGTACATGTATGTTGTATTCATACCTAGATATGCAAATTAATCTACATTCTTATATATGTATAATTTAGGATCTCCCCTTAAGACATGTCATTGAATTATATAGTTAATTATATAGTTCTAATTATTAAGACATTTCCACATAACATATGTACATTTAAACATAAATATTGAAAACATATGTATGCACGTCTATATCTAACACATGAACATATTTACATGTACATTTATGAAATAAAATATACATTTTAATCTACATTCTTATGTATAATTTAGGATCTCCCCTTAAGACATGTGTTATTAAATATAGTTAATTATACTTAGTTATAAAATAAATTAAGATCAATAGTTAACATATACACAAATTATACATATAAAAATGTGAACTTATTAAAAACATGTACATACATCTACTTTTAACCATGAATAAATATACATGTACATCTATGTTCAAAATAAAAAATTATACATTCTAATCTATATTTTTACATGTACAATTTAGGATCTAGACCCTTAAGATATGTCATTTAATTAAACTTCTAAGATTAAGACATTAAGGTTAATTTGACATATATACATAAACATTAAATTTAAAAACATACATGTCTGCATTATATATATATATATATATATATATATATATATATATATATATATATATATATATATATATATATATATATATATATATATATATATATATATATATATATTTGTTTTCTAAAATTTATATTATAATAAATTTTGTAATGTTTTTCTAATATTTTTTCTAATGTTTTTCTAAATTTTATATTATTATAATTTTTAAAATATTTTTCTAATGTTTTTTTAAAAAAATTTTCTAAAATTTATATTATTATAAATTTTCTAATGTTTTTCTAATATTTTTTCTAAAATTTATATTAAATAATAAATTTTCTAATGTTTTTGTAATGTTTTTTTCTAAATTTGTTTTCTAAATCTTATATTAAATTCTAAATTTTCTAATGTTTTTGTAATTTTTAAAAAAAAAAATTTTTCTAAATTTTATATTAAATTATAAATTTTCTAATATTTTTTCTAATGTTTTTCTAAATTTATTTTCTAATTTTTTAAAATATTTTTTTAAAATTTTATATTAAATTATAAATTCTCTAATATTTTTGTATTTTTTTTTCTAAATTTGTTTTCTAAATTTTCTAATGTTTTTGTGATTTTTTTTTCTAAATTTTCTTTTTTTTTTTTAATGTTTTTTCTAAATTTTCTAATATTTTTGTTATGTTTTTTCGAAATTTTCTAATGTTTTTTATAAATTTTTAAATATTTATTTAATGTTTTTCTACTTTTTTTTTCTAAATTTGTTTTCTAAATTTTATATTAAATTATAAATTCTCTAATGTTTTGGTGATGTATTTTCTAAAAAAATTTTCTGATGTTTTTCCTAAATTTTATATTATAAATTTTCTACTGTTTTTCCTTATGTTTTCTAAAATTGTTTTATAATGTTTTCTATATAGTATTTTTCTATTTTTTAAATTAATATAAATAAACAATAAAAATATTAAATTAACATTTAGATATGCTTTCAAAACCATTAAGAACGTAAATAACATTCAAATATGTTTTTAAAACATTAAAAAAATGCATTGAAAACATTAAAATCTATTTTGATAACATTAAAAAATACTTTAAAAATGTTCAAAACATTTAATTAATAATATTTTGACATACCCGATGATGAGAATCAGAACGAAAGCAACAAGATGACGCTGATGGAGGTAGCAAAAATCACACGTTCACCCCAATGCCCAAAATGAATAGTACTCACTATGAAAATGATTGGGAAAAGTTTTTTAAAAAAAATTTAAACTGCCAGAAATCGGCGCGATATATGTTCGCACGAACATATGGGATAGGCATGTTTGCGCGAACATGTTTTCAAAGCTGCTAACATGTTCGCGCAAACATGCCTATCCCATATGTTCGTGCGAATATGTCTATGGGGTTCGCGCGAACGTATGGTGTATTAAATTCTAAAAATTTTCCAACTTTTCTAAGTTTGTTCGTCCCACTAAAGTGGAACCCATTATTGTGGGATCACCCCGGTATGGGGTCATCATGAATGATGGAGGCTCTCCATGGCTAGAAGAAGAGTGTCAGTAGGGTTCACCTACCTATCCAAAGCTAATGATGTTGACAATTTGATGCCAAGATCATTGATTTCAAAGTTACATTTTGATGCACCTATGAACTGAGACACATTGCAAGTTTTGGCATTGAGCAAGATTGTCACACTGAATTTAAATGGAATGTGATCTCTCTAAAATAAGAGAGGCTATTATAGACCTTGGCATGAATATCCTATAACATTCAAAATTTCATCGATAGCCCCCATGAGCTCCAAGTTACAACCGTTGGAAGATCAACCTTGAAACACATTTAGAGCACCTTGGATACTCTTAGGTATAGGGTGGTCACGAATGATGGAGGCTCTTTGTGGCTAGAAGAATAGTGTCACTAGAGTTCACCTACCTATTCATAGCTAATGACAATGATGATTTGATGCCAAGATCAATAGTTTCAAAGTTACATAGTGATGCACCTATGAACTGAGGTACACTGCAAGTTTTGACATCGAGAGAGATCAATGTGCCAAATTCAAATGAAATGTGATCTCTCTAAAATGAGATAGGTTATTGTATACCTCAGCATGACTATCCTATAGCATTTGATATTTCATCAATAGTCCCCATGAGCTCCAAGTTACAACACTCAGAAAATTGACCTTGAAATGCACTTAAAGCACCTTGGAGACTCTTAGGTACGGGGTGGCCATGAATGATGGAGGCTCTTTGCACCTAGAAGAATAGTGTCACTAGGGTTCACCCACCCAATTGGAGCTAATTAAATTGATGATTCGATGCCAAGATCAGTGGTTTCAAAGTTACATAGTGATGCACCTATAAAATGAGGCACATTACAAGTTTTGGCATCGACTGAGATCATTGCGTAGAATCTAGACAATATATGATCTATCAAAAATGAGATAGATTATTGTAGTTCTTGGCATGGCTTTCCTATAGCATTTGACATTTCATCGATATCTAACATGAGCTTTAAGTTAGGAACCTCAGAAGAACAATCTCAAAACACACTCATAACACCTTGGAGACTCTTTGGTATGGGATGACTATGAATGATGGAGTGCTTAGTGGTAAAAACAAGGGTGCCACTTAGCTTCACCTACCCATTTTAAGCTAATGACACTAACTATTCAATGCTAAGATTAACAATTTCAAAGTTACTAAGCAATGATGCACCTATGAACTTTAGCACACTGCAAGTTTTGGCATCAAGTGAGATCACTATGCCAAATCCAAATGAAATATAATCTAACAAAAATGAGATAGATTATCACAGGCCTCACCATGATTATCTTGTATCATTTGACATTTCATCAATAGCCCTCACGAGTTATGAGTTATACTCCTTAGAATATTGACCTCAAAACACACTTAGAGCACCTTGGAGACTCTTCAATATGGGGTGGCCGCAAATGATGGAGGATCTCATTGGTTGGAACAATGGTGTCACTAGGATTAGTATTAAGTAAAAACAATATTTTTTACTTCTCTCAAATTTTTGGCTTTGGTCACAGTGCAAGTTTCGTGTTAGTATTTATTAAAATCATCAATTTTTAGGTCCCTCGACATAAATTGCATTAAGTAAAAACATCTTTGTTTCTTACATTAAATCAATAAGTTTACATTTTCAATATCTCAAGTGTTTCATCATTATTACATCAATACACAACTATAAAAAATCATAGTGTCAAAAATAGAATAGATTTTTCTTCATTCTACTCCTTATTTAGTTTTTTTATGTTCATGGGTTTTCGAAAGCACAAACCTGTGTCACCCTTTTGTAAAGGAAAAGACTAACAAAAGTATAACTATTCACCTTCAATGACATAAAATTGGTATTATTATTTTGAATTTGTAAATGAAGTGAACTAATGAAATGTGTGGAAATGGATGAAGCTTAGGATTATAATTTGTAATCATTATTTGGAATAAGAATTGATATATTTTAATAATTTTTATAGGCAATTTTTTAGTTGCTGAAAATTGAGGGTCTAGTTCCCACCACAAAACTATAAGTAAATACATTTATTTCCTT
This sequence comes from Cupressus sempervirens, assembly GCA_028749045.1. Taxonomy (NCBI): domain Eukaryota; kingdom Viridiplantae; phylum Streptophyta; class Pinopsida; order Cupressales; family Cupressaceae; genus Cupressus; species Cupressus sempervirens. Next base: position 354,888,757 of record CM053785.1, read on the forward strand.
TTGATCTTAGACTATGTTATACATAACATATATAGTTAGAACAATCAAAAATAAAAATCAACTTTAGAATTATATTTTCTCTTTATAATGATTCAAATTTCAACTCATCTGAAATCGATAGTTTTCATCTCCCACCACAGTTTTCGAAAAAAATCTATTCTAACCAAGAGAAAAATTATACATTCTAGAAGAGGAATCTCTCCACTAGAACACCATATAATTTTTTGATTTTCTAAATATGATTTAATATTTTTTTTTTTCTCAAAACTAACATCTTTTTGAGTGTTAAAATATGTGCTTGTAGAATTTTTTAATTATAATATACTATTAAAAGCACATATAATTAAAAAATTCTACAATATGTGCTTGTAGAATTTTTTAATTATAATGATATGTCTATCCATAGCAATGTCATGCTTCTATAAGAAATCAAAATAATTCTTGAAATAATGTTGCACAAACTCATGATAGTGAGATCTATCATCACTCATGTAAAATTGATGCTCTTTAATAATCTTTTGATTATCTTTCACACTATCAAGTGCATGTCTATATGTTATGTGGACAAAAATAAAAATCTAAATGGAGTTGTAATACTGATATTGTGTCTCATTTTGAGGCTACAATGTGTAGTTCAATAAAAAGTCAACAATTGATAAAATAGTGCTAATGAGAAAAGTCTCCTTACACATTGTAAATTGTTGATCCAACCACTAAGACCTATGACTATGCCTTGCATACTTGTAGAAAGGATTTATCTTGAAATTTTAAATAAAACTAAGCACTCTGATTTCAAGGATTTATCTTGAAATTTTAAATAAAACTAAGCACTCTGATTTCTTTGGCAACCAATTCACATCTAGAGCCCTCATCCCCATTCTTCAATGTGTATTTTATTGTTCCATATACCATTTTCTTACTATTTTCCTCCCAAGATCTTGTTTGCACCCCTCATGGAGGCATGTGTGAAACTTGGATAATTCAACGCATTCTAAACACTTCTCATTTAAGCAAGCATTTCTATAAAAGAAACAACCATCAACACTATAACATAAAAATTGATCTAGCAAGTCTCTTGATGATTTTGGAAGCCCACTAGCACCAGAATTCTCCAAAATTTCTTTTCTATGCAAAGTAGAAAAGATCATGCCCCCAGTCATTACTTCTCTAGTCGAAGATGACATCATCGAGTTTCTCAAGGAGATATGATAAAGCAAAAACAAAGAAAAAAAAATAAAAGCTCAACATATCTAAAGAAGTATATCATTTTTTTGAGTTCAATGTTTTCAGGATTGATGTCAAGTGTCAATGTCCAGATGAAGTTTGAAAGAAATCTCATCAATAGGGTGACGACAATAGGCAGACACAGTTAGAACGACTGGTGATTGAGGTCAAAGAGGAATCTTCACAGTGAAGAACCTAAGACAGACTGAGCGATAGTAGATAGACACAGCTAGGAAAACTAGTGACTGATGCAAGAGATTTTCCATAAAGGAATCTGGAGACATGACTTAGCAATAGTAGACAGACATAGCTGAAACAACTGGTGACTATTGTGAAAGAGATTTTACGAGGAGAATCTTAAAAAAAGTGACACTAGCGACAGTAGGCAGACGTAGTCAGAATGACTGGTGATTGTCACGAAGGAGATTCTATGAGGAGAATCTCAAAAAGAGTGACACTAGTGATAGTAGGCAGATGCAGTCAGAATGACTGGTGATTGTCATGAAGGAGATTCTATGAGGAGAATCTCAAAAAGAGTGACACTAGCGACAGTAGGTAGACGTAGTTAGAGTGACTGGTGACTGTTGTGAAGGAAATTTTATGAGGAGAATCTCAAAAAGAGTGACACTAGCGACAGTAGGTAGAAGCAGTTAGAATGATTAGTGACTGTCGCGAAGGAGATTCTATGAGGAGAATCTCAAAAAGAGTGACACTAAGGGGGAATGCCCCCAAGCTATGACAAAACTCAATCCATGGATACATGAGCAGGAAAAGTAGGAAAGTGAAAGCATGAAAGTGGCTATATAGAGAGCCTGAAGGTGCACTGCAAAATGGGGCATTGGGAACAAGAGGCCCCTGTTTACCAGGTTTTCACCTTCTTGGCAAGATTCTCTTTTTTTTGCTACCATGATGCTTGTTTCCAGGTTTTTCACCAATGGCACTTTGTTTGTTTTTTTCAATTTTTTTTGTATTTTTCTCTTTTGATGATTTTTTTTTTTTTTTTTTCACTTTTTTTGGTGTTACCAAGGTGCCTATTGCTAGGTTTTGACTAGGGTAACAAATTTTTTCAGAACTTTTTCCAATTTTTAGATTTTTTTTTCAAGACATATAGATATGTACAAAGAGCTTGTTGAGATTAAATCAACTATAAAACCGCTTCAGGTGGAGAGTGTTGATAGACTCTTTAAGCACTTCTCCTTCAGTTGTGGAAAGCTAATAAGCACCAGATCCATATACTATAGCAATGATGTACGGACCTAACCAGTTTGGTTCAAACTTTCCCTTTTGCATTCGTTTTTGTTGATTCTTAGGGTTCTCTCTCAGGATAAGGTCACCCAGCTGAAAGTCACGTGACCTGATTCTCCGATTGTAGCTTCGTGCCATTCTTTGTTGATATGCTCATAGATGATCACATGCCACTTGTCCTCATTCATCCAGTAACACAAGCTCTTGAAGCCGAGCTATCTAGTAGTCATCATCAATAGTAAGGCCTTTCATAGAGATTCTCAAGGTAGGAATCTCGACTTCTATTGGAAGCACAGCATTAGCCCCATACACCAAAGCAAAAGGAGTCATACCTGTTGGAGTTCTAATGATTTTCCTATATGTCCATAGGGCTGGATTGATCTGGAGATGCTAGTCTCTTCCTGACTTACTAACTATGTGATGAAGAATTTTGAGGATCGCCTTATTGGATGCCTCAGCTTAACCATTACCCTAGGGGTAATAAATGGAAGAACAATGTTGTGTAATCCTGAATTTCTTGTACAGTTCCTTGAGGTCTTTTTTTTTGAACTATCCTCCATTGTCACTAATGATTGAGGATGGTATACCATATCTATAAATGATGTAGTTTGTGATAAAAAGTGCTATAGTTTTTCCATCAACAATTATGAGAGGGACTACCTCTACCCATTTCGTGAAATAATTTGTAGCCGTGATAATGAACTTATGTGCATTGGAAGAGGTTGGGTGAATCTCTAGCTGAAGCCTGAATGAGATTCTCGTGTAATTGACACTGCTTGTAGGACCTAGCATACTTAATAGCTTCTTGCTCCATTTTAGGCCAGTAGTAATCAGCACGAAGTAGTTTGCGAGCTAGTGTCAGGCCATTGGAATGAGATCCACAAATGCCTTCATGAATGTCAATTAGTGCACGTTTGGACTCATTGAGTTCTAAACACCTAAGGAGTGTTTCATCAAGACCTCTCCTATACAAATCGTCAGCAATAATGACATAATGTGAAGCGTTATAGATTAGGTAACATTTCTCATTTCGGGTGAGACCTTCTGAAATGGTTTGATTACAAAGGTAGGAATAGATGTGATGGTAGCGGGATGATTTTTGTCTTATAATAGAACAGATCATCTTGGAATCAGGTGTGTCATAGGCTGGGTAATGTAATGCTTCCACCAAGAACTCGTGTTGGAGATTATTCTCTGGCATTTGTAGCAGAGAGGCTAGAGTGGCCATGGCATCAGGCACTTTATTATCTGCGCATGGAACTTGTTGGAAGGTGATGTGTGCAAAATACTTCATCAAGTCATCAACCATGCATTTGTAAGAAATTAGTTTCTCATCCTTTGTTTGATACACATCATTTACTTGGTTGATAACAAGCTGAGAGTCACCGAAGATGTCCAACTGATCTACTCTCCATTCAGCTAAAATTTTCTTACCATTGATCAAAGCATCATATTTAGTAATGTTATTTGTACAAGGAAACAGAATCTTGTATGCTTTGGGCAATGAGTATCTCTGTGGTGTAATGAAGAGTAATCCAGCACCTAATCCTTGTTGTGTGAAGGACCCATCGAAGAACATAACCCATGTATGGTGAGTGAGTGTTAGAATTGACTCATCTAGGAAATCAATGTTTATTGGTAGAAGACTCTATATGGGTGCCTTAGTCAGCTGGTCTGCAATTGCCTACCCCTTTATAGCTTTGCGTTCAACATATTGGATATCAAACTCACTTAGTATCATGACCCGTTTAGCCAATCTTCTTGTGAGAGCTGCCTTACTAAGCAAGTACTTTAATGGATCTATTTTAGCCACAAGCCGTGTAGTGTGGGCAAGCATGTAGTGTCTCAACTTTTGGGAAGCAAAGACAACTACCAAGCAAGCTTTCTCAATAATGTTGTAGTTTTTCTCATAAGAGACCAATGTTTGGCTCAAGTAATAAATAGCTCTTTCTTTGTTGTCATTATCTTCCTGAGCCAACAGGATTCCCAAAGATGTTTCAGTAGCTGAAATGTATAAAAGCAAAGGCTTCCCATGCATAGGAGGCATCAATATTGGGGGATTGACAAGATATTTTTTGATCTGTGTTAAGCTTTGCTCACAATCTTGGCTCTAATTGAATTTAACACCCTTATGTAAGGTCTTTGTGAAGGATTGTGATTTATCCGCCAACTGTGAAATAAACCTGTGAATAGATTGAAGCCTTCCCTATAGTCCTCTCATCTGACTGATGTTCCGAGGTGGTGGCATGTCCATTATTGCTTGTACTTTTTCTAGATCTAATTCAATTCCCTTTGCAGAAATAATATATCCCAACAATTTCCCCGATGTGACACCAAATGTGCATTTCTTAGGATTGAGGCAAAGATTGAATTTTTCCATACGATCTAGGATGGGTCCCAAATTGTGCAAATGAGTATTGCATTTAGTGCTTTTGACCAAGGTATCATCAACATAGTCCTCCATGGTTCTATGCATCATGTCATGGAAAATTGTAGTAACAACCCACTGATATGCAGCTCCAACATTCCTTAAACCAAATGGCATCACATTCCAAGAAAAGGTTCCCCATGCACATGTGAAAGCTATTTTCTCTTGATCTTCTGGCGTAATTTTTATCTGATTGTATCCAGAAAAACCATCCATAAGTGAGTACATCTCATAGCCAGTTGTCATATCTACGATCATATCAATATTAGGGAGTTGAAAGTCGTCTTTAGGACATGCCAAGTTAAGATCACAGAAGTCTGTACAAACCCTGATAGATTTATCGTGTTTGGAAACAAGAACAATAATGGATATCCATTTAGCATAATCAATTGCATGGATGAAACCAGCCTTTAGAAGTTTCTCCAATTCTGCTTTGATGAGCAATCCAACATGAGGGTGCATTTTCTGAAGCTTCTATTTAACCAGTTTGATGCCTGGTGCTATGGACAAGTGATGCATGATAAGATCAGGATCCAATCCTAGCATGTCAGAATATTTCCAAGCAAAACTTATTTTCTTCTCCTTGAAAAAGGCAATGAATTGTTCCTTTTCTTCAAGTGACAATGACTGAGCCAGATGTATCACATGAGGATGTTCTTTTGTGCCCAGGTTAATTGTCTATGTTGGCTCTATTAACACTGATGATCTCTCCTAAAGTGACTGGGAAGGACATCAAATATCTCATCCGCGGGTGCCTTAGAGAGGATTTCACCCTTGGATACATCTTTTTTTTTTACTTTTTTGGGATCCGACACTGCCACAATGTGGTTTTCACCATCGGACCTCTTGCATTTTTTCTTTTTAATTGTGTGACTAAGATATTTGATGTCAGCCTTAGTCATTTTGATGCTCTACTCATTGGTGGAAGACATTATAGGTTCGATAGCATTTAGGTAACAGGCAAGAACATAGTCATTCTGGAATTGGGGACTTCGTTAGATGCATTGGGGTTCTGGTCTATAAGCTCAGGATGTGCGACTGAGAGAGTAGTGGCTGGTTTAATTGCGTTCACAGTATAGTCATTAAGTGCATGGACCAGAAATTCGAGACCTACGGCAACCTCATCAATAGGTGTATTCAAACGTCTCGAAGTATGAACGTTAGTAATTGATGACTCTAGGACACTAGATGGATCAGACCCTCATGACCTAACCCTAGACGTTTCACCCACTTCGCTTCGATTTTCATAAACATGCACTTGGTCAATGTCTTTATCAGTAGTCACTTATGAAAGATTGTGAAACTCATATTCATGAGAATCGGTGCTACATGGTGAGAGACTATAGAACTCCCCAATAGTGATAGGGACATACTCTCCTTCAGCCTCTAGATTCTTACACAAATACTAACACTTCTTACCATGTTAGAAGTGTTCCTTGTTAGAGGACTTCAACTTACAACTAAGTAAGTGCCCTATTAAAGGATTCCATACAGCCTATTAAGACTACTCTATTAAGAGATTTGACTGAAATCACTTGTTAAAATGTCTTAGCATAGATCCTACTATTGGCACCTGCTTCCCTAATAACTAATCACCTCTAAACAATGTCTTATTCATCCTTTTTTATTAGATGTCTCAATGTTGAATCATTTTCTCCATCCTCTATTTTTCTCTAACTAATTTTGCAATTCACTCTTTCTTGATAACTTCTAAGTCACCATAAATGCTTTGTTTGCTCATGCAAACTATCATTTTTGTTCCTTCAAATCCTTACACACTCGATAGATAGTTTAGGGTTTTCATCCTCCTTAAGAAGACTTTGGTGGCTTAGGGTTGGGTATGAATCTATGGCTAAGATTCATCCATTTTTCCACTTAATCCTTCCCTTTTTTGATTAGCTGCATGTAATTGAATAGTTGTTTGTGCCATTACAAACAAATATGTCAAAATTGTGTCACTTGACATCTAAAGTCATTAATACTTGGCATGCACTGATCTTTATACTATGACTTGGTACCTGCATTACTTAACATCCATTATTTACTCAGCTCCTAAATCACTTAGCATGGTTTGTCTACTTAGCACTTGAGTGACTTGGCACTCACTATAACTTGGCATGGTCTAATATTTACATGTTGTGTTTGGCATGTATTACTAGTTTGACATGAACTAAGTAAATGGCTTAAGTGTGTTATCACTCACTTGTCAAAACCAATAAAAGATCAACATGGTATAGCTCTTACCCTCTTCTACTTTCTTACGCACATTGTAGATAGAATTCCTCCATGGATAATAATAGTAGGTACAGAAAAGATATAATCTCCCTATTCCTAAAGTGGTCTAGAATGGGAAACTGATAATAGTATTAAGCCTTAAACCTATTTTTAGGAATAATGTGCCTCATAATGGCAAAGAAGACCATGTCTAATGGATTTGGAAGTTTCTCACATGCAAACCCACCATGGACATGTTCAAGAGCCTCATCCAATAAAAATAATTCCTCAAAATTACTACATGTACAACCCTCTCTTGTTTCCTTTGATTCTTCCCTTTTAATACAATAATAGTGGCATTCATAATGAATTCGTCAATGATTTTAAATGATAGACCATTAATAGTTATCCATTGATCCTTCCAAAAATAGGAATCAAACCATGTTCTCACAAATAAGTCAATGTAGCTTTATCCTTTCTGATGACTTCCTCAATTCTTGGTGGCTTGGTAATGGCATTATTATACTCTATAGTTGTTTTTCCTCCAAGCTCCACCACCAAATCTTTCAAAATTTATGACTTACCAAATGCTAGACAACTAGATAAACTAGACAAAATAGGAAGAAAACCTAGAAGATTACCTTTTCTCAACTGACAATAAATCATAATAATATTGAAGGCATCAATGCTACAGTAACACTTTCTTCATTATGAGAAAGAATAAATAATATTCATAACTAGCCACTCCATGACCCATTTGTAGTTGTGCAATAAATGATGTTTAAAAGTAATTCAAAAATTGGAAATTCCTATCCTTTCAGATTTTAAAATATCACTCCATATCTTGCCTTTGGTATCGAACATGCTATTACTATAATAGAGTATAATTAATGTCTTTCTTGAAAAGAGAGCTCATTATAAAATTATCATAATAAAACCCTCAACCCTAGAAGGTATCAACTCAAGCTTGTCACCCATATACTACAAATGTGAAAAGATCATCATGGCAATAAGTGTTTTTCTTTCATAAGCGATAAAATCATCATTGGAAGATTATAGTCACTTTCCTAGGTCTACTAATTTATTACACTATGTCCTTACATAGTCAGGCTATCATCCACCTAGTTACCCTTAGAGTACACATGTTGGATAGTGGTGTTGATAAATCTATTCAAAAAAACCTAAGCATGTGTAATTATCATTGTGGCATTCCAACTCATCCTTTGTTCCTTTTTAACATGTATTTTGAATGTTAAGTGACACACAATAAAATGGATTCAAAGATTCAAAAGCCCTTTGTGATTTATGCAATCTTAGATGACTCTCTAAATTCTTTGAACAACATAGTTTGACTTACCTCCAAATAATGTTTAGGATGTGGTGTGTGGTCTTAGATGCCAATTCTCAACTTCAACACATCTTTAAAATTGGGTGATACTCTCGAGCTTGAGTGCCAAAACTGTCTAATTTATTTCATCACATCATTGAATAACTTTTTATCAAAACATAGAAGTCTCCTACCAAAAGCTCATGTTTCATTTTGAAGAGGACCATCAATTCTCTCTCATCTACTAAGTGCTCTTCTAAAATTAGTACAATTTAGGTTCAAGTCAATACAATTTTGTCTCATATATCTACCTTTTCTCAAATGATGACTTATCAAATAGGTTGTAATAACCCTTCGAGCAACTCTCTTATCCTTCTCCTTGCTATTTTTCCCAATGCTATTGAGAGCACTGAAAAGATCCTTCACAATAATGACATTTCTTTCCAATTTTTTATTGACATGAATCCTCAATTTGAAAAGCATAGGTCTCATCTTTTGCATCTTTAATAAGTGCACAAAAAGTTGACATTTCTCTGAAACTATCTTGTTTCTGAAAAACATCTTATATAGTCTTGAAGCCCATAATTGAATGGTTCTTTCTAACTTCTTTCCTTCAAAATTTTATAATAATCATTTCATCAATTTCAATTATCCATTTTGGTGTTCTAGAACTTTCATGTCGATTATAATTAGATATCTAATATTCCTGTGCATTTTCATTTTTGACATGGTCAATCATGCAATTTACAATATGAACTAGTAAATCTTCATTCTCTAAATTTTTAATCTCAACATTATCATTATCAATTGATATATTTTCATTCTCCAACTATACATATTCATTATCTGACTCTATGATTTCACCTTTGATCAATATATTGCTGACTTGATCCACATTTAACATACCTTGTCTCTTCCTTCAATGATTTACCTTGTCCTTTTCCCTATATGATACAATATCTTCATTTGACACCTTCCTTTTGTGTTTAGCCTTTTGACGAGTAATGATCCCCATTCAGACAACAATATTAGACACATATTCATACATTATAGAAACTTTTTTGATTGTATGTGCTCCAAGATATTATTTTTCTTCAAACCCATGAAAATGGATAGCAAAAAATGTGATTGTTACTTTTGCAATGACACAAATTTTTGGAAAAAGTATGCCAATATTTTGGGTACCTGATCTCATATCGGGTATCAAATCCAAGATGGGATACCCAATATGATATCAAGCACTTGATATGGATGCCCAAACTTTCGAAGGAAGTCAAAATTTGGCAAGTGTGGGTAAAGAAGAAATTTGTATGCTATTATATATTAGTATTTTATTAAATATAATATATTAATATATATGACTATTATTATTAAATATAATATAATAATATAGATAATTATTATTATAATTACTATTATTAAATATAATATAGTAATATAGTACTATATATATATATATATAATTATTGTTATGATCATTATTATTAAATATAATATAGTAAAATAATTATTTTTATGATTATTATTATTGAATATAATAAAATAATATAATTTTTATTATGACTATTATTCAACATAGTATAGTAATATATATGATTATGATTATTGTTATTATATAATCATATATTATAACTATTATTATAGTTAATAGTCATATATTATGATTATTATTCTATTTAATATATAGTCATATATTATATAATTATGTCTCTAGGGGTCGTAGGAGCACTAGGGATCTATTTGGTATGATCAAATGGGTCGAAAGGTGTCATAGGATAACCTATGACCCCTTTTGACACATTTCATGACAATATATGTCCCTAGCGGTCCTACGACCCCTAGGGAACTATTTGGTTTGTTTGAATGGGTCAAAAGGGGTCAAAAGATAACCTATGACCCCTTTATATGCATTTCATGATAACATATGTCCGTAGGGGTCCTAGCATCCCTACTGACCTATTTAATTTGATCGAATAGGTCAAAAGGGGCCATAGCATAACTTACGACCCCTTCTAACGCATTTCATGATGGACCTTATTGGTTTGATTGAATGGGTCAAAAGGGGTCATAAGATAAACTATGACCCCTTTCAACACATTTCATGACAAGATATGGACCTATTGGGTTTGTTTGAATGGGTTAAAGAGGACTATAGGATAACCAATGACCATTTTCAACGTATTTTATGACAACATATGTCACTAGGGGTCCTAAGACCCCTAGGACCTATTTGGTTTGATCGAATGGGTCGAAAGGGGTCATAGGATAACCTATGACATCTTTCAACGCATTTCATGACAACATATGTCCCTAAGGGTCCTAGGAGTCCTAGAGACCTATTTAGTTTTTTCAAATGGGTCGAAAGGGGTCATAGGTCAACACATTTCTTGACAACATATGTCCTTAGGGGTCCTAAGACTACTAGGGACATACTTTATTTTGTTTGAATGGGTCGAAAGGGGTCATAGGATAACATATGACCCCTTTTGATTTATTTCATGACAACATATGTCCTTATGGCTCCTAAGGCCCCTAGGGACCTATTAGGTTTGTTCAAATGGGTCAATTTTATGATAACATTTGTCCCTACGGGTCCTAGGACACCTAGCGACCTATTTGGTTTATTCGAATGGGTTGAAAGCAGTCATAGGATAACCTATGACCCCTTTCAATGTATTTCATGACAAAATGTGTCCTTAGAGGTCCTATGACACCTAAGGACCTATTTGGATTGTTCAAATGGGTCAAAAGGGGTCATAGGATAACCTATGACCCCTTTCGACATATTTTATGAAATTGTATATCCTTAGGGGACCCCTAGGGACCTATTTGCTTTGTTTGCATGGGTCAAAAGGGGTCATAGTATAACTTATGATCCCTTTAGATGCATATTATGATAGCATATGTCCCTAGGGGTCTTGGGACCACTAGGGACCTATTTAGATTGATCTAATGAGTCGAAATGGGTCATAAGATATATATGAACCCTTTAGACAAATTTCATGACAACACATGTCCCTAGGGTTCCTAGGACTCCTAAGGACCTATTTGGTTTGATCAAATGGGTCGAAAAGGGTCATAGGATAGCCTAAGATCCCTTTTGATGCATTTCATGATAACATATGTCCCCAGGGGTCTTAGGATGCCTACGAAACTATTTGGTTTGTTTGAATAGGTCAAAAGGGTTCACAAGATAACCTATCACCTCTTTTGATGTATTTCATGACAACATATATCTATAGAGGTCCTAAGACTCATAGGGACCTATTTGGTTTGATTGCATCGATCAAAAGGAGTCATAGGATAACCTATAACCCCTTTCAGTGTATTTCATGACAACAAATGTCTGTAGGAGTCCTAGGACCCCTAAGGACCTATTTGGTTTGATTGAATTAGTCAAAATGGGTCATAGAATAATCTATGACTCTTATTGATGCATTTCATGACAACATATGTCCCTAGGGGTCCTAGGACACCTAGGGACCTATTTGGTTTGATTGAATGGCTCGAAATGGGTCATAGGATAACCTATGACCACATTCAATGCATTTCATGACAACATGTGTCCCTAGGGGTAACAGGACCCCTAGGGACCTATTTGGTTTGGTGGAATGGGTCAAAAGGGGTCATAGGATAACATGTGACCGCTTTTGATGCATTTCATGACAACATGTTTCCCTAGGGGACCCCTTGGCACCTATTTAGTTTTTTCAAATGGGTCAAAAGGGGTCATAGGTTTGATGCATTTCATGATAAAATATGTACCTAGGGGTCCTAGGACCCCTAGGGACCTATTTGGTTTGATCTAATGGGTTGAAATGGGTCAGGGGATAACCTATGACCCCTTTTGATGCATTTCATGACAACATGGACCTATTTGGTTTGATCAAATGGTTTGAAAGATCCTATGACCCCTTTCAACACATTTCATGACAAAATATGTCCCTAGGGATCTTAGGATCCCTACGAAACTATTTGATTTGTTCGAATAGGTCAAAAGGGAATCCGAATCTATTCATTATATCACCGATAATACAATTATTGATTTTCTTGATATTCATAATATATCATCACTGGCCATATATTAAAAAAATCTTATTCAATGAAACACTTTTTCTACTAATGGAGTTCTTAGATTCAATGGCACATTCAGTCAAAATTTATGATACATGTATTGGCTGTACCCAGTGTGTACGAGCGTGTCCCATAGATGTATTAGAAATGATACCTTGGGAAGGATGTAAAGCTAAGAAAATTGCTTCTGCTCCAAGAACAGAAGACTGCGTAGGTTGTAAGAGGTGTGAATCAGCTTGTCCAATGGATTTTTTAAGTGTATGTGTAATTCACCAATTATATCAATCCTTGAATGAAAAATACACATGTCATCAAGTAATTGGACATTCCTAAACCTTATGATTTCAATTTAATTATCTTTATTTCATTGTTAATACAAGATCTAATAACTAACTAATTGATCAATAAATGAAGGCAAGATTGTATCCCTTATTTGATCAAGAATCACCTAATCTCCCAAATCAAGAACATCAAACTACCCTAGAAATATAATGATAAGAGAATGAATGCAGAAAACATTAGAATCATGATCATCAAATAAATCATGAAAACCATAGAAATCATGACAGTTCTAGTAGAGATCAATAAGAAACTACAAAGAACTATAGAAAGTGTCAAAAAAGTAAACAATTATAAAAGAGAATGGAGAAAATCTTAAATGTAGACAAAGAATGATATTTCACGCATCTAGCTATCATGGGTGTCCACACCTTCTACCACTCCAACCTCTTCTCATTTTAAACAATCTTTGTTTCCTTTCTTAACATGTTACCATTAATTTAACATTTGAATTATAGTTTTCAAATTTTCAATACTTGTTTTAAAAATCTTTCTCACTCAAATTTCTTAATTTTTTCTTTTTGAATTCCATGACCAATTTTTTTTATTAAATGAAATATTTATATAAACTTATCTTGATGATTATACTAGAGTAAATTGTTGATGATGCATAGACTAAATTATACCCTTAGTATACATCTAACACATTTTGAAGGCACAAACAATTTAACCTACAACAATATTTTAAAAAATTCAAACATCAACATATACAAACTAAATCTATAGAATTTATACTAATATTCAATTGGATTTAAGAAATAATTAGCTAAAAATTAATTAGCTAAAAATTAGCTTCTCAATTCAAAATTTAGTTATTGAACCCATAACTTCTAGAACTAAAAGATTATTTGTCAAAATCTCTTTACTTCAACACTCAAACACACCATCCACACAAAATAAAATACAATGTATCTCTCATTCCCCTTAAAATAAATTCCCCCAAAAGACAATGTAAAAGAAATTACCAGCTTTGTTCAATTAATACGTCCCCTACAAATGACAGCTTGCAACAAATTTATTAAATCACTTAATACCTTCTTCCATATTTACTAAAAGAGGGGTATTATTTTTTATTAAGACAAGAAGACATAGAAAAGGAAGAGTTTAACAAAATGCTCTATCCCAATCAACAAGATCATCAATTTCACAAGATAATTTGGAAGTTAACCCTTTACCTTCTTCCATATATTATGAAGAACAATATTTATTTTTAATCAATAAAATACTTTCACCATACCTGTTTAAATTAATATTTTACATACTTTTACATCTCTCATAAAATATTTACACATTCAAATGTAGGCACTGGAATGAATGATCATTGAATACCAATATTACATAGTTATTAATTTCAGAATATTTTTGTGTGGTCATTCAATTCCTATGAAAAAAGAGAGCTTTATTTTTTAATTTCTTCCAACCATTAGCTGACCTTAACAATTTCATACTAGACTTGCCATTCTTTTTTCTATATGTATATATGTAATACAGGATTTGAGAATCGCTTTTACGGGCCAGCCTTAAACATCACACACTAAGGAAGAAATTAAGCCTGAAAAAGTAAGTCAAACTTTGACTATTTAACACTTTTGCACTAGAAATCAAGCCTTAATGTGTGATGTTTAAGCCGTTCGGCTTTGACGAGTTAAGATATTTGCCACATTTTGAACTTCTTGATAACCCATTTTTCTAGAGGGGATTCGGTCCCGGTTTGTAAAACAAATCAATTTGTAGAGTCAATGCACTACAAGGTACCATACTAACATCAAAACATTGTCTAATATATTTCCAAAAGAATCCCTCTTGAGGAATTTAGATGTCAATTTGTTTCAATTTTACTTTATACATAAAATATAATGCTTATCATCATCGTATTTGGAACTTTTGCAATAGGTCCAAGAAGAGTTATATTTATGTGCAACAGAAGTAGAGGTTCAACAACTACTCCACAAACGTAAAGATCGACAGAAAGATGGGTGCGGTTTATTACAGCTACAATTGCAAACCGGCAAAATTGTTACAGATCTCTATAACACATTGCGAGTTTGCAGGAATAAAATGCTTCAACTTTTGGGCCTTTCAAATGAAATTATAAATCAAATTATTTCTGCAGTACATTGATCCGTCCTCGAATGTGTGGTAAGAAAATATTCTGCTGTTATTATTGTTTATTATCTTTCGGATTGTTCTCATTGCACTCGTAAGAGCTGGGTGAAAATAAATATAAATTGCAAGCGGTTAATTTTTTAGTTACGGCTGCATTCTTTTCTACTTTGCTTAGCTGTTACTCTTCTCAAAGCACAATTATTGTTTACATTTGAGAGGCTGATCAACATCGTGCTTGAGGAATAAGTCAAAGATCGATTCACAGAATACAACTCACACGGATTCCAATCCTTGTGTTAAATTGTCCTTGACATTTTTTTGGTCCTAGCAGAGAAAATAACGACTGTTCAGTTTTCTTTTCTTTTGTTGCGTATTATGAAGCTGCAGGAATCAGATGTTTCGTGTTTATATTTAATATAATATATTTCTAAGTATCTCAATATTTTTTTAATAAATAGTTACCATTTCTATTAGTAAAATATATTCAGATTACAATTCACAAAATTTATTTCCTTTGAATTTGACTTTTGTTTACTAATGAAGATTAGAACTAATAAACAGTTAGATGCTTATAATCAATTTTATAATTACTACATCAATAAATTTTATTTATATGTTCACAATTCTATTTGAATATACTTCAATTCAGTTGTTTTAATATAAACGTAATTCTATTAATAATTTTATGTTTAATATTTAATTTTTATTTGTTTATTTGTTTATTTCATATTTAGGTTTGAGTCTCTATATATTAGATCATTAATATGTGAAATTAATCTCCACTATTTTAAAATTTAATTGAATTGGAGTCATCGCTGTAAAAATATGTTATATCAAGTTGAAGAATAAATGATTTTAATTTAAATTCTTTTGTGTGAAAATTAAGTGACAAGGGATACTAAATAATTTATGTAATGAAGGATAAGTAAGTAAGGATTACATTGTAGTTTAAAGACATTTTCTATTCTAATGAAGTTACCCAACCAAATTATTTTTTTTTTAAAATGGAAGCCATACCTAAGTCCTAAAGTAGTAAAAGGAAATATAACAAATATATGTTAGTGCACAAACTTGAAAACTATACTAGAATTTAGTGAGGAATCTGCCTAGAAAACTTAAATGCATGTTGAAGAGTATAAAATGGAAGTCTGAACCCAGGTCCTCGCAAATGATAGATAATGATTCACAATAAAATAATTTTTTCTTTGAGGCAAAAAGTCTGAATGAAGATGCTAGAGGAGTAGCATGCAAAGAGTTAAATAAAAATAATGAGAAATGATATAGAGAAGAATGTAACAAAAAAATGAGATAAAGCTCTTTATCTTTGATTGAGCTAAATGCCCCTCTTCAAGAAAGATAAAAGATTTATCAATCCACCAAGTGCTTTTATTGGTTTCAAGAGGTTTATGCAATACTATAGATTCCATCATTAGAGGTTCACAAGTTTTCTTTTGATGCATGGCCAATGTATAGATTTCTAAAAACTGATAGATTATTCTATAAATTTCAAGAGTGGCTCTTTCCTCCTATATCACTTCTATACTTGGGAGTTCAATCTTTCATGGTGATAGCATAAAAATCCATACCTAAGTGTTTAAAAGAAAACCATCTATAAAATCATCAATGACAATGTTAATAAATTAAACATGTCTTTCCAAATGATAAATATTAATATTAATTCAATAAGAGATTTAAAAAAATTATTCAAGAACAGAAGAGGGCAACATGATCTTTTGTAAATATGTTAAAGATAAGAATTCCACCATATAAGTATCATAGAGGAAACCCAACAAAATAGTTAAAATTTGGATACAATTTCATGAGAAAGAGTATATGTGTTTCTTATGAGACAATCTTTGTGTGTATTTAGTTTTTTACTAGAGAAGAATGAAGGCTTAACATCACATGATATATATATATATATATATATATATATATATATATATATATATATATATATATATATATATATATATATATATATATATATATATATATATATATATATATATATATATATATATATATATATTTCTGTGTGTATGTGCCCCAACACTCCCAAATAATTTTTTTGAATGGAGGCCATATAACCCATATCATAGTGGTCACTAAGGAAGAAACGAGAATTCTTTCCAACTAGAAGATCATAGAATTGAACAATTTCTAACAAATCTAAGAACTAAGGTAGAAGAAATGTCTTCAAATAGACATAGAACAAAATTTTCCTCAACCAATGATATATTGTAATCTACTAATAAAGTCTAATATTATTATGTGAGACACAATGAGCTAACATGCGATCATAAAACTCCATCTCAATAGAGATGGTAAATATAACTCTGTGATCTTATCAAGGTAATTCAAAAATTCTAGATCAAGAGTTAATATGATGTGTAGAACATAATATTTGAACAATGACACTATAAGTTGCTAGTATGACTATTTAGAGTTTTAATTTGTTCTTCAAAATTGTTCTTTTCTTTTCCTAAAGTGGATATGATGTTAGAATGGACTAATAAAATTAGACAATTTCAAATCATTAAGTAACAAGTGTATCCTATGACATGTTTGAAAACATAAAAATATATTTTGAAAGAATAAATTCAATGGACCTTGTGATAATACTAGATTTGAGAAGTACAAGCGTAAAAAACAATTTTATATGTACATAGCATATGTGCATTTTAATTTTATTTTCTTATGATAGGTAGTTACTTGCTTGGCCTTAAACCTCTTTTTTTTTTTCTAATGCTTGATTGGTTTATTGCCAATATGTATCCTATGGCCAAGCTTATGCATAGTATTAATACTTTCATTATTTTTAGCAGTGCTTAGTTTACTATCATGTTTATGGGAGGGTTTTTGAGATTCTAAAAGGAGGTTGGGTAATATCATGGTAATTACTTCCAACTGACCTTTAGTCAAATTTTTTTCCCTCTATTCTAGGCCAATCCTCATTTTGGTTGCTTCTTAATTTCAAAAACATATGTATGACATATTTTTGAACTAGGGACCAGGGCCACCAATTTCTAGAGTATTAATGAACATAAAACCTTTTGAACAATTAGAGAAGTAAAGAACATGTGTAAACCACAAAATACAAGAAACATCATCGACACACAAGCTACCAAGAAATGACTATGACATTGAAATTAAATTTTAAAATTTTGGTGTATCAAAAGTGGAAATTGGGTGACAATTTAAATAGATAAAGCCATAATTAGATAAAAATGGAAGTATATATTAGAATTAAAAACAAAGTAAAAAATAAGAATACTCATGTGTTATGTACCAAACATAATTATAGATACTAGAGAAAGAAATAAAGTATGAAGTAGAGGAGCATTATTAGAATAGCGAGAGAGATCAAAAAATTCCATGAACTGAGAGATCAAAAAATTCCATGAACTAAGTAAAGTAAAATTGGAGAATATTAGGCCAATTTTTACAAATTTCCTTCTAATGCAATACAAGGCAAACACTCAAGAAGACAATAAGACTTCTCTAAAATAGTTATAATGGAATGAATTGAAATTTTAAAGTATCTATATTTTGAAATTTTGTAGGTAATAAGGTTTCATGAATTTTAGCCTTATTTAGGTATGACACTATAAATAAGAATTGAGTCACCTTCAGTTAAGATATCTTGAATTTTGTGTTCTAGATCTATTTATAACAAAAAACATCCAAGGCATATATTTCAGTTTTGTTATTTATTCCCTCACCATCTTTCAATATTCATAGAAATTTGGATTTGATGTCACATTATATTTCACATACACATTATGTGTGTGTGTGTGTTTTGTCAAAAGACCTTAAAAGACATAATAAAAAATGAGCCTAAAAAATTTAAAAGGATGCTAGAGAGACCTAAATAGAGTGAAAATAGTAAGCAAGGACTAGGATTTTGTGAAGGAGATCTACATCGAGGGGGTGTTATAAGGAAGTAAAGTAAAAAAAAAAATTAAAATGACTAAACATATATTTAAGTAACTACACAAACACACACACACACACACACACACACACACACACACACACACACACACACACACACACACACACACACACACAGGTTATTATTTAGTGAAAGAATGACAAGGTTGGGAGTTTGTGTGTGTGTGTGTGTGTCCGTGTTCTTGTGTGTGTGTGTGTGTGTGTGTGTAAAGTGGCTAAGGGGATAGAGAGAGAACTGTATTGATGAAATATCACTTGAGACACCTAAGAAGACTATTAAAAGACCTAAAAATAAACCTAAAGAAACTAAACAAGCTTATACAGTGGTCTGCCATAATGAAAATGACTATACATAAAAAATAATCCATTCAAGGAACTATAAATATAGGAAGAATACATTAAAAGACAATAAAGATGTTGGTAATTTTTGTAGGAGGATATGAAAGGATATTATAGGCTTGTCCTTTATGGAAACATATACCTATTATAAAGAGGAAAAAATATAAGATTAAGTTTTGGATGATTGAACTTAGAAAATTATCTAAGTATAATGCATGAAATTAATGCACATTCATTCATTTTGGTTTAGCATGGTTTACTAGAAGAAGATGAGGTTATGATTTTTCTTGGGATGAAAGGTTATAATATAAAAAGTGTGTTTTTGAGAGTGTTGAAGAATACTGAATATACAGACAAAGTTATGGAAAGTTTTATAGGTGCATGTTATATAGGTAGCATGGATAAGATAATAGAGTAAAGGCATTTTGGTTTAAAAAAATAACAACTTAACAAGGTAGGGATGACATCATAGATGTTAACCATCGCTTCGAAAAAAATATTTTGGAATTTTGGGACACATGTGAAGAATTTATAGCTAATATGTCAGAACAATTTGGTAAAAAAGGAATGTATGTGGAGTTTTGTAAAGAGAGCCATCAAGTAAAATTCAGATATTGAAGACATAAACACTATTAGAAAAGTTTTTGTATCTCTACCTTCTGTGTACTAAATATACCATTGCATATGCATGTTTGAGTAGTAGGCCAATCTTGCTACTTTTATAATTGTAATACCAACTCCTAATAGCTTTGTGGTTTCTAACAAGCCCTAGTCCTCTAACAAGGACATATAAACTATACAGATGTAACTAAGTTTTAATAGGGTCAATATCTTTCACAAGATGCTCTTGATTAGTGGATAATTTTGTAGATACGTTCCCCACTAAGGTTTTTTCTCGACTAAGGCTTCCCTATTTACAAATAATACTTTAGTGAGATTCATTGTGTTGATGTTATGTTTACTTTTGAGTTTGATTACATATCCATGTTTAAATATTATTAAAGATATCCATGGTTGTGAACAAAATAGCAAAATTCTAATTTACCCCCCAACCCCTCTCAATATTTCTTATTTCTAATAAATTTTATTAGAGAATAGTTACTTAGAGGAGGCCTAACATCTTAAGTAAGATGTCTCTGTATAAGGATTAGTTGAAACAAACCTAAGAAGAAGATCTTGATGAACTTTATGTAATCTCAAAAGAAAGAGACAATCAAATAAAAGAAAGTGATGTAGGCTTTAAGCTAAAGAAGGAAAATGAGATTCTAAACCATGAGCTTGAAATTTTACCAATGTTAAGATGAGTTTGATGGAAGATGAGAAGAAAAGTAAATTAGAGTTGGGATCTAAGAATGCAGATTTCAAATCCAAACTTACCGAGGTGACATCTAAACTTGAAAGCACAAAATTACATTTTACAGAGCTTAAGAGGTATAATACTATTTCGAAATGAGAACATACAAAAACAAAGAAATTGTTAGATTGTGGTGACTGATCAGGAAAGTACTGTACATACTTCATAAAAATTTTTTTGGAAGTAGCCGACATGGTAGCCGACATATTATGGCTGACATATGGCCGACATGTTATAACCCTAAAGTGGTTTAATACTTGTATAAAAAGGGCTTAGGGTTGGGTATTTTTTATGTGTGGTGATACGAAATTGGTTCTTGCGGCGGTATTGAGCTGTAAGGGATTACGGATTGTAATCAGGTTGTAATCACTGGATTGTAATAAGATCGGACTTGCTGTTTGGTGGACGTAGCCCAGGGATTGGGTGAACCACGTTAAATCTTGGTGCCTTGTGTTCATTTTTGTGTCTTCTATTATTTTTGTTATTGGTTATATTTGCATGTAGTTTTTATTTCTGTCCGTGGTTTATCCTAACAGAAATATCTTGAGAACTTGTATTCCATCACTTAAAATATTGATGAGAAGATCATGGCCTAAATACATAAAGGTGATATGATTGGTATTGGCTACTATGTAGGAGAATCATCTAAGAGGTCTGAAGTTACTAAGGGTTGATATCTAGTGATCTAGTAGCCTAAAAAATAACAAGAAGATATAAAAAAGGATGTACCTAAACAATTTGAAAAATCTAAAGAGGCAAAGAAACAATTTGGTGTAAGATTCTTTCCATGCAATGATGAAGGTCACATCAAGAAGCATTGCACATGTAAGTATTCCATGCCATTTTCTTGTTATTGTTATAATTGTTATGCTTATAAAAAAATAGAGCTAATGAATGTACAAAACCTAGATATAATAATTATAATAATGAAATGTATAGAGGTACTAACATTATAAATAGTAGACATGTAAGAGAAACCACTATCATAAGAGATGACGCATTGTGTTATAAGTCCAACATTTTTGGACATATTTCTAGAGATTGCATGTTATAGATTAATTAGTTGGGACCTAGATATGGAAATAATATCATAGCCTCTTATAATTGCAACAAACTTGGGCATACAACAAGATTTTTCAGATTTAACAGTTTTGGAAGTAAAATGAGGTCAAATTGCATGATATCATAGAATGCAAGAACACCCTACTATAAAAGGAATGGAAGAAACAATATTAGAAGAAATGCAAATAGAAATGATAGACAGAAAGATAATTTGAAAGAGAAAATAGAGATTTTCATTGAAACATTTGTTAAGGAAAAGACACCTCTAAGAACACAAATATGAGTTGAAAATAAAATAAGTGATACACCTAAAAGTGAGTTGAATTCACTTGTAGTAGCTGACAAACACCCATCAATATCAGAAATAAAATTCATTACTAACAAACCCCTACCAATCTTAGATATCAAATTCATTAGGAGAGATAGGAGATATTACATTAGATAATCATTAATTACTTAAATGATGGAAAAATGTTTTGTGCACTTAGTTGAAGCATGAAAATGCTTTTTTGAGGCTATAGTTAATAATGCATAGATTTATGAGGTCATATGTGAGCTTGAGAAAGGAATTATATCTACTAGTTAATATGTTAATGTTTTAGAGTTTGGGTACTAACACAATTAATTTTGAATGGAAATGTAATGAATAAAAGGACTTAAATTAGTGTAAGGAGCAATCACTTGAAAATTATGATCTAAGAGAAATTTGTGGAAGAGATTAAAGATCAATTAGATTATTTGAGAAAAAATTAAGACTTTCTTACAACAAAATTTGTAAATAAGTGTTTTGAATGTATTAATCTATATCAACTGTGAAGTCATTTGAAATTTGAAATAATGGAGAAACTTAGATATAAGTTTTACAGAGGTTCAATTACTCAAATTGGAGATGATCCCACTATGGCACTCTGACAAATATGTGATGAAACGATGATTGTAGAGGATGTACAATATTACACACATTGCAAGTTTGAGACCCTAGGTGATAATGACATTAGGAAGGATTTTTTTTTTTTTTAAAAGACATAAGTTTTAAAGATGAGTTCAACCACTTAGGTCAACTGAAAATTGGATAGTTTCTTTTTGGTTATGATTTTGACAATGAGGAATGGGCTATAATTATGCTAAGTAGAATACATGAAAACAAGTTTTTGTTGGGAGACAGAGTTGTTTACATGATAAATGACCTAATTGATGTAGTAACTGAACTTAGAAACAAGGGTAAAATTCCAATTAATGAGAAAACCATGAAGAAATTTGTAGAAACAAACACAAAAACTAAATGGAATGGTACATATATGATGTTAAGCTTGATTGAATGGTTGATGTGAGATTTGTGAGAAAAAATTTAGCTTACAAAATTGTTAGGAATAAGCTGTCTCAACCTTGTATAATTCCTATTCTTATTATTTGTTTTGTAAATTGTATTTCTTACAAATAATGTTGATGTGTCGACATCTTGAATTGTGTGTAAGGAGATCATGACTAAAACGGTTATGACGGATTCCTATGACACGTAAGAGCTATGTTAGGAAGATTCAATGACAGGTGAAGACATGTGGCAACTAAGATATTTGAGAATGGTAAAACCCTAATATGGTTTACCTTTGGGAGTAGCCCTAAAAGTGAAGCGCATGTTATAAGCATTTTTAGGGTTACGAAGAGATGCGATGCAAAAAAGGTGTATTGTTGGTACTGTGAGTAGCTAATGGAGTCTTCTATTGTTGATGTTGAACTTGTATTGCAAGTGTATTGTAACCTTGTGTTGAAGATAATACATTGTGCAAGTTCTGAAGGGGTGGGGTTGTTTTATCGAAAGGTTTTTCCCCACCGACAAATCCTTGTGTTATGTGTTCCTTTTTCTGTCTATTTTCTGTATGCATGATTGGCTGCAATATTGTTGTTTACATGATATTGAATCTGTAAGTGTAGAAGATTTTAATAGGATTTGCATCATACTTTCCTAATGAGATTAGTGTAGGAAGCTGTTTTTGCACCTGAGTTTCCTTCCAAAAATAAGTTCTAGTTCTAGAGAGGATAAAGTCTTTGTGGGCTTTATCAATGCTTCTTATAAAATGTGTGTTGATAAAGTTGAGGTTAAACTAATAGGCATCCTGAAACAATAACTATTTAACAATTTGGAGAGAATTAAGATCTATAAGAATTTTCCATAGGGAAAAATTCACCCAGGAACTAAGAACTTAAACACAAGCACAACTGTAGACCAGAAAGAGAGAGTATGATCAAAATGATGATATATTCATTCAATATGCATTAAAAGTACACTAGGAGTGCCTATATTTAAAGGCCTCTAAGATACATCTAAAATGCCTTAGAATTAGCTACATGTTAATTCATACAACTAGGCACATGTCCACAAGATATGGGTTATCCTCCATTAAGCATGAAAGTAGGTGTGATGATGAGAGGATAAGCCTACAAGTGTGTAACACACAAATCAATGTTGTAGACAACATGTACTAAAAGGGAGTGCGAATAACTATGTTGCCTACATGACAACTTAGTGAATGATGCAAACTCCAATCTTGTAGACACCATGAGCTGAAATAGAGTTGCGTGCTTCTTTGTTGTCAACATGACAACTCAAAAAGGTCCATAAACTCCTAAGTGTCTCACAAAATAAAATAATAAAATAATGCATTAACCTAAGTAAACTTAAGTAAGTGCAAATAGTAAATACGTATTTACACCAACACCCCCCCTTAAGTGCAACTTAGGGGAATGCCCTTAAGCTTATGAAACCTAGGAAGAACTACAAGATGTGTCCTAGCTACTAGGCCATGTTAGGCACCCATGTAAATAATGAATTGCAATCTCTCATAAATTGGAGAAAGAGGGAAAACCTCATAGGAAAGACCCTCCCCCAAAATGAGAGATAAATAGGGATGCATGGATGGATGGAGTAATTAAGACCCCCCCATTATGACGTACATCCAGTGTATACATAAGTGAAGAATGAGAAGAACTAAACCTCATAAGAGGAAAAAGTCCCCCCCATAAGAAAGAAGAGGAAGAGAGACAAGGTTGTCCCCCTCCAAATGAAGAATGTTTGTCAGTGAAAGTTGGTCCAAGAATGCTGGATGATGTTCCTCCCCTTTGGAAGAAATAATGACAAAGGTACAATTATGAAGATGTATGGTGGCCCTGAAACCTACTCAAGTATCCTTGTGTTGATGCTGATGTTCACCCCTTCCAATTGTGCTAAAAAGAATGAATCCAAATTAGGCAAGGATGTCTATTGAACCTGTCCCAATGGGCCATTTGTCTCCTCAATTGATAAAGAGACCTCTGACAACTACTGTACATAAGGATCCATAATCATGCAAACTTGTAAAGACTGATCATGTAGAGAATGGATAAGGACCACCTTCATAAAAGAGAAGATGCAAATAATGAAGGCTATCTCCCAAGTTTTTGGTGTGTGACTCCATGAACAAACCTATATTGTCTGCCAAGAAGTCATCAACTAAAGCTAGTGCTAGAAGACAATATGTACCCTACTGTGCTAGACCTATCACTATGAAAATGTATGCATGTGGATTGGATTGATGTCATGACCTCTCACTACAACTGTCAAAAGAACCCCACATGTTTGAATCTATTAAAGCACTATCGTCGGTGTCAGTATCAGTTTCCATTATGTATGAAGTGTGGAGAGGAGTAGAGGATAAGCTGGGTGAACTTTCCTCAAAGTGAACATCCTTCTCCACAAAGATCTCATGAGTCTCTAGATCCATTAGTCTACAAGCTTGAGCATTGTCTTCATATCCTATGAAAGTAAAAGGCCTAGGTGCTGGTGCCTTGCATCCCTTAGAGGATAGGTTAGCACATGTTAGACAACCAAAGACTATGAAGTGACTCACAACTAGTTTTATGTGCACCATGCTTCAAAAGGAGTCTTACCATCTAAGGCATTATGAGGAGACCTATTAAGTATGTGAGAAGCATTACTAATGGCTTCTACTTCAAGTGTAGGATCGAGAGACTTGGCTTTTATCATGCAAGTTGTGATGGTTTTGGGAGTTCTAATCCTCATAGCTACAACATCTGTCTTGTGCAGAATGAATGCTATTCTTATTGTCCACCCTTAGAACCTTGATGGCTTTCTTGGATTTGTGTTCAACATGAGTCTTGAAGGCTTGAAGCTTATGAACCACTTCATTCTTGTGATGGAGGAAGTAGACCCATGTGAATCATAAAAATTCATCAACAAAAGTAAGGATGTAGTGGCCTTGGCTGACTAAAGTCACTACAAAAGGACCTGCTAATACTGTGTGAACCAACTGGAGAACAACTAGTACTTTGGAAGACTTCCCTTTACCATAATTCTCCTTGAGATGCATATCCACTTAACATGATGAACACTCACCCTTAGAAAATTTTATGTTAGGAAGACTTTTTACCATGTGTTTTGAGAAAAGTTGCTAAAGATGGCACAACGCAAGATGACCAAACTGCTCATGCCATAATTTTGTTTGTGAAGTAGAGTGAGTCAAAAAGGCTTGAGAAGGAATAAAGCCTATTGTCATCGATTACTTTCCCCATTGAAACCAATGAATCATCTCTAAGACTATGCACCATCACTAAATTTAGAAGGAACTCAACTTTATGACCATCTCCAAGGTGAGTGATTTGGTAAACTGATAGTAGATTAGAGCTAAGGTTTGGAATGTACAGAAAATCTTTGAATTCCACATTTTCCATTTCCACATGTCCTTTTCCTTCAACTTCCATTTTAGTATCATCTCCCATGAAGATGTGTGATACCTATGACTGCTTCAATGAAGAAAAGTCTCCCTTTGAAAAATGCATGTGATAAGAGGCACCTGAGTCAAGTATCTATTCTAAAGAAGAACTTGTATTGGGCATAAGTGCTTTCCCTTTTCCCTTTGAAGGGGTTGGATTTGAATCCTTGGAAGTACTTGGAACTTGAATCTTGTTCTTCCTGAGTATATTTTCCAACTCATTAATTCTTTTAGTCTTGCAATGATGTTCATCATGATTTGGCTTTTTGCAGTGTGCACAAAAATGTTTGTCCTTCTTTTCATTATTTCCCTTCTTGTTGGAAGAAGAATTGCCTTGTTGTGAGGGGGATTGTTGTGTCTCAGATTGTGATTTCTGCTTCTACTACTTCTTCTTCTTGTTGCTAGAACTTTTCCCTCCTTTAATTGATTGGTGCTCATCACTAGCCACCAAGGCTTTGGTCTTTGATGTCATGAGAAGTCCTAAATCCATCAGGTGAGATTGTTCAATAATCAACATCTCTGCAAATACATCAAATGTAGGCTTCTAGTAAGTAGTTCCCATGGTCAACCTATGAGTATTGAAACTTAAAACAAAGGAAGCATACTCTGAAGGTAGCCTCTTCAAGATGTGATGACTCAACTTATCATCCTTCATGGGATTTCCACAATCTTTAAGTAGTGCCCTATACTCATTGGATTTGTTGATGTAATATTGAATTATGTCAAATTTCTTTGGATCCAAGAGAAGTAGATCGTCCACAATCGAAAATCTCTTTTCTTCATCCACCTTACATACAATGATTGAAGTTTATCCCAAGTTAGTTTGGATTTCGTGAAACTGGCAATGTGAAAGAAGAGATCTCTATGTACACAACTCCTAATCATTTCTAGAGCATGTTGGTCTTGTCTTTTCCATTCAAAATGGAGCTTGAAAAGGTAACCAGATGAGCTTGTATGGAGAATTTGAAGTTGCAAAATGTAGGATTAAGTAGGTATAGTCACCAAAAAAATGAAATTTCTAAACAATTCTTGCACCAAAACTAGAAAATAACACCACCACTAGAAAGTTCAAAAACTTCTACCCAATTTCAAAAAAATTGCACCTAAATCGGAGTCCAGATGACCAAGTTATGGGATTGCAAAGTTAGGTTGCCAAATCAAAAAGCAATTTGGAGAGGGGTCTAGCAGGAAAACTACTATCTTAAATTTGATAGTCAAATGACCATCATAGTAGTTGAAAAATGACTGGGAATGATGGTCAGATGTCTGTCAAATTTAACCTAGTGAAATGATGATGTCAGCAAAAAATTAGCAGCCCAAGGTGACATGGTAGCTAACTAGACTATACGGATCTATACGACATGACACATGGTAGTACAAAAGTCTGCATGGTAGCTGAGGTGGCAGTGTACAATTTATGTGGAAAAGTTATGAATGTACACATGGAAATTGAGCTATCTATATGTGGCAACAGTCATATTGCTAATGTGGCAAAAAAATCCTATGTGAAAGCTGCCATAGGTGAAAGCTGC
The DNA here is from genome assembly GCA_028749045.1 of Cupressus sempervirens. Lineage (NCBI taxonomy): Eukaryota > Viridiplantae > Streptophyta > Pinopsida > Cupressales > Cupressaceae > Cupressus > Cupressus sempervirens. Next base: position 354,916,724 of record CM053785.1, read on the forward strand.
CACAAGTTGTCTATGTGGCAAGATCTTGAAGGTCCACGTGGTGATGATGAGGGTGGAACACATGTTTGTTGGAGGATAGTCTGAACTGGATCCTGTGGTCATTGGATTTCCTTTTAATGACTGTCAAATTGTGATACAGCTGGAAAAATGTATGAATGCAGGGCCAAAGAATCGTATTCCACTAGTGGTGAAAGCTATAGAGTACCTAGACTATAAAATTGCCACTGGGATTGCAAATGCATGGGATAGATCAGTTTCTCGGTGCCAGAGAATTGTCTACGACGGTGAAAATTGATGTCAAAAACCTTAAAACTTGCAAGGAACTTTTTATATATATTCCACATGTGTGGGAAATCTGCTGAGTAGATTGTTTTAAAACAATGCCATAAGATATGAAATAAAAAAAGGTTGTAGGATGGGTTGGTGTTGCCGGTGGAGGCTGTAATGTGTGGAAATTACAAGAATAATGCCTGTTGTAATAAATGACATAGAATATTCCTCTGCATAGGGCTAGGATTTGATAGCTTGGTACCTGCAAAAAAAATTCTTTGCTACCTGCCCGGAGGGAAATTTTTTTTTTTCTAAAAATAGAATTTCAAAATAATTTCAAAGATTAAATAAAATTTCTAGATCTGAATTAAAAAGTTGTAGATCTAAAGATCATCCCCATGTTGCAAATCGGGGCCTTCAAGTGCTGATTTGCAAAAGAATCTTGCCTCACGGTCAACTTTGGGCTAGGGTAGCTAAATTTATAGTCGATCTTCACCGAATCAACATTTTAGACACAATGGTAACATCAGATCTAGTTTTGGATGCTCCCAATTTCTGCACTACTCTAGATTTGGGCTGAGGTGTTGAAGCAACAATGGTCCTAAATGGCTATGTGAAGAGAAAATCTCCCAGCTCTGATACCATGTAAGAATTTTCCTTAGGGAAAAATTCACCTAGGTACTAAGAACTCAAACACAAGCACAATTGTAGACCAAAAAGAGAGAGTATGGTCAGAATGATGATATATTCATTCAATATGCATTAAGAGTACATTAGGAGTGCATGTATATAAAGGCCTCTAAGATACATCTAGAATGCCTCGGAATCAGCTACATGATAAGTCATACAACTAGGCACATGTCCACCAGATATGGGTTATCTTCCATTAAGCATGAAAGTAAGTGTGATGATGAGAGGATAAGCCTACAAGGGTGTAACATGCAAATTAGTGTTGTAGACAACATGTGCTAAAAGAGAGTGTGAATAACTATGTTGTCTATATGACAACTTAGTGAATGATACAAAATCCAGTGTTGTAGACACCATGAGCTGAAATAGAGTTGCGTACTTGTATGTTGTCAACATGAAAACACAAAAAGGCGTGCAAACTCCTTAGTGTCTCACAAAATAAAATAATAAAATAATGCATTAACCAAAGTAAACTTAAGTAAGTATAAATAGTAAACACATATTTACACCAACAAGATCAAATATGAAACTTTTAGATTTGGATCCTTAGTTACACATATATTCTCCCATGTTATGAAAAGGTTACCAATTATGCTAGAATTAGAGTGGAAATTAGTAAAAAAATCAATAGAATTAATAAGTTATTTCTACAAAAAGGAAAATGAAGATTATGTTATCATTGAAATATTAAATTTAATAAGATCTTTGTAAACTAAAATGAAGAATAGAGTTATGATTCCCAACTAAATTGTGGATAGATTTAGGAAAAAATATATATTTCATGGTTGAGACATATAAGCCTTACATGGAAGAAGTTCATAGCTTCCATGCTAGGAAGAGAAAGGGGAAGAGGAACAAGAAAGAGAAAGGGGAAGAGAAACAAGAAAATTTCACAACCAAGATATCTAAGAGGATAAAACAAATGGTCACTAATCATGGACCTAGAAATAAGCCTAAAATATTGATGACCTATGAAGGTAAGAAGACCACAATAGAGAAGGAATATATGCCAAGGAAGATGAGAGGCCAAATTGCACCACCAAAGACACAACCAAAACCACAGTCATGATGCAAGAATAAAAAAGAAATGAGAATAAGAGAAAGACTTGGAAGCCTAAGATTGGATGAACAAAAAAAATGATAATGAAGGATGGTAATTTATCATAGTTAAACAAGAATTATGATATCTATGACCCCTTATAGAAGCAGTAATTGGAAAATGCAGTGATAAGAGATATGATATATTTAAAGAAACTATTTGTACATACTCATGTGGGAATATTCTAAAAGACCTATATAATAGACACATAGGAAAGAAGCCAAGAGTTAAGGAAAAGAACAAGAGGATAAGAGAATGGATAGTGAAAAAAAATCTATGACATTCATAGTGAAGAACAAATGGAAACTTTTTTGGACAAGATCAAATTATTGCTAAAGAAAAATAAAAGGTCTATATTGATTATGGAAGGATAACATGAAACATTGATCTAGGAGACAAGGAATGCAATTGTAAAAGTAATGATAGAATATAAAACTACTAAAATAATAGTGGCAAAAACAACAAAAGAAGAAGACCATGATGATACAATGATGGACACTATAGATACACAAGGTGCAGAAGATGACTTAATGATCATGGGGGGGCTACTATCACTATTGATAATAGTAAAGACCCCTTTTATAGTATTCAATTTGATCCCTCTGTAGAATGGAAGAAAGATGATGTTTGAGATATGGAGACTATTTACATTAAGGACTACATCAACTCAAAATATGAGAAGGAAAAGAAAAGAAAACTAAATTCCAATTTTTTGCGCAGTCAAATAGTACCCATAAAACTACCTTTGATACCTATCCCTATGAGGGTAGAGTTTGACTATCCTACAAATTGGTCAAACATGGTAGATAAGGTGACATCTAGCATTGTTATCTTAGAGAATTTTTTTTTAAAAAGAGGAAAACAAAGAAAAAATTAAGAAAGACCTAGTGCAAAAAAAAAAAACCAAATGGAGACTCAACCAATCTAGCGACCTATTCAAGCACCTACAAGTTTAGTTGAGGAGAGTCAGGTATATTTTTTATAGAAACCTTCCAAGGAAGTAAAAATATCACAAGATAGAACTTCGAGATCCCTCTTGAGTTGTGCTAATCAATAGATTTCTATAGGATGAACATTGCCAAAATGTTTGATGGTAACATGGATGTACAAAAATATCTGTAGCTAACAACATTTTCATTGAAAAGGATTGCACAATAATAATAGAATATGAACAAGATTCTCTTGGGAACATTATATAAAATGACATAAAAGATGAAAGACATTTCCACAATACAAGTTGAACTTGATATAAAAAAGTGAGTTGAAAAGGAAATGAAAAAATTTGATAAGAATTTTCTACTTTGGCAAAAGTTATAGCAGAAAAATATTTGGCCATACATGATGCTATTCTATTTAGCTTTATTTTCAACAATATCACAAGTTATTTTTCAATACTTGACAGTTGCATCAAGGTATTGAGAGAATTTCTGCAAAAAGGAAAATAATTGTATAGAAAATGCACCTTATTATTTGCGTATACAATGGACATTGAGAAAGAAATCAAGGAGAAGGAAGTAGAAGTAAAAAGTATGTGCATGAATTATAGAATCCATTTGCATGGATAAAAAAATTAGAAGAAAGGAACAAGATTATTAATTATGAGATGAGATTACTTGAATTGAGGAAGGAGAGAACTATAAACAAAATATCATTGTTAAGGGAACATCTTGCCTTGAAAATTGACCATGTACAAAGCCACCTTAAAGAATGTATTGAGAGTAAGGATTCCTTCATGATATTTTTTATTTTAATTTAAATGTAGTAGAATTTTCATCTCATGTCTTATGTGTGTTAATCAATAAATCAAAGGTAGTAAAGGACAATTGGAACAAAGAATTTAACATATTTAAGAGAAACTTTAGAGAGTGCATGGAAAATATCAACAAACAAGCTTGATAGTGAAGTGGGAGTAATTTTTTTTGAAATTTTAATTTTCTTTGTCTTTTATGTCAAAGGGGGAGTGTATGTGTGAAAAATTTTATGTACATGTATATGGAGATATAAGGTAGAGCATAGAATAAGGGGGAATAAATTCTAAAAGATAGAATATATATATATATATATATATATATATATATATATATAGATAATCCAAATTTTTAAATTTTGTATGGCTATGTGCAATAACTTATAAGTTTTACAATTTTGAAGACTTGGCCTATTTTCTCATATGTTGTTATCAGTGTAAAAGGCAGAGATTGTTCAAAATTTGTATAGGAGGATATTAAAACATGTTATAGGGTTTTCATTTATGTCAACATTTACTTACTATGAAGAGGGGAGACTATAAGATTTAGTTTTGGATGATTGAACTTATAAAACTATCTATGAATAATGAAGGAAAATAGTAAACAATCATGCATTTTGGTTTAGTAAAATTTATTGGAAGTAGATGAGGTTATGAGTAGTTAAGGAAAGAAGGGTATAATTTAACAAGCATGTGTCTAAGAGCACAAAATAAATTTCAATGTATGGAAAAATTTGTGGCATGTTTTATAGGTACAAGTTATAGAGGCATCATAGAGAAGATAATAGAGTAAAGACATTTTGGTTAAGGGATTAATTTGGTTTACCAAATTAATGATTTAAAAAGGTAGGAATGACATCCTAGATGTTTTTTATGTATTATATAACAATAAAAGGAAGGGGGGCTGACCCTATAGTACAAAAGGCTAGAGGGTAAAAGCACAAATTTGTGCCACCATTTAGGATACCAAAACTTGTTTTGGTCAAATCTCATTTCTTTATCAAAACTTATTTTTTTTCAAAAACTAAAAATAATATTTTATAGATCTCATATTCAACATCATCATTATATATATTTTTTACTTTTTTGATTAGTTATAATATGTTATAATCTCAAAATATTATAAGTCAATATCTCAACATTTGAAGATGCTCCCTCAAAAAAGGAAAAAAATAGTAAATCATATCAAAAAAATTAAAAAATCATATTTATCTCTAGAGGAGAGAATCCTCTTCATGAATATGTAATTTTTTTCAAGAAGGTATATATTTCATAGGGAAGTTTTGATGGGAGGAAAAATCTGTTGGATTCTGATAAGGTTGAACTTGAGTACTTATAAAAAAGAAAATATATATCAAAAAACAATTAGTTCCTTTTTTTCCCTACCTATACATGTCATCTATAAGATATTTTTAAATTAGAACAAAAAAATTTTATTTGCATATACTTGTTTGACGAGAACTACACCCAATATTTTTTTTAGTTTAAAAAGGGACTTCAAAATAAAATAAAATGAATAAATTATTACTCGAAAAAATTTATAAAAATTATAGTCACAAAATTCATCCAATTCTATATATTTCATTATTTTACATCATCTTCATATTCTAAACACAAATACCATTTTTTTGTTATTAATGTTGAATTATCGCATTCTGATATCTCGTTTCTTTATAAAAGGTGACACAACTTTGTGATTTTACCTTGGAGAGAAATTGCTAGTTACCTCCTACTATCTAACCAATACCTTTTCTAGACATCAAAAAAAATCTTAATGGTCAAAATCATAACATAGTACTTCATGATATTAGTATCAACCAAACTACCCCTAACATACCTATGATACCAAAAATTAACCCAACAACATAAATTACAAGCATTTTTATTAAAATGATTAATATCTACAAGAATTTAAAATGCCACAAACGACATGGAGTTCACAGTTAACCATAACACAACAAAAAGGAAAAGAAACAAAGGCACAGGGGCTAGTTCCCTTCTTTCTACTCTAGGTCCTCCCCCTCCTTTTCATTAGGATACTAAATCTCTCCAAAGAATCCTTGAATGAAATTTTGGTGTTTCTAAAGATGGCAAAGATGGACTCCAAAGTGATGAAAAAGTTAATACATCCCTTTGTGACCTTATCACCATCCAATGACTCTAGAACTTTCTATGAACGTTCTAGATTATAACCCTTCATACTTGTTATATAGTTTGTTATCTCTCTCTTCTCAATGATCTTGTAGAGCTCTGTATCATTCTAGTATTCTCCCCACTCATCGGGATCAATCTAATAAGGGTTGACACCCATCCCTTTTTTCTTATTGAACAAAGGAAACACACACCTCTTGAAGATAAAATAAACCCAAAAACAACAACAAAAAAATCTCAATATTTTTCTTGCATCCAATTTTAATTGTAAAACCAAAAAGGTATTCCACCTCATAAAAATACTTCAGAAAATGAACCCCATAAAGAGTAATAATGACCAGATCATTAATATGCAATTTGAGTATGACCATGATATACTGTATCATGCACATTGAAAGGGATGGACAAAGGGTCATCCCAATTTTTTAACCCTTGCATAAATTTCCCCACACTCTCCAAACTATCGTTGGCATGACTACCCTCTTAATTGGTGTGTTGAAATGAGAACTCCACCAAGTTGTTTTACAGGTGTTTAGTTTTAACAATCACATTTCTAGAATTCCACCATGTCTTTTCCACATCTTTCAAAATATTGATGAATTTAAGGAATCTCCTTTGATGATTTCCTTTCTCGCATTTTTCCTAGTCAAGACTAAGACCCCATAGTAAAGGGTTAAGAGTCATGCCAGTTAAGAAATCTAAACCCCTAGGTTGATTGAGTTAGCATTCAAAAAATCAATGTCTAAGTTCCTCAAAAGGTCACCCCCACCTAGTCAACCAAGGCTTTGCATTGAAGAACCATCAAAGTTTATCTTGACCTAATTTGGGTTAGGGACAACATTTAATATTTCTTCTGATGACTAAATTTGGATTACAAAACACTTTCAATTTATCTAGCAACCCCCATTAACTACCAACATCTCAATCTTAGGAAGATGGGGTGGTGCCATGGTTAGTAGTATATTTTTTTTTTTCATATTCTCCTCCACATTCTTCAAAAGCCCCATGCTAATTAATTTTATACTTTTACTTTTATCATTGAATATCATGTTGTTGTGTTCCTTCTAGAGGCACATTTTCCATATATCAATGATAAAAGGATGAAGGCAAGGGGATGTTCAAGAATTGAAGACCTCTTTAGGATCATTATTTCAACATCAACACACTTTGGACACTCATTATGTTGTATCTAATTTTCTAAGGAAAAGGGAAAGAGAAGAGGATGTGAGTAATAGACTCGACATCATTTTCACATAGAACACATCTATTAAAAATATAAAAACCTCTTTTTTGGAGATTATCAAGAGTGCGAATATTTTACTGGAAAATAGTCCAATTAAAGAACTTTACTTCTAGAATGGCTTTGTTATCCCACACCCTTTTACAGTTAAATAGGGTAGCCTAATTAGGAATCAATAGGTCAAAACCTATTTTAATAGTTTAATCCCATTTTATATGGAATTCTGTCATATCACTTAATCCAATTTAACCACTCTATAAAATCTTAAGGTATCATATGAATTAAAAGTTAAGAAGAAACTAGTTTTAAAGAAGTTTCAAACCAATCGATGCCAATCTTCTAGTTGACCCCATATTCCTTCCTTTCATAATAGTTCATAAGCTTGAACCCCACTCTATTGGTAAGTACTTATTTTAGAGCATGGAACATACGGTTAAAGTCAAAAGGGGGCGTATCATCTTAGACATCCTCCTAGAGATCAACAATAGCCCCATTTCTCATCTACCAAGAGGACCTTGAGTGAGGAGAGGAAAGGTCTTTTTCATATTATTCCTAATAATAAACCCTTGTATAAGGGGGTTCTTTATCAAGATGATCGCTTTCCCAATATTGAAATAACTTCATCTAAAAATCTTAGCACATTACAAGTATGACTTCATCATATTTCAAACAATGTTAGAAATAAAAGCTAAGCTCATAAGGTGGGAGTCCCTCACATTTAGGCCACCATGGTCATTAGGAGACAAAATTTTTTCTCATTTTATAAGAAAGTGCCTCTTCTTGTTTTAAACTCCTCCCCAAAAGAAAATTTCTTTTGACAACATCTAAATTTTTAGTCCAAATTATAGGTATATGAAGCATGGACATAACGTATTAAGTAGAGCACTGAATAACCATTGTAAGTATATGAAGTTTCCCAACATTTCTAAAAGGAGCTCCATTCCAACCTACAAATTTCAACTAAATCTTTTCCAACAAAATAACCCAAACATAGTTAGCCACCCTTCTCATGATCAAGGGAATGCCAAGATATACAAATGAAAGAGTGGAAATTCAACAACCAATGATCAAAGCAATTCTATTTTGGAGCCTCCCAAGGGTATTGGAAAAGTACAAATGACTTTTAGCCAAATTTAGTTTCTAACCTAAAGTTAACACATATTCTTTTAGGATGTACTTTCAAGCTTTATCTTGGGCTGTAGAGCTTCTCTAGCTATCATAGTACCATCCAAAAAACTTCTAGTGTGATACTATCTTTACCATAGAAGAGGGTTTAAAATATTTTATGGTGCAATCTTCCACCATTCTGCTAAGATTCCTACCATGAGCATCATCTAAAGTGATGAAGATAGGGAGATAAAGGAGCACACTATATTAGACCACCAGAGATAATAAAGAAACCCTTAGATGATTCATTGTACTCACAAGTTGTTAACTTCAACATCTAAACTATATAGAATAGGAAATGAAACTAAACCAACAAAAATCAACTATATAGAGGACTAAAAAAGGGTACAAATGCATCACACCAAGCCTATGGAGCCTAAAGATCACCACCAAAGAATCCAACCAATACTTTTTTAGATCCTTGTACTTACAAAGAAAAGAATCATGTTTTGGAGGCCTAACATAAGTCACATCATTAGGGGCCATCTACTCCTTGGAAAACACTAGTAGATTGTCTTCCTTCTTCTTTCTTTTTAGTTTTTTTTCTTCCAATTGGACGTAGATGGAGCTTATGAAGATATTAGTATTCTCCTACACGTTGTCACCTTTCACTTTAGCTTTATCCATAAATTGAGATAAGGAAGATTTAAAATCTCCTCCAATTGATCACTTGATTGGATTTTTTTTACAATACCACCTCTCACTTTAGCTTTACCCATAGATTCAGATAAGGAATATAGAACTTGGAAAGGAAACAAAAGAATTAAGTCCTTTTTGAAATGATTAACCATATTAAATTGTATTTGGTATTTAATATAGCATTGATTCCTTAAGGCATGATATAATTTATTCTTCTCATTTTATTTAGCTTGACCTTAATGGTCCTTATGAACCTCCATCTCTTTTTCCTCTCAAAGAGGACACTATGGAGTATAAAGAACACACATTTTGAAACCCAATCAAATTTTATCCATTATATTTTATCAATGTATAAAAAAAAAATAAAGGAAATTTTTTGGTCCTTCAATATGCACATGTAACTTTCTAAGCAATAGATGGCCAAATTGCATCAAACCAAGTTTAAAGAAACTTGCCATCAAGAAAGCCCAATATTTTTCTAGTGAAAACCTCCACAATTAGACACGTGAAAACATATGATAATAGAGGAGACCTTGAAATTTAGGGAGGATATTTGCACAAGAGATTAGGACTTCTAATATGTTTTAAGTACCTCATCTATAAGTAAGATTTCAAATTTAGAGGAGATTTAGGACATTTTCATGAAGAACAATTGATATCTTATCGAATTTGGTAATTAATCAATTAAAAATGTCACTCTTACATTTCATTTACTTTAGAACTAGTTACAACTTTAAAAAGAAAAGGAATGAAAGAGATGTACAATATATATAGGTTAGGATACTCTCCTATAACAAGGTTACAAAAAACCAAACTACCTATTCATGGTTTTGAAATATTATTTTTGGATGAAGGTGATGTTGGTAAATACAATTAGTCGAAGGGACCTTCCATTGAAGACTTATTGTACATCCTATATGAGTAATGGGGTGTTGTAAATAGGCTAAAAACCTTTGATTAAGGTTAAGTTTTATTTGGATCTTTTCTTTCATATTTTTTCTTGTATTATGGAATTAAATTTTTTGAACAAACTCACACATTATGATATTCATTTTGTTTATTTTAATGAGAGATGTGTAACGGATCTCTACCTCTTTGGTGCTAATCTAATAAAAACAACCCTTCAAATATTTTTTAAATACTACCATTTCTAGACTAGAGATGGAACTAATGTTGTGAATGAAATAAATGAAGGTAATGCAATGTTAAGTTCAATGATAAAACGAACCAATAACCATTGACTAGACCAAACCTATAGAAATGACCCTCGAAAATTACAAACCCAACATAAGTTCAAAGGTTTATAATTGATTAAGAGGCTATAATTTTCATCTCAACGTAGGCAATAACTAGAATACTTAGCCTGAATAAGTTAATGAAATACGACATGGACTTATTCACCCAGTTCGCCGGCCCGAATCCTCGACGAAAGACAAGATTGAGAACGGAACAATGAGAAAATAATAACAAAATACATTAACAAATTATTCGTGCTGCAGACGACCAGAATCTCCATGAAAAGGCGAGAGCATTCCCCACCATCCAAATACCAGTAATATAACCTTGTTTTTCCTATTTATGGAGAACTCTTCAATGTAAATTGCCTTGGAAATTACGTGCCGACTTTGCTTGCTTTGATTATATAGTTTGGTTTTATTTGAGATAGATTTGTATCTGACATCAAGTGTCAAGAATGAATTGGAGGGTGCTGATTATCGGCCTGTGGGAAACGGCAAAGGGCATATTTTGTCAGAAAATTGTGACAAGACATCTGCCTTCAAATCGTCTTCTTTCTGATCTCACTGGTCTGAACTGCTACCAGCGGGATTGGTCTCCACACAGCAAGGTGGGTATTTTTATAGGTAGTTGTTTTTAAATTTGATGTTATATTAAATTTTTATAAGTTTTGGTGTGCGTGATCTTTTGTGATAATAGATCATACAATGTAATCTAAAGTGCTGATACAAGACAACCTGATTTATTACTTGTTGATATGTTTGTTTAGATAATCTGAGACTCGTTTTTAAGGAGTTTACACGATCAATAATAATAACAGATTTCTTGTAGATCATTGTCTTTCTGAATTAGATTTTATTGCATGGCTCTCATCAATAACCTTCTCTAATCATGAGAACGGAACACACAGTTTAACCGGAAGACAACAATTATCTGAATCCATAGAATATTGAATGCATTTGTTGGGATGACAATGATTTATTTATTTATTTGTTGGTTTCGTTTCAGAGAGCTTCCAAAAGCGGGTGCTAATGTTTTTATGGCATGCCGTAATACAAAAGCTGCTATGCAGCTAGCTCAAGAATGGAATTTTTTTTGGAATATTTAATACAGCAGTTGATGTTTGCCCCTGGACCCAAACGCCCACCTACCACCTGACAACCAGCAGAACCGACATAAAATATAAATACGGTGGGTGATATTTTGAAATCAGAAAAGAGGGGGAAGCTGGAATGTGACAAAATGAATGTTTCATTCATTCATGAATAGAGTTTGCAAATCAAGCAGATCAAAGAGAAGTTGCAGAGCTGAGCAGAGAAGGAAGAAGGAAAGAAGTTTGTGCCTGCAGTTGCACGTGTTTCCCTTGCTCACTCTGTAAGTTTGTTGTTGTTTGGATTTGTCCTGTTGAAGCAGTGATTGCTCTAGGCACCATTGTACGCAGCCATTACAATTGCAGATTTAAAAGTTTATTGAAGTTTGAAGTATTATCAATTTAGGATTGTCTTAGGGTTTTCTGGTTGAAGCCGAATGCTTCCAGATTTTGTAATAGTTTAATGAAAAATTCAATAGAAAGCAAGCAAGAATACTTGAATCTATTGATCTTCCCTTGTATGTTGCATTTGAGAAATTTGTTTGAAAGCTTAAAGCTTTGGCTCTCTAGTTTTAACGGTGAATGCATTCACGTTTAAATTTTCTAAGTTATAAACTTTAGTTGGTGCTGAGCATTGCCTTTGTGTGCCGAGCTAACTCGGCACCTATATTCTTCTTGTCACTCAGCACTTGTTGCCTATCACTTGGCACCATCAAGTGTCGAGCAACCTGCTGCTCGGCATCATCAAGTGCCGAGTAAAACTGGCACTTGGCACCTTCATGTGCTGAGCAACTTTTATGTGCTGAGTAAAATTTTTTGAGTTAGGGTTGTGAGTATTGAGTTTAAATTTTAATTTATATACTTTTCTCACATGGTATCAGAGCTTTGAGGCCTCACATCCAAAGTGAGTTAGGGCATTTGTTTTTCTTGGGATATTTATCATGGTAGGAGATACAGGAAAGATATGGTAGCAACCACCATCATTTAATAGACAAAATTATGATACATTTGTAAAGAAGATGAAGACCATTATGGTTGCAAATGATTTGTGAGAGTTCGTAGTTAATGGGTTCAATGATGTAACTAACCCAACTCAGTATGCTTCTCTCACAAATGCATAGAAGACTCATTTGAAAGAGTCAAGGAGGAAAGAGAAAGGTCTCCCAACTGAATTTTGGGGAGAGGCTGTGGCAACAATAGTTTACCTAATTAATAGGTGTCCTACAAAGGCAGTCCGTGACAAAATTCCAATGGAAGCATGGTCACGAAGAAGATGGACAGTTGAACACTTAAGGATGTTTGGATGTGTTGCATATGCACATGTGCCTAAAGAGAAAAGGCAAAAATTTGATAATAAAGCTGTAAAGTGCATCTTCACAGGGTACAGCCCAGAATCAAAGGCATACAGATTGTATGACCCATTGAACAACAAGATGATGCTTTCAAGAGATGTGAAATTTCTTGAAAATCAGTCTTGGTATGGTTCAACTAATGAGTCACCAAGCACTTCCAGTAAAGTGTCAATTATGAGTGAAGAAGATGCTGATGAACAGCAAGAAGAAGGAGCAAATAGAAGAAAAGGCAAGCAGATTCAAACATTGTCGAACTCCTCTAGGCATGACTGATTGTCAGTGCCGAGTAACAGTGAAGACCGAGCTGGTTGGCAAAGCAGCAGCAATGAAGATTCTAATCTCACACTCTCCTCCCTATTACCAAGAAAGATCAAGAGTCTTAGGGAGCTATACAAAGATGAAAGGTATGAAGATTGTGATGAAAGTGTTAATTTTGCATTATTTTCTCATAGTGATCCAATATATTTTGAAGAAGTTATTAAGGAGAAGAAATGGTGTAAGTCCATGGATGACGAGATAGATGCTATAGAAAGAAATGAGACATGGGAGCTAACTGAATTGCCTCCTAAGAAGCAAGTGAATTGAGTTAAATGGGTCTACAAGAACAAATGCAATGCTGAAGGCAAAATTGAAAGGCATAAGGCATGGCTAGTAGTCAAGGGCTACAAACAACAATATGGAAGAGACTATGATGAGACCTATGCCCCAGTTGCAAGAATGAAAACCGTGTGTGCTATCATAGCAATTGTAGCCCAGCACAAGTGGAAGGTATTTCAAATGGATGTGAAGTCCACCTTCCTAAATGGTGTATTGAAAGAAGAATTATATGTGGAGCAACCACCTGGTTATGAAGTTGCAGGTGAAGAGAAGAAAGTATATAAATTGAAGAAAGCTCTTTATGGGCTCAAGAAAGCTCCAAGGGCATGGTACAGTAGGATTGACTCATATTTGATGAGCAATGGTGAGCCTACTCTCTACATCAAGGTAGCAAATGGTAATGTATTGATTGTTGTCTTATATGTAGATGATTTAATTTTTACTGGTAATGACAAGGCTCTAATTGGTGAGTTCAAAGAGGCCATGAAAAGTGAATTTGAAATGACAGACCTAGGTCTCTTGAAGTACTTTCTAGGCATAGAAGAAAAACAAATGCATGATGGCGTTTTCATCTCTCAAGAAAAAATATGGAAGACAGATCTTGGAGAGATTTAAAATAGTGAATAGTAAGGCAGCCCCCACACCAACAACAGTAGGTCTAAAATTGAGCAATCAAGACTTAAGCAAGAGAGTGGATCCAAAACTATACAAGAGTATGGTTGGAAGTTTAATGTATTTAACTACAACTCGGCCAGACCTAATGCATGCAGTAAGTTTGATTTTTAGATTTATGGAAACACCAAAAGATTTCCATTGACAAGCGGAAAAAAGGATCCTAAGGTATGTGAAAGGTACCAAGGGTTTTGGGATTTTATATACTGCATCAAATGAATTCAAGTTGGTAGGTTACACTGATAGTGATTGGGCTAGAAGTTTAGATGATAGGAAGAGCACTTTCGAATACATGTTTCATATGGGATCAGGTGCAATTTCATGGGCATCTAGAAAACAACCTATTGTTGCTCAATCTACAGCAGAGGCTGAATACACAGCAGCAAATGCAACAGCATGTCAAGCAATTTAGTTAAGGAGGATCTTGACAGATTTGAATGAAAGGCAAGAGGATGGAACCACAATTTATTGTGACAACATCTCATCAATTGCATTGTCCAAAAATCTAGTCTTCCATGGGAGAAGCAAGCATATTGAGATCAGATATCACTTCATCAGAGAGCTAGTAGAGAATGGGGATATCAATATGGAATTTTGCAAGTCTGAGCAGCAGCTAGCAGACATATTTACTAAACCATTAGGAATTGGATCTTTTGTACACCTAAGAGAGTTTCTTGGTGTAGTTGATGTGGATCAGCTTTGATCCTTATTTTTTTCGCTCAAGACAAAGAGGGAGTGTTAGAATATTTAATACAGCAATTGATGTTTGCCCCTGGAGCCAAATGCCCACCTACCACCTGACAACCAACAGAACAGACATAAAACATAAATACAGTGGGTGATATTTTGAAATCAGAAAAGAGGGAGAAACTGGAATGTGACAAAATGAATGTTTCATTTATTCATGCATAGAGTTTGCAAATCAAGCAGATCAGAGAGAAGTTGCAGAGCTGAGCAGAGAAGGAAGAAGGAAAGAAGTTTGTGCTTGCAGTTGCACGTGTTTCCCTTACTCATTCTGTAAGTTTGTTGTTGTTTGGATTTGTCCTGTTGAAGCAGTGATTGCTCCAGGCACCATTGTATGCAGCCATTAGAGTTACAGGTTTAAAAGTTTATTAAAGTTTGAAGTATTATCAATTTAGGGTTGTCTTAGGGTTTTCTGGTTGAAGTCGAATGCTCCTAGATTTTGTAATAGTTTAATGAAAGATTGAATAAAAAGCAAGCAAGCATACTTGAATCTATTGATCTTCCCTTGTATGTTGCATTTGAGAAATTTGTTTGAAAGCTTAAAGCTTTGGCTCTCTGGTTTTAACGGTGAATGCATTCACGTTGAAATTTTCTAAGTTATAAACTTTAGTTGGAGCTGAGCTCACTCGGCATCCATTGGTGCTGAGCATTGCCTTTGTGTGCCGAGCTTACTCGGCTTCTTTGTGCCGAGCTAACTTGGCACCTATATTCTTCCTGTCACTCGGCACCTGTTGCCTATCACTCGGCACCATCAAGTGCCAAGCAACCTGCCACTCGGCATCATCAAGTACCGAGTAAAACTGGCACTCGGCACCTTCATGTGCCGAGCAACTTTTATGTTCCGAGTAAAATTTTTTAAGTTAGGGTTGTGAGTATTGAGTTTAAATTTTAATTTATATACGTTTCTCACAAAAAAACAGGCTTGTGGGAAGCCCATGTCTATAAAAGTACTGGAAACTGCGCTTTTTCAAGTATATTACATATTATTTTGCCCTTTTAGAACTAGGAGAATATTTTACTGATATGGAAAAATGGACATAAAATAGATAATGGAGTTGGATCTGCTGTCCTTAGCCTCAGTAAAAGCTTTTGCTGCCACCTGGGAATCTACTGGATGCACAATTCATATTCTTATAAACAATGCAGGAATCCTTCGATTGGGAGGTTTGTTCTCCTTGCATGAATGCTCATAAGTTATATAGCCATCTCATGGAAAGGAAGTAATAATAATTTCTCATTTTCGTAATCAGAACCAGAAAAGATGTCCAAAGATGGCTTTGAGGAACACATACAAGTAAATCATCTTGCACAAGCACTTCTTACACTCCTGCTTCCTTCTCTACTCAGAGGAGCCCCTTCAAGGATTATAAATGTCAACTCCGTGGTAATTAGGCTCAAATTTGTTTGTTTATTGAAAATAGATATATGATCTACTTGTTCCGAAATTTAGCTTTACAAGCCTGTGTTTTTTAATAACAAATACAGGCTCACCATGCCGCTGTGATGGATTCCGAATATCTGAGTGCAGATTTTAGACTGAAAAGTTATAGCAGTTTAATGGCTTATGCTTCAAGCAAGCTTTCTCAGGTAGAACATTTTGGTCAATAATATAAATGCAATTTGCTTTGCTTATATGTTAAAAACATACCTTTCAATACAAGAGATTTAGTTTTTGAAAGTCATTGTCAGTCTCTAATTATGCTATCAACAAAGAACCCATTACAATTGAAATGATTTACAAGGAACCCATATGACAATCTTAAATGTTTCTTGCAGTTGATTTTACTAGACATTTTGTCTAGAAAGATACCATCAAATGCACAGCTAGGAGTAATCGCTGTTCATCCAGGAATCGTGAGCACAGGCCTGACGGTAAGCCATAGAAGTATTTTTTCTTGTATTGAAGTATAATTTGCTTGTTCTAACTGTAAGCCATAGAATGCATATTTTCTTAAAACGTTCCTGGTTTCCCAGAGGGGTTATGAAGCCCGTTGGAGCAGCACATTGTTTTGGAAATTCGATGAAGCACAAGGTATCATAATAACACTAATGTATTCTCTTAGATATCTCCAAAGGTCTTCTTTTTGAGAAATTTTAATGCAATTTTCATCAACTAAACTTACCTACAAAATCCAACACTTGAGATCATTGTGTATTTGAATAGGTGCAAGAAGTGTTCTATTCTGTGCAACAGATTCAGAGTCTGAACAACTTGTCACCAAACGGAAAAATGGACAGAAAGATGGATGTGTTTATTACAGTTACAATTGCAAACCAGCAGCAGCTTCAGCAGAAGCTGCAGATCTCAATAACTCATTCCGAGTTTGGAATAGAACGCTTCAACTATTGGGCCTGTCGAATGAATTTATTGAGAGAAGTATAGATCAAATTATTCCAACAGTACAATGTACCGCCAATAACGGATGGCAAAAAAAATGATTTGCTTTCTGCAAAATACTTACTGTTGCGAGCTTAGAATGTAGGACTTCAATTCATAGGCCATTCAAATTATTCTGGTTATGGTTGGCTGAAATAAAATATAAATTTACGGCGCTCTTAATCTTCAGACAAAAGGTTAAAAAAAAATAAAAAAATCAAACACTAATATTTACGAAAATATACTCTATTATTTTCAAAAAAATTATTTTTTTCGATTACAAAATATATAGACCATAAAGATCAAATGTTGAAAATCTTTTTAAAATTATTATATTTTTCATTTTTTTTAAAAATTTACTCAATAGAACAAGTTGCGAAAAGGATAGCTGTTCAGAGCACTATTCTTTCTTAATTTGAGAGGCTGATGATATCATGCTTGTGGAATTAATTAAAAAGAAATTCGCAAATATGTTGAGTTAGAAACATAATAGAGACATGAATCTGCATGTAGAGAGGACGTGGCAATTAAAATTTAAAAGCTTTAGCTGTATCTAACTATCAGGTGAAGAAGCTTTCATTCTCTTTGCTAAATAATAAAGCTTTCCATGTTATGCTAAGTTCTGCAGCGATAGAGTGAGACATTTACATTGTCCAAGTTCCATTTCTAGTTCTACTAAACTATGACTGATATGCTTTTGAATAAATTTTGTATGCTTTATTGGTCTCTCTTTTATATATCCATTACAATATTTTTAGAACATAGCTCTAATTATATAATTTTTTTAAATGATCACAGACCATTGGTGGTAGGAAATGTATGAGTATCAAATAGTAGCGCGAGCAGTAATAGAAACATCTTCTCAATGGACATAATAATAACAAGAAGGCAAAATTAACTGAAACATCTTGCCAAATCTATAGCGTATGGCGAACATTAATTCTGGTGAAATGAGAGGCTGGTGGGTTGGCTTTTTAGATCTGACCAATCAACTTGTAAGATGTTTTCTTATAAATGTCATTTCTATTATATGCACCTTAGATGTTCCATATTTCATAATAATATTTTGGAAAAAAAATGAAATTTGTCTACCTCTGATTGCTATTGTAGACAACAAGAGAGTTTTCCACCATTATAAACATAGCAGAACGCATGGCTCCAGCGATAAGCCAGACAAAAACAAAGTCTTTGTGTTTGACTCTTGGATTTTACTTCCTCCAGTCTTTTACACTACTAGGTCCCATTTGGTTGCTGGAAGATGAGGGCCAAAATCGGGTTATCAGAGGCAAAACCAGGTTTTGCAAAAAAACTTTGGTGTTTGGTTGGTTAAAATTATAACCTGGTTTTCAATTTCATCTTCCAATTTTGGTCAAAAATTGGAAGAAGTTTCTTCCAACAAAAAGGTGGAATTCGAAATTAAAACCAGGTTTTGAATTTTATGACAGTTTTTTTAATAATATTGTGGAGTCCACAGTATATTCATCTTCTGTGTCAACCAAACGGACCATTGGCTTTCCAAACCACAAAACTAGATTTTCGAAAACCTGGTTATAAGATAACCTGGTTATGTCAAAAACTCATCTTCCCCAACCAAACGGGACCCTATGGCTATCCAACCATCTCACTAACCTATTCTTATGACACTAAAACAAGAAGACTTCTCAATTAAGGTCCACAAGTGATAGTCAATAGAAGAGTTTTGTGCATAAATTTATGTAAAATTAGTAAGTTAAAATGCAAATACCTTTTCAATTAGATTTCATAAATAGGATTTCAAACTGCTTTGGCGCTCCATTATTCGCCAATACTGTGAGTTTCTTTAACTTTTGTTACAATTTCTTTAAAAAGGAAAAAAATTCTAAATTGAGTTAAATGTGTATTGATATGTTGTTAAAGTAGAGGACAGAAGAGATCTTTCCGTTTTTTAGTTTGTTAAATATTGTTGAAGGAATACGTTCAAGGATTCCTAACGTCAAAGCCATGATCGTGTTCTTGTTTTGAAAGTCAAAAAAGAATTATAATATGTCTCTAGAGTTTACTTAATATGTCTCTAGAGTTTACTTATTTTCCATTTAATAAGTGATAAATAAAAACACTTCTGTTCCTTGGCCTTGGCTGTATGTTTTGTTTGGATTTATTTTAATTTAAATATCTAAGCAATAATTTCTATACTAAAAGCATCTTAGTTTTAAGAAAAAAAACTTAAGGTCAAAGTTTATCAAAAAATGATAAGAAAATATAAAATGTTTGTTTACGTTTTTATAATCAGTAGAGTTAGCAAAAAGTAAGAAAAAAAAATGTCTCCTAACAAATTTAAATTACTTGTTCTGAAAATTATTTGAACAAACTTGGTTTGTAACTTTATTTGAACTTACTTTTTAAACTTCAATATTCTTAAGAATCTTCTGATAACTTGTTCTGAAAATGAAATGGGTAAATTGTTCTTAAAACAAGATTGGTCAATTCTTAATTTGAATGCAAAAATCATACTATTAGAAGCAAATATTTTGAATGGATCTATTTTCTCTCTTACCACATATACTTCTTTCTTTTACTTTGATGATTCATGTATGAAGAAAAATCCATAAATCAATCCAACAAAGCCATAACATTCTATACTTTGTGCTTTGTTGATAGAAAAGTGAACTTCGTATTGTCTTACCATAATTATTAGATTGTTCTAAAGTCCAAAAGCTTACTTTTCTATAACAAATGCTTCATTTAGAAGCTCATTTTGATTTGTAGAGAAGGGTGTCCATCCTAAGTCATACTATTGCATTTAACAAGTGATTGCAGTATTAGCATAGTTGAAATTTTAAAACTTGTTTAAAGATGTTTGTGACCATCTGATTGTGTCTTAATTCATGATGTTTTTGACCATCTGATTGTGTTTTAGTTCATGATACTTTGATACATTTTTGTATTCATTATATTATGCCTGACATTATTACCTCCCAGTCGTTTTTCATTTTCATTTATGATGTTTTGGGCATGCTCAAATTTTATTTTAATAAATAGTGATAATATATTTCAATTTTGTTTGTTTGGCTTAGTCTCCTTGTGGTATAATTTTTTATTCCACATGAGAAGAAAGGTAAGGTGTTTTTTTTTTTTACTGATAATGCACAAAAAATATTAATAATAATTTGCAATTAGAAATTGAAGTAGGTGATACATATTTCACTGTTCATTCAGAATGGAAGCAAGGTACTTGTAGTTGGTTGTAGGATATGCATTTTTATCTTATCTTATAATTAAATGTACACACAATGTGTTCAATATAAATGATGTGTTCAATTTGAATGTTTTGTATTTTTTAGAATTTACCATTAAGATATTTATTTTCTTTAATGTAAATTTGTTGATTTTTAGAAAATCAAATCTTTTATCAACTCATAATTGCACACACAAAAAGGAGGATTGCTAACTGTAAATGTAATGTAATAATAAGAGGAGGGCCGAATATGTGTTGGGTTTCATATCAACTTTTCAATAAGTATTCAATTACTTTAGAAAATAGTTATGATTATGTCTATTATTCAATAATATGTATTACCATAATTAGATTTATTTTAGATTATTTTTATGAATATTTTTACAATTAATCAAGGAAAATGACATTACATCTTCTACTGATATTTAATTTAAACGAGTATATATATCTTAAATAAATCTATCTAAAAAAATGCTGATAGATATCCACTACAAATTTATTAGAATTTAGATTACTACACCCAAGCTATGTATATTTTTGTTAGCTTTATTTTCTTTGCACTAACTTGAGCTTTTTATTTAATTTCTAAAACTAATTGATGATTTATCTCCAAAGATTATAATTTTAACAAATTTTATGTGGTGTGAAAAGTATATTGTATTTATAATAAAATCTAAAATTTTGATGTGTAAATGGTTGTCAAACTTAACCGAGAAAAATAAAAGTAAAAATTATCCACTAGCACCATCCTACACCCCTTTTTCCATTTTAGAGTGTCTATGGGCATTAACAAGTGGCGTGTTATAGTTAGTTCCACACACTCTAAACATATATCAATGTTTCATGTATTGGAGAAACATTCATGTAAAATTGGTGAGTACAACTTATAGGTGTCCATGTATCTTGGTAGATAAATTTCTCTTTGTATAGATTTAGTAATTAGTTTTGATATAGGCACAAAAAGGGAGAACTCTAGAGTGATGCTTGTGTCCCCATGTTATTGGGTTCTGAATAATCTATGCACAGTTTTGGGGTAATTCTAAAACTACATGTTGAGAGGTTTGAGGATACCCTAAAACCACTTTCATGTGTGAGGTTTTTTGTTAGCCAAGGCCCAAAGCTAGATCAATAAGAAGTTTGTGGTGAGCTTGGAACCACTTTAGAATTGTATTTCTTTCCAGTAAATCATGAAAATCTAAAGTGATTGTGATGAACAAAATTAGTGTGAATGATAGTATCTGATAAGTGATTGTAAATAGGTACCTAACAAGACTTAAAGACAAGATCCATCACTTCTAAATTATAAAGAGATATCTAAAACAAGGATCACACTGACTTTCACCAAGAATGATAACTATTGTATTTAACTATATTCTATACAAATTCTAACATTTACTATGTATTTTAATCAATGGACTAGGCTCGAGTTCAATAAAATGCATATATATTTCTCTTCTATTGATTTATATTCTTTGGTAGTGTTAGCATAATTATTAATTATACATGGTGGGCACCTTTGCAACTAAAACTAACATAGGCTCTATAGAGCTCAAGTCCCTACCTTGTGCAAGGAAGGAGAAGTAAGAAATATTGAAAGAGGACATACAAACATGTTTATTTAAAGGGAAATTTTTTTGATAAAAACAACAGTCCATGTAACATTATTAGATGTGATGATAACAAAATTAAATAAATATTTCATAATGTCT
Source organism: Cupressus sempervirens (assembly GCA_028749045.1). Taxonomy (NCBI): domain Eukaryota; kingdom Viridiplantae; phylum Streptophyta; class Pinopsida; order Cupressales; family Cupressaceae; genus Cupressus; species Cupressus sempervirens. Next base: position 354,938,718 of record CM053785.1, read on the forward strand.
TAGTGTGTCATGAATAAGCCTTTAGACATTATCTATGAGGAGTATACTAAATCTAAGTATTTTTAGCTAGCCAAATGTAACCTCTGTATATAACATAATTTAATTATTAGTCTTGTCAATTGGGTAAATGTAACCTTCATATATAACATAATTGTAAATCTAAGTGTTTTCAGATACTAGTTAGAGAGAGTGGCCAACTGCTTCCATATATAACATAATGTAAATATTAGTCTTGTCAATTACTCAAATATAACCTCCATAGATAACATTGTTTAAATATTAGTCTTGTCAATTAAATGAGAAATGAAATATATGGACAAGAAAAAAAGTTATAGAACACCCACTTAAATTAAAGATTATGAAATCAACCTTTAAACCTTTGTCAGTCAAGTGAGGTATTTTATGGAAAATTCATATATTTTCTACAACTTGAAACTCAACACAACTATGTAGCTAATGACTCAACAAATTAACTCTAATAAAACAGTAATATAAACATCCACTACAAATTATATTTGACATTGACAAGGAAAGGAAAATTTAATTTGAAGGTAGAATAAGTATCCAACTTCAAAAATGAGATCAAGGAGATCAAGATTAACATTTATTTATTTATTTAGAAGACATTTAGCTCTTCCATAAGCCACTAGTATTTTTGAATAGGGTTGTTCATAGGAGGTATATGATTTAGTTTCTGACAAGGGATATCATGCAAAAATTTTGCTACCTATATAAGAAAGAGCACGAATCTATACACTAAAATAATTATATATCAAAGGATTACATTGCCTATAGATATTCTACTTCATATCTTATAAATATTTTCTACATTTCCACATTTTGCATTTATTGAAGATATGCTTAATGTGTTGGAGAGTTGGATGTTCTTAAACAATTTTTTAAATTTTTCTTCACTATGCTTTGTAACCACTGCTATTTATGTAGTGAAGAAATGTGTTTTAGTATTTTTTTCTTATTTTACTATAGTTTGAGAATAATATTTTTGCTATTTTTTTAGTTTATAAAGATTTTCTTTATTAGTTTTATTTTGGGAATCAGATCTTGATATAATGGAGACTTTGTAATTATTCTTTAAAAAGTGTTTCTATCAAGATTGTAATTTTGAAGTCTTCTTGCAATTTTATATTTTTAATTATATAATATTTCATTTGGTATCAGAGTAGGTTGCAACATATTTTTTGATTGTGGAGAGAATAGTTATCTATAAATGGCTAATAAAAATGATTTAGCATTCCATAATTGAATGGAGAAAACTATGATTATTGGAGTATCAAAATGAAGACCTTACTTTTATCACAAGATCTTTGGGAATTTATGGGATGATGTACATAGAATCTATAGATCAGAATGCATTCGATACATGGACACCACAATAGAGTTGGAGAAAGATTAAAAAGAGGATAACAAAACTCTTTTCACCATTCAATCTATTCGTGATGTTTCATTTTTTTCCACTAATTTCCAGTTTAACAAAATCAAAAGATACATGTGAGACTCTACAAACTACATACCACAGAACAAACAAAATCAAATCTTAGAGGTCCAAATCTCCTCCAGAGCCAAATCTGCTCCAGAGCCAAGTCTTCTCTAGAGCTTGTGTAGTCTCACATTTGTGGTGAAATGGAATAGTCAGTATTAGGTAAGAAGCTTTATTTCTTTGACCTAGGCGATAATCCTGAGATTATTCAACTACAAAGTAATGTTATTCCTAGAGGATTAGTCACCCTTGAAGGTCTTTTTGATAAAGAAGATAAAAGGAAAGAGAAAGTTGAAGATAGTAAATCTTCTAATCCTTTGGGTTATGAGAGGCTAAACATTGGTTCTGAAGAAATTCACAAGATGGTCCTAATACGGAGGAATTTGTCGTCAGAAGAGAACGAAGAGTTCATGAATTTGCTAAAAGCTTATCAAGACATTTTTGCTTGGGATTATGAAGACCTAAAGGAATTCATGAATGGAAAATTTAAACATCAGATTCCATTGAAACCTGGTTCAACTCCCTTCCGAAAAAACACAGGAAATTCAATCCCAAGGTAGCTGATGCTATATTCAATGAAGTCGATAAAATGCTTAAGACAAGAATTATCTATCCTATCCACTATTCAACATGGGTAGCCAATATCATCCTAGTCAAGAAGAAGAATGGTGAGATAAGAATATGTATCAATTTCCAGAACTTGAATCAGGTATCACTCAAGGATAATTACAGACTCCCTATCATGGATCATATTTTACAATTGGTATCTGGTTCAGAGCTCATGTCAATGCTAGATGGCTTCTCTGGTTATAACGAGATCAATGTCGCACCAGAAGACCAAAATAAAACAACTTTTACCACTCCATGGGGCACATTTTCTTACAATCAAATGCCTTTTGGTTTGATAAATTTTGAAGCTACCTTTCAGTGGGCAATGGATCACTCATTTGCAGATCTCAAGAACAAGATCATTGTCATGTACCTTGATGATCTTACAGTGTTTTCCAAACATAGAAGAGACCATATACATCACCTATAAGTTGTCCTGCATCAATGTCAAACCCATGGAATCTTGATGAATCCTAAGAAGTCTATATTTGGAGTGACAGAAGGAAAACTACTTGAACACTTAGTTTCCAAGGAGGGTATTCAAGTAGACCCTGAAAGGGTGCAAGCTATCTAATAGTTATCACTTCCCATGAGTAAAATAGGGGTCAGGTCCTTCTTCAGACAAATAAACTTCATAAGGAGGTTCATAAAAAACTTCTCTGAGATCACAAAGTCAATTATAGATATGATGAAAGGGAATATAAATTTTAAATGGACAAAGGAAGATAAGGCCTCTTTTGAACAAATCAAGACTGCAATTGCTAATGCCCCTAGCCTTTCTTATCTAGATTTTACTAAAGATTTTCATTTGTATTGTTATGCATTTGAGAACACTTTATCTGCCATACTTACCCAACCTGGCAAAGACAATACCGAGGCCCCAATAGCATTCCTAAGTATCCCTCTTAAGAAACATGAATTGAAATACTCTTTGATTGAGAAGAATGCATATGCTCTAGTCAGAGCAGTGAAACAATTCAAGTTTTACATCTTGAACTCTCACTCTAAGGTGTTTGTTCCTGATTCAGGAGTGAAGACTATTCTAACACAACACGAGATCGATGTGAACAAAAGGGCCTCCTGGATAGCTAAAGTACAAGAATATGATCTCAGTATCAAACCTACAAAGCTTGTCAGAGGAAAAGGTTTATGCAAAGCTATCATGGAAGGATTTTCCTCAACTAAAGAAGAGACAAAAAGAAATTCCATTAGTCTTAGTCATTAGTAATACCGATGATTGGTTTTCCAATATCGCCTATTTTCTAACTTATGGAGGATTCCCAAACCATCTGTCACCCATAGAGAAAAGGACCTTAAAATTGCAATCTATAAAGTATGTTATCTAGGGTGACACTTTGTACAAGAAAGGAATAGATGGTACTTTTGTGAGATGTGTAGATTCTAAGCAAAGGAAAGAGTTGCTTCAATTGTTTCATAATGAAGCATGTGGAGATCATTACTCAGCATCAGTAATAACTTATAAATTTCTAAGAAACTATTTCTATTGGCTCCAAATGTTCAAGGATGTAGAAGAATGGGTCAAGAAGTCTGAATCATGTCAATATTTCAAAGGAAGAGTTCAATTGGCAACACTACCTTTGAAGCTAGTAGTGATCGAAGAACACTTTCAACAATGGGGTTTGGACTTCATCAATCCTATTCATCATTCATCCACTACTAGGCACACTCATATTTTGATGGCAACTGACTATTTTACCAAGTGGTTGGAAGCTATTCCAGTCAAACAAACAACTTCAGATGTGGTGTGCAATTTTATCAAGCAAAACATTTTGGTTAGGTTCGGGGTTCCTACCAAAGTCATTACTGATAATGCTACAAACTTCTCTTCCTAGGAGATATAATCCTTTTTCTATCAATATGGGATCATTCTCTCTCATTCCTTTGATTATTTCACACAAGGAAATGGTCAAGCAGAATCAATCAATAAAAATATTATGACTATTGTGCAGAAATTGATAGATGTTAATCAAATGTCTTGGCACAAGCACTTGTATGATGCACTTTGGGTTGATCATACTACTAAAAAGAGAGCAATAGGATTATCTCCCTTTGAGATCCTGTATGGAACCAAATCAGCTCTTCCTCTTCCTCTGCAATTATCTACCTTGAAGTTATAGAATGCTATTGAGAATCATGAATTCAAAGATGCTCTTGAAAAGTGAATGCTGCATTTGACAAATTTGGAAGAAGAGAGAGATGTGGTTGTAGACAAAATTTAGGAACATCAATCTTGCTTAAAGAAGTTATTTGATAAAAAGGCTAAGAAGAGGATGTTCCAAGAAGGTGATCTTGTCTTGCTTTGGGATAAGTACAAAGAACCAAAGGGCTTACATGGAAAATTTGACTCCTTATGTAGAGGCCCTTTCCAAATTAAAGAGGTATGTGGAAAGAATTCCTTTATTTTTTCATACCTAAGTGGTACTCAATCGCCCTTGCCTTACAATGGGCAATTATCATCAGTAAGGCTTTCACTCTGCAACATTGTACATATCGTAGTGAGGATTTTTTGTTTTGCCTTCCTTTCTTTTTTGTTTGGTTGTGTTCCCATTTTTGTTGTGCTTAGTCCCTTTTTCCTAGATTTATCTCCTTTTGGAGTGACACTATAGCCCTTGTGATAAAGCACTATTATTTCTTAACTCTGGGTTCATTCAACATCCTGCATAATCCTTGTCCCCAGATAGAGCCAGTTAATACTTGGATATTTTAAAGGGAGGATTAATTATATTAATTAATCAGAAAGAGAGAGATTAGTCCTTAGCTAAACCAAACTTTCTTTGTCCCTGTACTTTTCTCTCTCCATGTACTCCAATGTGTAGAGAGAATTTTGGGGTTTTGGGTTTGGATTTGAGTTTCACTCTCTCCTCAACATTTTCTCTCTCCACGTACCCAAAATTTTAGAGAGAAGTAGCGGTTTGGGTTTGGGTTTTCTCATTCAATTTTTCTCTCTCCATGTACCAAAATACTCTCTCTCCTCATACTCCAACTTTTTAACCCTATCCTAACCCAAACTTCCCAACCCAACATCTACCTGTTAAAACAACTTGCAGCTAGAAATAAAGTTCGCAGGTCAGTCAAGATGAGTTTGAAGGTAACAGCAACAAAGCAAGACCATAAGTGTTGATGATGCCTATCATTGCATTTGAGATAGAGCTCTTATTTTGAGGATGAAAGCAATTTGCTTAGACGATTCCAAAAACCTTGAGTTTGATCCAATGTGAAAGAAGTCAAGTATCATATATGAAGTACCTATCTTTATAATCATACATGATATTCTCCAAACTCATGATCTGAAAAAGATAGTAGACATGCAGCTGATGCGTAAAATAGAGGTGACTAGTTATGCAATAATCTGTATAAAGGCAGGAATATTTCTTCACTAGAGGAGCTCAGGAGATTGAGTAAGGAGACTGCTGAGGGTTATAGGAGCAAATGGAGGGGTAGATTCCTTAATTCCTAGACCAGCCATCGTACCAATCCCTAGCTCACCACTCTATCTGCATTGTCTACAATTTTTATCTTCATCTTTAAATTAACTCAAGCTCTCTCCTCCATCAATGAAGTTTCTGCTTATTTTTGTGCATAGGGATCTGAAGTCATGGGATAGGATTTCACTATGAAAGAGTAGAAGCCTGTAATAATACCATCAAGTGATATAGAAGGATTTCATATTGTGATAGAATTCATGAAAGGTGGAGCTTGGAATTCTAAGAGAAAAATTCTTTGGTATAAAGGAATGGAGGAAATCAAATAATAGTTCCACAAGCACTTCTTCATCTATTTGGTAACCAAGCAAAAAGAGGCAAATTCACCAACAAGGGAGGAAGGTATATTTTTAAAGGATGCCTACAATTTGTCTAACAAAATGAGCAGCCTGAATGTTAACAAAAACACTCCCAAGCCACTACACATTGAGGGATGGAGTTGAAAATGTACAAGACACCTAAGCCATTTGACATAATATCTGCTTTTAGTGATTAGCGCAACCAAAATAAAGTGTTTGGACTATCATACTAGCAGCATGTCTTCCTATAACCTGTAGCATCCAAAAAAGGAATAATATATCAAAGAAAACAAAGCATGTGAATTGTTCGACAATTTGATCTTCCATCTCTGCTTTCATTAAAGATCACAAGAATAGTATTGATAGAACATTTGACATGGCTTATGAACTATTTGGAAAAATGTTGTGCACCTCAAGCAATTTCACCATAAAAATGGATTGGATAACTAATCTATGCTATAATAAAGCCTATTTGTCATTATATCAACTCTGGCTTTGTTCCGACTGATAACATTGAAACAAAGGAAGCAAAAATCATACACATGGCAGGAGAATTGTTTGACAAAATGCCTCTGTGCATATAAAAGTTGGATCCTTCAAGTGAAATAGAGATTTTGATAAAGTTTCACAATTGCCTCAAGAAAATAGAACATGAAGTGTGATACAAAGCAAAGTGATTATTGATTTCACATTCGAGCCAGGACAGTACTTGATAAGTGATACTACGAGGTATAAATTTCAAGGTAAAGAGCCTCCGGCGATATTAAAAAGTACACTTCCTGAAATATCAGACACAAAGATGGGACATATAGAAGTTGCAAATTTTTGGAAAATGATGAGCAAAGAAGATAAATCACCCTTGGTACATCGAACATTGGAAAGTGGTCTAGCCCATGCAGGAGGACAGCAACTTGTAGTTTAATGTATGGAATTGGTTTTAGAATGTATCAAGGCATATGATCAAAATTCCAAGGACATCAAGACTACAGGAGGTAATGTCATGGCAAGGCTACATCAAGTATCTATATCCATCATGTTCAGATTGCTAGTAAGAGAGGAATTCACATAAATCTCTAAAGAAGGTGCCCAAGGATATTTCCATTAGAATAAGAAAACATGTCTCAATGTCATTGCTAGAAGTTGGCTTGATCAACCCAAATGAGGATAGTCATAGTTGCCCAAAGTGCTACGTAGGAATATCTTTAATGAAGGCATTTCTGATAGATAATTCTTCTCAATAGAGTGGTGGGAAATCAAACAGCTGAAGATTTTTAGGATTGGATGTTTTTCTATATTAGTACCATCACCACTGGAAAACAATTTATAGATTGGGGAGAAATGATTAGTAATGCCCTCCATCACCAGTTAATAGGATTCAATGCAGATCAAGGCTTTTACATATCCTTGTATCTAATGTATGCAATTAATAATATGAAGTCATGGCCTAGTCTAAATCCTTATGGGGAGTATAGCTTAACCACACAAATTTATAATTATTACCCCTAGTTGCAATTAAAATAGAGCAATGCAAACTTATGCAGGGTGAATGATGCTTTTTCTATGCTCACAGCCAGGGAGCTATAGGGAGATATGGCACTTTAGATTTATCCTGAAGCAGCCAGTCTCATTAGTATTTATGGTAGCTTCTTCATACAGTACCCTCGATTCACTTACATTTGCATTGGAGGTTTTCAAGATTGTCCTCTCATGTTGCCTCACTTCATAGATGATAGGTTGGTACTTTCAGAAGTTTGCAGGCAAATTGGTTAGGTAAACAAAAAGTGCAAGAACAAAAGATCAATCCCTTTCCCAATTGGCATTGGACATTATAGTTGTCTATCTTCCTTAGATGCTCAAAATGTCAAGAGATCCATGGTGAAGATAACTTTGCACTCTTTGTATGGTCGCTTTCCATTTGATGGCAGCGAGTATGTTAAAAATAACTTGGCACTTAGACCCAGCTATCTTCATTTCCCTACAATGGAAGATTATCGGGCAAACTGTAAGAATGATTTCGAAGTAAGAAAAAGGGATTGGATGAGATTTACAATACAACAAATTATTGATTACAAAATGGGATGGGATGTGACAGGCATAATGGAGGACAGGTCAGACTTGATTGATCCTTACTTCTTTGAGCGGATACAATTATTAGAATTGCCATTTATTAATTGGTCTCTGCCAGAATTGAAAGACCTCAAGCAAAGGACTTTCTTTGTGATTCAACGAACTAAAACTTGGTTAAAGAATAAAGTCAAAGAAGTCATTGCTACTAAATCAACTGAAAGAAGTAGTGTAAATAATAATAATATTTCTCAAGAAGGAACATTAGTTTCAGCCATTATGTCTTCTATCCCTACATCCTTAGGCTCTTTGCATAGCACACAAGGGGGAGATTATGGTGAAGATCCGGATAAATGAGTTGATCTAGTTTCAGTATGTGAACTCAATGCGGGCACTAGGAAGAAGAGATCAAAACCCAAGGAGAAGACTTTAAAATCAATTCAACAAATGATAGATGAAGCTCCTGAGATAAATACTTTACCATCATTCATAGATGAGATGATTAAATCCATAACATCTCCTGCACGCTTATTGTCTCTTGAAAGTGCAGAAGAAACTCAAGAGGTACCAGTTGTAGAAAATGCACATAATTTGGATTTATCATCTATAGTTCTACAAGTTCCTTCATTAATCAACCCATCTACCAATATTTCAACATCTTGGTTATAACAAAGTTTGGAGAGAAAGAAGAAAAGTATGATTCAATTGGAAGCACCAAATTTGGATGTCATAGCTCATTTAATGCATAAAGGTACAAAGATAAAGAAGACTAAAATGGATTCCAGACTAGAGTGAACCCTACTTCAGGCAATTTATTTTTTGAAATTGCACAACCAGTCATAGAGAAAGATATGAATGAGGCAAATGAATTTGATTTCAGCATCACTAAAGGAGATCTAGGCTGGACTACCTGTGAGGGAAAAGAACATAATTTTCAAGTGTTAGCTACTATCCTGATGGAACAGTCAAGGAGAGATAAGGAAGCTAAAAATCAACTCAAGTGTCAAGTTTGAACCCTTTCTTCATGCATCCGATTGATGGTTGGTGATTCTTTTTCGGATCTTAATTCATCTATAGAAATTACAGGAGATCACAAAAAGATGTTCGATGAAGAAACCATTCAAGATATAGGAGAATGCCAAACTTATGGTAAGATGGTGAAAGTATGGGTTAAAAGCATGAAAGAATGAGTATCAAGCTTATTTCAGTTTGTTGAAGTTGCATTTGCCAAAGTAGATCATATACAACAAAGCATTCAAAAAGAGATGACAACTCTCAAGGAACAACAAACATTTTGGAGAGAAATTGATGCTAATTTGGTAGAAATTAAAGGAATGGATAGGAATATAGTCAAATCACTAAATTTAATTAGCACTGGAGAAGAAGAGAAAATTGATAAATGGTTGGAAAACATCAGATGGAAGAATGATAGTATGAATGAACAATTGGGTGAAGGAGAATAATTCTTAAACTCATGCAAGTTACTAAAAAAGAAAGCTTTGGGGGATATACCGATGATCATATATGGTATTCCTATTAATGAACAAACTCTAAATCAAAACATATCTTCCATTTTGGAATGCATAGACACAAATTTTAGATGTTAGTGTTATGACGAGATTGAGCAGTCTCTCAGTAGCATTGGACTCCTGTACTCAAAACTTGCCAGGTTGTGTCACAAAATTGGATGAAGTTAGAAAGAAACATGAGCTATGTAAGCTGAAGATGCAAAGTTTAATCATCATTAAAAACAAAAATTTGGCTCAGGTCATCAAATCATTTAGAGTGTACAAGGCAAACTTGACTCAGTTGCTGATAGCACCTGCAGATCGAAGAGGAAACTCGGGTAATATCAATGATCACAGTTAAAAGTTAGAAGTGCATATGTCTAAAATTGTCTTAGGTTTTATTCACGTATTCTGTAAAAATGTCAACTTTAGAATTAACTTTGGTTTTGGTTTTTCTAATTGTAGTTAAGCTTTAAAAAGTTAGAGTTGGTTATGAACAATCTTCGAAGTAGTCCAAACTCTAACTTTTTGAGTAGTTATGAACCCAAAAAGTTGGTTAATCTAGGATTGGCTATAAATTCCTGAAAATCAATGTAATAAGGGACTTTTTGGACTTGGAGACAGGGAACACTTATGCTTTGATAACAAAGAATTTTTTGGAAAGTGTCTAAAATTGTTTTTTTGTAATCAATTATTTCTTACTTTCTTGGTGCAAAGAAATAAAGGAAGTACATTTGGTGTTCTCTTTCAAAGGAATCTGAATTGTTGAAGTGTTGATTCATCTATGAGTATTTTCATGGTATGGTGTGAGTATTCATGAATTGTTGAATTAACATTGTGTCAGTGATAGTTCTCAAGCATAGTCCTTGATTGAGCATTAATAGTTTACATCATTTTTATGAAAACATTGAGGGCATGTGGTGCATTCGCTATCAATGGTTTTCCTTCTATTTTCTAAGTTCTACTCATCTTTATTGAAAAATCACAAATTTTATCTTACGAGGGAGCTGCCCCTCTAAATGCAGAGGAAGGTTGGATATTAAGGGCCTATCTAGCTATTGGAGACATCAATTTTCCACATACTCCATTGGGCCAAATCGTATACTTTCTTGGTGAAAAAATCTTTTTACCAACAAAGCTTCATTCTAAAAGCCCAATCATCATAATTCTTTCCAGAGAACATAGGAATTGAAGCCTAAAAATTTCTTGAAGCCATGCCTGATAGAAACTTATAAACAAAATTCACAGATATAACAAACCCTAAATAAGGCAATAAAAAAAACTTATAGATCTCACAATAACTTTATATCTCCTTTCCCTACTGCAATCCTCCCTATGCACAATCCTTCAAACTCCTCTTCTGAACTTGGCTCTGATACCATTCTGTTGGGTGGGCAGAGCCGTGCAAAAAATACAATATGAACGCAATGAATGTGCTGCGGCACAATATTTTGATTACCTTTTTATTGATTCACAAAAACAGATACACAACACTCCCTTTTATAGGCAAGTTTACAATCTCTAGAAATCTCTGACATTTGCCGACAAGACAATTATCTACAGAATTCTGTTTAATGACAGATTGGAGTAGAAATTAACATTTCTAACAGTTTTGGTGTAGATGATCTTTTGTGATAATAGATCATACAAGGTAATCTAAAATGCTGATACAAAACTTGATTTATTACTTGTTGATATGTTTCTTTTTACACAATCAACAATAATAATAATAACATGTTTCTTGTAGATCATTGTCTTTCTAAATTAAATTTTATTCCATGGCTATAATCAGTAACCCTCTCTAATCATGAGAACGGTACATACAATTTAACCAGAAGACAACAATTATCTTAATCCATAGAATATTGAATGCAATTGTTGTGATGACAATGATTTATTTTTTGGTTTCGTTTCAGAGAGCTTGCAAAAGCAGGTGCCAATGTTTTTATGGCATGCCGTAATACAAAAGCTGCTCTGCAGCGTGCCCAAGAATGGAAGAAACAGGCTTGTGCGAAGCCCGTGTCTATAAAAGTACTGGAAACTGTGCCTCTTCAAGTATATTACATATTATTTTTCCCTTTTTGAACTAGGAGAATATTGTTCTAATATGACAAAAAGCACATAAAACAGATAATGGAGTTGGATCTGCTGTCCTTAGCTTCATTAAAAGCATTTTCTGCCACTTGGGAATCTACTGGATGCCCAATTCATATTCTTTTCAACAATGCAGGAATCGTTCAATTGGGAGGTTTGTTCTCCTTGTATGAATGTTCATAAGTTATATAGCCGACTTATGGAAAATAAGGACTAATAATTTCCCATTTTCATAATCACAACCAGAAAGAATGTCGGAGGATGGATTTTCATAATCTTAATACAAGTAAATCATCTTGCACCAACACTTCATACACTCCTACTCCTTCCTTTTCTACTTAAACGAGCCCCTTCAAGGATTATAAATGTCAACTCTGTGGTAATTAGGCTCAAATTTGTTTATTTATAAAAAATAGAAATATGATCTACTTGTTCCTAAATTTAGCTTTACAAGCCTGTGTTTTTTAATAACAAATACAGGCTCACCATGCCGCTGTAATGGATTCCAAATATCTGAGTGCAGATTTTAGATTGAAAAGTTATAGCAGTTTAATGGCTTATGCTTCAAGCAAGCTTTCTCAGGTAGAACATTTTGGTCAATAATATAAATGCAATTTGCTTTGCTTATATGTTAAAAACATACCTTTCAAGACAAGAGATTTAGTGTTTGAAAGTCATTGTTAGTCTTTAATTACGCTATCAACAAAGAACCCATTACAATTCAAATGATGTACAAGGAACCCATATGACAATCTTAAATGTTTCTTGCAGTTGATGTTGCTAGACATTTTGTCTAGAAAGATACCACCAAATGCATAGATAGGTGTAATCACTGTTCATCCAGGAATCGTGGGCATAGGCCTGACGGTATGAATATATATTTTTTCTTGTACTAAGTATAATTTCCTTGTCATAATTTTAAGCCATGGAATGTATATTTACTTAAAACGTTCCTGGTTTCCCAGAGGGGTTATGAAGCCCGTTGGAGCAGCAGAATGTTTTGGAAATTCGATGAATCACAAGGTATCATACTAACACTAAAGTATTCTCTTAGATATCTCCAGAGGTCTTCTTTATGAGAAATTTTAATGCAATTTTCATCAACTAAACTTACCTACAAAATCCAACACTTGAGATCATTCTGTGCAACAGATTCAGAGTTTGAACAACTTATCAGCAAATGCAAAAATGGACAGAAACATGGATATGTTTATTACAGTTACAATTGCAAACCAGCAACAGTTTCAGCACAAGCTGCAGATCTCAATAACTATTGGGCCTTTCGAATGAATTTATTGAGAGAAGTATAGATCAAATTATTCTAACAGTATAATGTACCGCCAATAACGGATGGCAAAAAAAATGGTCTGCTTTCTGCAAAATAAATCATTTATTACTGTTGCGAGCTTAGAATGTAAGGCTTCAATTCATAGGCCATTCAAATTATTCTCGTTATAGTTGGATGAAATAAAATATAAATTTACGGTGCTGTTAATCTCCAGACAAAAAGAGAAAAAAGTTAAACTGGATTTTTTTAAAAATTTGTTATTCTCCATCACAGTATATATAGCTCATGAATATCAAATGCTGAAAATCTTTAAAAACATTATTTTATATTCAATTTTTTTAAATTTAATCAATAAAACAATTTATAAAAAGGATAGCTATTCAGAACACTATTCTTTCTTAATTTGAGAGGCTGATGACATCGTACTTATGGAATCAGTTAAAAATAAATTCACAAATTACAAGAACTCTGAAGGGTGCGTAAGATTCCATTATTTGAGTGAAATGTGTATTGATATGTTGTTAAAGTAAAGGAAAGAATGGATCTTTCGGTTTTTTCGTTTGTTAAATATTGTTGAAGGAATACTTTCAAGGATTCCTAATGTCAAGCCATGTTCGTATTGTTTTTTTGAAACTCAAACAGAATTATAATATGTCTCTAGAGTTTAATTATTTTCCATTTAATAAGTGATAAATAAAAACACTTATGTTCCATGGTTGTATGTTTTGTTTGGATTTATTTTAATTTAAATATCTAAGCAATAATTTCTATGCTAAAAGTATCCTAGTTAAAAAATAATAATAATAAAGAGTCAAAATTCATCAAACAATGGATAAGAAGATATAAAATGATTGTTTATGTTTTTATAATTAGTAGAGTAAGAAAAAAGTAAGAGCAAATAAAGTCTCCTAACAAGTTTAAATTATTTACTTGTTTTGAAAATTATTTGAACGAATTTGTTCTATAACTTTAGTTGAATCTTATGATAACTTGTTCTGAAAATGAGATTGGTAAATTGTTCTAAAAACAAGATTGGTCAATTGTTAATTTGAACGGAAAAATGATACTATTGGAAGCAAATATTCTGAATGGATCGATTTTCCCTCTTACCACATATACTTCTTTCTTCTACTTTGATGATTCATGTGTGAAGCAAAATTCATAAATCAATACAACAAAGCCATAGCATTCTATACTTTGTGCTTTGTTGATAGAAAAGTGAACTTTGTATTGTCTTACCATAATTGTTAGATTGCTTTGAAGTCCAGAAGCTTACTTTTCTTTTCTATAATGAACACTTCATTTAGAAGCTCATTTTAATTTGTAGAGAAGGGTTTCCATCCTAAGTCATACTATTGCATTTAACAAGTGATTGTAGTATTAGGGAGGTTGAAATTTTAAAACTTTTTTAAAGATGTTTGTGACCATCTGATTGTCTTAATTCATGATGTTTCTCACCATCTAATTGTGTTTTAATTCATGATACTTCGATACATTTTTGTATTCATTATATTATGCCCAATTTTATTGCCTCCTAGAGGTTTTTCATTTTCATTTATGATGTTTTGGGTATGCTCGAACTTCATTTTAATAAATAATGATAATATATTTCAATTTTGTTTGTTTGGTTTAGTCTCCTTGTGGCTTAATTTTTTATTCCACATGAGAAGAAAGGTAAGATGTTTTTTTATTTTTACTAATAATGCATAGAAAATATTATTATTAATTTGCAATTAGAAATTGAAGTAGGTGATATATATTTCAGTTTTCATTTAGGATGGAAGCAAGGTACTTGAAGTTGGTTATAGGATATGCATTTATATCTTATCCTAATTAAATGTGCACATAATGTGTTCAATTTAAATGATGCATTCAATTTGAATGTTTTGTATCTTTTAGAATTTACCATTAAATAAATAAATCTATCTAAAAGAAATGTTGATAAATATCTACTACAAATTTATTAAAATTTAATTTACTACACCCAAGTTATTTATATTTTGGTTATCTTTATTTTCTTCCCACTAACTTAAGATTTTTATATAATTGCTAAAAATAATTGATGATTTATCTCAAAAGATTATAATTTTAACAAATATTTTATGTGGTGTGGGAATAATATTGTATTTATAATAAAATCTAAAATTTTGATGTGTAAATGGTTGTCAAACTTAACCAAGAAAAATAAAAGTTAAATTAACACACTAACACCATCCTACAAATTTTTTTCCATTTCAGAATTTCTATTGGTATTAATAAGTGTTGTGTTATAGTTTGTTCCTCACACTCTAAAGATAGATTAATGTGTCATGTATTTGAAAAGGATTCATATAGAATTGGTAAGTACAATTGATAGGTGTCCATGTATCTTGGTAGATAAATTTCTCTTTGTATAGATTTAGTAATCAGTTTTGATACAGGTACCAAAAGGGAGAAGTCTAGAGTGATGTTGGTTTCCCCATGTTATTGGGTTTTGGATATCTTAAAACCACTTTCATGTGTGAGGTTTGTTGTTAGTCAAGGCCCAAAACTAGATCGATAAGAAGTTTTTGGTTGAGAATTGCATTTCTTTGGAATAAATCATGAAAATCTAAAGTGATTATGATGAGTAAAATTAGTGTGAATAACAGTATTTGATAAATGATTGTAAATAAGTACCTAAAAAGACTTAAAGCCAAGACTTCTAAATTATGAAGAAATATCTAAAACAAAGAAATATCTAAAACAAGGATCCCATTGACTTTCACCAAGCACAATAACTATTGTATTTAGCTATATTCTATAGAAACTCTAACATTTACTATGTATTTTAATCAATGGACTAGGCCCAAGTTCATTAAAACACATATGTATTTTTCTCTTCTATTGATTTCTCTTCTTTGCTAGTGTTAGTATAAATTAATTATGCATGGGAGGCACCTCT
Source organism: Cupressus sempervirens (assembly GCA_028749045.1). Classification (NCBI taxonomy): domain Eukaryota; kingdom Viridiplantae; phylum Streptophyta; class Pinopsida; order Cupressales; family Cupressaceae; genus Cupressus; species Cupressus sempervirens. The sequence continues at coordinate 354,954,504 of CM053785.1, forward strand.
GCAACTGAAACTAACAAAGTTAACTTCAGCTATTTAAATTCGTCCATAACCATGCATAGCCGCCTACAGCCATCCATGCAAACTAAATTAATTAATAAATCAAAGTCTTCGGTACATTTATTACAGATTCTCTTATAAATAGAATAGACAAGCCTGGTATTGTAGTATTCAATTTCAGAGAATAATATTGTTATATTGAGTGTCTGTGTTTTCTGAAAAGGGGCCTCACCGAAGACACCGTTGAAGAGATAAGGGCACACTCCGTATTTTGTAGGATCCAAACAGTGCTCTGTTTTAGCAATAGAAGAGGCGAATGATTATGATTAACTCATTAACATATTAGAGAATCCCAAATCAATTTATTTCCCCAACATATGGATCTATCCGTAGATCATTGCTAAAAGGTATTTTCTTGTCTTGTAGAGAAGCAGATTGTGAAGCATGGACAAGCTGTCTAGAAATTCTTGTTTATTTTTTTCATAAATAAATGTGCTTATTTTAGTTGTGAGTTTGGAATCAGAGGCTTCAATTAGCAGGGCATTCACATGATATGGTGGAGATAACTGTGCGATGAATTCTTCCAATATTAGTTGGCTAACATAAATATAAGCTGCAAGTGGATAATTTTTGTTAGCCTTCGTAGAGCACCATTGTTTCTTTATTTTAAATTTTATTTTCAAATTAAAGTTATGATTTGAACTTTCTCAAGTAATCATTATGTCAATTTGAAAGAAAAAATGTTTAGCTTAGTTGCATCCCATCAGATTATATTTAAGATGTATTTCTAATTTATTTTATACAATTGAATATCTGGATTTCAACCGGCTAATACAGAAATTATTTATTATTCATATTAGCATTCAACATTTAATGATGTCTTCATTTTGTTTTGATTAATTTATAAAACATTATTTTTTAATTTGTTTTTTGGTAAAACATTAAATTATTATAATAGATGTTGAATGTAGATTTTCAAAAGTGTGGTAAAGGTAACAAATAAAATTTTATAAGTCACAAGTATTAAGATGAATAGTCTAAGACATATGAAATTACTAAAAAAAAAAATTATTCACTATGTTTTTAAAATATACATATGAGGTTAAATCTCTAATTTGATAAATGAACCTAACAACTCTACATCTAAAATAGGAATTTTTTTCTTGATCTTAACAAATCTACATCCAAAATAGAAATTCATTTTCAAGATATTATGACTAATCAAGCCAATAGGCTTATATGTGAGAACTTTATTCCTCATTTTTGCAATGTTTGACAGGTAAATTGTCACCTTCACTTGAAGCTTTTGCAAATTGTAGCCAAAATGAGATGCCCACTCAAAAAAAAAATTATATTCTTGACCTTTTATTTCTTTCCTCTCCTGTGTTGGATACACATTGCTTATTCATTTTGCAGAAGTTGTTTGGGGCCTTTTAAATACGTTTACCCAATTTTATAGTCATGGTAATGGCTATAGTTGAAAGGATTTCAAATTATGTTGTGCTATTTAAGATTTTTAAGTTGATGAATTCTTCATCATTGAGATCTTCGGAATTCATTTACACCTATCTTATAACCTTTCCTGATGTTATTTTCTTATTTATTGTTGTAATGAAATTTCATCTTCAAAGTTTAAACCCATATGCTTATCTTGACAATCTTTGTAAATTTTACCATGCTTGACTGCCCAGAGATTTGACATCAACTTACATGATCTTTATCACTTGCATCTAGGGCATCAACTTGAGGTAGCTTGGGGAGCTTCATTTCGTAGGCTATGCATTTTTTCTGGTGAAGTTGTGGCGATGAGAATTTCCTATGCTAGTAAGAAGTGGTCAAATGGATATGCACATTTAAATAATTGGTTAAATCAAATTTGATACTGATTTTTCCATTAGGGTTGTTATTGATGCCCTAAATGGAAGTGACAAAGTGATACAATGTCTTCCTTCATACATTTTTATAGTGCTATTAGTCTTTTCTCCTATTTGATGATTTTGCGTAGAGCCCTTTTAGTGTGAATTAGGATTAGAAATCCTATAATCATGCCTTGGGATTTTTCTTTTGTATGTTGGAGTGTATAGTTTTACCTTTTAGATATATTTCTTCTTATGTACATAAGTTTTTTCTCAGGTTATATTTTTCCTTTATTCTATTTATGGTATGTGTTACTTAGAACTTGAAATGTTAGACAACTTCAATTTAGTAATCATTGGCTAGACAGGATATCTAACGAACAAATTTGCGCTTCCATGGCATTAGTAGTTGCTCTATATTATGTCATTGTTGCATTCTATTAGTTTGTATATAGTTGAAAATTTAGGATATACATGACATTTTAATTTATCACAATGTAGAGGATTCATTCCAAAGAGATCTCTAATTCCTCATTTATTCTCTAGTACTCTACCATACCATATTGTCTTTTTAGAGGCTTATAATTGCATCTTAGCCACTTTGTTCATACTTCAAAATGATTGTACTAAACTAATTTATGGGTCAACTATAAAATACCTAAGATTTTATAGGTATATAATTGAATTTCTAAATAAGAAAATGGACCCACTCTAGCTTCTTAAAACTTTTGATTTAAAAACAATGACTTCAATCCAAGATCAAGCAGAGTCTACATTTGATCTTTGATTCAAGTACCAAATTTAAGATGAAAATGGATTGCATCAAGATTGAATTAGTGATCAATTAATGTAATATTTTTTCACAAATCTTATAATTATAATTTTTAATCATTACAAATCAAGATTAATAAGTTGCAAGTAAGTAGAACTAGGGCATATTATTTCATATTTCTACTAGTGGTACTGAAAATTCATTGGAAGAAATTTTTTTGTAAAGAATGATATCAATAATTACTATTTATATTTACAATCTTCTTCAAAAATACACATTTAAAATGATTAACATTTCTATTTTTAATTTTTAATTTACTAATTTAAATTAAAAAAAGACTACATATATTTTTAGAATGTAAACATGTATAGAAAGATTATCTAGATTGAAATGTTTCTATTTATTATTTAGTAGCTTAGATATTTTTTTTAAAAGTATTTTTAAAACATATTTAAAATATGGAATGTTTTTATTAAAATCCACATTATACTCAAAAAATATTCATAAGAGTCAATGGGCCCTTGGTCTACTGGTGAAGTTGAATGACTTGCAAAGAGCTCACAAAGGATCAGGTCTTGCTTAGTGCAAGGCTCAAAGATGTCATAAGGGATGAGGCTGAGATCATTCCCTAGGCAAATTTGGAAACCTAGATGCTCCTTACTCCTTGGCTCTTAGCCAACAAGGTTTCAGGCACACATGGGCCCATATCGGATACCTAAAACTTGTTTGTGGATGACCTCCATAAAATAAAATAAAACTATTCATAAGTCAATATTTGTTTAATAAATTTTTTTAATATAAATATTTAAATATGTATAAAAAATAGAAATATTTTATTATGTAGAAAAGTATAGAAAGATTATATTAAAATATATATTATGACTCTATTTTTTTTTTAAAAGTTTGATGATGATTATTATTTAAACATGCATTATATATATATATATATATGTGTGTGTGTGTGTGTGTGTGTGTGTGTGTGTGTGTGTGTGTGTGTGTGTGTGTGTGTGTGTGTGTGTGTGTGTGTGTGTGTGTGTGTGTGTGTGTGTGTGTGTGTGTGTGTGTGTGTGTGTGTGTGTGTGTGTGTAAAATTAATATTTCTATTTTCTATATAACAATTTTATTTTATAAATATGTAAATAATATATAGAAACCACCTAATAAAATCAAGAATTAAAGTAACTAAAACATAAATAAATAATAATACTTTTACAAAATAATTATTTAGATTTTACTATCTTGTTACTTTAAACTTGAATATTTGTACACATTGCAAAAATAAATGTATTTTACAAATATCCTAATTCTAACGGTTAACAAATGTCAATATATCAAAAGTTGTTGTGCACTTTTTAATTTATTTAATAATTACATTTAAATTATCAATTAGTTGGTTACATAGCCACTTCCAAGCATACCAAAAGTTTCTACAAGTCAACTATCACTTACAATTTAATAACACATTATAGTAAACATGTCACCTCTATCAGCTTCTTGTTGGATGTACAAAATGGTGAAATAGTTAATCATTTTTTAACATATAACATTAAATATTTGATTATTTAGTTTAGAACATGTAAATAAATTTTAATTATTATGATTATTAATATGTTTGCTCTAGCATCATCTTAAAAATTGAATTAAAAGTTTCCATTATTAGATGTAAGAAATGACATTTTTCTATTCATAAAAAAATTTCTTTTACATTTTATTTATAAACTATTTATGTTAAACTTTCATAATTATTTTAATCTTTCTTTTAAAATTCTAATTCTCTAAATCTATTGTAGTTTCAACTAAATAGAGAATCTCTATTCTATTCTTTTTTTTGTCACTACATATATGTGACTAAGAAAGATCCTACAATTGATATACAATCACTATTTTACTTTTCTTGTTAATCTTGTCTCCTATACAAACAAGTATTTTCTTTATGTTTAAGCTTCTAGATAACACAATTCACTATGTTTAGTTTTGCTTGAGATAGTTGTCATCTCTTATTTCTGACATTAATTATCAAGGATGAATTGGAGGGTGTTCATAATGTGCCATGGGAAATGGTAATGGATATCTTTTGTTAGTAAATTGTTACAAGACATATGCCTTCAAACTTTCCTCTCCCTAGTCTCACTAGTGTGAATTGCATAGTCACCAAGTCTACAAGTGGGATTGGACTCCATACAACAAGGTGGATATAGTTTCTATAATCCAAGAGTTTATATGATCAACAATGTTTTGTTTTTTTTGGACATTAATTTTCTAGATGATAGCTATTTGTGTATGTTTTTAGTATGTGTGAGCTTTCCTAACTATGATTATATGATTCTCTAGATCACAAATACTAATATATAAATTTTAAATACAATTTAATCTAATAATAACAATAATAATAATCGATAACTCTTTGTACCCCAAAGTCAAGGATAAAAGAACAAACTGAGTCTTTGAAATCCTCTAGGGACAAAGACACAACTGTTAAAGAGAACATGCGGACCCTTGATGCTGGTTAGGAGAAGGGGCATTCTATGGAAACAAAGACAAAAAATAAATTGAAATGTACTCTTCTCCTATCATTCATGAGCCAAAAATAGATGATGTTGGTCTAAAGGTTGAGAATGAGAAAGGGGCCTTTTTGTTGGATGTGAAGTCCTCCTATCATGTCTATTCATTTCATATTCCTCTTGTTTGTCTCTTCATCTTCTGTTGAAAATTATTGTATAAATACAAGGGAAAAGCCTTATGTATGTAAGATGTAAGCTGCAATGACTCAATAAAAGATAGACTCCACTCTTTAGTCTAGGCATAGCCACAATTGTGGTGAACCAGGATGAATCATGTGTCTCTTTTTTTGTTTAATGGTTTGCAAGTTATCTTTTAGATTTAAAAATTGGTATCAGAGCCAAGTTGAGGCTAGAGCAGAGATGGAATATGGTGAAGTGGATCTTATCATCAACCAATTTCTTTGAAATTTGGACTCAGTAGAGGATGAGGTTGTGCTTACTAACAGAAGAAGAATCTATCATGTGCACTAGTGGGATGGCTAGGATGATAAGCCAAAAACTGAAGCAAAAGAATATTTTAAGGCTCTTAAATATGAGCTTAATGCAATTCTTGAGAACACGGGTAATGGTGATGAACAAAATAAGAAAGTTGTCATGGAAGAATTATGGAAGCGAACAAGAGAAGATAAGATAGGCGAGTCTAGAAAATTCATATTTTTGGCATATTATAAATTGGCTTCTCTTATCTCAAGTTCAAACCTCAATGAAACAAATAATTTTGCATTCAATGTTCATAGGATGATACAGTTAGAGTACTTTGAAGAGCATCCCAATTTTCCAATAGAGGAAGATAATGGAACAAATGTGAAGTTTTCTTTGGAAGTGAATGAAATGATAGATGAGAAGTGTCTTAAAAGATCAGAGAGAAGATTTGACTATAAGAGTTGCAAGGCAAGAAGAAGGCTATTAAAAGAAGACTACAAATGAAAGAAAAGTAGTTTATTTCCATATGGGTCTGGATATTGGCTCCTGCTATTTATTTAGATGCTTCATCTCTACAAATAATTTAATTAATGTGTTGGCTTTGTGAGTTTTACCTCTATTAGTAAAATTTCTCTTTTTCTAGTGTTCATTGAAATTTTGCATTCTGTGAGGTGTCAATGTGATGGAAGTGCCATGTCTGGAAGTGATGTATTAAGGAGGGATGACCTACTAATAGAAATCATGCACATACCAACCAGAATTAGAAAGTTCAATCTCTATGAAGCCTAGATTATATCTTCCATTGAGCTTTTTCCCTATCATGTATGGAGGAGAACTAGTAGAGATAGCCTATGGGTGAGGCTCCTACATGGAGTCCACCTGACCCGTGTTAGTTTTTATAGCTTGGATAGTTGTTCATCCATATGTAGTTAATTAGAAAGTAATTGGTTTGCTAACTAATTTGTTAGAGTTAGGACAAATATTTGTTAATTAATTTACCACTTTTGGAAACAACTAGAAACCAACTTGGTTAAGGTTTTTAAGTTATTTTAATCTTGCCTGTCGATTGAGAATTAATATCGACTGTTAGTTTTCCAATAGGAGTAGTATAAAAGGGGGTCAAGGGGGGCATGTGGAGAACAAAAAGTTTGTAGAAGCACTTGGAGTGTTATAAAATTAGTTTGCAGTGATAGAAAACAATCTTGTAATGTTAGCAAGGGTGTAGTAATAGCATTGGGGATAATAGTGGAGGAATATCAGTAGGAGAAATTAGGAGGTTATCTAAATTCTTCTAGAGCCAAGGAATTTTGTATCTCTTGATTTGCTAAAGTTAATATAATTTCCTCATTTGTAGAACTAGTTTTCCCTAAGGGGTTTTTCCAGGGACAATTTGTCCAAAATCATTGTTTTATTTGTGTTGTGAATTTCTTTCCATATCTCATGTGTAGTTGTAGTTGTGTCATTTTTTGATATTAGTTGGGAATTTATTTTTAGAAGTTTAATAATCATTTATGATAGGAGATTAATAATTAGTGATTACAATAGGAATTTTGACATGGTATCGGAGTGGTGTTGAGGGTATAAGAGTTTTGACCTAGGAAAGAAATTGAGGGTTTATAAAACCTAGATTGATCTTTTTAGATTTATTATTTCTTTAATCTGTTAAGATGGCTTTAGCTGGTTTGAGAGATCAGGATAGATTGGATGATGCCTTGAATTTTCATATCTGGAAGGCCTGACTTTCTTTATTGTTGGAAGAGAATGGTATCAAAGATTATGCTACCACTAGTATAGTTGTACCTAGAGATGCTACATAGCTTGCAACATACAAGAAGGAATATGCCAAGGTGAGGAGGATAATCCTTGATGGTGTCAAGGGTCATATTGTTCCACATATCTCAGAGCTAGATACAATGAAGGTGTGGGACACCATTTTGAATTTGTACCAGAATGCTACCACCAACAGGAAGATGATTCTCAAAGAGAAGTTGAAGAATAACTGGATGAACAAGGGAGAAGATGTCACAAGTTACCTCACTAGGCTTAGACTTGTCAAGGACAAGTTAGCAATTTTTGGAGATAGCTCGAGTGATGATGAGCTAGTGACAATAGCCCTAAATGGGTTTACTAAACAATGGAGTGTGTTTGTTCAAGTTGTTAGTGGACGAGATACCTTATCAATTTGGGATCAATTTTGGACTAGTTTCACTTAGGAGGAGTTTAGACTAAGTCTTGTCAATGGGGCCAACAAGAGTTAGAAAAGTGGGGCGGGATAAGAAAATGTTGGCCTAGTAGAGAAAGGGAAAGAAAAGAAGGGGTCTAGCAAAGGATCAAATTCACAAAGTGAAAAGAAAAAGAAGGACATTTCTAAGGTCAAGTGCTTTGGATATCACAAGTATGATCACTATGTTAGTGATTTCCTAGAAAGGAAGAAGGCAAAGAAGTAGGTGACAGCTTCAACAAGTGCAAAAGAACTTTCCAATATAATGGAAGATGAGTTTGCACTTATAGCTTGTATGGTGAGCTCAATTTTATAGACTATCTAGTATATAGATAGTGGGGCATCATTTTATATGACATGAGTTAGAGAGTACTTCTCTAGTTATAAGGAGGAGAACACCAATATCCACATTTCTATGGAAAACTTATCCAAACTCAACCTAGTTGGGAAAGGTATTGTTTAGTTTCAAAGGGAGAATGGAAAGGTAATTCCAGTTCATGACATGTATTGCATGTGCTAGGCTTAGGTATGAATTTTATTTCTATATGTTCTCTAGGTTAGGGGGTATAATGTACTCTTTAGAGGGACATGTGTGTTGATTAAGCATAAAGATTGAAAATCACCCATCACTATTGGAGTTAGGAGTGGTCACCTTTATAGGTTGTAGTTTGATGCTCCTAACTCACTCACGAGCAGTAGTAATCCTAGAGATCTTGGAGAGCTATGGCATAGGAGGATGGGCCATATTCATCATGAAGCCCTCAAATTGCTTTGTGAGATGGTAACTGGTGTTCTAGAAGTGAGCATAGAGCATGCTAATGTATGTAAGGAGTGACACCAGATCTTAAGGTGTTCTTGATGTAGAACGTTCAAATGTATGTGGACCGATGTCAACAAAATATCTCAAAGGATATGAGTACTATGTTACTTTTATTGATGTTTTCTCTAGGAAGACTTGGATATAATTCTTGAAGACCAAGGATGAGGTTTTCAAATGGTTTCAAAAGTTTAAGGCTCTTGTGGATAACTCAACAAGAAGGAAGATAAAGGTTCTTCAGTCAGACAATGGAGGTGAGTACAAAGAAAATAACTTCTAGGAGTTCTGTACCAGAGAAGGAATCAAGAGAGAGTGGTATGTTCCTTAAAATCCATAGTAGAATGGAGTCATTGAGAGGAAGAACCATTCTATATTGGAGGCAGCAAGAGTATGCTACCTAAATAGGATATGCCCTAGTATTTATGGGTAGAAGTGTGTAGTACAATAGTTTACATTAAAAACATGATTCCACCCAAGGCACTAGGGAAGATGACACTTGAGGAAGCTTTCATAGATAAGAAGCCCGATGTTAATCACTTTAGAATATTTGAGAGTTTGGCATATTGTCATTTTCTAGGTGATACATGTACCAAGTTAGATCAGACTGTAGAGAGGAGGTACTTTGTTGGGTACAGTGAAACCTCAAAGGCATAAAGGATTTTTATCCCTAGGACCAAAAGAATTATTGTCAAACATGATGTTAAGTTCATGGAGGAAAAGGTATTTTGAAGGTCTAGAGATTTTCTAGTAGATGATTAGAGTGAGCAGCCATCAAAATCCCCAAGGTCTAGTCAAGGGCATCAAAGCACAAATACAATTGCCCATAAAAGTGTAGGCTCAGGTGGTGAAGTTTCATAGCATGGAGAAAAAAGTGCAACAAGAAATGCATCTAGAATACTTGGAGATTGATATTTCATCCTCTACATTTGGCAACAAGAACAGTGAGGTTCAAGAAACACAAAGGGATACTCAGGGGTTTGTGGAAGCTCCTAGAAGGAGTACTAGAGAGTGGAGACAACTAGTAAAGTTTAATGACTGTGGCATTAGTTAGTTACTTGGTAGATAGTGAACCTTCCTACTATCAGGAGGCTACAGAGCATTAGGTATGGCAGGATGCTATGGTTGAGGAGTATAACTCAATTATGTAGAATGATGTATGGAAGGTAGTGCCTAGACCAATAGAAAGAGTAGTAGTTGGATCACGCTAGATCTATAAGATAAAGCATGGTGTAGATGGTAGCATCAAGAAATACAAGGCAAGGTTCATGGCCAAGGGGTTCTCTTAGAAGGAGGGAATAGACTATAGGGAAACATTTTCTCCAATGGCTAGGTATACTTCTATATAAGTTGTGATCTCAATTGTAGCATACATGGGATGGAAAATCCATCAAATGGATGTCAAGACAACAATCCTTAATGGTGAGTTGAAGGAGGTATACATAGAGCAACCATAAGGTTTTTTAGCACATAGAAAAGAGACCCACATGTGTAGTTTGAAGAAATCCTTATACAGACTCAAGTAGGCTCCTAGAGTGTGCTATGAGTGCATTAATACATACTTGCAGGAAATAGGCTTTGTGAAAAGTGAAGCAGATGCTAACCTCTACTACTTGATGGTTGGCGGTGAAGTTCTCATTCTTGTTCTTTATGTGGATGACCTGTTTCTTATAGGTGCACTAGGGCTCATAGAGGATTGCAAGAGGGACCTTGTAGAAGAATTTGAGATGAAGATTTAGGACTTAAGCACTACTTTCTAGGCATGGATGTGTGGTAGACAGATGGAGAGATTCGCCTTGGTCAAGAGAAATATTGCATTAAAATCTTGAAGAAATTTAGGGTGGAGGATTGCTAAGTCATGTCTACACCCATGATCAAGAATTTGAGGAAGGCAGATACATCTAAGGAAGAGGATGTAGATCCCACTTTATATAGGTAGTTGATTGGTTTACTTATGTACTTGGTCAACAATAGGCCAAATATTGCTTTTTTAGTTAACTCACTTAGTGAGTTCATGGTTGAACCAAAGATAGTGCATTGGACAACAATCGAGCATTTGCTACGTTACTTGCATGGTAGAATTGAGTATGGGATCAGATATGTTTGAGGTTAAGGTATCAGGTTGATGGGCTATACTGACACAAATTGGGTAAGAAGTACAATGGACAAAAAGAGCACTTCAGGGTATTGTTTTAGTTTGGGATCAAGAGTTGTATCTTGGTTCAACAGGAAGTAGAAGTCTGTGGCTCTGAGTTTAGCAAAAACAAAATACATAGTAGCTAGCATGATGACATGTGAAGCTATATAGCTTTGAAAGTTGTTAGTAGCCTTGTTTGGTCATAAGTTTGAGACCACTGTGATATACTATGATAATTAGAGTTGCATTAAGTTGTTTGAGAATCTAGTATTTCATGATAGGTCTAAACAAATAGACATCAAATATCACTTCATTAGAGATTGTGTACAATAGGGAGTTGTTCAACTATAGTACATACCTACAGAGGAGTAGGTAGCAGAAATTTTGACTAAGGCATTGGGAAGGTAAAATTCATCTTCTTTAGAGATAAGTTAGGTGTCATGCAAAACAACTTCCTCACTAAGAGGAAGTGTTAGTTTTGGTAGCTTGGATAGATGTTCGTCCATATGTAGTTAATTAGAAATTAATTATTTTGCTAACTAATTTTTTAGAGTTAGGAAAAATATTTGTTAATTAATTGACCATTTTTGGAAATAACTAGAAATGGACTTGGTTAGGGTTGTTAACTTGTTTTAATCTTGACCATTGATTGAGAATCAATCTTGGTTATTAGTTTTCTAATAGGAGTAGTATAAAAAGGGTCAAGGGAGGAATTTGGAGAAAAAGAAGTTTTTAGAAGCATTTCCAGTATTAGCAAATGAGTTTGTAGTGATAACAATTAGTCTTGCAATGTTAACAAGGGCATAGTGATAGTGTTGGGGATAACAATGGAGGAATATTAGTAGGAGAAATTAGGAGGTTGTCTAAATTCTTCCATTGAGAGGCAAGGAATTTTGTATCTCTTGATTTGCTGAAGTTAATATAATTTCCTCATTTGTAGAAGTAATTTTCCCTTAGGGGTTTTTCTAGGGACAATTTGTCCAAAATATTGTGTTCTTTGTGTTGTGAATTTCTTTCCATATTCTATAAGTGAAGTTGTAGTTGTGTTATTTTTTGATATTAGCTAGCAATTAGTTTTTGCATTTTAATAATCATTTACGATAGGAGATTAATAATCAGTGACTGCAATAGGAATTCTCACAACCTATGTGTGAATTCACACAGAATGCCACACTTTATTATGTGTGCAGTTTGAGATATGAACAGGGTAGTTATTGTGTAGAGTGTTGTAAAGTGGCAACATAAGTGAGCCAAGCTCATAGTTAGAGCCACACACTAAAGGTGTAGAATAACCTATAGGGAGGTATTTGTGGGTAGATTGAAACCTACATCATATTGTGGGACATGATGATTCTGACATGGAGATTGTATGCTAATCCCAAACCTAGAGATATAAGTAGTTTGTGTGATGGGACTATAAATGTCAATTTCATTGTAATGAACTATTGATGAAATGCAGAGGTGACTATGTTTTCTTTATTTTGGGACAAGGATTTTGACCTTTTTCATAGAATTATCTCTATGTTTTGTTTCAAATAGTTCAATATTGAAATTCAAATAATAATACTATAAAAGTGCTAGAGGGGATACTATCGGGTTTTGACACTACTTTTGTAGATAATGGAGCAATTGAAGCTTCAATTTTTTTTCATGGGATGTTTCCCATCATGTGATATGAAGATGTTTTTACTATGCCATGGATACTCAAACATGCAATGGGAGTTTATGACAATTGGTCTTGTTAGTTCTCTTGGTATAGAGTACTTTGGTGAAGTTACCATTGGGGTGCTTTTGAAAACTAAGAGACTTGGGGGAGGCTACAGTTCTCTTGGTTTAGAGAAATTTTTTTGAGACAATTTCTCTTTAATAGATTTAGTTCAAAGAATTGTTAGGTCCATTTAGTTAAGAGATTTTTCTCCTACGATGGTAAGAAAGTAACAACTTAAATGATCTATTAGTTTTAACACTACATTGATTGTTCAAAACTCTTCTTTGCTCCGTCTCTTCCTTTTGTATCACATTTTAGTTGATTCACACATAGACTTTTTTCACTATCCTTTTCTTCCTTCTTTCTTGTTCAACTTCAACAATAGTTCATCTTCTATTTGAAAACAATCAACATTTAACAACTTGTTTGAGTATCTTCAATGAAAATAGAACTTCAGAATATATATATTTGAAAACTAGAACTTCATAGAAGTTTGTACTCATATTTATCTTTCTTAAATCCCCTTCATCAAATCTTCATTAACTATTTATAGTCTTAGATCTTGTAACAAACTTAAAATTTATCCTTTGAACTTATCAAAGATTTTTATTTTCATCGAAAATCAACTGAAGATTCAATATTTCTTAACTTGTTCTTCCGTCTCATAGTTGTTGAATATAACATATTTATTTACGTAATAGATTATTCAATTAACACTAGAATTACTCAATTACCACAAAATTTAACTTCTCTTTTCTATTTCCTCGGTGACAACTCTAGTCACTCATTGAATATCATATTCCTTCATTTACCAACCATCTAGTTCAGAACTTAATTACAACATTAAAATATTGTAAGAAATTTTAAAGAATATTATATTGTCATAGTCAAACTCATTCAAGTGCCCTTTGACTACCTATACTTATCAATACTCTAACTCAATATCATACATTCTATTAAATCATCTTCATCAATCAAATGATATGATAATCTATTGAACCAACACAATGTCTAGCCAACTAAGACTTGACATCAATTACAACATCAAAACTGATATGACTCTTTCACATACATTAACAACATTATTACTTGGGGCTTAGAACATCTGTCAAGGGAGCCAAAGTTTTTTTCCTTTGACTTTCCTTCATTTATTCTTATTGGCTCCTTTTTCTTCTTCTTTCTTTCAATATTTAAAGGTATACTCACCACACCCATTAGAACCCTCTATGCCATGTTCCTATTAACCTTGTCTAGATTATATAATAATTTTTCCCTAATACACAAACCATTCCCCAATTATTCTCTTGAGAAAGAAAATTTTCAAGGCTTGCATTATATTTTCCATCTCACCACCATCGTCTTGAAGATCATCATCCAACTCTTGTTACTTTGGCATATGAATTCCTTCACAAGTGACACCTTCTATATATTATTCCTCATCATCATATCCATAGCCTTGGAGCATGTTGAGCCCTTAAAAGGAATGCTAATAATGAGTCTAAAAGTGATGCAAGAGTGTGAATAAAATACATTTTGAAGTGTTAATTTATATGTTTTTAAAAGTATATTAAATATCATGGGTACATATTTTTCTCATGCATAACTAATATAATTAATACATATATGTTATGTTTATATTTAAATTTCTATTGTAACAAGGTTAATTTATATTTTTTTTGGTAGTAGCAATGTATGCATACCATTAAAATTAATTTAGCTAAATATCGCTAAACATAGAAATAGAAACATTCAGTCATGATATTCCTTATTTGATACTTCAAGCCCAATGTTTCATATTTAATCTATAATATTTCTAAATTCAAGTTTTTCCACTAAATTTTTGGCCTTTTAAAAATAATATATTTCAACATAAAGATGATATTTGACATAGGAAATTTTTTATACAAGAGAGCTATTTTTTTTTTTTTTGGGTTAAAAGTTTAGATCCAACAGTCAATACTGTTAGTATAGATAAGACTTTGATAGATAGTCATGTATTTTAAAATCTTGGAAAACCTTCCACTAAACTTTTTCAAAATAATTTCTGATATGTAGTGGCTTATTTTTATATAGAAAAGCCTACATAACACCATGCTGAAGAAAAATATTGATTTGTAAAAAAGATGGGTTGGAGTTTGGGTGTGTGGAAACCTAGGGTTTTGGTTTTTGCTAGTTCTACTTCCAATGATGAGGAAGATGTCGAGGATGATGATATTGTTGTGGCATTCATTTTCGCCCAATTTTTCTTGGGAGACTCCAATGCCTCTCTCATTACCTTGTGTTGTAGATTGGGTTTCTTTCTATGTCTGTTATTAGTGTTTTCCTCTTGGCCCAAGACATACATGCCTCTTATGTTTATTGGCCCATGGAATTTTTGCCTCTTTTTTGGGTGGAGCTTTTTCCTTTTGATGTGGAAGTGGAGTTTGATGGTTGTTCCCATCCCCTTATGCATAGTTTTTGGCTAGTGGGTCTTCTTTGGTTTCCATCCTTTCTCATATTATTCATTTGGTTATTGATGCTTCATCTCTCTTTTAAGATTTTCTATTGTTGGTTTTGACCTTATGGACTCCTTGTTAAGTCATCATCCTAGTGGTATTTTTGGATGGTTTATATTTTTCCAATGTTTTTTCTTTTCCCTAACAATGAGTGTTCTTGTCTTTTTTATTGTTGCGATTCCTCATTCTCTTCTTTATTGTTGGGATTCCTCCTTGGTGCAGACAATTTCATCCCAAGGTGTGTGGAGGATCTTGGCGTTCCTTGCTTTTTTGGGGATTTTGAGTACCCTTATTTCATTTGAGAGTCTTTATAATTCTTTGGAGATGTTTTTGGTTTAAGACATTTTATGGGGTTCAAGATCCTCTTCTGTCTTGTATTTTGTACCTTCCTTTTTTATTAGGAGGATGTTGTAAGTTTATCATAGTTAAATTAATATTGTGGTTTAAGGGTGGCTCTTATAGCTGGAAGAGTTTGGTGCTTTAAAGATTTCAAACTTTGGAGGTGTCCTCCATTTTCTCTAATCCTCCTCCTTGTGAGTATGTCTTTGATGAGATGGTGGCCTTCAATCTTGTGGAGTGTTTCCTCATGCTATTTCATATACACTTGTTCTGTATGGAGATGGATACACTATATATGGAGGTGGTGCTCTTCATTTTGGGTGAAGTTGTTGGTGGTTGGGAATGGTCTAGTGGTGATCCATATTTCTCACCTTCCTTTTTAGATTGGTTATCTTGGAGGGATTTAATATCCCTAAAGTCCCTTTGAGGTGGAATCCATTTCTATGGAAGTAGAAGGTGAATTGTATTGGGTGTTTGATATTTCTCTCTATAGGTTTTGTTTTTGTTTTGAAAGTTTGGGGTGATTCCTTACACCCCTTTTACGAGCTAGTTCCTTCAATTTTATTGTTTAGCTCTAGTGTTCTTGTCCTTTTTATGCTTGTTGACCTCTTTTATGGTTTGTTGTTCCCTCCCTTTTCTTTATGAAGGTGATGGGGGCTAAGCTTCTTATTAGGTATGAAGAGGAGTTCTCTGTCAACATGAAATTTAATAGAATTTATGATTAGCTTTCATTTGGGGCTGATAATGGGCTATGACTACTATGTATGCTTATGGCCATGATTTGGGATTACTTTGATCTGCCAAATATTTTTCTGTTTAGATTTAGCTTTCTTGGATAGTTGGGGTTTTGTTTATGTAATTTTTGAGGATATTATTTTTGTGACTTTTAGAGAAACATGAAAATGAGTATAAATATTATAATTCAAAATTTGAAGCATACTAATCAAATTTTATATTGTCATTTTGGTTCAACATGGGAAAAACTTGCTAACCTTTTAAATTTATGTTAAATGATACAGTTATACACACACACACACACACACACACACACACACACACACACACACACACACACACACACACATTTTTCATTTTCTTGAAAGGCAAAGATTTTCTAGTTATAAGAAATTATAAGTAACTAAAGCCCATAATGCTATTATGAAAAGTATACTCATAAACACAAAAAAATTAAATATTTTCAAGTTTAGTGAAGAATATCTAACAAACAATACACCCTTACTTAGTTACATAGAAATATATCATTTACTAAATTTATTATTTGTATGTAGTATTATTTAAAACAAAACAAGATTTAAAAATGGTACTTCAACTTTATATAAAAACATATCTTAAGATATATATGCTTCAAAAATTAATTGAAAGAAAATTAAATTACATTATGTTATCCTGAGTATACTTTAATTCTTTGATACTTCTATAAGGACTTGGAGAAAGAGTAGTTTCATGATATTGTAACTCTTGAATCTTGCTTTGAAAAATAATTGTCTGAACTGTTCCTCACTTCTCTCCTTTCCACCTATAGTATAAATCATCGTATGCATATCAAATAGTAAACCTAATTGATTCAAGCTTCCTTTTGAACCATCAAGTAGTGCATCAACAATTAGAACCTTCCCATCTTTAAGCGTTGCTTCATAATTTTTCTTCAAAATCTCTATGCAATAGTCATCAGCCCAATCATGTAAAATCCACTACAATAATAAAAATAATAATTTAGTCTTTAAGAAACTAATAAATTCATTAAAAATTAAAAATTAAATGAAAAATTATGAAAGAATGTCTTAATTTGTAACCATTGATGTATTGAAAAAAATGAATTTAAAACAAACTAAATCATATTCTTTCCGAAAGTTCAATATTTTTACCTTCATAAAAATTGCATCTCCACAAGGAATTTGATGAAACATGTTTCCACCTATATGGTCCACTCCTAGAATTGAAAACCGACAGCTATTTAGTATCTTTATTCTAATATGCACAACTTGTCACACCAATAAAAAAACAAAGAAAAAGTAATCACTTTTTCATGATTTAATTGAGATGGGGTGTCATACGATGTATGGGAGATGCAGTTGCAATGACATGGGGCAGGTCAAAGTTAATGGCCCGAGTGTGCGAATGTTCAGCAACTATGGCAGACAGCGCAGAGCCCACTCCTCCAGCCACATCAACGATACTCTTAAAACTCCTGAACCCATCATACATCTTCACCACAGAAGCCATGACATCTTTTGTATGGCAAGCCATGCCCTCATTAAAAAGCTTGTTGGCTTCAGCATTTGAGCTCACATAATCCCAGGGGCTCATGCCATAGACTTTCATGAAGGGATGACACCCTTCCAAGACAGCGTCATGAAAATAGTGGTGAGTATCTAAGTATACTTTCTCTGCTGCCAACATCAGAAATGGCACACAAGAATCCCTGTTTTCATCCTTCACTAGCAATTCAGAAACACTGTTCAAACCATATTTCATTTGCTTGGTTTGGTCATCCACATCTTCAGTGAAAACCCCACAAGATGCCAGCAATCTCAAAATCCTAAACAAGTATTCCTTCTGTGGAACCTTATTCTCTGTGGAAGCAGAAATGTGTTCAGCAATTTCATCCACAGAGAGAGGATTTGTTTCCCATGTGTAGATATGATTTGTGGGATATTGAGAAAGACAGCAGCTTTGAGAGCCATGGGCTTTGCAGCAGAAAGCATCATCTCATAAAGGTGGAGATGGGCTTCCATTTTTTGTAATTGGAGTTTTAGAGATTGGAATGATTCAGTCATCCTTTTTCTCCCTTTTATAGATAAAAAATCTGTTCAAGGGTTACACTAGAGAGGAATGCTTCCCAATACGTCATACAAAGTGACAGTAGTGCACGTTTAATTTAAAAACTTGCCAATGTTCATTTGATGACTATTTTATCGTTTTCTTTTTTAGTAGCAGTCATGCAACTGATGTAGCAGTCTTGTCATTTAAGACAACTGGATGATGGTGTCAGCTTTGAGGGTGCAACTTGGTACTCAAATTGACGCTGCAGGGAAGCATGTTGGTACTCAAAAAGAAGAAAGAGACGAAAGATAAAAGACAGCAGGCACCAACTCCTTTCACGAACGGCTTAAACATCACATTCTAAGGCTTGATTCCTAGTGCAAAAGTGTTAAATAGCTCCTTTCAAATAAATCTCTATATCATTAGTATGTCCTAATTTTTAGGTTTTGCTTTTACCAACGTAACTGCCTTAATAAAATTCTTTGTAAATTTGCTTTGTTTCAATAAAAAATAAAAGATTAAAATTCAATGTCCTGTGAGAATCTTAAATTGACTTATGATTAAGAAAAATACATTCAAAATATATACTATTCTAAATATAAATATATGCATTTAATTTCACATCAAATATATTAATAAATATCATTGATAATAATACTAATCAAATTGATCAATTAAATAATAATAATGGTTTCAAAATATTAATTTCACTATTCAGTATGATCATAATTATAGTTATTTTTCAATATTTGATAAGCAATATTTACTCAAATAATTATATTACTTGTGGGTATGTTAAGGATGGTATCACTTTATAGATTAATAGTCTTATCTAGCGATTAATTTTTTTTATTTGCAAAATCTCCCTTCTCTATGTATACTTCCCCTTCTCCTAAGTATACTTGTGCATTTTTTAAGTTCTAATTTTAAAAAAATATATTTATCTACACATTGGTTGGATACAATATTGGAGGTCTTATACAGAATTTTTTCCAAAGATGCACGATAATTTTTTTACTAATTTTTTTCTCCTCTTTTATAGGCTTCTTTATTTCTTATAATCTAAATTAATCAAAACCTACACTCATAAATCTTTTATTTCGCATAGTTAAACAAAAAAATTCAAGATTAAAAATAATTAGACCCAATTTTATAGATCCAAATTTTATATTATAAACAAATAATCAATAAAGAAAAATATTTTATTGTACAACTAATTAAAAAAGAAAAAGATAATATTGGCATCAATATAATCATCACATTTTTATTTCAACTATAGAAATCAAATTCTACCTTAATCATAATTTATTAATTACAATTGAAACTAATTGCAATTTATAATTGTTTATATATTTTTTAACTACTTCATAACTATTTCATTTCTTAAAATATATTTAATAACTATGTTAAAAGTAAATTTATATAAATAATTAAAGCTATAATTAACTACATGATAAAATATAATTATTTCTAGTATAAATACTTAACGCAAGTACTTAGCCACTATGTGACACTTGTTAAATATATCATAAACACACATACCATTATTCTATAAATAAATATCAACATAATTTTTTTTACTAAGATCTACTATTGATGGAAGTGGTTACTCAAAAAATGAATTTCAAAAATACTAAGATTTATCATTAATAAAAGTGGACACTCAAAAAATGAAATTAAAAAATATTAAGATTTATCATTAATCAAAGTGGACACTCAAAAAATTGAAAATTTAGAAAAAAAACTTAAATGATGATCGAGCCTATAAACAATGAAATATTTAATCTAGGTAATAAGTCAAGAGAGGAATGAAACATAAAACAAAATATCTACAAGGAGTAAAAGTGAATGATTTCTAAGAATTACTACATCATAAAATATTTAAGAAACTACTTTATAGAAAAGTCAAGATGAAATACATAAAAAGGTAATATAAACGTAACTATATGTTATATATTCATTATTTCATTTCATTTTAATAGAAAATTGTCTAATATTAAATAAAATTTTATTTATATATCTTAATAGAACATTATTTAATAATAAATAATTTTTTTATTTATATATCTTAATAGAACAATATCTAATATTTAAAAATAAAGATTTATTTTTAATATGTATGGTGAACTCTTATTTAGTGGAGATGATAGTTCATCTATTTATTTAATAATTGATATTTCAAAGAAAGGATAATTTGTAGATGATCATTTTATTTATTATAATAATGAATAGAAATATAAATAAATTTTCTTCTAAAGGGAAGAGCACAAACTTCTAGTATCAGTATCAGAGATGGGTACACTCCCATTTGGCTAACATGATGGAGTAGAATGCAACTCTTTGTGTGATTATTTGAGATTGGTAGTATGCATGTTTGGCCAAACACTACTCAAATAGATAAAACCTCTATAATGTGGGTATGTGAGAATTATCTCCATCTAACCTACATGCCTAAGAAAGTATAATGGTAATAATATTGTAATAGTGTCAACATATACATAACCCGATCTACAGACATCTTTAAGATTTGAGATTAAGATTAAGGGTCGCAAAGTAGAATAAGATTTGTTATTATTAAGATTCTAGCTATTATTTTGCAGGTTTTCTATCTCTAGTATTAAGGACATTACATGCCCTTACAAATTTACTTGTAGATATTTTGATTTAACTTGATGCCACCATGGGATAAAATATTTAATATTTATTTAATTATATTGGGTACTCTTATACTTGAATTTTCTTTAAGGGTGATGCATTGTTATAGTTATGTAATTGAGGAAAGATTTTGAGAGACATGTATGAGAATGTATATGCAACATTTTAATATTACAAAATGTTGTAACCATAAAATTAATTGATTTGGGGATTTAATTGTTGTTTCTGGTTGAGAAAACAAAACATAAGAAAATTGTAAGGAAGGAAATAAGATAAGTGAAGCATGAAAACTTCAAAACAAAAGGAGAATGATACAAGAAACAATAGAATAATAATATATTGCTTATGAAATAGTGTTTGAGTGCAATATGCTAATATTCTTGAAAAACTAATTATTTATAAAGTAGTAGAGTATGAAACACTAGTCTAAAAAGTGTAAAATGTTAGAAACTAAAATCCTGAAGAATATTATTCATTACATTTCTTCACATACCTTCGATTATTGTTGAAAGGTTTTTTCAACTAGACAACTACTAAATATCAAAGTTTAAAATTCCCACAAAAATCACAAAATCAAAAACCACCAACACCTCATAACTCCTTCAGAATATCTTCAAAATTTCTAGTTTTAATACTATGAAAAGTAACCAAAAGTTTTAGAATGTTAGAAGTGTATAGATAAGACAATGATGTATTATTAAGCCAATAGGATTATTTCTAGGAGGGTTGTGATCAAAATGTTGTGACATGCTAGAACTGTCAGATGTAAAAGAGAAGAAAACCTATCACAAAATTTGTGAAAAGCAGTTGGTGGCATGATCACTATTTGCATTGACATTGATGTTTCTCCCATTAATAATATCTCCCCGTCACGGTAACTCCCATCACATAGATCTTTAAACTTGTTCTTTTCCTACCCACTATATTTTTGTATGAATATTTATGATGGGATATTTTTCGTTTGCAAGCTCATATGCAACTATTATTATTTATCAACATCTTCCTCTATCTGTGCCTTAGCAAGAATGCCTACAAAATGTAAAAGCCCAATATATAATAGGGTACATACAAGAATATTTGGCCTTTGCCAATATTTTCACTTCTTGAACTTTAACTTGAATACGAAAGTCATAATCATGGCATGGGCATCGAAAAACAAAATGGTCAATGGTTTTATTTTTAATATTGTAGATTAGAATTCATTGCAGATATGTCCATGAAATGTATAGACATAGAGTATACACAAGATGGGCTTTTTTCCAGCCAATTCTCATGTCATGAATCACAGTCGATGTGCCCAATCTACGAATGTAAGGGCAATAATTATTACCACTATTAAAAAAAATCCCACTATAAAAATCTATTACAATAACACTGATTTGGATGGAAAAATTTTTATTTGACATGTCTTATGTTTATATAATATGCACGAGAATGCAATGAAAATGACTTTCCTAAAAGTAAACTATTTAAAAATATGTTTAACCAAATGATATTCTATACTTAGCAAAGAGAAGAAAAGATTTTCGACAAACAAAATTGAAGAATCCCAAGATATCCAAATCATATATTTAATCTCAAATTAATACAATAAAAAAAATAAAAAAATTTAAATATATTTTTGTCAAAATGATAAATTTTTTTAATACAAATTAAATCTGAAAGCATACAATGAAACCTAAGTACAATGTATCAATTTTAGAACAAATATAATAAAAATATTTGATTACATAACTTTTATTAGGTTCTTCAAGATTAATATTTAATAGTAAATGAGATTTTTGTACAATGAAATATACAAAATATTTAAGAAAGCATATCAAGGTGCATAAATTAAAAATATTGTAAAAGTTCAAAAAAGGTCACTCATCATGTATTAAAAAATTATACAACAATGATAGAAACTGTATATTTAATGAGAAATAGAAAGAAATACAAAATTACCAATGTCTTGATTGTCAAAGCTTATGGTAAGGAGTACAATTATATGAATATGGTTCAAATATACTTATGGTTAGGTTAGGGTTAAAATATATTGATGATTTCATGAAGAAAAAGTGCTAAAGGAAATATATTTGGGATTTAGTGAGGATTCAAAGGTGCCAAAAGATTTGTAAACTAGTATTTGAAATTTATGTTTTTTCCTAGAGTGTCGAATTGTAACATTTTAATTTTAACACCCCAAAAATTAAAACCAAATAGTTTCCATACAAATAATTTGACTAAGATTAAAATTTATTTATTTATTCAAATGTCCTCAATGTATGTTATATGCAATTTCATATATCTTGCCTCATTTGAAAAAGCACCCATTCTAATTGTCTTGCCTCAAATGACAATAAAGTAATATGAAATTTAGTTTCATTTAGTTTAAGGTTTTGTGTGAGATTATTTACCATTGTGAAATTATTTTGATTTCAATTTTAATTAAAATAGTTTTAAAATATTATATGAAAATTATATATATATAGACACACCACACACACACTCAAATTATACATTAATAATATAACATTATTTAAAATATAATAATATTATAATTTTAATGGTAGTTTTAATGGCTTGGTGCTCCGTATCCTGTAGTTATAGTTATAGGTTTTGTTTGGGGTGTGTTAATCTCCAAGCTTTTGGACAATTGGTGAGGCTTCCATTGAAACTAACATTCTTATCAAATTTTACAGTTCAAAACTACTTCTCAAATACAAAATGAGATGTTGTCAAGTTAAATCAAGTATATTCAACAAACAATATACTCTTACTCATTTATATAGAAACATATTGATGCAACCAAAATTCTTCAAATAATTAACATAAACATAATATAGAAAGAGTAGAAAACATATTTCAAAATTCCAAATTTTTCTTTATTATTTCTTCGAAATCCTCCTCCTACATTGAGAGAAACTACAATTTTAAATACAAGTCCAAAATTACCATTTTTGGCAGTTTTTTCATAAAACTAATTTTGTGCCATGTTTAGTAATTTTTAAAACAACTTTAAAAAAAATAAATTTTTTCGTGAAGCTTCCTAAAGATAAGATGAATTACAAGCTAACATTTGAAATTGGAAGTAATATTTCAAGGTTATTAATAAAAAACAACTTCCAAGAAACTAAGAAAAACATTAAAAGTTTTTAAAAACTACTAAAAGCTCTTGCTTAGAAAGCCACTAAAAGCTCCTATATAACATATCTTTTACCAAATACATTCTCTCAACACAACAAAAATTAAAAATGGGATCTTAGAATGGTTACCTCCACTTTATATAAAAGCATATCTTAAGATACAAATGTCTCAACAATTATTTCAGAGAAATGTTACAATATGGTATCTTGAATATGCTTTAAGCCATAGATAATTCTATAAGGACTTGGAGATAATGTAACTTTATGATATTGTAGCTCTTATATTTTGCTTTAAAAAATAATTGGCTAAACTTTTCATGACTCCTCTCCTTTCGACATATAGTATATATGATCATATGTATGTTGAACAATAAACTCAAACAATTCGAGATTCCTTGTGAATCATCAAGTAGTGCATCAACAATAAGGACCTTCCCATCTTTTGGTGTTACTTCATAGCTCTTTCTATAAATTTCTATGTAGTGATTATCATCCCAATCATGTAAAATCCATTGCAATATTAATAATGATTTAGCCTTTAAGAAAACATTAAATTAAAAAAATCATAAACAATTATAAATGAATGCAATGTAAACAAACATAATATTGATGTATTGAAGAAATAGTATTCTAACCAACCTAAAACATATTGTTTGTTAAAGTCGGAAGTTTTTACCTTCATAAAAATCGCATCTCCACAAGGAATTTGATTAAACATGTTTCCACCTACATGCTCCACTCCTAGAATTGAAAACCGATAGCTATTTAGTATCTGTAGTTTAATATCTACAATCTTTCACACCAATAAATAATACAAAACAAACCAAATCACTCTTTCATGATTTGATTGAGATGAGGTGTCACACCAGTTATGGGAGGTGCAGTTGCAATGACATGGGGCAAGTCAAAGTTAATGCCCCGAATGTGCGAATGCTCAGCAACTATGGCAGACATTGTAGAGCCACTCCTCCGGCAACATCAATAGTACTCTGTTCAAGGGTCACTGAGATGAATGCTTTCAAAATTCTGTGACATCGTGGGCCAGAAAAATGTTCTCGGATTTCGGTAACCAACATTTAGTTAAAACATTTCGCTAATGTTCATTTGATGACTAAATATCGTTTTCTATTTGGGTATGTTTTCCAACTCACGAAAAGAGTGATGTATAATGTCCGGTCATATATAGTCTTGTCATTTAACGCTAAAAATTTGACAACCTGGTACCAACAAAGAAAAAAACAGTGAATACTAACCCCTTTCAATTACTTGTCTGAATAGTTTGTCTATCCTATCTTTAGGTTTCACATGTAACCACCGAGGTGTCTAAAATTTCTTAGTCTGATATATACATTTCTTTGGTATATGTTTAGTATTGGAATCTAAGATTGATAACCAGGTACCAACAAAGTAAAAAACAGTGAACACCAATTCCTTACAATTATGTGTCTAAATGGTTAGCCTGTCCTATCTTTTAGGTTTCACATGTAGCCACCTAGGTTTCTAAAATTTCTCCGTCTGATATATATATATTTCTTTGGTATATGTTTAGTATTGGAATCTAAGATTGACAACCAGGTACCAACAAAGTAAATAACAATGAACACCAACTCCTTCCAATAATGTGTCTAAATAGTTAGTCTGTCCTATCTTTTAGGTTTCACATGTAGCCACCTAGGTGCCTAAAATTTCTCCATCTGATATATACATTTCTTTGGTATATGTTTAGTATTGGAATCTAATTAAGATTGAAATTCAATGTCCTTACAAATTTACTTTGTCGACATTTTGATTTAATTTGACTTTAAGGGAGGATAATATATTTATTATTTTTTGTTTATTGAGTTATGTGGTACTCTCATAATTTAATTGGCTAAGGGTGTTACAATGTTAAATTTGTGTAAAGGAACATAGATTTGGAGAGACATCTTTGAAAAAATATGACAAGTGAAAAGAAAAACTTTAAAATAAGAAGGTAAAGACACAAAAAAAAATACAAAATATCATATTGCTTATGAAATAGTGGTTGAGTGCAATATGCTAGGGCTCTTGACAATGAATCTCATTTATTAAATAGTGGAGTATGAAATGTTACTCTAAAAAGTATGAAATTATAGATTCTAAAACCCTCCATAATATTATTCATTTTCCTTTGATAATTGGCTCATGGATTTCCTATTTGAAATATTAGAGATTGAAATGCCCACACCCCCAGCCCTACCCCACAAAAATGAAAGAAAATTACAAAATCAAAAGACACCAATAACTCATAACTCTTTGGGAACGTACTCAAAATACGTAGTTTCAATACCATGGAAAAGTAACTAGCACTATTGAATGCATACACGTTACCTAGTTTTCTTTGTGTTGCATCTCCTATACAATAATCAACAAAATCATTTTCTTTTCTCAAAGTCAACCCTCCAAAAGAAATTCCACATAGAAAGAAGCTGATGTGAATTAATAAGAGAAAATTTTCTCTTTTGAACACATTCCTATCACTCTTAGTTACCTATAACAAAATTGCAAGCTTTACATCCCTTATCACAAATATTTGCTCCTAGTTGTGTTTGATACATCCAACTAGCCATTTTTTTCTCCCAATGTACCTCAAAGGTATAATGATAAAATAAATGATTCAACAAATTTATTGTTTAGAGGCCATTTTCCAAATATTTTGTTGACTAGAATTTATCTAGCATGGCACACTAGCATCTCGGTGTTTGATCTCATCTTAGCTTGCAACATATGATAAGAAGTCATCCCACAATGACATGTCATGATTTTATAACATTATCTTATCACATCATCTTACCATGTAGTCTTTCAAATAGATAGGTTTCACAACTTATAAATTGTGATTATATAGAATAAATAGGGTAGATATTGATAGAGTGTGGTGTTAGAGATGTATCGGATAATATAAGATTTTAAATGGGGATATGATAAGAGGTAACAATGTAGTGATGGTGGAAGGGATAAAGGGTTATGAGATAGACTAGTTATGCAATAGATATAGGAATAATATACATATAAAATTTTAAACTCTAGATTTTGTCACAATGTATTGACTTATACAACATGAATGTAGGACGTTGGAATATTTATAAGACATTTAGATTTTTAGACAAATAAATAAATAATATGCAATCATATTTAAAGAAATTAAAAAAGGTTATTCACACAAACAAGCATTTAAGGAGAATATGAGACTAAAATCATGGCACCATTCTTGAAAAAATAAATTATAATTATATTTTAATGTTATCTAGTCAGATTACCAAATATAAAATATATATCCAAAAACTATGAAAAAATATTAACTTAATTATATTTAAATATTTTTTTTTTTGAAATTTAGAGGTTAAGCTCTTATCTTATTTCAAACAAATAAATATGTAGATAAATTTATCAAAAAAATTATGAACAAACTCTTTAATTCCTTGAAATAGTAAATAAAAAATAGAAAAAAAAAAAAATTATTTTAAGAGAGTACTAAGAATAAATAGTGGATGTGCCCATGAAAATATACTTAAAAACTTTGTAAAACTCTAATTCATGTTACTCTTTAAAAAGATCAATATGCTTTTTCAAATGGCATGCCTAAATATAGATCATGTCTAACTAATTAGAGGAATTCAACAATTATATATCTTCCACTTGACTATTTGGTGAAGAATCCAATATTTTTAGTTAATGTATGTATTGGTTTATTAATTATAGAGTATGCACATACAACCTAATCTTAGGAAAAAATGTCTCTCTAGAGAGCTTACTTTAAAAATTCACAAAAACCTAATAAACATCAACAGAATTTAAAATTGGATGGGAGGAAAGACAAACAATACTAGAGTCATACAATTTTCTACATGCTTTAACAAGGTCTAGGATAGTGTTAGGACTAGAGTACCCTAATTTTTATTGTCCTCACCATACATTTATCTTTTTCTTCATTCTATGCTAGAAAAATAATCTATTCCAATAAGGGCCCATTTGGTGACAAGCATAGGAATAGAAAATTAGAATAGGAAATAGGAATGGGAGTCAGAGTAGGCATTGGGAATGGAAAATGACAATCCCATTCCTATTTAGTTCACTAAAATCTATTTGAGAATTTGTTTGAAAAAATAGAGGAACTCTTTGTGGGTAAATCTGATTTTTTTGGTTGGAAACCATAATTTTTATAGTTATAGCTGCTACAGAATGTTGTTTTGAGGTCTTTTAATGGCGTCGGTGAGAAATTGCACTGACATAGTTCTTCTGGGTGCTTTCATTACATCCGCGAGTGGAGTCAGCCATCCCCCATGAGATTACATAGATTATTTCCGATAGAAAAGTAGAAGTAGAAGCATTAAAAAGGATTGCTTTCATGTATGAGAAATTGAGGGACATGCAATACCTTCATGCTACTATATTTGAGTCCCTGCACTTGTATCCTCTAGTGCCATTTGATTCCAAAGCAGCGGTGGAAGATGATGTTTTATAGGATGGTAGTTATGTGGGGAAAGGGAAATTCCTGGAAGATCAAGGAAATCTTGTAGGCTACGGTGGTGCAATCAGCTGAGCCCTCAAGTGGAGCACTGGCCTTTCACTCCTAAAGAAGATGCCACCATTATTAGAGCCAAATCCTATTCTCCATTTCAATAATTGATATTTTTGGGAATGGACTTATGCTCATTTTGGCCTAAAATGGGAATACGTATTCCTATTCCCCATTCCCATTCCACGTACCAAACAAAGAATTCAAAAATATAGTCTGATTCTCAATGACCATTCCCATCATATTCCAGCAACAAAATGGGCCCTAAAGGATTACATTTTAAGGCTTTGGTCAACCATTTCTAGTGACATCAAATGTTTAAAAATATCTGCCACGAATTGTCATTGACCTTTCCCAAACCAAAGGTTACCTATAGGTTGTACCTCCGAATAATATTGAGGTAAATTGATATTAAGTCAATCCATTCATGTTTCCTAAGTAGAAATAATGCTTCTATAATGTAGGACACAATGATTCATTACTCAAGAAGCTTTCATTGTTCCATTGTCATGTGGTGGACAATGATATGAGAACGATGTTAGATTGTGGTGACTGATTAAGAAAGTACTATACATACTTCATAAATTCTTTGGGGCTTAGGGCATCACCCTAAAAAAAAACTTTTGGGCCCTATTTTATCGAGATTTTGGGCCAACATGTAATTATTAATTATAACCCTAAAGCGGTAAAAACTACTTGTATAAAAGAGCTTAGGGTTAGGGATTGTTTCATAGTGGTGATGCAAAAATTGGTTCTTGTGGTGGTATTGAACTGTAAGGGATTGCAGATGGTAATCAGGCTATAATAACTAGATCTCAATAATATTAGACTTTCTATTTGGTGTGTGTAGCCCGAGGATTTAGTGAACCATGTTAAATCTTGGTGTCTTGTGTTCTTTTCTGTGTGATCTATTATTTTTTGATATTGGTTATATTTGCATGTAATTGTTATTTCTGTCTCTAGTTTAATCCTAAAAAAGGAAAACTATCTAGATGAACTATGAAAAAGAACATAATGTGGTTCTTTCATAATCCAATATCTCCTAGAGGTGCACAAGCTCCAATAAAAACCATGTCAATTCTTCTCCTTGAATCTAGATAATAACATAATTGAAGGAAATAAAAGCTTTATTGAAGACTCAAAAAATAAGTATGAATAGAATTATTAAATAGAACAAACATAATTATTAGAAAAAATAAGAATATTAATACCTTTTCATAAGGTAAATAAAATCTATAACTTCAAAATATTCTTAACTTTCATATAATTGAAATTGATTTTAGGTTAATCATCTAAAATAATCCTATCCATATTTTTATTTCTCGAAGTTTGTTTGTATGTTCTTCGCCTACTTGGTAAGGTTGAGTGTTGTAGTGGACCTTGAGTATGATTTTTGAATCATGGTGTGTTTGAGATGAAATTTTTGGCTCCACCCTATGCCTTAATTGATATGTCTTCAATCAGACTGGAAACTATAATTCATTTTCATAATTGATGTACAAGTTCAATGATGACCTTGTGTATGTTAATGTTATTTATATAATGATGAAAACAATCATTTAAATGGACTAAATTTGTGTGTGTGATGAAAAGTAAGGAAAGTGTGTAAGCATGTTGTACTGCATATCAATAAAAAAAGGTATGAGTGGAATATATTATAAGGATAGAGAGTTGATTTACTTTATTAAGGTTGTACTAAAATATCATAGATGTTACCATTAGGTTCATAATTTAGTGCATTATTATCCATAGCAGATTGTAGTCCATCTCAAGGTTGTTTCCCTTGTTGCAATCAACCTTTTTTTCTTGTAAGGGTTGTTTCCCTTTTCTTCCTTAACCTCTTCACTTTTTTGTGTCAAGTATCCTTTCTATCTTTGAGGCTTATTTGGTGGAAATTCCTTGACCATTTCTTCATTCTTGTCCATCTAGACACCTTATCTACTAATTGCATCAAAATATCCTTTCATGGTGATAAGCATGCAATATTAAAAATAGGAAAGATTCTAATATTATTAGGAAACTTTAATTTATAGACATTTTGACCAAATTATTGAATAGTCCTCCAAGGACCAATATTCCATATCATTAGTTTAGTATGTCTACCCTCATTTAGCCTCTCTTTTTTGAGTTTGTCTCATACCAAATAACCTATTTGAAGCTAGCCACCCCTTCTTTTCTTATATACCTAGTCTTTCTACTTCTGAGTAGATTTGTATAATGTGGCCTCTACCTAATTATGGATTTATTTGATACTCTCTAAAATTTTCTCCCCATAAGAACTAATTTGGCTTTTATTTGGTAAGTTCCTATATTCAAACACTACTCTTGGATCTGATCAATATAAAATCTAGAAAAGTTCCTTTCCCAATAATGATATTCACAAAATACAGCACATGCATATTTTGTAGTCGTAGGATAATATTCAACCTTCTGCCATATTTTGTTGTAAGGAATCTTATAAGATTATACACTAGCCTATTGAAAAATTCATTGTAGCCATCTATTTGGCAATAGAAGAAGAAATCATGGACAAATTAGTGCCTAGATTCTTCTAAAGGGTTCTTCAAGAATTTCCATCAAATTTGACATCTTTATTAAATAATTTATTCCAAAAAATTCCATGCATCAAGATAAATATCTTTGAATAATATACTTTTGACATATGATGCATGTCACATTTAATATTATAAGGAAATGAATGCATTATTTCCTAAAACAAACTCAAACCACAAAGATACCATCAAATCACTAGTGTATTCTAGGAAATTCCATAATAAAACCTCTACTAACAATTTTTAAGGTCTAGATGGGAATATGTAGTGGTTCATATGTGCCTTCAATTTTTGTTACTCCTTTGGATTTATAACATGCAATATATGAGTCTACAAATATACTCACATCTAACTTCATCTACGGCTAGTAGTAAAATATCTTCTCTTTCTCTTGTTTTTTATCTAAGAAATAATTCCCACATAAAATACCACACTTATTTTTCTTTACAATATTATCCGTCATTGAAAACATGGGTATACAAAGTTAACTTCCATTAAACAAAGGCTATCTTGAAAAAAATACTTTTCATTATTCAAAAATGATATACATTAGAGAGTTCATAGAAAACCTTTTATATTTCATGAAAATAATCATCATTTTCATACAACCTTTAAGTGCATCTATGCCCATAGTTTTAAACTATAATATTTATTTTAGGGTTTGTGCAACAAGATGGTGTGAAAAAAGGAGGGTATAAGTGGACACCTTTTGCTAAAATTAGGTAAATGTGATCTTGGAGGACCCATTTGAGAGTTAAACACTCAAAATGAGAAAATGTGTTAAACACAAAAAATTGTAGTACTCTGAATCTTGTTTCTAGACTACTAAGGATTTTTAAAAATGGATAAGATTAAGAGTGTCAAATCCAATGCGCATGAAATACTATTCCCATTTTTTGCTAAAAAAATACCACATAGTTGTTTTTGTGTGCCCCAAAAAAAAATATAGTTATATTTATTATTTTGAAAAACCCTTTGGGAGCATGTTATGTAAGAGTGAGATCTATAAATTGTGTATTTTTCCATAATTTTTTTATCACTATTTTTTTTCTATGATTTTTTGAAGTGACTTCATCTTGAAATTCTGGGACCTATTCGTGTGTTGGGCATAACTTGCATCAAAATAATATAAAATCAATATTTTTTTTTTCAAAAAAGTGTATAGAATCTAGTGTAGAAAAATTATATGTAATTTATTTTCCATTTTATTAATTTTATAAAATGTTATTAAGAAAATAGTAGACATATGTACCAGAGAATTGTCAAGACAATGATATAGAAAAGTCAACTTTACAATGCTAATCTTGTCCAAAAAGTAAAATAAAAATTATGGTTAGAAAGGTAAGAAAATGTGTGAGATTATGGTGGTGATTTTAGAGAAACATACTTCACCATTTGCAAACCTAATGAAGTCAAAGACAATAATTGATTTTAGAAGTTTAAAAAACATCTAAATGAATGAGAAATGGAGGGAAAACATAAAACCAAGCCTTTAGATAGTTTAAATGGCCTATTACCAAGCCTAATCATGATTGCACTCTTTTCATAACAAAATGCAATGGTGTTATTCTTTGTATGACTAAATTGTCATATTAGACATAACACGATCGTGTTATGTCTAGTATGACTTTACTAGAGATAACATAATTGCATTATGTCTATGTAAAATTATAGCCAATCATTAAGAGGCCTAATAAGCCCAATTAGTCCCAATTAATTAAGTAACTACCTAAAAATAGAATAGTTTTATCAAAAAAGTGATTGGAGGGACAATGCACGGTGGATTTTATACAAAGATTCAAATGTCAATTCTTTCAAGGAAAGTTTAGCTTCTAGAACTTACACTGTGGGTGTTAGAATCATTCAGTTTGATTTTTATCAAAATTGCAACCCTAATTCAATAATACAATGTATGGCCAAGATATAGGAGAGATATTCTTGTGGTTTAACCAGAAGATAAATCATCTTCTAACTTGTGAAGGATCTAAGGTATGTCGATTAATTTTACTAAACTTTCTCTTTGATTTTTATCAAGTAGGAAAATTTAGTGATGGGATTTTGTTTGAATGTCAAAAATAGAAAGAAGAAGGGTCTTAAATTAAGCTAAGGGTGTATTGCCATGATAAATGAGGTAACCTACAAAAATATTCTTCTTGAATGGTGAGACAAATTATTGGAGCTCTTACTAGGATGAAATAAATATTGACAGACAACAATGATATCCAATTTAGTATAGATGTTGAAATAATGAAACATGGTGATAAGTACTCCAGTGAATATACATGCCATCTTCATCACAAATTCTTTGTGACATACTAGTAGTTGGAAGTGTCATCTTCATAAAAGGTTTTCAATGATAGTCCAGTAGTTGTAAATGTCATCTTAATCATAATTTTCTAAGTACATGTAAATTGAAGAACTTATGTCACTACTTGAGCTAGTAGTAGATGGTGAATATTAATAATCATCATCTAACATAGGCTCACATACATATCATGTGTTAATTGTAACCAAGATGAATGTTAACTAGGCCTTCCTAGTCTCAACAATCTCAAAAATCATCACCGCCTATCAATATGCCACTACCACTAGATTTGAAGGGCATGGAAATGAAATCATAATTATCAAATGTAGTACTCTTAATTTAATATGTGGCAATCATTTTTTCACTTGTAAACATGAGCCGATTTCCATTGTAACAAATATTTGTACAGGTATTTGGGTTTAAGTATGTAGTTATGACTCTGCATGTTAATGGAGTATGCAATATGGTATGAATACTATTATTTCTTAGAAATAAATATATTTTTTGGATTTATCACAAAGCTTTTGTACAACCATTGAATCCCAATTCACAAAATTATTCAGAGTGGCAAGAACAAGAACAAGAACATACTAGTAAAAATGGACAAAGGTATCAAGTCAAGATAAAAATAACATTTTTGAATAAAATGAGGTTTGATATGGATTCTAACAAATAGATTATTTTATTTTTTATCATACCTCTTATATACTTTTACAAGATCATGTTAAGTTGTGTTTTAGTGCACCTTCTTTTTCAAGGTATCTGTAGAGCTTATCACTAAACTTCAAATATCTATTTTCATCTAGGTACTCTAAAAGGATGTCATGCCCAAAATATAAGGGTAAATCATGCACAATTTTTTTTTTTTTTTTAAAGAACTAAGGTTCAATAGGATATGGTCATAAAATATTTTAGATGCAAGTTCCCAATGATACAAAAAGGTTACAACTTAGTTTGAACATTTTGTTTAAGGGGTAATCTAGGTAAACTAAAAATTTCTTAGTAAATCAATTAATTAAATCAAACGACTAATTCCATTTAATTAGAGCCCTAACCCCTTCAATTGTTTTAATGATTCTTTGATATATTAACTCCTAAGGAAGACACTAGACTATCACAACACTTATTCAATACGTTTAAACCAACACATTAACTGAATGACTTCTATCTCTTAATTACATAATCTTGTTTAGATACAATTTAATTACGAGTAATATACCACTAACCCCCCAAAAAAAGATCTAATTAACTAGACCCTTTCATTAACTTGATAACTTGATCATCATTATGATTTAGGTTATCTAACATTAAGGGAATTCAAAATTCAAGAAGGTCAATATAAAATTTAATTGTTCCACACATACTAACTACGTTCTTAAAATTTAATTCCCAAGTCTAAACTAACTTAAAAAATTTCTCCAACACACTTATAACAATCTAATTAATTAATTTATTGTTTACCATTAAAGTTGATGACTAGAATAAATTCAATAAATCTATGGTTTAATCTAAACTTTATTTGAACTATCATTAATTTAAGTCCATATTAAAAACAATCTAACAAAGCTCACAATAGTATAAAGCTAATTAATAAGACATTAAAATTATTTTAATTAAAAATATTCTAATCTCAAGTTAAAATTTTTAAATTAGAACCAATTTAATATTCTAACATCTAAAACATTATTTAATACTAACATCCTTTCCAACCTTATATTTAAAGTTAACTAACAAACTAAGCATATAAAACTACTTTCTAATAACAAGGAAACTAACTACAAATCTAACAATTGATATAATGCTAAACTTAATTTAAAATATTAATACACCTAACACTAACCAATTAAACCTATACTAACCTAGCCAACTAACACTACACTACATAACATACTAACCCCTCCCCACTAACCTAAGACCCACGCTTAACTCAACCTAGGCAAAGTGGCCAGTCCCATGCGTGGGCCATTCCCCAAGGGCAGCGCACTGTCCAAAGTCTGCACTGTACAGACTTGGTTCCCCCCACTCTTGCACATTGCATGACCTTCCATCATGGAGGTAAGCACTTGGTATGGGAGAATGGGGTAAAAAGTCTACTAAGACTTAAGTTGTAGATTTATATTTAATAAAAAGAAACCTTCTTTGCTCCCCTTGATGACATGACATGTCATAAGTGTGATGTGTACTCCTACTGGTAGGTGGTTGGGATGTCCACACCTAGCCATGAGAAGGTAAAACAAGCAAGGGTAAAAGGGAAAAAGAGAGTGCATTTACTTTAAAAAGTTTATTAGGTAGATACGAACTTAGTTATATATATATATATATATATATATATATATATATATATATATATATATATATATATATATATATATATATATATATATATATATATATATATTTCAACATGTATGCCCCTTTCTTTTTATATTCTTTTGTTTATATATTTAAAATTAAAACATTTAATAAGTTAAGAGGGTGTTGAGAGAATATTTTTAAGATTCTCTGTATTCCAAAAAGGAGATTAAAATTTCTCCATACAATTTCTAGAGAGTGCTTTTCACTCCTGGAGATGCATTTTTTTGAAGCCAATTTCTAAGTGATGATACTTTTTTTTTTGCCATACATACATACATGCATACATATATATATATATATATATATATATATATATATATATATATAATAACTTAAGAGTGAATTCTACCTAAGGACAACATAGATTTCCTTTGAACAAGTATACTAATACAAGGATGTGAATAGGGTTATTCTTTTCTTTTCTCCTAGAATTTATGTTTTTATCAATCATCATATAATAAGGTGTATGTTCCTTTTATTCAGAATTCAAGGTGATGTATAATTCTTATTCAAATTTTATTTTTTTGTCAATTGTGAAAATTAATAAGGAGAGACTTAACTTCGTTGTCCACAATGTAGGATTTTCATTTCCTCTTGATACTTAAAACATCAAATTGGGAACTTCATCATATAAAATTTCTTTCATTAACATGACTAAAAACTTGAAAAGTCATAATTCAAGGACATTATCTATCAATCTATTTTCTCACATACATATGCAAAATTTGAAATCACATGAGAGAAATACAAGGAGGTTTTCATAATCTTTTTTTTTTGCTATTATTCATCCTGGTTCAAAGCTCCATCGGGAAAGAACCAATAAGAAAACTTGATGTCTTTGCCAATACATCAAAATTCAAATACAATTTACATAATATTACAATTCAAATGAATCCTCTTCTAAATCCTTCACAAGTGCTTTCTTCCAACATCTTCCAATGGGAGATGTCAATCACCATACCATAACATAGCCTTTTCAAGGCTAAAACTTCAAGAACTTCCATTCTTTTGCAAGGCCCTTTCGAGGCTATTTCCACAAGGATTTTCATTCCTTTCCATATTCAAGAATTCACAATAACAAACAAGGTATGTGATGACAAGTAGGGGCCCATACACCCTACCTTCTTTCCTTCCTCTCACCATGAGAGGAGACGCTACACCATTGATGTCCAACTAAGGCTCTTCCCCCGTACGTGGCCACTTCTTCCCTATCCAAGGGTGAGTGATGCCAAAACAATCCCCATGAAATCCCCTCAAAAACAAAACCTCAAGACAAGCATAATAATACATCAAGCACAAAATAAAATCCCTCCAAATCAAACCCAACACACAAGCAAGCAATACAAAGAACAACTCAATGCCTTATGCATGATTCAAGCAAGATTCAAGCATTAACACATGAAGAAACAATTCAAAGGAGTGAAAAAATCCTACCTTCACAAAAGAGTGATGGAAAAATGGTGGGTTGAGAAGAGCTTTTCCCTTTTCTTCCTTCAATCTTCAAACTTTCTCCAAAACTAGAGATTGGGTAACAACCAAAAAACTACTCCAAAAATGCCTCTAAGTATGATCCTTAACTCAACTAGACTTCAAGTAACCTCAAGATGGAGTTTTGGGTCACCAACTCAAGTAAGGAGACAATTAATTTTCGCAATCAACCAAAAGTAGGGTTTTTGAGTGACCCTAAAAGTCAATCAAGGAGGCTAAAGGGGTGGAAAGTACTCCCCACCCATACCCTTACCCCTAGGGTACTTAAATTTAATGTTTTTTTAGGCCTTAATGACTTAATAGAACCCAACAAAAGCTAGGAGAATTTTTAAGACCAATTAACAACCTTCCAAAGAAGATAATGCAAGATAGCACAAAATTAACATGTGGTTTAGTTCTGTCTTTTCATTGGGGTTTCCTAGCTAAATTTCCTACACACTCATTTCACACATCAGTAGATCAAGAAATCAAATGCATTATGTAAATTACATATCAAAAAAATCATACAAATTAAAGCATCCATTTTTCTAATAATTCATTGTTTATCTAATTCTACTCGTATTTTTGACCATTAGAATTGCATAATCAAGGTGTTAGTTTTGTATTCATTTACTTCATCATTATAAATGTTCATAAAGTATTAAATGACAAAATCAAATAACTGAAGTAAAGTATCACACATCGTAAAATAGCATAATAATGTTCAGTGCATCAAATAATGTTCTGACATATCAAGTTATGAGTTCAAAATAATAATGTATCATCGATGCTAGGATGGGTCGGGGTGAGGCCTCATAAAGGACAAGGAGTTCTAGTTGGGAGAAAGCTTAAAAATTGAAATGACATTGATTGAGGTGAGATATCTAAGATTATTGTAGATCTAATAGATGCTTCTCCTCTATTGACAAATATAAGTTCTTTCAGCAACTCGTTGTCCCTAATGTATTGAAAGGGGCCATGAGGGCTCCTAGTGTGTCAAAAGAGACATTAGGACCCCTGAAGATCCCATAAGATCTCTCCAAAATTTGTTTTTGAGTACATGCACACTGAAGACATTCTATCATTACTTGAGCTACTAGTAAATGGTGAATATCAATCTTCATCATCTAACATCTAGGCTCACATGCATATCATGTAATAATTGCAACCAAGGTGAATGATAAATAGGTCTCTAGATAACATATCGATGATCAGAAGAGGACGCTTTATTTCTTCAACACTAAAATGTAGCTCTAACATCATGTTACTAGAGAACTTAATTTTCAAGTTGCTTCCCTCCTTGACACTTATCTTGTCCTCACCTTACTATTAAGGATGTCTCCTCTCAATTATGGAATGCAATTGTTATAAGAATGTAGAAGAAGATGTTAAGGTGGAACAGAAAGGTGCTTAGAAATTATGGGAAACTTCAACTT
This sequence comes from Cupressus sempervirens, assembly GCA_028749045.1. Lineage (NCBI taxonomy): Eukaryota > Viridiplantae > Streptophyta > Pinopsida > Cupressales > Cupressaceae > Cupressus > Cupressus sempervirens. Next base: position 354,993,043 of record CM053785.1, read on the forward strand.
ATCACTACTTCTCTCTAGGAGATTAAGATTTATTTTAGATATCCTTGTTCAAGATCTTGAAAAGGTTCACAGATATCTTAGAGAAAATTCAAAGAAATTTTTATGGTAAGGCATTGAGGAAAACAAGAAAATGAGTCTTTTTAGTTGGGAGAGAGTTTGTAAGCCAAAATCCCAAGGCAGGTTAAACCTTGTTAGAATCTGAAAAGATTAATAACCCAGAAAACTAGTGCAAAGAGTAAATATCTAAACTATGAATGCAAATGATACAAAATCAAAATAGCATCATAGAGTTAGTCTCCAAGAGAGTAATGCAAATGCTGGAAGAAAAATAGCATTAAGAGGATGCAAAAATAAGAGATTCAAATACAAGCCAGGTAGCATGCTTATATAGGCTAGGAAGAGGGAGGAGGTGGCAACACCAACCAATGAGGAGCAACCATCTATCGGACTAAAGATAGCAAAGTATCTTCCCAAGATAGCTAATGGATGCTCACATTTAGGAAGGTGACACCTCACAACCATTCACCTAATAAGACATGCTTTATTAACCTAAGCGAGATTATTAAAAGTGTAGAAAAAACCTAGCAAAATAGGAAAAATAAAAAACTACACTAAGACCCCCCCATAAGCCAAGCTTAGGTGGATGCTAACCTAGCAAAGCTATGAAAGCAGAAAAATGGGTCCCGGCAATAAGGCCTGATCAGGTACCCAATACAAGAAAAAGAACTAGATGAAGGAAACTAAGCCTCCAATCTAGGAAATGTCCCAAAGAGAGGAACAAAAAAGAGCATGAAGCATCTCTGAAGCATGAAGCTGCAAACTCTGTCAAAATGCTGATCTGTAGAACGTCCATGGAAATAGAAGGCACGAACCATCAACCAAAGAAGCATAGAACAACAAGTGAACCCCCCCATAATGCTGAACAGGGAGAGGGGTGACAAGAACACTGAAATGTAATGCCAAAAACATCTGCAAGAAGAAGAATTAGGAAAACCAATAGTGCAATAGAAGTACAAGCACAGGATAAAGGGCAGTGTCACCGACACACTGCATGGACAAATGTCGTGGAAGAAAAATTCACTTGACAAAGGTGGATGAGCACAAAATGGAAAAACATCATGACCCCCCATGGCACTTTATAATTGAGTGCGAGTACAAACAAACACAAGGTGTACAAGATCCCAGATATGCAAAAGCAGGCACTTTATCTCAATGCATTTACAAAAAAAGGAATGCAACAGAATAGAAGCATACAATGCTCAAAATTCAGAAAGAAGAGTGAGCCAAAAGAACAGAAGAAGAGATTCCAGGACCTGTAGAATCCAAGTAATCCGCCAGAGTGCGAAAGTGCAAAACTTGAAGGAGAAAGAACCAAGAGCAGAATCTAGATAAAAGACCTCTACAACTGAATAACTCACAGAACCAGCTTTCCAACGATATCTGGCGAGCCCAGAAAAGAGTCCGAATGAGCGAGATATGGCTCTTGGAAGACAAAATAGAACATCTGGCTTTGACTGCCAAAACAGGCAACCAGATTCTAGAAAAAATCAAAAAACCATGTACCATCATCTCCATCTTAGAACCATCTTTCCAACGCATTTTTTGGATTGAAAAAATACGTCTGTATGCTCAAGTTACGGAAGAAAAACTGACAGGGCCTCCTCATGAAGAGCATATGCTAAAAGTGAAACTTGGGCACAATAATCAAGGAAAAAAATAGTACCACTGTGATCTACTCAAAAAATCATGCACTTTCAAAAAAAGAATCACCTCGATACGAGGTCGTATGAGAAAGTTATGATCCTTCGAAGTTTCCAAAATGAGAACTATGCACAGTCACGACTGAGAATCTACAATTTCTGATGAATTCATGCATGAAAATCAAAAAACAACTCCACTAGTGGATAGAGCACAAAAAAATAGCCAAGTTCATAACAAGAATCATCAAAATCAGAGTCTGTATGAGCAAGAACGAGACATTTGAAAATTGCATTCAAATCTGCGACTCCCAACGGAGAGGGGTATGATTGTAGCTTTGCATGCTCAATTCTAAAAAATATACAGCCTGCATGCAAAATCTAAAAGATACTCAGATGGTTTTTTGGGGCTGCGAACAAAACCCAGAAAGCATTTTTCTTGCTGATGTACAAAAGATGTTGCTGTAGTGTAAATCAGACGCCTTTAACAGTAAAAAACGGCTCCAAAAATTTAAAAAAGACCCCAGCAACCAAAATATGACATGAAAATGCTGGATCAGCTTCTTAAGTCCATCAATGGCATGTGGGAACCTGCAAAACTGATTGAAAACTCCAAATATGCAAGTTGGTTGTTAGATTTGAGATTGAAACCCCAGAGAAAAACTGTTTTTGTCAAAACTTTTCTGATTCTCAGAATCATCCAAAGATGCAAGAGAAGAGCATACTTCGTTTTTCAAAAAACTACAATAAAGTTTATTTGCCCCCCCTGAATCTCTCAAATAAGGAAAGTAAAATCTACTCTTGCACATAGAAAAGCTCTAATACCATGTTAGAATCTGAAAAGATTAATAACCCAGAAAACTAGTGCAAAGAGTAAATATCTAAACTATGAATGCAAATGATAGAAAATCAAAATATCATCATAGAGTTAGTCTCCAAGAGAGTAATGCAAATGCTGGAAGCAAAATAGCATTAAGAGGATGCAAAAACAAGAGATTCAAATACAAGCCAGGTAGCATGCTTATATAGGCTAGGAAGAGGGAGTAGGTGGCAACATCAACCAATGAGGAGCAACCATCTATCAGACTAAAGATAGAAAAGTATCTTCCCAAGATAGCTAATGGATGCTCACATTTAGGAAGGTGACACCTCACAACCATTCACCTAATAAGACATGCTTTATTAACCTAAGCGAGATTATTAAAAGTGTAGGAAAAACCTAGAAAAATAGGAAAAATAAAAAACTACACTAACAAACCTAAGAAGATTAAGGGATATTAATAGGGCCCTTATTACTAAGATTGGATGTAAACTATCTTAGAACTCAGTAGGTTAGTATAGGATAATGATGGCCAAATATTTGTGTAGGATTCCCTTTAACTAGTTATTTTATAATCCTTGCCTCCTATGTAAATCAAGGATCTAGTCCAAAATTGATAAATGTTAGAAGTTATTAAGAGAAGGGGTGATATGGAGCTTTGAGTATTGGAAAACTTGTTAGATTTTATGAAGAAAGGTGGATTCAGGATGTTCCTTTAAGTTTCACCAAGTTTTCCTCTTTAAAGGAAATTAGTGTGGCTAACTATGATCTTAGGGTATCTAATTATATTGAGAATGGTAAATGGAAAGTCCTAAATCTTGGTAAACTTAATTTAGAGGTAAAAGCACAGACCTGTGTCACCATTTAGGATACCAAGAACTATTTTGGTGAAATCTCATTTCTCTATCAAAACTCAATTTTTTTCAAAAACTAAAAATACCCTTTTATAGATCTTATATTCAATATCATTATAATATAAATTTTAAGTGTTTTGATTAGTTATATTGTGTTATAATTTCACAATATTATAAGTCAGTATTTCAATATTTTAGAAGGTGCTCTCTCAAAAAAGGAAAAAAAAATAGTAAATCATATCAAAAATATTTAAAAATTATATTTATCTCTAGAGGAGAGAGTCATCTTCACAAATATGTAATTTTTTTTCAAGAAGGTGTAGATTTGATACAAAAGTTTTGACGAGAGGAAAAATTTGTTTGATTCTGATAAGGTCAAGCTTGATTACTTATAAAAAATAAAATATACATCAAAAATAATTATTTCTTTTTTTGTTCCCTAGCTATGCATGTCATCTATAAGGTATTTCAAATTGGAACGAAAAATGATGTTTTGCTTATACTTGTTTGATGGGAACTACACCATATATATTTTATAGTTAAAAAAGGTACTTCAAAATAAAGGAAACTAAACAAATTCTTACTCAAAAAAACTATAAAAATTATAGGCATAAAATTTGTCTAATTTGACACATTTCATTAGTTTACATCATCTTCAAATTCTAAACACATATACCATTTTTTGGGTCATTAGTGTTGAACTGTCGCATTCTAATATCCCATTTCTTTATGAAAGGTGACATAGGTTTGTGCTTTCAACCTTTATTGATGGTTCTATAAGGGAGCTATGGGAAATTTTGAAATAAATTTGTATACCTTCCTTCCCTAACAAGCATAAGATGATTTGGGACCAAACATCTTGGGGTGACTTTAGTGTGAGGTCAATCTATTATAATATTATTGGACCAAGAAATTCCTCTTAAAGCTTGATGTATGTTTGGAACTCTCACTTCCTTCCTAATATTACTTTTTTCTGGTGATTAGTTATGCACAACAATATCCTTATATGATTGATAACCTCCAAAGATGTGGCTTCCATTTTGTTAACCGGTTTTTTCTATGTGGCTGTAAGGAGGAAACCATCACTCACCTTTAAATTCACTACTGTCATACTTCTACATTGTGTTCTAGTTAATTCAATTGAATGGGGATTTCTTGGGTCTTTGATATTGAAGGATTCCAAAGAAAGTATATTTTTTATTATGTGGACATTGTGAGATTGGGAATTCTATGTGTTAGGTAGAATCCCAAGGAAGTGCATTTTGTATTGTTTGGGCATTGTAGGGTTGGGCATTCTATGTGTTAGGTAGAATCCCAAAGAAGTATAAGACTTCATGGTTGGGAAGCAAAACACCTCAACCATATTTTATTTAATGATTGAATGGCATGAAGACCATACATTAGAACTTGTGCTTATATGTTAATTAAGCACATTGTGATGACGAGATGGGCTTTGAGGCCTAGGTCATAGGAATGATAAAAATTGGGTTTGCTAATCCTTGCAGGTGATTGATGAGCATACCTAGATGACTTACTTAATGGTGCAGATCATATGGTAGGTGGTATTACACTTGTATGATCTACTCATTGTTCCATGTTTGACATGTAGGTTGACATTTTCTATGGTGAACATTGACGTATGGTGCTTTAGATTATACTTGATGAATTTCTTATTCATCCATTTTGATGGATGGATGACATGTAGGTTAGAATCCTTGGATAATGTCATGTGTTACATTCTTAAATGGATAATCATTTGCTAATCCTTGATTATGGCTAATGAAATAATTGTTGGCTGTTCAAACTAGGTTTTCACTTGATTATTTCCCCATTTCTTGAAATTGATGATGTGGCAATTTCTTAGTAGGACATGGTTCTTACATGTGATGAAATCAAGTTTGACATGTAGGTCAAATTCTTGAGTATATTCATTAATGGCATATTCATGTGTTCAAATATTGTGTTTGATAGTTGGTCAAAAGTTGACTTATGAAGTGCAATTATTATTGTATTTATCATGTCAATATTTAGGTAAAAAAACTAGAATAAAGTTCCATAATTAATTGGAATATATTTAATTTCTTTCTTCATTTGAACATGTGGAGTTGAATTTTGACTTTGACTTGACATGACTCTTTGGTCTATGTGGCAAGTGTATGGAAATGTGATCTTTCTATAAGAATGCAAATAGGTTATGTATAGATTCTTCTTATATTTAATATTGAGTATATATTGCATTGATGCTATGCTTATGTCATGATACACCTCGAGAGACTCCTTAAAAGGAATTTATCAACAAATTTGATACAATCAACCTTGTCAATGAACATCGACCGAAGAGTTGGTTGTCTTGAATCATGTATTGGAGTCATAGTTGATATGTTGCTCAACATAGGATTAGTGATTTTGTATTTGACTTAGACTTTTAATTAATGTTTCTTTGATACATATGACTATGTACCCCACATATAATCCCTTTACTTATCATATTGATTAGATTTATATCTTTCATTAGGAGCTATATGATGCATTATGATGCAATTAGATTGAATGCAAACTTTTGAAAGCATTTGTATGCATGATGATGATTAAATGTTGATGAGTACACTAGCGATTTTATATATGGATGTCTTTATATTTTTAAATTGGTTAAATGATGAGGAATTAGATTTAAGGTGATTGCATTACGTGATTATTTTTCATGGATATTAACTTATTGATGTGGACACTTATTCACTTAGTGAGAACCACATCTTAGATGGTACATACAGTACATATAGTTTATTATTTTTGTTACTTATAATCAAGGTTTGATTGAAGATGAGTTTAAAGGAAAATGTTGATCCCTAATATTTATATTGAATACTTGTATTTTTGAGCCATTGATATTGGGAAAAACCTAAAAAGTATTGGGAGTGTATATTTATTAGTATGTTAGGAAGTGGATATGGAGTACCTACTAGCAGGGTCAAATCCATGTGATGCCAATGTATGGTAAGTAAGAATAGTTATGTGGGTGATATCGTGTGATTTTAAGGTAGATTGTTACTTAATTTTGAGGATCATTGAGATAATGAAGTAATTGATTTGATATTTCATTGGAAATTTAATATGAATGATGGTATACGATGGACTAATAGTCAATGTTGTTCCTATCCATGTAACAAGAAACAACAGACGATAAGAAAGGGGGAATATTGTCGAAGAGAGGTAGTCTAACCTTATAAAACTATATAATGGTAATGGAATTCACACACTCATATAGGAATTATTAATTAACATATGTTTAATGCACCATGTGTTACCTCTATTCCTAAATTTTATGTGTTGAATTGATTAGAAAAGAAAATCAAATTGACCTTGATTAACTGGATGGAAGTCAATGAGGTTGATAGAACTAAATCAGGTACTTGTATTTTTATGAATAATGAAAGTTGGATTAAAATGATCTTTTTATTGTAAGATTCTTGTGCTCTCTTTCTATATACTACTACATCAGGATGATGCAATTTCTAAGTGGGGAAGGATGTCACAACTTGTTTTCCCTCAACCTAGATAAAATGAAAATTCTATTGCTACATGGAATTTTTTACTTAAAAAAATTGTGTTCAAGAAATGAATTGTGATTCTTTCTATTAATGACATAAATAGTTAGATATAATACTATATTTCATCTTTAAAAAATTATGTCAATTACAAATGGAGGATAGTTCACACAACTTGGACAACATTCTTGGGGGAGATTGCTCGGAGGTAGAGACCAGAAGAAGAAAATAATAAGAGCAAGGGAAATAGTTTTAGGGAAACCATAAAAAAGAAGCCCTAAAAACTTATAAAATGGAGGCAAGAGGTGTGAAATGACACAGAGAGGTGGTAGTGGTTCAGGGAAAAGAGGACAAAGCTACTCACTTTCCTTAGAGATCATTATTTTCCTCCCATTTGGAGTAGGCCATGGTTGGAATAGTGATCGATCTTCAAATGGGTTGCTACTAGTTTGAAGATTTTGTAGGTTGCTTGCTCCTCTGATCTTTACCTGACCTATCTGTACTTCTCTTTATAATATTTCCATTCATTCAATTCTTCATATGGATAATGCCACTTTTATTTTGTGGACAAGTCATAGTGAGAGGATTGTTGTCTAGTTCTAGATGTCCTTGAGTAAGTATGTTTGTAGAATTCAACTTTGATAAATACTCATTGAAACTTTAGTGATATAGACAAAAATGTATTTAAATTTAAGCACAACTATGTATGACCGAGAATGGTTGTATAAAATTGGGTGACTCAATACACCACAACTTTGAAATAAACACCAAAATGCTCCATTGGAAAGGATAGTAAACCAAAAATTATGCTCAACTATATGTCATACTACTATGCTTGAGTCATATATCAGAGGTGGTGACTTAATTCTACCTTGAATTTGACCCAAGAAAAGTCTAGGAGAACTAGTTCAATGCATATAACTTAGGAAAGATCTAGAACATTGCCTATATTGTTAAGCGATTGCAACAATCGTTGTGTCTTCACATAGACCCAACAACTATCATGGTCCCAGTGTGAGAATAATGGGTAGAAAAATTGGTTTGAAAAGGCTAATCATGTCTCATTTTTTCTTTCTTTCTTTTGGAATGTTGTGTTTTATAAAGTTACTTGTACAAAATGCATTAGATTAAACATATGGCTAAGGTGAGTAATAGCTCTATCAACTATAAGAAATTAAGTTGGAGTTAAAATTTGTTGCAAAGAAAGTATTATAAATTTTGAATGGATGTTGTTGTCTATGCTAAGATAGTTTAGGTTGTGATTGGAAATAATTCTTCAACGAAGGAAAAAAAAATAGTTATTCGACCTTGATAGGTGCATTCATAAATAAGGACCCCTATTTGCCTTTAATTTCATAGTTCAATCCTGATTTTGATGAATTTTAAATAAAATTGAATAGAATAAGTCACTAATCAAATGAATTAAGTTATCAATTGGTAAGAAAACTATTGATCATCAGAGAACATGTCTCTTAATTCAGAGTGAAACATTTATTATGGTATTGAATTTCATGAAAAGTTTAAAGCAGTAAAAGTCTTTTATGGGTGTGAATGATACTTTTTCTATGCTCATAGCTAGGGAGCTATAGGGAGATATAGAACCTCAGATTTCTCTTGAAGCAACTAGTCTCATTAGTATTTATGGTAGCTTCTTCATACAGTACCCCTGATTCACTTACATCCACATTGGAGGTTTTCAAGATTGTCCTCTCATGTTGCCTCACTTCATAGATGACAGGTTGGTACTTTCAGAAGTTTGTAGGCAAATTAGTCAGGTAAACAAAAAGTACAAGAACAAAAGATCAATCCCTTTCCCAACTGGCATTGGAAATTATAGTTGTCTATCTTCTTCGGATGCTCAAAATATCAAGAGATCCATGGTGAACATAAATTTACACTCTTTCTATGATCGCTTTCCATTTGATGGCAACGGGTGTGTTAAAAATAACTTGGCACTTGGACCTAGCTATCTTCATTTCCTTGCAATGGAAGATTATTGGGCGAACTATGAGAATGATTTTGAAGTAAGCAAAAGGGATTGGATGAGATTCATAGTACAACAAATTATTGATTACAAAATGGGATGGGATGTGACAGGCATAATAAACGACAGGTTAGACTTGATTGATCCTTACTTCTTTGACTGGATACTATTATTAGAATTGTGATTTATTAATTGGTCTCTGCCAGAATTGAAAGACCTCAAGGAAAGGACTTTCTTTGTGATTCAATGAACTGAAACATGGTTAAAGAATAAAGTCAAAGAAGTCACCACTATTAAATCAATAGGAAGAAGTAGTGTAAATAATAATAATATTTCTCAAGAAGGAACATTAGTTTCAGCCATTCTATCTTCTATCCCTATATCCTCAGGCTCTTTACATAGCACACAAGGGGAGATGATGGTGAAGATCTGGATAAGTACAAATGACTTTTAGCCAAATTTGGTTTCTAACCTAAAGTTAACACATATTCCTTTAGCATGTACTTTTAAGCTTTAACCTAGGCTATAGTAGCTTCTCTAGCTATCACAGTATCTTCCACAAATTTCTAGTGTGAGACTATCTCTACCATACAATAAGGTTTAAAATATTTATGGTGCAATCTTCCACCATTTTGCTAAGATTCCTACCATGAACATCATCTAAAATGATGAAGATAGGGAGATAAAGGATCACCCTATGTTAGACCACCAAAGATACTGAAGAGACCCTTAGGTGATTCATTGTACTCACAAGTTGTTAACTTCAATAACTAAACTATATAGAATAGAAAATGAAACTACACCAACAAAACTCAGCTATATAGAGGACTAAGAAAGGGTACCAATGCATCACACCAAGCCTATGGAGCATAAAGACCACCACTAAAGAATCCAACAAATACTTTTTTACATCCTTATACTTGCAAGGAAAAGAATCACATTTTGGAGGCCTAACAAAAGTCACATAATTAGGGACCATCTACTCCTTGGACGCCACTTGTAGATTGTCTTCCCTCTTCTTTCTTTTCAGTTTTTTTCTTCCAACTAGACCCAGATGAATCTTAAGGAGATATTAGTATTCTCCTACACATTGTCACCTTTCACTTTAGCTTTATCCACAAATTGAGATAAGGAAGATTTAAAACCTCCTCCAGTTGATCATTTGATTGGGTTTCTTTCACAATACCACCTTACACTTTAGCTTTACCCAAAAATTCACATAATAAATATAAAAGTTGGGAAGGAAACCAAAAAAATTAAGTCCCTTTTGAAATGGTTAACCATATTAAATTGTATTTGGTATTTAATATAGCATTGATTCCTTAAAGTGTGGTATAATTTATGCTTCTCATTGTATTTAGCTTGACCTTAATGGTCCTTATGAACCTCCTTCTCTTTCCCCCCCCTTAAAGGAGACACTATGGAGTATGAAGAAAGCACATTTCGAAACCCACTCAAATATAATACTCTTTTTTTTATCAATCCCTAACAAAAAATAAAGGAAATTTTTTGGCCCTTCAGTATGCACATGTAACTTTTTAAGTAGTAGATGGCCTAATTGCATCAAACCAATTTTAAAGAAACTTATGATCAAGAAAACCCAAAATGTTTCTAGTGAAGACCTCCACAATTAGACATGTGAAAACATATGATAATAGAAGAGACCTTCAAATTTAGGGAGGATATTTGCACAAGAGATTAGGACTTTTAAAATGGTCTAAGTACCCCATCTAAATTCAAAGGAGAATTAGGATATTTTCATGAAGAACAATTGATATCTTATCGAATTTGGTAATTAATCAATTAAAAATATCACTCTTAATTTTCATTTCCTTTAGAACTAATTCAACTTAAAAAAGAGAAGGAATGATAGGGATCTACAATGTTTATAGGTTAGGATATTGTCCTATAACAAGGTTACAAAAAACCAAACTACCTATTCATGGTTTTGAAATATTCATTTTCGATGAAGGTGATGCCAGTAAATAGAATTAGTCGAAGGGACCTTCCATTGAAGAGTTATTTTACATCCTACATGAGTAATGTGGTGTTGTAAATAGACTAAAAACCCTTGATTAAGATTAAGTTTTATTTGCATTTTTTCTTTTGTATTTTGTCTTATATTATGAAATTCAAATTTTTGAACAATCAAACATTATGATATTCATTTTGTTTATTTTAATGAGAGATATGTAATGAGTCTCAATTTCTTTGCTGCTAATCTAATAAAAACAACCCTTCAAATATTTTTAATACTACTATTTCTATACTAGAAGTGGAACTAATGTAAGTAATAATGAATCTACCTTGTGAATGAAAGAAATGAAGGTAATGCAATGTTAAATTCTATGATAAAGTGAATCAATAACCATTGACTAGACCAAACCTATAGAAATGACCCTCGAAAATTACAAACCCAACCCAAGTTCAAAGGTTTATAATTTATAAAGAGGCTATAATTTTCATCCCAACGTAGGCAATATCTAGAATACTTAGCCTGAATAAGTTAATGAAATGCGGCATGGACTTATTCACCCAGTTCGCCGGCCCAAGTCCTCCACGAAAGACAAGATTGAGAACGGAACAATGAGAAACGAATAACAAAATACTTTAACAAATTATTCGTGCTGCAGACGACCAGAATCTCCCTGAAAAGGCGAGAGCATTCCCCACCATCCAAATACTAGTAATATAACTTTGTTTTTCCCATCTATAGAGAATTCTTCAATGTAAATTGCGTTGGAAATTACGAGCTGACTTTGCTTGCTTTGATTACATAGTTTGGTTTTGTTTGAGATAGATTTGTATCTGACGTCAAGTGTCAAGAATGAATTGGAGGGTACTGATTATCGGCCTGTGGGAAACGGCAAAGGACATATTCTGTCAGAAAATTGTAACAAGGCATCTGCCTTCAAATCTTCTTCATCCTGATCTCACTGGTCTGAACTGCATTGTCACTGAGGCTACCAGCGGAATTGGTCTCCACAGCAAGGTGGGTATTTTCATAGGTAGTTGCTTTTAAATTTGATGTTATATTAAATTGTGTATAAGTTTTGGTGTGGGTGATCTTTTGTGATAATAGATCATACAAGGTAATCTAAAATACCGATACGAAACTTGATTTATTACTTTTTGATATGTTTCTTTTTACACAATCAACAATAATAATAATAACATGTTTCTTGTAGATTATTGTCTTTCTGAATTAAATTTATCCAAAAGACAACAATTATATTAATCCATAGAAAATTGAATGCAATTGTTGTGATGAGAATGATTTATTTATTGGTTTCGTTTCAGAGAGCTTGCAAAAGCCGGTGCCAATGTTTTTATGGCATGCCGTAATACAAAAGCTGCTCTGCAGCTTGCCCAAGAATGGAAGAAACAGGCTTGTGGGAAGCCCATGTCTATAAAAGTACTGGAAACTGTGCCTTTTCAAGTATGTTACATATTATTTTTGCCTTTTTGAACTAGAAGAATATTGTTCTGATATGAGAAAAAGCACATAAAACAGATAATGGAGTTGGATCTGCTGTCCTTAGCTTCATTAAGAGCATTTGCTGCCACCTGGGAATCTACTGGATGCCCAATTCATATTCTTATCAACAATGCAGGAATCGTTCAATTGGGAGGTTTGTTCTCCTTGTATGAATGTTCATAAGTTATATAGCCGACTCATGGAAAATAAGGACTATTAATTCCCAATTTTCATAATCAGAACCAGAAAGAATGTCGGAGGATGGATTTGAGGAGCACATACAAGTAAATCATCTTGCACTAGCACTTCTTACATTCCTACTCCTTCCTTTTCTACTTAAACGAGCCCCTTCAAGGATTATAAATGTCAACTCTGTGGTAATTAGGCTCAAATTTGTTTATTTATAAAAAGTAGAAATATGATCTACTTGTTCCTAAATTTAGCTTTACAAGCCTGTGTTTTTTAATAACAAATACAGGCTCACCATGCCGCTGTGATGGACTCTAATTATCTGAGTGCAAATTTTAGACTGAAAAGCTATAACAGTTTAATGGCTTATGCTTCAAGCAAGCTTTCTCAGGTAGAACATTTTGGTCAATAATATAAATGCAATTTACTTTGCTTATATGTTAAAAACATACCTTTCAATTAAAAGAAATTTCGTATTTGAAAGTCATTTTCAGTCTTTAAGTACGCTATCAATAAAGAAACCATTACAATTCAAATGATTTACAGGAAACCCATATGACAATCTTAAATGTTTCTTGCAGTTGATGTTCCTAGACATTTTGTCTAGAAGGATACTACCAAATGCACAGCTAGGAGTAATCGCTGTTCATCCAGGAATCGTGAGCACAGGCCTGGCGGTATGAATATATATTTTTTCTTGTATTGAAGTATAATTTCCTTGTCATAATTGTAAGCCATAGAATGTATATTTACTTAAAACTTTCCTGGTTTCCCAGAGGGGTTATGAAGCCCGTTGGAGCAGCAGAATGTTTTGGAAATTCGATGAAGCACAAGGTATCATACTAACAATAAAGTATTCTCGTAGATATCTCCAGAGGTCTTCTTTTTGAGAAATTTTAATGCTATTTTCATCAACTAAACTTAACCTACAAAATCCAACACTTGAGATCATTGTGCATTGTGTATTTGAATAGGCGCAAGAAGCGTTCTATTCTGTGCAACAGATTCAGAGTTTGAACAACTTGTCAGCAAACGCAAAAATGGACAGACACATGGATATGTTTATTACAGTTACAATTGCAAACCAGCAGCAGTTTCCGTACAAGCTGCAGATCTCAATAACTATTGGGCCTTTCGAATGAATTTATTGAGAGAATTATAGATCAAATTATTCCAACAGTACAATGTTGATGAATTAAAAACAGCAGCACAAAGAATAAAAAAAACAGAGCTTAAAAACAGAGCAGCAAAACTCAAACATATCAAAGAGCTATAAAGTTTCTTCATGTTATTACAGCTGAGAGGAATGCTCTATTTATAGAGCTCATACATATTTCTAGAGGGTTCTTGAGAAGCTTCAAGAAAGGAAGCACTCTAGAGATTTCTACATAATTTTAAATTCAAATTTTGCACAAAGAGAGAGGCTCCAAGAAGCAAGTAGAAAGTTCTGGACTGTGCATTAAATGTCCAGCTACTATAATAAACATTATTTTTAACACCCCCCCATAATGTTTATTTGGAGAGAGTAGGAACATCTTTGAGCTGCAATAGATCTCTAAATTTCGTAGATTTTACAATAGATAATGCTTTTGTAAATATATCAGCAAGTTGATCTTCTGTTCCGCAAAATTGAAGCTCCACCTCTTGTCTTTCAATTAGATCTCGAACAAAATGATGATGCACTTCTATATGCTTGGACCTTGCATGATATACCGGATTTTTTGCTAGCTTGATAGTACTTTGATTATCACAAAATATTGTTGTTGGAGAGTCTTGTGGATGATGCAATTCTTCAAGTAACCTCCTAAGCCATAATGCTTCTTGAGACGCCTTTGATAAACCAATATATTCAGCTTCTGTAGATGAGAGTGACACTGTTGATTGCTTCTTGCTACTCCACGAAATCGGTCCCGATCCAAGATGGAAGATATATCCTGAAGTTGACTTTCTATCATCAATGTCACCTGCATAATCAGAATCTGTATATCCAACTAAAGTAGGTTCTCCTCCATATTTGTATTCAATGCCAAGCTGGTAAGTACCCTTAATATATCTTAATATTCTTTTAGCCGCTTTCCAGTGTTCAATGTGTGGATCTGCCATGTATCTCAATACAATACCAACTGCATATGCAATATTTGGTCTAGTTATAGTAAGATACAAAAGATTTCCAACAAGCTGCCTATATAATTTTCCATCCACTTTCTTTTGAGTAGAGTTAGCACCTAACTTTACTCCTATTTCACATGGTGTATTACATGGTTTACAATCACTCATATTGAATTTTTTAAGTACATCAAGAGCATATTTAGTTTGAGAGAGCATGATTCTTCCTTCTTCTTGCCATACTTGCATACCCAAAAAATAGTGCATTAGTCCTAAATCAGTTATTTCGAAAGCTTGTTTGAGTTGATTTTTAGTTATCTCAATATCATGTGCGTGATTTCCTGTAATAATCAAGTCATCCACATACAATACAATGATAACAACCTTATTATCACAATATTTTACATACACATCTGGATCAGCATTACTTCTTTTAAATCCAACTTCTAGGAAGTACTTATTAATTTTTGAGTACCATTCCCTTGGTGCTTGTTTGAGACCATAGAGTGATTTTCTTAATCTACACACCAAATTCTCTTCTCCATACTTAATAAATCCTGGTGGTTGT
Organism: Cupressus sempervirens; assembly: GCA_028749045.1. NCBI lineage: Eukaryota > Viridiplantae > Streptophyta > Pinopsida > Cupressales > Cupressaceae > Cupressus > Cupressus sempervirens. Next base: position 355,008,284 of record CM053785.1, read on the forward strand.
TGCATATAAATTTCTTCTTTTAAGTCACCATGCAAAAATGCACTTTTTACATCCATTTGAAAAATTTTCCAACCAAACTTTGCAGCTAAAGCAACTATTGTACGAATGGAAGTCATCTTAGCTACTGGAGCAAAGGTTTCAGTATAGTCTATACCTTCTTCTTGTGAGAAACCTTTAGCCACTAACTTTGCTTTGTATTTTTCAATAGCTCCATCTGATGTGAATTTGATTCTATAGGTCCACTTGCAACCAACCACATTTTTGCCTTCTGGAAGTGTTGTTAGTTCCCATGTTCCATTCTTCATCAAAGAATTGTATTCTTCTTGCATAGCTGCTTCCCATTCTTCTTTTCCTTTTGCTTCTTCATATGTGTTTGGAGTGTCAACCTGCATCACCTTAGTCATAAGAGCATAGTTAGCAAATATATATCTAGGACCTTCTTGATAAATTTCTTTGATGCTTCTAAATTTCTTTGGATTTTCATTATCATTTTCTTGAGTCTCATCCCATGTAGTGGTTTGCACACCTTGACTTTGACTATTGGTAGAAGTAGAATTTTCTTCATCAATCAAAATTGGAAAGAAAGATAATGTTGGAGAATTATCATTCTTAACATCTTCATCAAACCATACATTTCTTTTAATATAGATTTCATTAGTTCTAGGATTGTATAACCTATATCCTTTCGATTCCTCACTATATCCAACCATTGTGCACTTCTCGCTTTTCCTTTCAAGTTTGCTCCTCCTTTCATCAGGAATGTGAGCATATGCTTTACAACCAAAAATTCTAAAATGAGATTCTGTAGGCTTTCTTCCACTCCATGCCTCTTCTGGTGTTATGTTCAAAACTGCCTTAGTAGGTGTTCTATTCAAGATATATACGGCAGTATGAACTGCTTCAGCCCAAAATTTAGCTTCTAGATTTCTAGAATGAAGCATGCACCTAGCCATTTCTATTATAGTTCTATTTTTCCTTTCAGCAACACCATTTTTTTGGGGTGAATAAGAGATAGTTGATTCCTTTTTAATGCCATGTTCTTTACAAAAATCTAAAAGAGCTTTATTCATGTATTCAGTCCCTCTATCAGTTCTTAGTATCTTTAAGTACTTTCCACTTTGTTTTTCAGTCAAAGCTTTAAACCCTTTAAACTTTTGAAACACTTCATCTTTCTTTTGTAGAAAATATACCCAAATTCTTCTACTATAATCATCTATAAAAGTGAGGGCATACCTTGATCCTCCAATTGATGATGTTTTGAAAGGACCCATTACATCACTATGGACTAAATGTAGAGGAGTTTTTGCTCTCCATGATTTACCTTGAGGGAAACTTTCCACATGTTGTTTTCCCATTGCACATCCTTCACACACCTTAGGGCTTAATGATATCTTTGGCAGCCCATGCACCATTTGTAATTTCTCCATAAGCTTGAGACTTTGAAAATTGATGTGCCCCAAACGCTCATGCCATAACCTGCTCATATCATCATATTGAGCAATAGCACACATATGTTTATCTCCACATTTAGAAGTAAATTCTTGAAATTTATATAATCCATTCTCCATTTTACCAATTGCAATGACTTTATAATTATCATTGACATCCTTGATTAAGCACTTATCATTGTAGAATTCTATTTTATGTCCTTGACTTGCAATTTGAGATACTGAAAGCAGATTTGTTTTTAATTCAGGGACTAATTTCACATTTTTGAACAAACCATTATCAATTTTGACATTACCAGTCCCTTTAACTTCTAAAGCACTATTATCCCCCAAATATATTTTCTCTATATTATTTTCACTTATTGATTCAAATTGATTCTCATTATGAGACATGTGTTGTGTAGCACCAGAATCAATAACCCAATCTTCTTTGAAAGTATTATTTTCTTTAAGTGCAACACAAAATGCATTTCTTTTAGAATCTCCTAATTTTGGATAATTATTTACTTTCTTTTCTACATCTCTTTTCTTCTTGAAACATTCATTTGCCTTATGACCCATTTTACCACAATAATGACATTTCCATTTACTTCTATTATGATCTATATATGAAATACTCTTATTTTCATTCTTCCAATTTCTTTCTTTAGATTCATTTTCTTGTGACTTCTTATAATATTGTTTTCCATTCATTACAAATGCTTGAGATTCACCATCAAATGATTCTTTTTCTTTAACTTGTCTTTTCTCTTCTTGAACCAACTTAGCACACAATTCTTCTGATTTAATACTTTTTAATTTATCTGCAGTATCTAAACCCCTTATAAATGATTGATAAGATCCTGGAAGACTTTGTAATATAATTTGCACAAAATCTTTATCATCTATATCTTTTCCAAGAGAAGCAAGCTCATTTTTCTTTTCCTTTAACTTACTTAAATGTGGGACTATCTCTTGTGAGCTTGATAATTTCAAATTGTATAATTCAGTTGTGAGAGATAAGATCCATACATCACCTGAATTTTGATATAAATCTTTCAAAATCTCCCAAACTTTGACTCCACTTCTCTCATTACGAACTTCTGGAAAAACTTCTTCTGAAAGTGTAAGCTTGATTAGTGCTGCTGCCCTCTTGTCCCTTTTATCCCAATTATCTTGATCATTTCCTGGATTCATAGGCCTTTGTTCACTACCAGTCACAATATCATAACAATTTTGAAGGGTTAGAGTGATTTCAACATGAGATACCCAATCATAATAATTTTTTCCATTTAATTTAACTGTAGGCAAAGTCACACCAAGTGATTCCATTGTTAAATTCTCTCCCTTTTTTTTTTTTTTTTTTGGATGAGAATGAAAGATATTTAAGAACTTGAACACCCAAGCTTGAAACTGAAAAAGTCTCACCAATTTGTTGAAGAAAAAAAACTTTTCTTTTGCTGCAATATCCTTCCTTTGATGTAGTTTTTTGTCCCAAACCAAACTGTTGTTCACTCCTTAGTTACAGCCTGCAAATGTAAAGATTCACACAAGAAAAACACATATATTCATTCCAAAAAGCATCATATATTCACAGCCCAAAGAACTGAAAATGCTCTGATACCATGATGAATTAAAAACAACAGCACAAAGAATAAAAAAAACAGAGCTTAAAAACAGAGCAGCAAAACTCAAACATATCAAAGAGCTATAAAGTTTCTTCATGTTATTACAGCTGAGAGGAATGCTCTATTTATAGAGCTCATACATATTTCTAGAGGGTTCTTGAGAAGATTCAAGAAAGGAAGCACTCTAGAGATTTCTACATAATTTTAAATTCAAATTTTGCACAAAGAGAGAGGCTCCAAGAAGCAAGTAGAAAGTTCTGGACTGTGCATTAAATGTCTAGCTACTATAATAAACATTATTTTTAACAAATGTACCGCCAATAACGGATGACAAAAAAAATGGTCTGCTTTCTGCAAAATAAATCATTTATTACTGTTGCAAGCTTAGAATGTAAGGCTTCAATTCATAGGCCATTCAAATTATTCTCGTTAAAGTTGGATGAAATAAAATATAAATTTACGGCGACAAAAAGAGAAAAAAGTTAAACTGGATTTTTTAAGATTCAAAAAAATATAAAATATAGCTAAAAAATTTAAAAAAATTTGTTGTTTTCGATCACAAAATATATAGATCATGAAGATCAAATGCTGCTGAAAATCTTTTAAAAAATTATTGTATATTCAAGTTTTTAAAATTTAATCAATGAAACAATTTGTAAAAAGGATAGCTATTCAGAACACTATCCTTTCTTAATTTGAGAGGCTGATGACATCGTGCTTGTGGAATCAGTTAAAAAGAAATTCACAGATTACAAGAACTCCGAAGGGTGCGTAGGATTCCATTTTTTGAGTGAAATGTGTATTGATATGTTGTTAAGGTAGAGGAAAGAATGAGGTAGAGGAAAGAATGGATCTTTCCGTTTTTACGTTTGTTAAATATTGTTGAAGGAATACGTTCAAGGATTCCTAACGTCAAGCCATGTTAGTATTGTTGTTTTGAAATTCAAATAGAATTATAATATGTCTCTAGAGTTGAATTATTTTCCATTTAATAAGTGATAAATAAAAACACTTCTGTTCCATGGCTGTATGTTTTGTTTGGATTTATTTTAATTTAAATATATAAGAAATAATTTCTATACTAAAAGTACCTTCGTTTAAAAAAAATAAAATTTAAGGTCAAAGTTCATCAAAGAATGGATAAGAAAATATAAAATGATTGTTTACGTTTTTATAATTAGTAGAGTAAGAAAAAAGTAAGAGCAAATAAAGTCTCCTAACAAGTTTAAATTACTTTCTTGTTCTGAATTTTTTTTAAACGAACTTGTTCTGTAACTTTTTTTGAACTTAGTTTTTCAAACTTCAAACACTTCTAGGAATCTTATGATAACTTGTTCTGAAAATGAGATTGGTAAGTTGTTCTAAAAACAAGATTGGTCAATTCTTAATTTGAATGCAAAAATCATACTATTGGAAGCAAATATTCTGAATGGATCTATTTTCTCTTATTACATATAGTTCTCTCTTCTACTTTGACAATTCATGTGTGAAGCAAAATCCATAAATCAATCCAACAAAGCCATAGCATTCTATACTTTGTGCTTTGTTGATAGAAAAGTGAACTTTGCATTGTCTTACCATAATTCTTGGATTTCTCTGAAGTCCGAAAGCTTACTTTTCTATGGTGAACACTTCGTTTAGAAGCTCATTTTGATTTGTAGAGAAGGGTGTCCATCCTAAGTCATTCTATTGCATTTAACAAGTGATTGCAGTATTATGGAGGTTGAAATTTTAAAACTTATTTAAAGATGTTTGTGACCATTTGATTGTGTCTTAATTCATGATGTTTGTGACCATCCGATTGTGTTTTGATTCATGATACTTTGATACATTTTTGTATTCATTATATTATGCCTGACTTTATTCCCTCCCAGTGGTTTTTCATTTTTATTTATGATGTTTTGGGTACACTCGGACTTTATTTTAATAAATAATGGTAATATATTTCAATTTTTTTTATTTGGTTTAGTCTCCTTGTGGCTTTTTTTTTTATTCCACGTGAGAAGAAAGGTAAGGTGTTTTTTTTTACTGATAATGCACAAAAAATATTAATAATAATTTGCAATTAGGAATTGAAGTAGGTGATACATATTTAAGTTCAGAATGAAAGCAAGGTACTTGTAGTTGGTTATAAGATATGCATTTTTATCTTATCTTATAATTAAATGTGTGCACAATGTGTTCAATATAAATGATGTGTTCAATTTGAATGTTTTGTATTTTTTAGAATTTATCATTAAGATATTTATCTTCTTTTATGTAAATTTGTTGATTTTTAGAAAATTAAATCTTTTATCAACTCATAATTAGACACACAAAAAGGAGGATTGCTAACTATAAATGTAATGTAATAATAAGAGGAGGGCGGAATATTTGTGTTGGGATTCATATCAAATTTTCAATAAATATTCAATTACTTTATAAATAGTTATGATTATGTCTATTATTCAATAATATGTATTACTATAATTAGATTTTTAAAATTTTTTTTTTAATGAATATTTTTACAGTTAATCAAGGAAAATGACATTATATCTTCTACTAATATTTAATTTAAATCAGTATAGATATCTTGAATAAATTCATCTAAACAAATGCTGATAGATATCCACTACAAATTTATTAAAATTTAGATTACTACACCCAAGCTATGTATATTTCAGTTATCTCTATTTTCTTTGCACTAACTTGAGCTTTTATTTAATTTCTATAAATAATTGAGTATTTATCTCCAAAAATTATAATTTTAACAAATATTTTATGTGGTATAGAAAGGTATATTGTATTTATAATAAAATCTAAATTTTTGATGTGCAAATGGTTGTCAAACTTAACTGAGAAAATTAAAAGTTAAAATAACCCACTAGCACCATCCTACACCCCTTTTGGCATTTTAGAGTGTCTATGGCCATTAATAAGTGGTGTGTTATAGTTAGTTCCACACACTCTAAACATATATCAATGTGTCATGTATTGGAAAAGCATTCATATAAAATTGGTGAGCAAAACTTATAGGTGTCCATGTATCTTGATAGATAAATATCTCTTTGTATAGATTTAGTAATCGGTTTTGATATAGGTAAAAAAAGCGAGAAATCTAGAGCGATGGTGATTTCTTCATGTTATTGGGGTTATGAATAATCTGTGCTCAGTTTTGGGGTAATTCTAAAACTACTTGTTGAGAGGTTTGGGGATACCCTAAAACCACTTTCATGTGTGAGGTTTGTTGTTAGCCAAGGCCCAAAACTAGATCAATAAGTAGTTTGTGGTGAGCTTCAAACCACTTGAGAACTCTATTTCTTTCTAGCGAATCATGAAAATCTAAAGTGATTGTGATGAGAAAATTAGTGTGAATGATAGTATCTGATAAGTGATTATAAATAGATACCTAAAAAGACTTAAAGCCAACATCCATCACTTCTAGATTATAAAGAGATATCTAAAACAAGGATCCCACTAACTTTCATCAAGCATGATAACTATTGTATTTAACTATATTCTATACAAACTCTAACATTTACTATGTATTTTAATCAATGGATTAGGCTCAAGTTCATTAAAATGCATATACATATTTCTCTTCTATTGATTTCTATTCTTTGCTAGTGTTAGCATAATTATTAATTATGCATGGTGGGCACCTCTGCAACTAAAACTAACATGGGCTCTGTAGAGCTCGAGTCCCTACCTTGTGCAAGGAGGAAGAAGTAATATTGAAAGAGGACATACAAACATGCTTATTTAAAGGGAACAAAATTTGATAAAAACAATAGTCCATGTAATAATATTACATGTGATAGTAACAAAATTAAATAAATATTTCATAATATCTGTGTGTCATGAATAAGCCTTTAGACATTATCTATGAGGAGTATAGTAAATCTAAGTGTTTTTAGCTGGCCAAATGTAACCTCCGTATATAACATAATTTAATTATTAGTCTTTTCAATTGGTTAAATGTAACCTTCATATATAACATAATTGTAAATCTAAGTGTTTTCAGATACTAGTTAGAGAGAGTGGCCAAATGCTTCCATATATAGCATAATTTAAATATTAGTCTTGTCAATTAGTCAAATGTAACTTCCATATATAACATAGTTTAAATATTAGTCTTGTCAATTAAATGAGAAATGAAATATATGGACAAGAAAACAAGTTATAGAACACCCACTTAAAAAAAAGATCATGAAATCAACCTTTAAACCTTCATCAGTTAAATAAGGCATTTTATGGTGAATTCATATATTTTCTACAACTTGAATCTCACCACAACTATGTAGCTAATGACTCAAAAAATTAACTCTAATAAAACAATAATATAATCATCCACTACATATTATATTTGACATTGATAAAGAAGAGAAAATTTAATTTGAAGGTAGGATAAGTATCCAACTTCAAAAATGAGATCAAGGAGATCAAGATTAACATTTATTTATTTATTTAGAAGACATTTAGCTCTTCCACAAGCCACTAGTATTTGTGAGTAGGGTTGTTCATAGGAGGTACATGATTTAGTTTTTGACAAGGGATACCACACAAAATTTTTGCTACCTATATAAGAAAGAGCATGAGTCTATCAACTGAAAAAATTATATATCAAAGGATCACATTGCTTGTAGATATTCTACTTAATATCTTATAAATCCTTTCTACATGTCCACATTTTGCATTTATGAACATATGCTTGATGTGTTGGAGAGTCAAATGTTCTTAAACAATTTTAAAAAAATTTCTTCTCTATGCTTTGTAACCACTACTATTTACGCAGTGAAGAAATGTGTTTTAGTAATTTTTTCTTATTTTGCTATAGTTTGAGAATAATATTTTTGCTATTTTTTTAGTTTATAAAGATTTTCTTTATTAGTTTTATTTTGGGAATCAAATTTTGATATATTGGAGACTCTATAATTATTCTTTAAAAAGTGTTTCTATCAAGATTGTAGTTTTGAAGTCTTCTTGTAATTTTATATTTTTCATTATATAATATTTTATTTGGTATCAGAGTAGGTTGGAAGATACTTTTTGATTGTGGAGAGAATAGTTGTCTATAAATGGCTAATGAAAATGATTTAGCATTCCATAATTGAATGGAGAAAACTATAATTATTGGAGCATCAAAATGAAGACCTTACTTTTATCACAAGATCTTTGGAAATTTATGGGATGATGTACATAGAATCTATAGATAAGAAGGTATTCAATACATGGAAACCACAATAGAGCTAGAAAAAGATAAAAATAAGGATAAAAAAAATATTTTCACCATTCAATCTACCTGGGATCTTTCATTTTTCCCCCTAATTGTCAGTTTAACAAAATAAAAAGATACATGTGAGACTCTACAAATTGTATACCATAGAACAAACAAAATCAAATCTTAGAGGTCCAAATCTCCTCTAGAGCCAAATTTTCTCTAGAGCCAAGTCTTCTCTAGAGCTTGTGTAGTCTCACATTTGTGGTGACATGGAAGAGTCATCATTAGGTAAGAAGCTTTATTTTTTTGACATTCATTGATGATTACTCACATTGCACATGGATTTATTTTTTGAAGCAAAAAATCTGAAGCCTTTGCATGGTTAAAGAATTAAATGGAAATGGTAGAAACACAAAGCAGAGACTCTATCAAGATACTCATAGCTGATAGAGAGGGAGATTTTACTTCTATTAAGTTATATATTTTTTTCATCAACATGGCATACAAAGACAACTTAGTGTTGCATATACACCTCACCAAGATGGTATTTTTTGAAAGAAAGAATCGTACCATTATGGAAATGACCCAAAGCATGTTGAAGACCAAAAATATTCCAAATAGTTTTTGGGGAGAAGCAGTTGCTAACACACTATGGTCTAGAATGGTCATAGCTACAAACAAAAATTACGTTATCCTTAATTATTTTATGTACAAGGCTCTTAAAACACCAAAAAAATTGGTTTTATGTCTACCAATTTAATTTGCCTAAAATTTAATAAAGCACTATTCTTAGATTTTTATTTTTTAGATTATTAGATTCAAAAAAAAATTCAACAAATTCTTCTTTTCATAGTACATGAAACAATGAATAAATATTGATTTTGAATTGAAGGTCCATGTTCAAAAGGAATACAATGCTCATCTAAATAGAGCTAATTGCATTAATTATATGCATGTCCCATAGCTTGCTTTTATTTTATCATATATTTATTTTACCTACATGAAAGCTTTTGGCAACTTTAGTTCAATTGGGTTTCAATGAAGTAATAATAATTACTCTATTCGTGGATGTTTAGTTATATATGTATACCTCGTTCCAAATTTGATTTTTCTAACTTAGAAAAAAACCTTCTTTAGTTATAAAAATTATATTTCACATAATACTAATGTATAATTATGGTTTTACAATTTTAATTGATATTTCTTTAAATAATCAATTTTAAAAAATATATACAATATATTTTAATCTTAGTTAACAAAATTAAATCTAAACATATTAAAGTACACAAAAATATTAAAAATGTCTAATAATTTTTCTCTCATTAAAAACAATATAACCTAAAATTGATGTCAAAAATATTTTATAAGTCAATTCAATTATTTTTTAAATGTTTCATGTTGATTAGTTAATTTAAAATTTAACTTCAAATAAAACTAAGAAGTATTTTTATTTTTAAAATTTATAAAATCTCACATTTATAAAACATAAATTATAATTAATAAGTAATATTAACTTTTTAAGATGTTAATTTATTCCTAGATTCTAATACATCAAAGGTGCTTGCAAATCAAGCTCTAAATCAAGCCCTTTCCATTCTTGAATAGTTTTTTATTGCATTTTAAACTATCCTAAGTTTTCAATATTTAGAAATGGAAAAGTTTGAAAGAAAATTTTAAACTAAAATCTTTGAACTATTATATTCTTGTCACTCTATCTTATACACCATCCTTGGGCAATTAGGACACTTGTATTCATGATATTCTTCTATTTGGTTATTAACATCTCTCAGACCTAGAAATCATATTTAAATTGAATGTTGCAACCTTCCATATACTAGTTGTAGGTAGATGTATTTCTTTACTAGTTCCTCAAATAAACTTTTATTGGCATCAGGGCTTAAGGTTATTTCACTTCTTCATCATTTCTAAAACACTAAGTAAAATCTTCCACACAAGCAATTAAAACACCTTCTTTGGAAAGATTATCTCTCTATTTGCCCACATTATCCTTCCACAATTTCAACATAATTTCTTCTCCCTCTAATTCCCTCAACCTTAATAGTATTCTATCTTTCAGGAAGCAATAGCATGCTCACATCAAATTTATTAAGAAAAGACAATCAACGAAAACAAGTTCATTTCCAAAGCTATGCTGAGAGAAAGTCTTACACTCAATATATAACATATATATCTACACTAGTCACAGCAACCAAATAACATATAACTTAAATTTTTTTTTTTTTCACCACCTTTGTATATTGTTGTTGTGGAATGAGTCTTGAGATCTTGACTTGACATTTCTATTATCTATTAACTCCTCCATCACACCCAATAACACTTGCAGTGTACCATGAATCTTTTCAATTACTAAATTACAAAAAGATGGAGAAAATATCTTACCAATTCAATAAAACAAGTTCTATGTATGAGAATTTGTTCTAAATAAGGAAATTAGTCTAGAATATCCATTTCAGGCTCAGAAGTAATGCACAAATATTAAAAATCTCTCTGCTCTAAGAGAAGTGACTAATTGTAGTATTAGAAAATGGAAAAGATCTAGAAACCCTAAATGTGACGATATATATATATATATATATATATATATATATATATATATATATATATATATATATATATATATATATATATATATATATATATATATATATATATATATATATATATATATATATATATATATATATATATATATATATATATATATATATATATATATATATATATATATATAACAAGCAGTAGAATGATCTCAAATATAATTTCCAATAGTATTTCTCTTCCCCATTGCCACATTTAAAATCTATGCAACATGTGGAAGGATAGCAAAGACAAGTGGACTACAAAGGAATTGCTATGCTCTGCAATGGAATATTTGTAGACTACCAAATGTCGATATTTTCAGCAATTCTTATGTTTTCCTATTTTTCTCACCTAAAAAGAATAAGACCACTAGAAAAAAAGCCTACAACCAATGGAAAAAATAAGGAACAAAATTAAGAAATCTAGTTTAATAGGAAAATTAGCACAAACTATAGGATATGTATTATTGTTGTGATTCCCTAGAACTGGATTAATATGAAAAGGCATATGAAAACTATAGTCTCCTACCTTAATGGCAGAGACTAATAATCATAGTATCAAAAAGCTAGCTTCACAATATGAATTGATTCAATTGAATATGATAAAACAAATATGAGAAAGTCAAACAAAACAAAATATATAAGTATGATTTTATGCTTTACTAATGGAGATCTCTGATCTATTCTAGAATCCTTGTAATATTATTCATCACACAACAAAACAACCTCCATGAAGACAACCAACAAAATATGTTATCTCAAGATTGCATAGAATGTTAAACTGTTTGATCCAAAATTGTAAAAAAATGAGAGTTCCAAAAAAAAGAAAAATTATAGGTATACGTTCCAATACACAACCTCATGGACATACACAATTAAATCATGAAGATACATGAATACAATCTCATGAACAATTATAGCCAAAAGTTCCAATGCATAACTTGATTAAGGGAAAAGAACTCTAGAAAATAGAGAAATATGTATACCTATCTTTTCAGTTGATGGAATTCGCCCATTAATCATTCTTTGCTTCCTCTCATACACATAGGGGAATACAATTATAATATAATACACATTTAGATGGAATTCAGTATAAATGACACCTATTGAATTACAAGACAAAATATAATAGTGCCAAATGGATTAATTTTGTGGTTCTTTCTTCCACAAATTCCATGTGTCTCATGCTTCCAAGTACATGGAGTGTTATTTTTTTTCCAAATGTCACATAACAAACATCTTTATATTTTTCTTATTTTACTGTAGTGAAAAAAAAAAGACTACCAACAAAAATGAACACATCCAATGAGAAATCAAAAATGAAAATTCCAAAAAATCATTTTAATGCCAAAATTCACACAAACAATAGGTTAAGGGATATTATATATGACTAGCCCATTTTTCAAAAAATATATTAATAGGTAAAAGTTATTTGAAAACTTTAGTCTCCTGGCTTACAGTAGGGCCTAACAAAGTTGACTTCAGCTATCTAAATTCATCTTTAACCATGCATAGCAACCTACAGCCATTCATGCAAACTAAATTCACTAATAATTGAATGTCTTTAGTACATTTATTATAGATTCTCATATAAATAGAATAGACGATCTTGGTATTGCAGTATTCAATTTCGAAGAATAATATTGTTAAACTAAATGTCTATGTTTTCTGAAAAGAGGTCTCATTGAAGACACCATCAAAGGGATAAGGAACCACTTCATATTTTGTAGGATCCAAACAATGCCCTATTTTAGCAATAGAAGAGGTGAAGGAATATTATTAACTCGTTAAAATATTAGAGAGTCGCAACTCAATTTATTTCCCCAAAATACTAGATCTACCAGTAGATCATTGCTACTTGTCTTGTACAGAAGTAGATTGTGAAGCATGGACAAGCTGTCTAGAAATTCTTGTTTATTATTTTCATAAATAAATTTGCTTATTTTAGTTGTGAGTTTGGAATCAAAGCCTTCAATTAGCAGGGCATTCACATGATATAGTGGAGATAACTACGCATTGAATTCTTCCAATATTAGCTAGCTAAAATAAATATAAATTGCAAGTGGATAATTTTTTAAGTACACCTACATTCTTTACTACTTACATAGTTGTTAGCCTTCGTGGACCACCATTTTTTATTTTAAATTTAATTTTCAAATTAAAGTTATGATTTCAACTTTCTCAAGTAATCATTATGTCAAGTTGAAAGAAAAAAAGGTTTAGCTTAGTTGCATCCCATCAGATTATATTGAAGACGTAATTCTTTTTTTTTTTTTTTTTTTTTTACAATTGAATATATGGATTTCAAGTGGCTAATATAGAAATTATTTATTATTTTACTTGTTGTAGGCTAGTACTATTGCATTTAGTTTGCACAATTACTTAATTAGTTTGAAATCTATCCACCAATCACAAGTAATGATTTTTGAATAATAAAAATATTTCTAAAGTTTTTTTTTTCTTTAATAAATTATATATTTTTTACAAGTTATATGATTGGCTCAACTCATTTTGTGTTATAGGAGCCCTTTTTTTAGTAGTTCTCCATAATGCAATATTTTTGGCTAGATTGAAGGTAAAATAAAAGTTGCATGGTAATAGTTGTATTAGTTTTAGTTTCTTTGTGCATAAGTTTTGGTTAATCAAATTTACAAAAAATCAAAAAAATCTTAATAAATATAATAATATGATGGTCAATTTTTTTTGTATTTTGTAAAGATTATTTTCATCAAAAGAATATATATGTGAAATTTTATATATGAGACTATATTTACAAGATGTAAAAGTATCAAAGTAAAATTTATTTATAACTACAAATGAGGTAATAAGAGTATAATGAGTTTTTACACTATTCTATTTATTCATTTTTAATTATGCTTAGAGAACTTATTAATTATATAAATGTTTTTTTTGCATTTTTCACAATAATTATTTTTTTGATTTTCTAATATTTGAATTAGATAGATTAAATTTACTATAAATTTATTTAAAAAATTACAATTTGTATTCAATACTTGCAAATATAATTAATAACAATAAGGCAACTACATGCCACTATGTTGCACTTGTTTACATTAGCATTCAACATTTAATGATGTCTTCATTTTGTTTTGATTAATTTATAAAACATTTAATATAGATTTTCAAAAGTGTGGTAAAGGTAACAAATAAAATTTTATAAGTCACAAATGTTAAGATGAATAGTCTTAGACATATGAAATTACTAAAAAATATTTACTCACTATGTTTTTAAAATATACATATTAGGTTAAATTTCTAATTTGATAAATGAACCTAACAACCCTACGTTCAAAATAGGAGATTTTTTCAAGATCTTAACAAATCTCCATCCAAAATAGAAATTATTTTTCAAGATCTTATGACTAATCAAGCCAATAGGCTTATATGTGAGAACTTTGTTCCTTTTTTTTGGAATTTTTGACTAATAAATTATCACCCTCACCCAAAGCTTTTGCAAATTGTAGCCAAAGTAAGATGCCCACTCAAAAAATATTTCTATTCTTAGCCTTTTATTTCTTTCCCCTCCTTTTTTGGATACACATTACTTATTCCTTTTGCGACAGTTGTTTGGGGCTTTTCAAATTCAAAGGATTTCAAATTATACTGTGTTATTTAAGATTTTAATTCATGAATTCTTCATCACTAAGATCTTAAAAATTTATTTACACCCATCTAATAACCTTTCCCAATTTTATTTTGCTATTTATTGTTGTATTGAAATTTTACCTTCAAAGTTTAAACCCATATGCTTCTCTTGGTAATCTTTGTAAATTTTACCATGCTTGACTGCCTAGAGATTTGACATCAACTTGCATGACCTTTGTCACTTGCATCTAGGGCATCAACTTGAGGTGGCTTGGGGAGCTCAGTTCCCTAGGCTATGCATTTTGTCTCGTGAAGCTTTGGTGAAAAGAATTTCCTACACTAGTAAGAAATTGTCCAATGGATATGCACATTTAAATAATTGGTTAAATCAAATATGATACCAATTTTTGATTAGGGTTGTTAGTGATGCCCTAGATGCAAGTGACAAAGTGATACAATGTCTTCCTTTGAACATTTCTATAGTGCCATTAGTCTTTTTTTATGTTTGATAATTTCGTGTCGAACCCTTTCATTATGAATTTGGATTAGAAATCCTATAATCATGCCTTGGTATATTTTTTATGTACATTGGACTGTATGGTTTTACCTTTTAGGTGTATTTCTTCTCAGGCACATAAGTGTTTTCTCATGTTGTGTTTTTCCTTCACTTTTTTTTATGGTATGTATTACTTAGAACTTGAAATATTAGACAACTTTAATTTAGTAATCGTCGGCTATACAGTGAACAAAGTTCCTCTTCCATAGACATAAGTAGTTACTCTATATTATGCCATTGTTTCATTACATTAGTTTGTATACAATTGATAATAGATGATATATATCACATTTTAATTTATCACAATGTAGAGAATTCACTCCATAGAGATTGCTAATTCCTCATTTATGCTTTTCTACTCTACCATACCATATTATCTTTTTAGAGGCCTAAACTACATCTTAGTCACTTTGTTCATACTTCAAGATGATTGTACTAAACTTGTTTATGGGTCAACTATAAAATACATAAGATGTTATAGGTGTATAATTGAATTTCTAAATAAGAAAATTGACCAAATCCAACTCCTTAAAACTTTTGATTTAGAAACTGTAACTTCAATCCAAGATCAAGCAGAGTCTAAATTTGATCTTTGATTCAAGTATCAAATTTAAAATGAAAATGGATTGAATTAGTGATCAATTAATGTAAGATTTTTTCTCAAATCTTATAATTATTATTTTTAATCATTATGAATATAGATTAATAGTTTACAAGCAAGTAGAACTAGGGCATACTTATTTCATATTTCTACCAGTGGTAATGAAAATTCATTTGCAAAAAATTATTTGTAAAGAATGATATTAATAATTACTATTGATAGTTACAATCTTCTTCAAAAATACACATTTAAAATTATTAATATTTCTATTTTTAATTTTTAATTTACTAATTTAAGTTAAAAAAGAATACATATATTTTTAGAATGTAAACATGTATAGAAAGGTTATCTAGATTGGAATATTTCTATTTATTATTTAGTTACTCAATTTTTTTTAAAAATTATTTCTGAAACATATTAAAAAATATAGATTTTTTTATACTAAAATCTATCTTATACTCAAAAACTATTTATAAGAGTCAATGGACCCTTGGTCTACTGGTCCAAGTGCAAGTAACAAAATTTGCAAGAAAACCTTAGGTGTATCTAAATCATTTATTAACATATAAGATTACATATTTGAACATGTAAATAAATTTTAATTATTATGATTATTAATATGTTTTCTCTAACATCATCTAAAAAATAGAATTAAAAAATTTCATTATTAGATTTTATAAATGACATTTTTCTATCCATAAAAAAACTTATTTTTTCCATTATATTTTATTTATAAGCTATTTATGTTAAACTTTCATAATTATTTTAATCTTTCATTTAGAATTTTAATTCTATAAATCGATTGTAGTTTCAACTAATTAGAGAATTTCTATTCTATTCTTATTTTTGTCATTACTTATAGGTGAATAGGAAAGAGCCTATTATTGATATACAATCACTTTTTTACTTTTCTCATTAATCTTATCTCCTATACAAACAAGTATTTTCTTTATGTTTAAGCTTTTAGATAGCACAATTTGCTATGTTTAGTTTTACTTGAGATAGTTGTCCTTTCTTATTTTTGACATTAATTGTCAAGGATGAATTGGAGGGTGTTCATAATATGCCATGGGAAATGGTAATCGATCTCTTTTTTCAAAAATTATGAGACATATGCCTTCAAATTTTCCTCTCCCTGGTCTCATTGGTGTGAATTGCATAGTAAACAGCCTTACAAGTGGGATTGGACTCCATACAACAAGGTGGGTATGATATCTATATTCCTTTTCTTCCAAGAGTTTATATGATCAATGGTGTCAGGTTTTTTTCGCACAAATTGATTTTCTAGATGAAATTTATTTGTGTATGTTTTTAGTATGCATGTTCATTCCTAACTATGATTATATTATTCTCCAGATCAAAAATACTGATATATAAATTTTAAATATAATTTAATCTAATAATAACTATAACAATAATTGATAACTCTCATTACCCCAAAATTGGGGATAAGAAATCAAACTAAGTCTTTGAACTCCTCTAAGGACAAAGACACAATTGTTAAAGAGAACATGCAGACCCTTGATGTTGGTTAGGAGAAGGGGCATTCCATGGAAACTAATACTGAAAAATTGAAATGAACTCTTCTGTCATTCATGAGCCAAAAATAGATGATGTTGATCTAAAGGTTTAGAATGAGAAAGGGGCCTTGTTGTTGGATGCAAAGTCCAATTGCCATGTCTATTCATTTCATATTCCTCTTATTTGTCTCTTCATCTTCTATTGAAAATAGTTGAATAAATACAAGGGCAAAGCCCTATGTATGTAAGATGAAAGTTGCAATGACCCAATAAAATATAGACTCTACTCTTTAGTCTGGGAATAGCCACATTTGAGGTGAACTAGGATAAATCATGTATCTCTTTCTTTGTTCAATGGTTTGTAGTTTATCTTTTATATTTAACAATTGGTATTAGAGCCAAGTTGAGGGTAGAGAAAAGATAGAGTATGGTGAAGTTCTTATCATCAACCAATTTCTTTGAAACTTGGACTCAGTAGAGGATGAGGTTGTGCTTGGTAGGAGAAGAAGAATCTACTATGTGCACTAGTCAAATGGCTAGGAAGATAAGCTAGAAGTTGAAGCAAAAGATTATTCTACGGCTCTTAAATCTGAGCCTAATGCAATTGTTGAGAACATGGGTAATGGTGACGCATAAAATAAGAAAGTTGTCATGGAAGAATTACCAAAATGAACAAGAGAAGATAAGACAAGTGAGTCTATAAAATTCATTTTGTTGGCATATTATAAATTGACTTCTCTTATGTCTAATTCAAACTTCAAAGACACAAATAATTTTACATTCAACGTTCATAGGACGATACAATTAGAGTACCTAGAAGAGCATCCCAAATTTTTAGTAGAGGAAGATAATGGAACAAATGAGAAGTTTCCTTTGGAAGTGGATGAAATGATAGACAAGAAGTGTGTTATAAGACCAGAGGGAAGATTAGACTATAAGAGTTGCAAGGCAAGAAGAAGTCTAATAAAAGAAGACTACAAAGGAAAGAAAAGTAGTTCATTGCCATATGGGGTTTGAATATTGACTCCTACCATTTATTTGGATGCTTCATCTCTAAAAATAATTTAATTAATGTGTTGGCTTTGTGAGTTTTACCTCTATTAGTAAAATTTCCCTTGTTCTAGTTTTCATTGAAATTTTGGACTATGTGTGGTGCCATTGTGCTGGAAGTGCCATGTCTAGAAGTGGTGTGTTAAGAAGGGATGACCTACTAGTAGAAATCACGCACATACTAACTAGTATTAGAAAGTTCAATCTCTGTGAAGCCCAGGTTATATTTCCCATTGATATTTTTCTCTATCATGTATGGAGTAGAAGTAGTAGAGGTAGCCTGTCGGTGAGGCTCCTACATAGAATCCACTTCACCCATGTGTGAACTCACACAGAAGATCACACTTTATTATGTGTGCAGTTTGAGATATGAATAGGGTAGTTGTTGCATAGAGTGTTGTAATGCGGTGGCATAAATGAGCCAAGCTCATAGTTAGAGGAACACACCAAAGGTGTAGAATAATCTATAGGGAGGTTTTTGTGGTTAGATTGAAACCTACATCATACTATGGGAGTTGGTGATACTAACATGTAGATTTTATTCTAATCTCAAACCTAGAGATATTAGCAGGTTGTTTGATGGCACTATAAATTTCCATTTTATTGCAACAAATTACTGATGAAATGGAGACATGAATCAAAAGGGTAGGGTAAGGCTCCTCCAATGGGAAGGAAACTCCGTGAAGTGCCTACCATGTTTTTTTGTTTTGGGGGAAGGAATTTGAATTCTATCATAGCATTATCATTATGTTATATTTCAAATAATTCAATATTGAAATTCAAATAATAATACTATAAAAATGCTAGAGGGGATAGTGTTGGGTTTTGACCCTACTTTTGTAGATAATGGAGCAATTGTAGCTTCAATTCTTTTTCCATGGGATGTTTCCCATCATGTGATATGAAGATGTTTTCATTCTGCCATGGATACTGAGACATGTAGTGGAAGTTTATCACAATTGGTCTTTTCAGTTCTCTTGGTATAGAGTACTTTGGCAGAGCTACCATGGAAGTGTTATTGAAAACTAAGAGACTTGGGTAGGCTACAGTTCTCTTGATTTAGAAAACATTTTTTCAGACAATTTCTCTTTGAAGGTTTTAGCATGAAGATTGAGCAGCCTACACCTATGAATGTATGTGATTTCTTTATAGAATTAGTGCATATTTTTCTTGGAGAAGAGTTTTTGTGACATGGCATATCCTGAAGGAGCATTCTTAGTCCACATGCTTGGTCTATTCAATAGAATTGTCTCCTTGTGTGCTTAGGAGATAGGTGATATTATTCCTAGTATTTTAATGGATGGAGTTTGATCTTCTTGTTTATAAGAGCTTTCATTCATGATGTATATGCTCTCACATGGTCTTTTCATGAGGACTTGGAAGATATCATTTTGCAACAGGTTAGTTGCAATTTCAAGATCATAGCAAGTTGATGTCATCCCTTCTATGTGCTGATTGGTAGATTGAGTAAACTTATAGTTGACATTTCTTATGCAATTTAAATTTCTCTATAATTGTCTTCTATTTTTTTTCAAATCAATGCCTATTTGGTGTTGTTTGTTGAAGATGGTATATTTGGTGATATATTCTATGGGTTGTTTACGTGGTTATAAATCTACTAATGATGTATGGTTATTTGAATGTGATTAGCAATTAATTTTGGTTGCTAGTCCATCTATGAAGATTTTCTTTTGGCAATTTCTTACCATGGGATTGGTAAGGACAAGAAAATTTAAGTGGGAGGTTGTTCAAATGTGAGGTTGCAACAAAATTTGAACTTCAAGTGGGAGATTTAAATGGATGCAAAGGCTAATTATCATGTCTATTCATTCTATATTCCTCTTATTTGTCTCTTTGTCTTCTATCAAAAAGATTGTTTATAAATATAATGGAAAAGACCTATGTATGTATGTTGCAAATTGCAATGACTCAATAAAGGATAGACTCTACTCTTCAGTTTGGACGTAGCCACATTTGTGCTGAGCTAGGATACTTCATGTGTCTCTTTCTTTGTTTTATGGTTTGTAATTTATCATTTAGATTTAAGATTTGTCTATAGAGAAGGAGTTAATTCCTAAAAAGTTCCATGATGACATTGGTCATACAAAGGACAACATTGTTGATGAGGATAGTGGGGGGGATAAGTTCAGTAGAAGAACTATGTTCCTCAACAAAGCTAAATTGAAGTCATATACTTCCCTTCAAGTTGATTCTTGGCTTTATAATGAGGTGATCTCCCAAAAGAAAAATGTCAAAGAAATGCAAGACAACTTAAAAAGTGAGAAAACCAAAAGAATTGAGCTAGAAATTAATATTGGGAATATCCAACAAAAACTAATGGCCTATGAACCTAGGCTAAGGAAATTGGTTAAAGATAGTGGTCAACATATGGACATGGTTACGTATGGTTTATGTGAGGTGATGACAATTATTGATAGGAGAAGTAATGAGGAAATAAGGTCACATATGGCTATCTATTTGATTTCAGACCCAAGAAGAAGGACTAGGCAAAACATGAAAAGGGCCATTCAAGATGCTCGTTAGAAAGTTGTTAAAGATAGAAAAGAATTGACTATGGTTATGAAGGAGCTCGTGTAAGTTTCCTATATTTTTTTGTGGCTGTTGCTTCTAAATGCTAGTAGGGGTTTTTGGTTCTAGCTTTTTTCTGTTGGATATTTTTCTATTTTGTTTAATAGCTTCTAATTGTATGTTCTAGTGTATCTAGGTTTGAGGTCCTTGTAAAATCTAGTTTTTTGGTTGTGTACTATTAATGTAGATTCCAGGTCCTCGTAAAACCTATTGGGACTTTTAAACTCACTTATCTATGTTTTTTTGTTCCTTTTTCTTATGATGTTTTGGGTCCCCTCAAAACCTATTTTAATCATAATGCAAAAAACATTAATAACTTATTGTTCCATAGGGCCTGTTATTTCTTTGCATGATGTTTTTGAGTGGTTTGAAATATTAAAGATAATATATCATTCCTTATTTTTTAATTAAGTTTTTTAAAAGTTTTTTTATCAGTATTCAACCACACTTTATGATCTCTCATCAAAATAACTTACCATTGTAATGATTCTGACAACTCTTCTTTTTAAGAATTTTGCAGTTAAAGTTGCATAGATCTAGTGAAGAATTTAAAAATATTACTTGAATCTTATTTTTCAAAAAAATAAATAGACCTGTACACAAAGTAAAGTTCAAGAAAAATTCAATTAATCACACACAGCAAAAAAAACTAATAAATTACAATGAAAATAGAAGAAAGACTATAAATTTTGCAATAAATGAATGAAAATTTATAATAGAAAGATGGAGTTCAAAAAAAGAGGCAATAAAGAGGAAATAAATGGAAGGAAAATGAATAGATGGAGTTAAAACATAAAGCCAATCTCCTTGCAATAAATTCTTCAATGCCATCCATAACATCTTCAGATTCAGGTTCACTTTCATCTTTGTTACTCTTCTCTTTCTTGGAAATACCAATGATTGATGAAGACTTGAAACCATTTCCAATTGTAACCACATAAATTACTCAAATAAAATACAATTATTTAGCCAACTAAACCATCAAGTGCAAGAATATTACTAGACATAGTCTAACTTCCTGAATTGCAAAAAACTTTAATTTAAATTTTAGAATCACAAAATAGCTCCATCTGCTTTGATTATACTCACAAATTCCTTTATTTGGTTCACATATTGTGCATTATTCTCATCTTCCCTCATTTTTATGTCATTATATTTTCCTCTTAGACTTTCTACCTTTGCTCTTATCATACTCTAATATTTGTCATGTACAAGCGACACTTTATCTTGTACCTCCTTAGCATTAGTAAAGTTTCCAACATCATTAAATTCATCATCATTAAGTGGATATGCATTCTCAATCATCAAACTATTATACCCTCTCTTCTTAATCATTTGTCAATCAATGTATAGCATTGTCTCCACACACATACACACGTGCGCGCGCACGCATACACACATATGCGCACACACCTACACCCACACACACACACACACACACACACACACACACACATTATCATAATTGTTTTCAACAGGAGAAATTCTCCTTGTTCAATTGTAGTGCCTCTATCTTGTACATCTCTAGATCTTTAGGTTAAGTTCCCTAAAGAAAAATTCCTTCAAGCACTCAATTCTAATATCAATTGATAGATAATTGTAGGGAGGAGGGTAAATTAATTATGTCCAATTATTCTATAGTTATTTTAAATACTTAAGTACCAATTCAAACTTCCTTGACATTTACAACAATAATTTGATGATCAAATTGAACTTCTCAATTCATACTTGTAATCAATTTGCATCAAAATGTTATCTTACTATTTCCCACTTTACCAAGTATAATAGATTTAACTTAGCTTTTACTAAGTTGTAGTAACAAATAATTAGCATAAAAATAAATTTGCAACACATAAGCAATCAGATAATTGACACCATGATTTAATGTTGAAAACCTATAAAGGGAAAAAATACTTGGAAACTAGCAACCCAAATAATTTCACTCTTCTGAAGTGATCTCTACTAGGAGCATACCTTGTTAAAGGTTACAAGAACATTTTTCATGTGACCTAGTTAGAGGATTTTAACCAAAGATCATATAGACCTTTTCACTCCTTGATCCTCTCTAAGAAGTGGTCTACTCCAAAGGAGTTACACACATCACTAATCAATGTTACATATTGGATTTCAAAGAATTTTTAGGACCATTTAGTTAAGAGATTTTTCTCCTACAATGGTAAGAAAGTAACAACTCAAATAATCTATTAGGTCTAACACTACATTGATTGTTTAGAACTCTACTCTACTCTATCTCTTCCTTTTGATCATGTTTTGGTTGATTCACACACAGAGTCTTTCACTTTGCGCTATCTCTTTCTTGATCTTCACAACCTTGCTCTACTTGTTCAGCTTTCCTTTTCTTCCATATACATTCTTCAACTTCAACAATAGTTCATCTTCTATTGGAAAATAATCAACATTTAAGAGCCAACAAATAACTTGTTTGAGCATCTTTAATGAAAATAGAACTTTAGAAAATATATATTTGAAAACTAGAACTTCATAGAAGTTTGTTCTCATATTTATCTTTCTTAAATCTCCTTCATTAGATCTTCATTAACTATTTTTAGTCTTGGATCTTGTAACAAGCTTTAACTTTATCCTTTGAATTTATTGAATATTTTTAATTTCATTGAAAGTCAACTTGAGATTCAATATTTCTTAACTTTTTCTTCCATCTCATACTTGTTGAATATAAAATATTTATTTATGTAATACATCATTCAATTAACACTAGAATTACTCAGTTACCACAAAAATTTAATTTCTCTTTTCTATTTTCTCGGTGAAAACTCTAGTCGCTCATTAGATACCATATTCCTTCATTTACCAACCATCTAGTTAAGGATTTAATCTCAATATTACACGAGTGTAAGACATTTATAAGAATATTATATTTTCATAGTAAAACTCATTGAAGTGCCCTTTGACTACCTATACTTATCCATACTCCAACTCAACATTGTACATTCTATTAAATCATCTTCAACAATCAAATGATATGATAATATATTGAATCAACACAATGTCTAGGCAACTAAGACATGACATCAATGACAACATAAAAACTAATATGATTCTCTCACATGCATTAACAACATTATCAATTAGGGCTTGGAACATCTTTCAAGGGAGCCAAAGTTTTTTTTCCTTTTGTCCTTTGACTTTCCTTCATTTATTCTTATTTGCTCCTTTTTCTTCTTCTTTCTTTCAATATTTTAAGGCATCCTCACCACACCCATGAGAACCCTCTTTTCCAAGTTCCTATTAACCTTCTCTAGATTATATAATATTTTTTCCCTAATGCACAAACCATTCTCCAATTGTTCTCTTAAGAAAGACAATTTTCAAGGCTTGTATTATATTTTCCATCTCACCACCATAGTCTTGAAGATCATCATCCAACTCTTGTCACTTTGGCATATGAATTCCTTCACAAGTGAAACCTTCTCTATCTATTATTCATCATTGCTATATTCATAGTCTTGGAGCATGTTGAGCCCTTAAAAGGAATCTTAATAATAAGTCTAAAAGTGATGCAGAGTGTGAATACAATATATTTTCAAGTGTTAATTTATATATTTTTGAAAGTATATTAAATATCATCAGTACATATGTCTATGATACATGAATAATATAATTAATACATATATATGTTATGTTTATATTTAAATTTCTATTGTAGCAAGGTTAATTTATATTTTATCTTTTGGTAGTAGCAATGCATGCATACCATTAAAATTAATTTAGCTAAATATTCCTAAATATAGCAATAAAACCATTCAAATCATGATATTCCCTATTTGATACTTCAAGCCTAGTGTTTCATATTTAATCTATAATATTTATAAATTCAAGTATTTCCACTAAATTTTTGGCCTTTTGAAAATAAAAGATTTCATTTCATAAATATTTTTTGTGGAGCTAGTAACACAGAGATGATATTTGACATAGGAGAGTTCTTATACAAGACAACTAATTTTATATATTTTTTAGGTTAAAAGTTAATATGCAACAATCAAGACTATTAGTATAGATAAGATTTTGATAGATATTATATATTTTGAGATCTTATAAAACCTTCCACTAACCTTTTTTGAAATAATATATGATACATATTGGCTTTTTTTTTACAGACAAGCCTACATAACACCACGCTCAAGAAAAATATCAATGTGTCAAAAAGATGGGTTAGAGGTTGGGTGGATAGAAACCTAGGGTTTTGGTTGCTATTGGTTCTACTTCTAGTGACGAGGAAGATGTGGAGGATGATGATAGTTTTGTGGCATTCATTTTCACCCAGTTCTACTTGGGAGACTCTAATTCTTCTTTCATCACCCTATGTCATGGATTGGGTTTCTTTCTATGTCTATTATTAGTGGTTTCCTCTTCACCTAAGACATACATGCTTCTTATGTTTATTGGCCCATGGAAATCTTGCCTTTATTTTTTGGGTGGAGCCTTTTCCTTTTGATATGGAAGTGGGGTTTGGTGGTTGTTCCCATCCTCTTATGCACAGTTTTTGGCTGGTGGGTCTTCTTTTGTTTCCATCCTTTCTCAGATTCTCCATTCGATTCTTGATGTTTCATTTGTCTTTTAAGAGTTTCTTTTTTTTGGTTTTGACCTTATGGACTCCTTGTTAAGTCATCAAGCTAGTGGTGTCTTTAGATAGTTTGTGTTTAGTCATTGTTTTTTTTTTGTTTGACAATGAGGGTTCTTCTCTTTTTTATTGTTTTGATTCCTCCTTCTCTTCTTTATTGTTGGGATTCTTCCGAAGGTGTGTGGAGGATCTTGGCATTCCTCATTTTTTTGGGGTTTTGAGTACCCTTATTTGGTTTGAGGATCTCTCTACTTCTTTGGAGATGCTTTTTGTTTAAGACATTTTGAGGTTCAAGATCCTCTTCTTTCTTGTATTTTGTACCTTACTTTTTTTATTAGGAGGATATTGGAAGTTTTCTTAGTTAATTTAATCTTGTGGTTTAAGGGTGGCTTTTATAGCTGGAAGAGTTTGGTGATTTAAAGATTTCAAACTTTGGAGGCATCCTCCATTTTCTCTAATGCCCCGTTCTTGTGAGGATGTCTTTGATGAGATGGTGGTACTCCATCTTGTGGAGTTTTTCCTCATCCTCTTTCATATACACTTGTTCCCTATGGAGATGGATAAATCATCTATGGAGATGGTGCTCTTCATTTTGGGTGAATTTGGTGGTGGTTGGGAGTGGTTTGGTGGTGATCCATGTTTCTAGTCTTCATATTTTTATTGGTTATCTTGGAGGGCTTTAATATCCTTAAAGTCCCTTTGAGGTGGAATCCATTTCTATGGAAGTAGAAGGTGAACTATATTGGGTGTTTGGTTTTTTTCTCTATAGGTTTTGTTTTTTATTTAATAGTTTGGGGTTATTCCTTATACCCCTTTTATGAGCTAGTTCCTTCAATTTTATTATTTAGCTCTAGTTGTCTTGTCCTTTTGATGCTTGTTGACCTCTTTTTATGATTTTTTGTTCCCTCCCTTTTCTTTATGAAGGTGATGGGGGGTAAGCTTCTTATTAGGTATGAAGAGGTGTTCTTTGTCAACATGATATTTAATGGAATCTCTCATTAGCTCTCATTTGGGGCTGATAATATTTTGGGCTATGACTACTATGTATGTTTATGCCCATCATTTGGGATTACTTTGATTTGCCAAATATTTTTGTATTTAGATTTAGCTTTCTTGGATACTTAGGGCTTTGTTTGTGTAATTTTTGAAGATAATATTTTTTTGAACTTTTAGAGAAACATGAAAATGAGTATAAATATTATAATTCAAAATTTGAATCATACTAATCAAATTTTATATTATCCTTTTGATTTGACATGGGAAAAACTTGCTAATTTTTTTAATTTTATTTTAACACACACACACACACACACACACACACACACATACATGTATGTGTGTGTGTGTGTGTGTGTATATATATATATATACATACATACATACATACATACATACATACATACATGTATGTATATACATATACATAGATATATGTATATATATTTATATGAATATGTATGTATTTATGTATATCTATATATATGTGTGTGTGTGTGTGTGTGTGTGTGTGTATATGTATGTATGTATGTATGTATGTATGTATATCTATATGTATATATATATATATATATATATATATATATATATATATATATATATATACATACATATATCTACATATATATATACATACATATATATACATACATACATATATATACATATATATAAACACACACACACACACACACACACACACACACACACACACACATATATATATAAAGGTTCAAAATTTTAAGGTTCTCTAGTTATAAGAAATTATAAGAAACTAAAGTCCATAATGCTATTATGAAAATTATATGCATAACCACAAGAAAACTAAATATTTTCAAATTTAGTGAAGGATATTTAACAAACAATACACCCTTACCTAGAAATATATCATTTACTAAATTTATTATTAGTTGTATATAGTATTATTTTAAAAAAAATGAGATTTTAAAATGGTACTTCATCTTTATATAAAAATAGATCTTAAGATCGAGATGCTTCATAAATTAATTGAAAGGAAAATTTACATTATTGTATCTTGAGTATAGTTTAATTCTTTGATACCTCTATAAGGACTTAGAGAAAGGGTAGTTTCATGATATTGTAGCTCTTGAATCCTACTTTGTAAAATAATTGTCTAAACTCTTCCTCACTTCTTCTTTTTGACCTATAGTATAAAGCATCATATGCATATCAAATAGTAAACCTAATGGATTCAAACTTCCTTTTGAACCATCAAGTAGTGCATCAACAATTAGAACCTTCCCATCTTTAGGCATTGCTTCATAAATTCTCTTCAAAATATCTATGCAATAATCATCCCAATCATGCAAAATCCACTGCAGTAATAAAAATAATAATTTAACCTTTAAGAAACTAATAAATTTATAAAAAATAAAAAATAAATTGAAGAATTATAAAAGAATGTATTAAATTGTAACCATTGACGTACTGGAAAAATGAATTTAAAACAAACTAAATCGTATTCTTTCCTAAAGTTCAATATTTTTACCTTACTAAAAATTGCATCTCAATGAGGAATTCGATATAAAATGTTTCCACCTATATGGTTCACTCCTAGAATAGAAAACTGACATCTATTTAGTATCTTTATTCTAATATGCACAACTTGTCACACCAATAAAAAATAAAGCAAAAGTAATCACTTTTTCATGACTTAATTGAGATGGGGTCTCATACCATGTATGGGAGGTGCAGTTGCAATGACTTGAGTCAGGTCTGTTGGGATGAAAAATTACATGCTTCATTTTTAGTCCCATTTCAAAATTTGATAAATCAAGCCCCATAAATGCTTGTGTAATTGATAGACCTTTAAAACCCTTAAGATGTTCAATGTTTCTAACACCTTCCATTCAATTTGCCTAAATGTTCCATGATGACAATTTGTCATTCTGAGTTATCTGACAAAGTCTTATTTTGAACCAATCCTAAATCTACTTTCTACCCCAATTAATATGCAGAATCCAGTCAAGAACTTATTACTTTATGCAAATTTGCCACATCTTTTGAAATCCTTTAGCCCCTTCTCAAATTCTTGCTTAGGGCATGCCTTTTAAACCTTAGGCAAGTATGAAATAATGTTTTGTTAAATCTGTTTTAAGTTTAAGGTAATCATGGTTTACGTGGTTTTAAATCTAAAAGAGTTTCATTTCAAACTTACCATGCAAGTCTCGGTGATCATTGATCTTGTTCAGATCGATTGACCTTGCATTCCCACATTTTCAAGATGTGAGGCCGTTACAAAATGTGAGGAACCACGAAGAGGGCACGTAGCACAGTTTGATTACGTGGGTCTAAAATATTTCAAAGATTGATTCACCATTGATCTTGGGTAGATCAATAGATGCCGCTTGCCCGTAAGATGAAGCTAAGCATGGTTTAAACAAAGTGGGCAAGTGCCATAAGTGACATCTGTCCCTTGTGAAGACACAAGGGGTATCAATACGAATGAAGACGACAAGTTATGAACATCGTTGATCTGTGAGAGATCGATGAATGAAGCACACCTGCATTTTCAAGATGTGCAAAAGATAAACATTGCAAGAATGCCACCTTGCGATGCATGGCATAGTGGGACCAAGCGTGGAAGTGACGATCTCATGGGCAGGGAAGTTTTGAATGTTGTAGTCAGGTTTGTCAAAGCACATGCATTAAAAGGTGATTTCTCATTGGTTAGGATCATTTTAGTGGGACACCAAATATAGAAATCTTGAATCACCATCGATTTAAGCCAGCATCAAGGGCTAGCGTTTGTCCACATTAAGGAATCTCAGTATGTTTTTAATAATGCGGGTAAACAGGTTGTGGACACGTATCACAATTAACCAAGTCATGCCATTTTGAAATGCCATGTGTTTTGTGATAAAGGAACAGTGCAATGGTTATTGAAGAGTTTTCCAGCAACCGTTGATCTTCTTTAGATCGATGAAGGGCGCTGGCCCACTTTATCAACATGTAGGGAGATTAAGGAAAGTGGGAATGCGTTGTAAAGACATGTGTACCTGGTGATATCAAGTCCTGCCTTATGAGCTTACATAGATCTTTCTTGACTGTTGATCTTAGTCAAATTAACTATCGGTGCATTTTTGCTTTATGAAAATGCTCGCAAGATAAGAAATGCGGGAATGTGCAAACCTAACACATGGGATGGACTCAGGTTGTTGATTCAATTAAGATCTACGGCTCTTGCACATTTGCATTTCTTAGAAGCAAGAAGCACCAACTAAAAGAGGAATTGCACACATGGCTAATTATGATTGGGTTCTTTTGGACCAGCGTGTCTAGTGGATTTTGAAGTCATCATGTTCACAGCTTCGACTTGTAAGATCTTCAGGATCGACGATGCATATTTTACTATTGAAGGTGGTGTCATTTTGCATATTAATGAGATTTGAAAACCTTCACATGTGAAAGTGAAGAACAAAATGTAACAGGTAAGATTTTCCCAAGTTCAACTTGTGCAAGTAGAAATTCATGAGTCACCTCTGAACAAAAAAAATTACGGCTAGGATTGAGATAAATTTGGCATGAGTGTCAAGTAGTTGGCTCAAGGATAAAGTGTAGAGTTACAGAGATAAAAAGAAAAGGCTTCAAGTAAGTTTGTACACCACAGTCTCTGCGATTTTCAGTCTTGTGTGATTTATTCAAAAGATGATTCTAAAGATTTCACTAAGTCTGAGGGTGTGGATAGCAGAAGGATTGCTTGTTAAGAGTAATTGGTCCTGGAGCACTGATAGTTTAAAAAATGATTTATTTATTTTCAAAGGATGGTTTGCAAAAGGAAAATGGTTAGCTTCATATGCCTGTGTATGGTTTTTGGATAGAGGAAAGCTAGTAATCAAGTGTCGTAGTCAAGTCACCAGGGTGGTAAGAAGGACAAGGAACAAACATGGTAAACTAACAACCTATTCAGCAATAACATCATCTTTTAAACAAATTTTCAAAACATCTTAGTTTGATGCCAGGGTAGCAGAAATATTTGAGACCCTGTGCATAGTTTTGGAAGAGGGTGAAGAAGATTTTATACCTTTGGGTATAGTCTTTTTCATTTTTTGTGTGCATACCCACTTTTTGTGTCAGTGGATGGAAAATTTTGGCAGGAAGTTGGTTGAGGAAGCAAACGTGGCTGGGGATTAGAGGATCCCTATTTTATTATTTTTAATAGCCACATTATTTTTTGGCTTTTGTACTACAAGCTAAGTAATGATTTTGTTATTTCTAAAGCCTAGCATGATTAGTAAGGAGTGGGAAGTAAAGATGATTCTCATTCAATAGTCATCTTGACAAAAACAATGAGCCTAGGTTGGTGCATATTTTTCAGAGTTGATTTTGTCATTGATGGGGTGGTCTTAGCAGTTGCGCACACAACAAATCAGTGGTAGAGCCAAGTCAGCAAAAGGTTGTAACAGAAAGGAGCCTACAAGAGAATATTTGATCTGCGTGATGTTCTGTTAATCATTCTTCTTCTTTTTCTATTATAAACTTGTGATATCTTTTGTAAGGGACACTTGTCAGTTCTCTACACCTGAAGCTTGTTGCATCTCACAGTGTTTAAGTGAGATCCCAAGGCTAGAGAAAGGGGTTGTTGGTTGGTTTTCAATTTCTAGTTCTTGGAGCTCTGCGCAGGTTATAAAAGCCACACACCCAACATATCTTGTATGAACAACATATGGATTTTATAGATAGTTCTGATATAGTAGTGTGATCTTGTATCATGTTTTATGCATTCCTAATGTTCTTATTTCAAGGAGATAAATACAATGTGCAAAAGGTTTTGAATTTCAATATAATTCTGTCTCCTTTCTTGTTGAATTTGTAATTTTATATGTTCAAGAACAAAGAGCTTGAACCTATTTGCAATTGTCCAGTTGTATGTTTGAGGTTTGCTTGCCTTTGACTCAAGGTGTCATATAATTGCTTGTGGTTTCAGACAAGGTTGCAGATTCATTAAGAAGGATGTGTGAAAATATGGGGTTATATTGGATATTGTTGTTTAATTCATAAGGTGAACAGACTAAACATGAATGTCTCAACATATGCCATATGTTGATTGATGCTCAAGGATGTGTAATTTTGAAGTATAGGATTTCCCTAATGGATAAGGCACTGGTCATTTGTAGGATCATTAAGTTTTGCTACATATTGGACATGCTATCTTTTCTCAATACAAATCAATCATTTTCCCTTCATGTTGAAAGGTATTCAAAGTAAAACCCGCACTTAGCTTTCTAGTTTCATGAGTCATGTTCGTAGCTATTTCATGCTTGTGATCTCTTGGTTAAGCATAGAAGAATTAGGGGTTTCATCTGCTATCATAGATCCTGATTATGTTTATTACACTGGTACCATATAAAGAATCTATAGGTCTACCTGCCTAGGTTTTGCAGAGCCTGAAGAAGAAGAAGGGTCAAGCCTTATAGTTGGCCTGATGTATGAATGGGCATGTTGAAAATGGGAGTTAGCTGCCCCTAGATGTGTTTTGTTCTCATCAGGGTAATTGAAAGCCGGTAACATTTTCAAACACCAACAAGGTCAAAGTTAATGCCCCAAATGTGCAAATGTTCAACAACTATGGTAGACAGCGCAGAGCCCACTCCTCCAGCTACATCAACAATACTATTAAAACTCCTGAACCCATCATAAATCTTCACCACAGAAGCCATGACATCTTTTGTATGACAACCAATGCCCTCATTAAAAAGCTCGTTGGCTTCAGCATTTGAGCTCACATAATCCCACGGGCTCATGCCATAGACTTTCATGAAGGGATGATACCCTTCGAAGACAGCATAGAAAATGGTGAAGAGTATCCATGTAAACTTTCTCTGTTACCAACATCAGAAATGACACACATGAATCTCTGTTTTCATCCTTCACTAGCAATTCAGAAACACTGTTCAAACCATATTTCATTTGCTTGGTTTGGTCATCCACATCTTCAGTGAAAACCCCACAAGAAGTCAGCATTCTCAAAATCCTAAACAAGTATTCCTTTTGTGGAACCTTATTCTTCGTGGAAGCACAAATGTGTTCAGCGATTTCATCCACAGAAAGAGGATTTTGTTTCCCATGTGTAGCTATGATTTGTGGGATGATGTGTAATTGGAATTTTAGAGATCGGAATGATTCAGTCATCGTTTTTCTCCCTTTTATAGATGAAAAAATTGTTCAAGGGTCACACTAGAGAGGAATGCTTCCCAATAAGTCATACAAAGTGACAGTAGTGTACGTTTAATTTAAAGACCTTGCCAATGTTCATTTGATCACTAATTTATCGTTTTCTTTTTAGTACATTTAACTTTCAAGTATTCCACTTTCTTAAACTATTTATGATATAAAGTTTTCCTCCTAAATTTTCCCAGTCCAGGCTAAAATTCCACGACTGATGTAGCAGTCTTGTCATTTGGATGATGGTGTCAGCATTGAGGGTGCAACTTGGTGCTCAAAAATTGACGCTCCAGGGAAGCATTTTGGCACCGACAAAGAAAAAAAGAAGAGAAGATTTTCAACTCATACATTTCTTTGCTAAAAGTTTAGCACTGGAATCTAATACTTGTGATTAAGAAAAAAACATTCAAAATATAGCCACTTTTATAAAATTCGGCATTGCTGGAAATGTGCTAGAAAACGTATTGTTACCATGATGTGGATGGCACCTTGCCTCTGTTACCATCACCATCACCATCAGCATTGGTGGTGTGTAGAACCAGTTGCATGGTGTTCGAATATAGGCACCAAGCAAATGTAACTAGTCTATGAATGTAGGCACTGTCTGGTGTGGTATTAGAAGTGATTCCAGGTTAGAAATGTTTGAACAACATACATTTTATGGAATTATTACAGTTTTTTCCGATTCTTCGAAGCGATATGTGGGGGATTTAAATATTACGCTTACCATATATTTGCAACGATTTAGGGTTTCTTTCCCAATTCTTTCCTTAATGAGCTTTGAATCCGAACTATTTTTAATATATCTATCTAACATATAGTTGCAATGATTTAGGGAAGCTTTGAAAAAATAAATTTAATTAATAATAGTTAAAAACAAAATTTAATAAAAAATTAGTTCATGAAATGGTGAGGGTCATGGGAACTATTTCTTACAAAAGCACAATATGGAAATCTATTTGTTGTCTGGTCTTGACAAAAATCCACGTCTTTGATTGACACATTAGGAGAGATCCCATATATTGATCTTACATTATATCTAACTCAAGCTCTATAAACTAAGTTTTACCCAAAAAAAAAAAAAAATACTTAACAAAGACTTTTTCCTGGGAGCTCTTTTCAAAACAATAGTCCCTACCTATTATAAAAATTTAAAAGTACAAGTTAGAAGAAAATAAATTATTAGATATAGTGAAATGAAGATATTCATTTGTTTGATATATTTGCAATTGAATTGTTTCCTATTTAATTTTCTATTTAGTTTTTGTGTCAATTCTGAGTTAGAAACAAGTTGTGAAAGTTTAGTAATTCTAATACAAAGATATCACAAATTTTGTACAAAATTAAATAAATTAATATTTCCAATTAACTAAGTTGCTGTGAATGCGATGATTGGAAAGTGTTTCCTATACATATAATAAACATCTTATTCATATCCCCTAAAAAATCTAGTATCTACAATAGAAGGCACAAAGATCTATGATTGTTTATTTAATGATACTAAAAATCATTAAAGAAATTTAAGTTGAGTTATTGCTTCTTCTTGCAACATATTGCAAATTGATTTTCCTATATTTGAGTGAAAAAAATACATTTGAGATTTTTTGGAATTGTATAATCAAGTTGTCCAAATATTCCAAACTGATTTTTCTTTAAGTAAATTGCATTTGAGAATTCATTTTGCAGATTACATGGATAATAGATTATAATAAGAGAAAATTCAGTAGCACCTTGGTGGCATTTTTGTATTCTAGAAGTGAGAAATTGAATCCAAGGTTGACTGTGAAAAAGTTGTAGTTGATACAACATTGAAATTAAATCCAAAAGCCAAAGTAGAGAAGCTTTTGGAAATCTTTTTCCCCAAGCATGAAATGTACGTGATTGCCTTGTAAGTGAAATAATGTATAAATTTTAAAATAAAAAAATTAAATATAAATTCTTAAAGAAAATAGAATAATCAACAAATAAAAGCTATGCAATTACAATTTTAATCTGTGAGCTGAAATCCAATCTCTTCTCTACTCAAGATATGCCTTGGTTGTAGATTTAATGAAAAAAATCAGCCATTTAAAGAATTGAGTTTTTCCTTTTGATGGATCTAACATACTTCCAATCTATTTAAGGTTTTTGTTGTTTCCACATGGTATTTTTATTTAATAGTAACTATGATTATTGCATATATTCCTATCAAAGGAGAAATTGCAATTTAAAATTGTCTTTTTTAGAGATTTTGAGTTTGACATTTTTCTGATCTTACTTGCAATTTTTGTATATTAAGCTTGTCGTTGTTTTTTAATGTATTTTAATTTAATAGTAATTATATTATTGCACTTATTTTGATAAAAGGGTCTTGGAATCAATCCCAAGAAAGGTTATGCTTTTGTGTGTGGGGTGCTCAAAGACCTATTTTAAAAATATAAATAATATTTCTTAGGCATTGCTACTATTAATTTTATCATATTATGTGATGAGAAACTTGTAGATTTTGAAAGTTGAGGATAGGTATGGGAAATACTCTATAGATAATCTTGGTTAGACATTGCTACTGTAAATTTCATCATATTATGGGTGAGAAACTTGTAGCTTTTGAAGGCTGGGCATAGGTATCGAAAATACTTTGTCGAAAGCATATCATACCACAGATGTTTTTATGTGCTCACTGCCAATGATTAGTAACCAAGACTAGATGTTGCCTTCAGAACAATATTATTAGTCAAATTTGACATAGATTCAGTTACACATAATAAAGGATGACTATCTAGTTTGTTGCA
This sequence comes from Cupressus sempervirens, assembly GCA_028749045.1. Taxonomy (NCBI): domain Eukaryota; kingdom Viridiplantae; phylum Streptophyta; class Pinopsida; order Cupressales; family Cupressaceae; genus Cupressus; species Cupressus sempervirens. The sequence goes on from CM053785.1 coordinate 355,043,614, forward strand.
TAGCCACTTATATTAGGACATGAATTTTCTATTGGATGAAAAATGTTATGTTGGACATGCTCAATTTAATCTTCTTCAAAGGACTATAGATATATTTAAATATTTATATTTATAATAAAATGATGACAAGGAAGCTTGGGAATGGAAATTGGCTGTTATACCTATATGGTGCCAACCAGACTAAAGCTTGTAAATTGGGGAATAAAGACAGTAAAAGGTGTCTGAGTCATCAAATTTTTGGCTCACCGACTATGATGGGACAAGATGGATGCCCGGAATGTGTGAATGCTCAGCAACTATGGCAGACATTGTAGAGCCCACTTCTCCATCAACATCAACAGTACTCTTCAAACTCCTGACTCCATCATACACCTTCACCACATTTTCCATGACATCATTCGTATGGCAAGCCATGCCCTCATTAAAACTCACATAATACATGTTCAAACCATATTTTATTTGCTTGGTTTCGTCATCTACATCTTCAGTGAAGCCAACAATCTAAAAATCCTAAACAACTATTCCTTCTAGGCAGAAATGTGTTCAGCAATTTCGTCCACAGAGAGGATTTTGTTTCCCATGTGTAGCTATGATTACTGGGATGCTAAGCAGGACAGCAGCTTTGAGAGCCATGGGCTTTGCAGCAGAAAGCATCATCTCATAAAGATGGAGATGGGCTTCCATTTTCATAATATGAGCTGAAGAAATTGGAATGATTCAGTCAAAAAATTTAATCCCTTTCATAGATAGAAAACTCTGTTCAAGGGTCACTGAGATGAATGCTTCGAAAATTCTGTCACCTCGTGGGCTAGAGAAATGTTCTCAGATTTCGGTAACCCACATTTAGTTAAAAATTTTCGCTAATGTTCATTTGATGACTAATTTATCGTTTTCTATTTGGGTAAGTTTTCCAACTCTAAACGAAAAGAGTGATGTATAATGTCTGGTCATGTATAACACAAATGGATCATATAGTCATCATGCTGTCAGCTTTGAGGGTGCGACATTTGCGCTCTAAAATTGACAACCTGGCACCAACAAAGAAAAGAAACAGTGAACACCAACTCCTTTCAGATGCGTATCTATATAATTAGTCTGTCCTATCTTTTAGGTTTCACATGTAGCCACCTCGGTGCCTAAAATTTCTCCGTGTGATTTATACATTTCTTTGGTATATGTTTAGCATTGGAATCTAAGATTGAAATTCAACGTCCTTACAAATTTAGTTTTTTGACATTATGATTTAATTTGATTTTAGGGGATGATAATATGTTTATTATTTGTTGTTTATTGAGTTATGTGGGTATTCTTATAATTTAAGTGGCGAAGGGTGTTACAATGTTAAATTTCTGTAAAGGAGCATAGATTTGGAGAGACATCTTTGAGAAAATTCATTCATGTTTCCTAAGTAGAAATAATTCTCCTATGATGTAGACTGCAATGATTCATGACTAAAGAAGCTCTAGTTGTTCCATTATCATGTGGTGAACAATGGATATGAGAAGGAAAACTATCTAGATGACCTATGAAAAAGCACATAATGTGTTTCTTTCATAATCCAATATCTGCTATAGGTGGGCAGGCTCCAACAAAAACCATGTTGTCTTGCCCTTGAATCTAGATAATAACATTGAAGGAAATAAAAGCTTTATTGAACACTAAAAAAAAAGTATAAATAGAATTACTAAATAGTATGAACAAAATTATTAGAAAAAATAAGAATATTAATACCTTTTCATAAGGTAAATAAAATCTATAACTTCAAAATATTCTTAACTTTCATATACTTGAAACTGATTTTAGGTCAATTGTCTAAAATAATCCTATCCATATTTTTAGTTCATGAAGTATATTTGTATGTTCTTGGCCTACTTGGTAAGGTTGAGTGTTCTAGTGGATCTTGAGTATGATTGTTGGATCATGGCGTGTTGGAGATGACTTTTTGGCTCCACCCTATGTCTTAATTGATATATCTTTAATCACATTGGAAATTATAATTCATTTTCATAATTGATGTACAAGTTCAACGATAACCTTGTTGATGTTAATGTTATGTATATAATAATGAAAAAAATCATTTAAATGGAATAAATTAGTGTGTTTGATTAAAAGTAAGGAAAGTGTGTGAACATGTTGTACCACATATGAATAAAAAGGGTATGAGTGGAATATATTATGAGGATAGAGAGTAGATTTACTTTATTAGAGTTGGACTGAAATATCATAGATGTTATCATTAGGTTCATAATCTAGTGGATTATTATCCATAGTATATTGTAGTCCATCTCAAGGTTTCTTCCCTTGTTGCAATAAACTTTGTTCTCATAAGAGTTGTTTTCCTTTCCTTCCTTATGCTCTTCACATTTTTGTGTCAAGTATCCTTTCTATATTTAGAGGCTTATTTGGTGAAAATTCCTTGACCACTTCTTCATTCTTGTCTATGTGGACACCTAATCTACTAATTGCATCAAGATATCCTTTCATGGTGATAAGCATGCAATATTAAAAATAGGTAACATTCTAATATTATTAGGAAACTTTAATTTATAGACATTTGGACCAAATTATTGAATAGTCCTCCAAGGACCAATATTCCATATCATTTGTAAGTATGTCTACCCTCATGTAGCCTCTATTTTTTGAGTTCATCACATACCAAATAACATATTTGAAGCTAGACATCCCTTATTTTCTTATACACCTGGTCTTTGTACTTCTAAGTAGATTTGTATAATGTGGCCTCTACCTAATTATGGATTTATTTGATACTCTCTACAATTTTCTCCCAATAAGAAGTAATTTTGCTTTTATTTGGTAAGTCCCTATATTCAAACACTGCTCCTTGATCTGATTGATATAAAATCTAGAAAAGTTCTTTTTCCTATAATTATATTCACAAAATTATTGCATGCATATATTGTAGTCATGGGATAATATTCCACATTCCTCCATATTTTGTTCTAAAGCATCTTATAAAATTATACACTAGCCTATTGAAAAATTCATTATGGCCATCTATTTGGCAATAGAAGATGAAATCATGGACAAATTAGTGCCTAGATTCCTCTAAAAGGTTCTTCAAGAACTTCCATCAAATTTGAGATCTCTATTAAATACTTAAAAAAAAAAATCCATGCATTAGAATAAATATTTTTTGAATAATATGCTTGTGACATATGATTCATGTCATGTTTAATATTACAAGGAAATGAATGCATTATTTTCCTGAACCAAACTAAAACCACAAAGATACTATCAAATCACTAGTGTATTCTAGGAAACTCCATAATAAAACCTCTACTAACAATTTCCAAGATCTAGATGGGAATATGTAGTGGTTCATATATGCCTTCATTTATGTCACTCCTTTGGATTTATGACATGCAATATATGAGTCTACAAATATACTCACATCTAACTTCATTTGTGGCTAGTAATAAAATATCTTCTCTTCCTCTAGTGTTTTATCTAAGAAATAATTCCCACTTAAAATACCATGCTCATTTTTCTTTACAATATTATTCATCATTCAAAACATGGGTATAAAAAGTTAACTTCCATTAAACAAATGGCTACCTTGAACAAAACACTTTTGAGTATTCAAAAATGATATACATTAGAGAGTTAGTAGAAAACCTTCTATATTTCATGAAAATCTTCATCATTTTCATACATATCTTTAAGTGTATCTATGCCCACACTTTTAAACTATAATATGTATTTTACAGTGTGTGCAACAAGATGGTGTGCAAAAAGGGGGGTTTAAGTGGACACATTTTTCTAAAATTAGGTAAATGTGATCTTGGAGGACCCATTTAAGAGTCATGCACTCAAAATGAGAAAATGTGTTAAACAAAAAAAAAAATAGTATTCTGAATCTTGTTTCTAGACTACTAAGGATTTTTAAAAATGGATAAGATTAATAGTATCAAATCCAACATGCATGAAATACTATTCCCATCTTTTGCTGATTTTTGTGTGCTCAACAAAACATATAGTTATATTTAGTATTTTGAAAAACCCTTTGGCAAGATGATAGGTAAGAGTGAGATTTAGAAATTGTATATCTTTTTCATAATTTTTTTATTAGTGCTTTTTTTGCTATGATTTCTTGAAGTTACTCCATCTTGAAATTCTGGTACCTATTCGTGCATTGGGCATAACTTAAATACTATAAAATCAATATTTTAAAAAAAAAAATTGTATAGAATCAAGTGTAGAACAATTATATGTAATTTAGTTTTTATTTTATTATTTTTATAAAAAGTTATTTAAAAAATGGTAGACATATGTTTTAGAGGATTGTCAAGATAGAGATATAGAAAAGTCAACTTCACAATGGTAATCTTGTCCAAAAAATAAAAAAATATATATTGCTATAAAGATAAGAAAATGCATGAGATTATGGTAACATAGTGGATTTTATACAAAGATTCAAATGTCAATTCTATCAAGGAAAGTTTAGCTTTTGGAACTCAAACTTTGGGTATTAGAATCATTTAGTTTTTTTTTTTTTTTTATCAAAATTGTAACCCTTATAGGGAAGACATAATTACAATCCAATAATACAATGTATGGTTGCGATATAGGAGAGAGATTCTTATGGTTGAACCAGAAGTTATATCATCTTGTGAAGAAATGACAAAGACTTCTTTTGAAGGATCTAAGGTACGTTGATTACTTTTACTAAACTTTCTCTTTGATTTTTATAAAGTAGCAAAATTTAGTGATGGGATTTTGTTTGTATGTCAAGAATAGGAAGAAGAATTGTCTTAAATTAAGCTAAGGGTGCATCACCATGATAAATGATGAAATATAAAAAAAAATTCTTCTTGAATGGCTAGACAAATATTGGAGCTCTTGCTGAGATGAAATAAAAATTTACATGTGACAATGATAGCCAATTTAGTGTAGATGTTGAAATAATGAAACATGGTGATAAGAACTCTAGTGAATATATGTTCCATCTTCACCACAATTTTTTTGTGTGGAAGTGTCATTTGCATAAGAAGTTTTCAACGATAGTCCAGTAGTTGTAGGCATCATGAAATCTACAAAAATATTCTTCTTGAATGGCTAGACAAATTATTGGAGCTCTTGCTAATATGACATAAAAATTGACACATGACAATAATAGCCAATTTAGTGTAGATGTTGAAATAATGAAACATGGTGATAAGAACTCTGGTGAATATATGTTCCATCTTCACCACAATTTTTTTGTGACATACTAGTAGCTAGAAGTGTCATCTTCATAAGAAGTTTTCAATGACAGCCCAGTAGTTGTAGGTGTCATCTTCATTAGAAGTTTTCTAAGTACACGTACACTTAAGACCTTATGTCACTACTTGAGCTAGTAGTAGATGGTGAGTATTAATCATCATCATCTAACATAGACTCACATGCATATCATGTGTTAAGTGTAATCAAGGTGAATGTTAACTAGGTCTTCCTATTCTGAACAATCCTAGAAATCCTAAATAAGTATTCCTTCTATGCAAAAATGTATTCAACAATTTCATCCACGTAGAGGATTTTTTTTCCCATGTGTGGCCATGATTTCTCAGATGTTAAGTAGGAAAAAAGCTTTGAGAGCCATGGGATTTGTAGTAGGAAGCATCTAAACTAAAATTTCACGAGTGATGTATAATGCTTGGTCATATATCATCTAATAAAGATGCAGATGAGATTCCATTTTTTTAATTTGAGTTGAAGCGATTGGAATGATTTAGTCAATTTTTTTTCTCCTTTTCATAGACACAAAACTCTATTCAAGGGTCACTGAGATGAATGCTTCCAAAAATTTCTGACATTGTGGGCTAGAGAAATCTTCTCAGATTTCAGTAACCCACATTTAGTTAAATTTTTTTGCTAAAGTTCATTTGATGAATAATTTATTGTTTTCTATTTGGAAAAGTTTTCCAACTCTAAACAAAAAGAGTGATGTTTAATGTATGGTCATATATAACATTAATGGATCATGTAGTCTTGTCATTTAACATTAATGAATCATGTTGTCAGCTTTGAGGGCGCGACTTTGATGCTTAAAATTTGACAAACTGGAACCAACAAAGAAAAAAATAGTGAACACCAACTCCTTTCAAATGTGTGTCTATATAGTTAGTCCATCCTATCTTTTAGGTTTCACATGTAGCCACCTAGGTGCCTAAAATTTCTCTATCATGGCACACTAGCATCTCAATGTTCAATTTCATCTAATTGTCCATGATTATTTGTCTTAGCTTGCAACATATAATAAGAAGTCATCCCACATTGACATTTCATGATTTTATAACATTATTTTATCGCATCATCTTACCATATAGTCTTTCAAATAGGTAGGTTTCAGAACTTATAAATTATGATTATAGAAAAAATAGGGTAGCTATTTATAGAGTGTGATGTTAGAGATGTATCAGATAATATAAGAGTTTAAATGGGGATATGGTAAGAGGTAGCAATGTAGTGATGGTGGAAGGGGTAAAGGATTATGAGATAGACTAGGTATGCAATAGAGATGGGAATAATATAGATATAAAATTTTAAAATATAGATTTTGTCACAATGCATTGACTTATATAGCATGAATGTAGGATGTTGGACTATTTATAAGACATTCAAATTCTTAGACAAATGAATAAATCATGGGCAATCATATTTAAAGAAATTAAAAAAGGTTAGCCACACAAACAAACATTTAAGGAGAATATGAGACTAAAATTATGGCAGCAATTTTGGCAAACAAAATTATAATTATATTTTAATGTTATCTACTCACATTACCAAATATAAAATATTTATCCAAAAACTATGAAGAAAAATAAATTAGTAATTGCATTTAAATATTATTCATTTTGAATTTTACAAGTTAAGCTCATTAAAATTAAATAAGGTCTCTTATATTATTTTAAATATATATATATATATATATAGATAAATTTATTTAAAAAGTATGAATAAACTCTTTAATTCCTTGAAAAAGTAAATAAACAAATAGAAAATAACAAAATTATTTTAAGAGAGTACTAAGAATAAACAATGGATGTATCCATGAAAATATACTTAAATACTTTATAAAACACTAATTCATGTTACTCTTTAAAAAGATCAATATGCTTTTTCAAATGGCATGGTTAAATAGAGATCAAGTTTAATTAATTAGAGGAATTCAACAATTATATATCCTCCACTTTTGTATTTGGTGAAGAATCCATTATTTTTAATTATTATCTATATTATTTTATTAACTATAGAGTGTACACATACAACCTAACCTTAGGAAAAAAATGTCTCTCAAAAGAGCTCACTTTAAAAACCCACAAAAACCTAATAAAATTCAACAAAATAAAAGGGTGGATGGGAGGAAAGACAAACAAGACTAGAGTCACATAATTTTCTATAGCTTTAGCAAGTTTTAGGGTAGTGTTAGGACTAGAGTACCCTAATTTTTTTTCCCTCAATATCCATTTATCTTTTTCCTCATTCTATGCTTGAAAAATAATCTATTCCAATAAAGGATAACATTTTAAGGCTTTGGTCAACCATTTCTAGTGACATTGAATGATTAAAAATATCTACCACAACTTGTCATTTACCTTTCCCAAACTAAAAGCTACCTATAGATAGTACCTCCAAATAATTTATTGAGGTAAATTAATACTTAGTCAATCCACTCATGTTTCCTAAGTAGAAATAAAGCTCCTATGATGTAGGACACAATGATTTAGACTCAAGAAGATTTGGTTGTTCCACTATCATGCTGCAGACAATGGATATGAGAAGGAAAACTATCTAGATGAACTATGAAAAAGAACATAATGTGCTTCTTTCATAATCCAATATCTCCTAGAGGTGAGCAAACTCCAATTAAAACCATGTTGTCTTACCCTTGAATCTGGATAATAACATTGAAGAAAATAAAAGCTTTATTGAACACTAAAAAAATAAGTATGAATTATTAAATAGTATGAATAAAATTATTATATAAAATAAGAATATTAATAACTTTTCATAAGGTAAATAAATTCTATAACTTCAAAATATTCTTAACTTTTATATACTTGAAAGTCATTTTAGATCACTTATCTAAAATAATCCTATGGGTATTTTTATTTTTGGAAGTGCGTATGTATGTTCTTGGTCTACTTGGTAAGATTGAGTGTTGTAGTGGATCTTGAGTATGATTTTTGCATCATGGTGTGTTGGAGATGAATTTTTTGGCTCCACCCTAGGCCTTAATTGACGTGTCTTCAATCACAATGGAAAGTATAATTCATTTTCATAATTGATGTACAATTTCAAAGATGAACTTTTTTATGTTAATGTTATGTATATAATGATGAAAACAATCGTTTAATTGGAATAAATTGGTGTGTGTGATGAAAAGTAAGGAATGTGTGTTAGCATGTTGTACCACATATCAATAAAAAGAGTATGAGTGGAATATATTATGAGGATAGAGAGTTGATTTACTTTATTAGAGTTGTATTGAAATATCATAGATGTCATCATTAGGTTCATAATTTAGTGGATTATTATCCATAGTAGATTGTAGTCCATCGCAAGGTTGTTTACCCTATTGCAATCAACTTTTTTTCTCATAAGGATTGTTTCCCTTTTCTTCCTTATCCTGTTCATGTTTGTGTGTCAAGTATCTTGTCTATCTTTAGAGAATTATTCGGTGAAAATTCCTTGACCAATTCTTCATTCTTGTCCATGTGGACACCTAATGTACTAATTGCATCAAAATATCATTTCATTGTGATAAGCATGCAATATTAAAAATAGGAAAGATTCTAATATTATTAGGAAACTTTAATTTATAGACATTTTGACCAAATTATTGAATAGTCCTCCAAGGACCAATATTTGATATCAATAGTTTATAATGTCTACCCTCTTGTAGCCTCTCTTTTTTGGGTTCATCTCATACCAAATAACTTATTTGAAGCTAGACATCCCTTCTTTTCTTATATACCTAGTCCTTGTACTTCTAAGTAGATTTGTATAATGTGGCTTCTACCTAATTATGGATTTATTTGATACTACTACAATTTTCTCCCCATAAGAACTAATTTGGCTTTTATTTGGTAAATCCCTATATTCAAACACTTCTCTTGGATCTCATCAATATAAAATCTAGAAAAGTTATCTTTCCTATAATTATAATCACAAAATAATTGAATGCATATTTTGTAGTCATAGGATTATATTCCACATTCCTCTATATTTCGTTGTAAGAAATCTTATCAAATTATATACTAGACTATTGAAAACTTCATTATGGCTATTTATTTGGCAATAGAAAAAGAAATCATGGTCAAACTAGTGCCTAGATCCCACTAAAGGGTTCTTCAAGAACTTCCATCAAATTTCACATCTCTATTAAATAATTTGTTCCAAAAAAAATCCATGCATTAGGATAAATATCTTTGAATATTATACTTGTGACATATGATGCATGTCACATGTTATATTACAAGGAAATGAATGCATTATTTTCCTAAAGAAAACTTAAACCACAAAGATACTATCAAGTCACTAGTGTATTCTAGGAAGCTCCATAATAATACCTTTACCAACAATTTCCAAGGTCTAGATGGGAATATGTAGTGGTTCATGTGTGCCTTCATTTTTTGTCACTCCTTTGGATTTATGACATACAATATATGAGTCTACAAATATACTCACATCTAACTTCGTCTATGGCTAGTAATAAAATATCTTCTCTTTCTCTAGTGTTTTATCTAAGAAATAGTAGGACCACTTAAAATACCATTCTTGTTTTTCTTTACAATATTATCTATCATTGAAAACATGGGTATACAAAGTTAACTTCCATTAAACAAAAGGCTTATCTTTAAAAAAATACTTTTGTGTATTCAAAATGATATACATTAGAGATTTCATAGAAAAACCTTTTATATTTCATGAAAATATTCATCACTTTCATACATATCCTTAAGTGCATCTATTCCCACACTTTTAAACTATTATATGTATTTTAGGGTGGGTGCAACAAGATGGTGTGCAAAAAGGGGGATTAAGTGGACACCTTTTTCTAAAATTAGGTAAATGTGATCTTGGAGGACCCATTTGAGAGTCATGCAGTCAAAATGAGAAAATGTTTTAAACACAAAAAATTGTAGTACTCTGAATCTTTTTTCTAGACTACTAAGGATTTTTAAAAATGGATAAGATTAAGATGGTCAAATCCAATGTGTATGAAATACTATGCCCATTTTTTTCTTCTGAAAAACACCGCATAGTTGTTTCCCTACTCTCAAAAAAGCATATAGTTATATTTAGTATTTTGAAAATCCCTTTAGCACAATGATAGGTAATAGTGAGATCTAGAAATTGCATATTTTTTCATAATTTTTTGATCACTAATTTTTTTGCTATGACTTTTTGAAGTGACCTCATCTTGAAATTCTGGTACTTATTCATGCATTGGGCATAACTTGCATCCAAGTAATATAAAATAAATAATTATTGTTTAAAAATTGTATAGAATCAAGTGTAGGAAAATTATATGTAATTAATTTTTCATTTTATTAATTTTATCAAAAGTTATTAAAAAATTGCTAGACACATGTTTCAAAGGATTGTCAAGACATTAATATAGAACCTTGTCCAAAAAGTTTAAAAATTATATGGTCAAAAAGATAAGAAAATGTGTGACATTATGGTGGCGATTTTAGAGATACACACTTCACCATTTGCAAACCTAAAGAAGTCAAAGACAATAATTGATTTTAGAAGTTTAAAAAACATCTAAATGAACAAAAAATGGAGGGAAAACATCAACCTAAGCCTTTAGATAGTTTAAAAGGCCTATTACCAAGCCTAATCATGATCACACTCTTTTCATAACAAAATGAAATGGTGTTATTCTTTGTATGACTAAACTATCATATTATACATAAAGTGATCGTATTATATCCAGTATGACTTTAGTGGAGATAACACAATTGCATTATCTCTATGTAAAATTATAACCAATCATTTAGAGGCCTAATAAGCTTAATTGGGCCCAATTAATGAAGGAACTACCTAAAAATAGAATTGTTTTATCAAAAAAGTGATTGGAGTGAAAATGCACAATGGATTTTATACAAAGATTCAAATGTCAATTCTATCGAGGAAAGTTTAGCTTCTGGAACTCAGACAATGCATATTAGAAGCATTCAATTTTTTTTTCATCAAAATTGCAAACCTTAAAGGGTAGACCTAATTACAATCCAATAATACAATGCATGGTTGGGATATAGGAGAGAGATTCTTGTGGTTGAATGAGAAGATAAATCATCTTTTGAAGAAATGACAAAGACTTCCTATGAAGGATCTGAGGTATGTCAATTAATTTTACTAAACTTTCTCTTTGATTTTATTAGGGAAGACAATTTAGTGATAGGATTTTGTTTGTATGTCAAGAATAGGAAGAAGAAGGGTCTTAAATTAAGCTACGGGTGCAATGGAATAATAAACAAGGAAATCTACAAAAATATTCTTCTTGAATGGCTAGACAAATTATTGGAGCTCTTGCCTAGATGAAATAAAAATTGACACATGAAAATGATAGCTAATTTAGTGTAGATGTTGAAATAATGAAATGTAGTGATAAGCGCTCCGGTGAATATACATGACATCTTCATCATAATTTTTTTTGACATACTAGTAGTTGGAAGTGTCATGTTCATTAGAAACTTTAAATGATAGTCTAGTAGTTGTAAGTGTCATCTTCATTAGAATTTTTCTAAGTACATGTACACTGAAGACCTTATGTCACTACTTGAGCTACAAGTAGATAGTGAATATTAATCATCATCATATATCATAGGCTCACATGTATATCATGTGTTAAGTGTAACCAAGGTCAATTTTAACTAGGTATTCCTAGTCTCAACAATCCTAGAAATCATCACTTCCTATCAATATGCCACTACAACTAGATTTGGAGGGCATGGAAATGAAACCATCATAATCATATATAGTACTCTTAATTTAATATGTTGCAATCATTTTGTCAATTGTAAACCTAAGGTGATTTCTATTGTAACAAATATTTGTACAAGTATTTGATTTTAAGTATGTAGTTATGACTTTGCATCTTAATGGAGTATGTAATATTTATTTAATACTATTTTTTATTTGAAATAAATATTTATCTTGGATTTATCATGAAGCTTTTGTACGACCCTTTAATCCTTATTCATCAAATTATTTAGAGTGGCGAGAGCAAGAACAAGAACATACTAGTAGAAATGGATAGAGGTATCAAGTCAAAATAAAAATAACATTTTTGAATAAAACAAGGTTTGATATGGATTCTAGCAACTAGATTATTTGATTTGTTGTCATCCCTCTTATATATTTTTATAAGATCATGTTATATTTTGTTTTAGTGCACCTTCTTTTTCAAGGTAGCTATAGAGCTTACCACTAAACTATAGATCTATATTTTCATGTAAGTACTCTAAAAGGACAAGGAGGTCTAGTTGAGAGAAAGCTTCAAAATTGACGTGACATTAATTGAGGTGAGATATCTAAGATTACCATAGATCCAATAGATGCTTCTCTTATATTGACAAATATAAGTTCTTTTAGCCACTTGTTGGCCCTACTATATCGAAAGGGGTTATGAGGGTCCTAGTGTGTTAAAAGAGACATTAGGACCCCTTATGATTCCATAAGATCTCTCAAAAAAAAATTTCTAAGTACATATGCACTAAAAACCTTCTGTCACTACTTGAGCTACTAGTAGATGGTAAGTATAAATCTTCATCATCTAACATCTAGGCTCACATGCATATCATGTATTAATCGCAACCAAGGTGAATGATAACTAGGTCCCTAGACAACATATCAATTATTAGAGGAGAAATTTTTATTTCTTCAAAACTAAAATGTATCTCCAACATCATCTTACTAGAGAACTTAATCGTCAAGATGCTTCCCTCCTGGAACCTTATCTTTTCCTCACCTTACTATGAAGGATCTCTCCTCTTAATTATGGAATGCAATTGTTGAAAGAATGTAGAAGAAGATGTCAAGGTGGAAGGGAAAGGTGCTTAGAAATTATGAGAAACTTCAACTCATCACTACTCCTCTCTAGGAGATGAAGGTTTATTTTAGATATCCTTTTTTAAGATCTTGAAAAGGGTTAAGGATATCTTGGAGAAAATTAAAAGATACTTTTAATGATCAGGCACTAAGGAAAAGATGAAAATGAGTCTTTTTAGTTGGGAGAGAGTTTGTAAGCCAAAATCCTAAGGCAGGGTAAATCTAAGGATATTAAGAGATATTAATAGAGCCCTTATTTGGTTTTCTCATTAATCTCATCTCCTATACAAACAGGTATTTTATTTGTGTGTAAGCTTCTAGATAGCAATATTTTCTATGCTTAGTTTTGCTTGAGTTAGTTGTCCTTTATTATTTCTAACATTAATTGTCAACGATGATTTGGAGGGTGTTCATAATGTGCCACTGGGAAATGGTAATGGATATCTTTTACCATAAAATTGTTATGATACATATGTCTTCAAACTTTCCTCTCCCTAGTCTCACTGGTGTGAATTGCATAGTCACCGGGTCTACAAGTGGGAATGGACTCCATAGAATAAGGAGGGTATAATTTCTATAATCCTTCTTCCAAGATTTTATACAATCAACGATGTCTATTTTTTTTTACACAAATTGATTTGCTATATGATAGCTGTTTGTGTACATTTTTAGTATGTGTGATCTTTCCTGACTATGATTATGTGATTCTCTAGATCACAAATACTAATATATAAATCTTAAATACAATTCAATCCAATAATAATAATAACAATAATTGATAACTCTTGGTACCCCAAAGTTGGGAATAGAGGAATAGATTAAGTCTTTGAACTCCTCTAGGGACAAAGACACAATTGTTAAAGAGAACTTGCAGACCCTTGATGTTGGTCAGGAGAAGGAGTGCTATATGGAAACTAATATTGAATAAATTTGAAATGAAATCTTCTCCTATCATTCATGAGCCTAAAATAGATGATGTTGATCTAAAGATTGAGAATGAGAAAGGGGCATTGTTGTTGGATATGAATTCAAACTATCATGTCTATTCATTTCATATTCCTCTTATTTGTCTCTATATCTTCTGTTGAAAATTATTGTATAAATACAAGGACAAAACCCTGAGTATGTAAGATGTAAGTTGCAATGACTCAATAAAAGATAGTCTCTGCTCTTCAATATGGGCATAGCCATATCTATGGTGAACCAAGATAAATCATGTGTCTCTTTCTTTTTTTGCTAGTTTCTAATTTATCTTTTAGATTTAATAATTGATATCAGAGCCAAGTTGAGGCTAGAGTAGAGATGGAATATGATGAAGTTGATCTTATCATCAACCAATTTCTTGGAAATTTAGACTTAGTAGAGGATGAGGTTGTGCTTGTTAAGAGAAAGAAGAATATACCATGTGCACTAGTAGGATAGGTGGGAAGATAAGTCAGAAGCTAAAGAAAGAGAATATTTTAAGGCTCTTAAATCTGAGCTTAATGCAATTCTTGGGAACACAGGTAATGGTGATGCACAAAATAAGAAATTTTTCATGGAAGAATTGTGGAAGTGAACAAGAGAAAATAAGTTAGGTGAGTCTATAAAATTCATTTTGTTGGCATATTATAAATTGGCTTCTTTTATCTCTTGTTCAAATCCCAAAGACACAAATAATTTTGCATTCAATGTTCATAGGATGATACAATTAGAGTACTTTAAAGAGCATCCCAATTTTGTAGTAGAGGAAGATAATGGAACAAATGAGAAGTTTTCTTTGGAAGCAAATGATAGATAAGAAGTGTGTTATAAGATTAGAGAGAAGATTAGACTATAAGAGTTGCAAAGCAAGAAGAAGTCTATTAAAAGAAGACTACAAAGGAAAGAAAAAAAATACATTTCCATATGGGTCTAGATATTGACTCGTAACATTCGTTCTGACACTTCATCTTTGCAAATAATTTAATTAACTTGTTGACTTTGTGAGTTTTACCTCTATTAGTAAAATTTCCTTTGTTCTAGTGTTCATGGAAATTTTGGATAGTGTTGTTAGAGTAAATAATTATTTATTAATTATTTATTCTTTACTTAAGTTTACTTAGGTTAATGCATTTATTTAATTAGTTGTAGTTGGCAAGTTGTTGACAACACGAGAGCTTATTCCTATCTAAGTCATACTTATCTCCTCACCACCTTTTGTGGACATATGCTTGGTTGTCAACCTTATCTTCTAGCACTTTCCAACTTGTTCTAAAAGCTTCCTTGAGGCCTGTATATTTGATCTCTCTCATTGTAAATTGACATCATTCACATAGAAATTTCATGTTCCTATAGTGAAATATTTTCTCTTGCTTTGTTGATTTTCTTCAAGCTCTTGCTCCTTTAGTTTCTCTTCGGAAAGTTATTTGCATACAGGTGATTTTGGAAAGCTGTGAAGTTGGCTTTCATCAACTTCTACATGCTATCAAAGCCTCCCTGTTGCTTCTTGGTTGAAGAATTTTTGAAGCCGCAATGCAGAGAAACACCCTAGTTTGTTTATGATTTTTTTCTTCAATTCGAGGGAAGAGCATTTTTTGGAGCACTTTGGGCCTAAATGGATGCTGCCACTAAGTTTAGAAGGTCCATTATAGTAAGGATCCATATAAAATTTACTAATTTTCGTGAGGGGAGCTCTGGGAGGCAAAATTCTTTTGCCGAGGCTGACTGTACGGATGATTTTTCAAAAAAAATATAAAAAATTTCATTTTGGTGCCACTGCCTAGTAGCCACTAGCACTTAGTCACTGCACCGCCCCCATGCAACCCAGGAGTCACCTTAGTCAACCACGCCACTATTGAACCACCCTAGTGACACCACAGCCTGGCCACCACCAACAGGCCTGCCACCAGACATTGCAGCCCATGGCGTAGCCAATGACTGCCACCACAGTGGACACACTACCACCTGCAACATGTGTGGCATTTTCAAGAAAATTAGCACATACAATGGCTATCATGTGGCATGGGTGCCATGTTGGCATTTCCCACGTGACCCCTTCCATGTTAGCCTAATACGTCAGCCTCCTATCATGTGGATGCCATTTGGCATGCCGCATGGCTCTTTTTTTGCTGTAATAGCTATGAAGCCATCAATTTTAACATATTGGTTTGTTGACATTAGCATGATATCACCCTAGATTAGTACCCTTGCCAACACTCTAGTGTCCTTTTTGACCTGCTTGCAGTATTTTGGCCATAACATGACCATACATAGGTATTTTTCCAATAAGAAAGAAGCACTAGAAATTTGGTTTCGAGATGGAGACATTGGTTTAGGTATTTTTAGGTTTTGATGTATTTTTATTGCCCATTTTTGTAGTTGAAGTCCAAAGTTCTATTTTTCACTCCGACAAGCATATCTTTTGTGTCCCATCTCTATTTTTTGAAAACATTATCTTTTATAAGGCTGGTTTTGTCATCTTTTCAAAAATGCTATCATTTCCTTCAAATTCTACCCCATGCTATTTCTATCATGTTTTTGGCATTTTTTTCTCAATGGTGGATATCTTGTGTGCTCAATTAAATTACCTTCATCTATCTCCATGAGAGGACCTAGGAATACAACTTCATTTGCATCAGAATCAAACTCCATGTGCACCATCTTTGATCTATGAAAAATATTCTCATCCATATTTGAAGGTAGGTCATTAAAAGAACTTTCATCTATATTGACATCTGCATAAAACTTATCATTTTCAACTTTTTATTTTAATGCACTATAAACACGATCCCTATTCATAGTAAAGTTATATCATGTACCACATTGATCCCTTCTTTGAACAATAATGATTGGTAAATGATCAACTATGTGTGGCAAGACTTTCGATAGATTTTCAACATGTTGAGGAGAACTAATGGTATGTCCTTTATACTTATACTAACCACCAGTTGCATGTGTAACTTGCAATATAGGTTTTACATGTGCAATCAACATCTTTTCAGCCTGAGTTAAATTTGCAAGCTCTTGTCGTTGACATCTTGGATTCATATGATTTGAAGATGAAAACTTATGAATTCTTGTGTCTTGATGAAACCTATTGCATATTGGACCCTCAATGGTGTGATATGCTATCATTCTTGCATATGGCATCTAACAAACATAATAGATATTTAGTATTTTCAAACTATATATCTAATAACTAAACTACATTTGAAATCTTCTAAATTCAGAATGAAGCATACCATTTGGGTTGGGCATGTTTTCTCTATCACCTTCTAATTTATCATTCACATGGATTTGACTACCATGTTGGTATTTTTGGGACACGTTCTACAGATGGAGACCCTTCATATTGAACATTTGATTGATTGTTTGCATCTGTAGGACATTCATGTATATCACTTGGTTTCACTTCAACAAGTTTTACTTTGCACTTTTGTGCATGTGGAAGGACCCTCTCAAAAGTACATTGATGATTGTTTCTCTATACATTTTTGTGCTCTCTTTCATTGGTTTCTTATAATGCAACTGACACTTTAGACCTTCTTCTACCATAACTTTGCCTATTTCCTTAATTTAATGTTATTCTTTGTTGTTCTCTTTCATTTTCTATTTATCCTCGTTGTTGTTGATGACATCTATAGTATTCTCTATGATATTTCCTTTGTTATTCTCTTCTTGCCTCCTTCGATTCAAAATTTAACCTAGGTCTCACCATAGCTAGTACAAAACTAATATTAGTGAATTAAGATATATTTTTCATGACACTATATAATTTTCCATATAAACCATATAAATTAGTAAACTTCATTTATTAGAATGTGTATATGATTTATTTAAGGGATACTTTATTTAGTAGACATAAAAAATATTATAGCAATGAAGATTACTATATAAGTAGTTAAATTTATATATAATGTTTGCATCAATGAAGAAAATTAACATTTAAAATGAGTAAAATCAAAGTATCCACGAATGGAGACAACTAATTTAAAGATTTAAGGATTGTATAAAAACATATTAATTAAGAATAAACGAAGGAAGTATGAATAATAAATAAGAGAATACATTAAAAGATTATGAAAATGTATTTGCTAACAAAATATAAAAACATGAAGATATATAATGATTTGTTATTTATGAAACATTGGATACATCATGTAAACAAACTATTTTATTTATGAAAACCTTGGATACATCATTTTAAAAAGAATGGTCTAAAAGACCTTTTATTGCAAAACACATGTATACATGATGTCAAACTTTGCAATACAAAATGCCAACACCAAAAATAACAGGCAATCCACTTTATGAGACAGTGAATTCCCCTTTTCCAATACAGTAGAATAATACCCAAAAAAGATGTTGACCTCTACTTAAAAAAAATCTCAATAACATATTTAGTACCATTGTCTTAGTATCCACCTTCCATTAACCCATTCATGACATTGACATAATTGTGTTCGAGAATAGGATGAAAGAGTTTCATAATGTGGAAAGTAAACTTTGTAAAATTTTTGTCAACTAAGTGCAGACTTAAATTTATCAACAACAATACCTAACCACCAAGAATCATTTTCAAAGACATCTACCACCAAATCCAATGGGATGTACTATGGAAGAGAAAAAATTGGAGGTCCAAGTCTAATATCCTCTCCAAAAAGTTGCTCTACAAGAGGTTCTTGTGTGAACTCATCAATTTTAAAATTATCCTATTGAATGAAAAACTTAGGCCTAGGAGCATTGGCCACATGTTCAATAATAGTGCCAGGGAACCATGCTCCCTGGAAACCATCCTCGTGAGAAAAAACTTCAATTTTCATCCCATAATTGAAGTTTATGTTTTATTTATACATTTAGCATTAACACAATAAAAATAAAAATAAATTGATTATTTCATTATAAACATATAAATCTATCCTCAATATAGAGTTAGATATTTCTAAAATATTCATAATAAAATGCATATAATTACATAGATGTAAACAAGTTAATATTTATTATTCTATGAAATATTTACATTCTAATGTCTCAAATATGGTGGCATTTCCATTTAATTTTGGAATATTACAAATATTTTTAATTATAGCTAACAGTATAGTAAATTGCTTACTATTATAATATTTTTAAAATGGTGGCATTGCCTTCCATTTTTCAAAGATTGATGCCTAAAAATGAATATTGATTCTTCTAAAATTGCAAATTTAAAAAAAAAACATAAATTAAAATGAATATATGGTTACTCTAATTTTCAAATAAAAAGATTAAAAGTATATATTTATTTTTTCTTATTTAGAAACAAATAAATTGATACTTTAATAAAAATATATAGTGGCATTGTCAACCACTTTTGAAATATTACAAATATTTCTAGATATAGCTAACATTATAATAAATTGCTTACTATTATAATATTTTAAAAATGGTGGCATTGGCTTCCACTTTTCAATGATTGATGCCTAAAATTTAATATTTATTCTTTTAAAATTGCATATAAAAAATAAGCATAACTTAAAATAAATATATGGTTACTCTAATTTTCAAGCAACAAAATTAAATGTATAAATCTGATTTTTCTTATTTAAAAATAAATAAATTGGTACTTTAATAAAATATTTGGAAAATGGTGGCATTGCCATCCACTTTTCTAATGTTAATATGAAAAGATTAATAATCTAAATTTAAATTAGAAAACTATTATAATTGAAATAATAATCTAATTTAGAATGGTAATCTAAATCGATATACTAATCTTAATCAAAAAATTACATATACTTTTAGATATAGCTAACATTATAATAAATTGCATACTATTATAATATTTTAAAAATGGTGGCATTTCCTTCCACTTTTCAAAGATTGATGCCTAAAAGTTAATATTTATTATTTTAAAATTGCATATAAAAATACACATAAATTAAAATACATATATGGTTACTCTAGTTTTCATGTAACAATATTAAAAGGGTAAATTTGATTTTTCTTATTTAAAAATAAATAGATTGGTACTTTGATAAAAATATTTGGAAAATGGGGGCATTGCCATCCACTTTTCAAATATTAATATGTAACAATTAATTATAATCTAAATGTAAAGAACAAAACTATTTTAATCGAAATACTAATCTAATTCAGAATAGTAATCTAAATCAATATACTAATCTTAATCAGAAAAACTATTATAAATCAAACTACTTTTGTAAATGAAAATAGTAATCATTAAATTTATAAATCACTATTTAAAAAAAAAAAAAATTATTGATATGGTGGCATTGCCATTTATATGAAATATTACGAAAAAAAATACAACATTAATCTAAAAAATACATTGAAAAATATGAAAAAGTAATAATCTATGCAAATCATATCTAAATGACAAAAAAGGCATATGCATAGTAAAGCTTTCCCTTGTAAGGCACAAACACCTAGCTGCCCCTAGCCACATAGCATTCAAACTGCTAACCACTTACCAACCCAAGCCAAAGAGAACCAATTTAACCATTGAGCTACTAGACATTGGTAGAAATGGAAGAAAAGACATATGCATAGTAAAGCTTTCCCATGTCAAGCCAAAGTGAACCAATGCAACGAATGAGCTACTAGACATTGGTAGAAATGGTAGAAAAGGCTTATCCATAGTAAAGCTTTCCCTTGTAAGGCACAAACACCTAGCTGACCCTAGCCACATAGCATTCAAACCACTAACCACCTACCATGAGAGTTTTAAAATCAAGAGTGAAATGATCCATGACCACTATAGGGGAAGTAAATGGGCCAAGATCATTAAAAAACCCTCGATTAATCAACTTAGCCACCAATATGCTCACCTGCCAGTTAATAGAAATGATCCTGAATACCCTTGAGGAGAAACCTTCTAACACATGATTAGAAAAAATAAATTTGATACTATAACAATGGCTTTGAGGAAAAGATAAGATAAGAGGACAAAGGGGTTGAGATCATCAAATCTCTCCCTCAAATAAAAACCAACACCCACAAGCTTCATCAACTCCATGATTGAGAGTCTGGTAGCAAAAAACCCAACAATAATGTGATAAGAAAGACATTTCTGTTTACCAAAAATATCAGCCTCAAAAAGTGAGAGAAAATCCTAAGCCAAAATCACTACAATTCTAGAGAATGAGATAGCTTCGAAACTCAAAAATTTGGCACTAAAGAGTAAAAACCAAGGTTTCTTCACCACACCCAAACAAAGGGCTCTCTTCTTAAACTAGTTAGTAGAGAAAAAACAACACAAAACCAAATGCAATAGACATGGCTAAAACATCTCAAAAGATTGTCTCCCAACCAATTTTCTTAGGTAGATGATCTCCCCCAGGGCTCCAAGATTTGGAACAATGTTCTAAACACCTAAAAAACCCTAAAAAGGGGTGTCACTGGATTATGGAGAATGGTAATTCTATTGACTTCTGGGAAGATCAATGGATTCATGATAACCCCTGCATGCATACTAAGTTCTTACCTATGTGCGAGAAGTGTACTAGATTGTTTGGCCCTCATATTTGAAACTTTATCACCTCTAATAGACAATGGATTACTTTCTAGAACCTTGAGCCAATGGAGGTGGGGCTTTCTTAGAAACTATTACCTATAAGATCCCACTCACTTCGGTTGAGGACTCCTTAGTTTGGAACTCACACCCTGAGGGGAGTTTATAGTTAAGTTTTCTTATCTCTATGGTATGGAGGGGAGGTGGCCCAGGCTGATTGGAGAAAATCTTGGCACCCTTGGATCCTACCAAAGATAAACTTCTTTTGGTGGACAACATTGCATGGGTTGATCCTCACTATTAATAACCTCCAGCGTATAGGGTGTTAGCTCGCTAAATGCTATATTTTATGTCTCCAAGATGTAGAATCTATTCCACACCTACTTCTATAGCCCCTTTTCCATAGATGTTTGGAGGGAAGTTCTTTCCCTATGGGAGGTCTAGTGGTGTATGGAGAGTGAATTGAAGTAATTTATTCATTGGAATAGTTTGGCTGCACACCTGTATCTCAAAAACTTGTGGTTGATTATCCCTCCATATGTTACTTGGAATATTTGGAAGGAAATAAACAATAGTATTTTTAGGGAACAAGCCACTACCAGTTTGGAAATGGCCCAACAGATTATTAGGCTCCTAAAACAATGCAATGGGATCTATTTTTGAAGCCCTTGTGAACCCCTATTAATTATGTAACTCTAGTTTATCATATTGGTTTGATTAAAGATTGTATGGGAGTGTTCTTGCATGAAATGGAGGCCTATATATAATTGTAACTATCCTAGTGATGATCAACATCTCATAGAGGCATTATTGTTAAAGGTTAATCATTGTCATTTTAGTTAGTTTGTTCACTAACTAAAGTCCTCTTCAATAGCCACCAATTTCAAGGAATTAATTAGAGGCTAACCTAGGGAGGGACATGTAACTTCTAGGGATAGGTCCCTTGGTTGCCATATTTATGTAGGTTATTATTAGGGATAAAGGACACAGGAAATTCATATGGTTTTCTCATTTAGGAATACTTCCCTACACAAATTATTGTAGAGATAAAACTTTTCCAGAATAGTATTCATGCTATTGTTAACACTTCATACAAGTTTGATACATAGAAGATCATCTTTAGAAAGTAGATGAAAGGCATTGAGAAGTTTGGTTGTTTAGAATTTGTAGAAACTTTACATGGTATCCGAGCTTTGGTAGTTGAACCTAGGCTTTGTAAATTGACAATTAGATTTAAATATCTAGCAACATCCTTCTACATTCAATGGCTAGCACAATCAAATTCAAAGATAGGTTTGATGGAAAGGAACACTTCATTGCTTGGAAGTTCAGAATTATGATGATACTTGAAGATACTGATGTGAAACAATTTGTTGATAAAGAATCCAAGGAACCTAATGTTGATCCTAATAAAATTGTCTGGAGTAAAGGAAACAAGAAAGCCATGCAAATCATATTAGATGGAGTCAAAAATGATATAGTACCTATGCTCATGAAACATCAGACAACATTTCATATGATGAATGCATTATTAAATGCATATGAGGTTAACAATTTGACTAGAACCCTTCCATTAAAAGGGCAACTAAATCATATATAGATAAAGAAGGGGGAATCTATGAACTCATACTTCCTAAGAGTGGCTAGTCTAAGAGATGAACTTGCAAGTATAGGGACCATAATCAAAGATAATGAACTAAAACTTATGGCTATAGATGTGATACTAGAGTCATGGGAAATATTCTTAAAAGGAGTAAGTGCTAGAGACAATCTTCTAGACTTCAACAAACTTAGAGCAGATTGCCTGCAAGAAGAATTTGGGAAACTTAAGAAAGGATGAAAACTGAAAATTGAAGATGAAGAACTTCGTGTTGTCAACTCAAATTACTATAAAGGCAAGAAGAAGCACTCCAAGAAGAAGAAGGGAAATCAGAGAAATGACAAACTTAAGAAATATTTACCCAAAATAAAATGCTTTAAATGTGAAAAATTTGGACACTATAGATCTAATTGCCCCAAGAATACAAAGCATCAAGTAAACAGTAAAAATGTTACTAGGAACGAAGAAAACTATGACCCTAAGAATCATGTATTGTATTCTGCACTACCAAATGAAGTATCAAGAAAAGCATGGGTAATTGACAATGGATCATATCGACACATTACATGATATAAAGAAGTACTAGATTCATTATTAGAAGAAGCTGATGGCAAAGTTACCATTGGTGATAATTCTTTTCATCCAATCAAAAGAGTTGGGAATTGCACCTTGAAGCTAAAGTCAGGTATTTCTCTAGATTTCAAAAGAGTACTCAATGTACCAGGAATAAAGAGAAATTTAATTACTCTTACATTGATTGAAGATGATGGACATAATTTTGCATTTATGGATGGTAAAGTAATGACCTGGTCTAGGAGCTCTTCATTCAAGAAATCCAAAGTTGATTGGTACAAGAAAGTGATTCTTGTATGAATTAAATATAGAACCTAGTCAACCTATTCAAGCCTTGATTCATGAAGCTACTGATATAAATGAAATATGGCATAGACGGTTAGGACATCTAAATTTCAAAACCTTATTGACTATGGAGAAGATGGTTACTAGTTTTCCTAAGTTCAATAAAGATCATTCAAGCATATGCAAAGGATGCACTCTAGGTAAGAACAATAAAAGTCCATTTCATGATAGCTCTAGAAAAACTAAAATTTTTTTGGAATTAGTCCACTTAGATTTATGTGGACCTATGTCTATTACATTCCTTCTCTTGGAGGATTCTAGTACTATATACTATTTATAGATGTCTTCTCTAGGAAAAATTGGATTTATTTCTTCAAATATAAAGAATCAAAAGAAATCCTTAAGAGATTTAAGGAATTCAAAACCTTAACTAAAAACTTATTAGGACACAAAATTAAAACTCTTAGGACTAATAATGGAGGGGAATATACTTTATAGTTGTTTAAATATTTTTGTAAAGAAGCAAGAATTAAGAGGGAGTATATTTCTCCTTATAAACCTCAACAAAATAGGGTAGCAGAAAGGAATGATAAAACAATTATAGAAGCAACAAGAGCTATTATATTTGATCAAAATTTAAAATATTATCTTTGGGTAGAAGCCTCTTGTACTGAAGTGCTCACTCTCACCTTAGAGATAAAACTCCTAAAGCAGTCTTTACTATAGTTAAAGATAATATAAGCCATCTTGGGATATTTGGGTGCTCCATATATATACATGTTCCAAAAGAAAAGAGAACTAAGTTTAGCAATGTAATATTTGAAGAAGATTTAACATTCAAAAGAGCCCTAAGTTCTGAAGATCCCACACATTTACCTAGTTCTAAAGAAAATCATGAATCTAAGTTTTAGAGGGAGAACATTGAAAAAAATGAAGATGAAATTCAAAATCTTAATCTTGAGGAAACTCAAAATTCTAAGAAAAGACCACTTTGGCTATTAAGACTATAGAGGAAGCACAAAACTTCACTGCACCATCTAGAACCTTTAGAGAGGGGAAAAAGCCCAAAAAAAATTCTAGTTATGTAGCAAACATGAGTGATTTATCTAAATCAGAACCTGCCAATGTTTCAGATGCTATTAAACATATAGCTTGGAAGGATGCTATGATGCAAGAATACCAATCAATTATTAAGAATGATATTTGAGAAATTGTTCTAAGGCCTCAACGAAAATTAATTATTTCTTCTAAGTAGATATTTAAAATTAAGCATGTTGTTGATAGTGTCGTTGAAAAGTATAAAGCTAGATTCATGGCCAGAGGTTTCTCTCAGAAGGAGGGAATTGATCATGAAGAAACCTTTGCTCCAGTTGCTAGATACACCTTTGTAAGAGTAGTCCTAGCTATTGCAACATCAAAGGGAGGGAAAGTACATTATATGGATGTAAAAACAACATTTTTGAATGAAAATATTATAGAAGAGGTATATTTGGAACAACCTAAAGGATTTAAAACTCATAACCCTAAATTTTTTCTTTGCAGGCTCAAGAAACTCTCTATGGGCTTAAATAGGCTCCAAGGGCATGCTATTAAAGATTTAGGACTCCTTCATTACTTCCTAGGAATGGAAGTATGGTAGAATTCTAAAAACATCTTACTTAATCATGGGAAGTATACATTAGACATCTTGAAGAGATTTGGAATGTGGGATTGTAGACCTATGTCTTCTCCAATGGAGACTAATCTACAAAAACATAAGGAAGTAGCTGTAGAATCACCCTCCATAGATTCTACTCTTTACAAATAGATGATTGGGTCTCTTATGTACTTGGTAAATACAAGAAATGATATTTATTATGCTATTAATACCTTAAGTTAGTTTATGTGTGAGCCAAATGAGATTCACCTAGCTGTAGTCAAACACATCATGAGCTACTTACAGGGAACTCTTAATCTTGGCCTCAAGTATGAGAAAGTTGACTTGGACCTACATGGGTACAAATTCAGATTAGGCTCGAAGTGTTACTGATAGGAAAATTACTTCAGGATGTTGTTTCAATTTAGGCTTAGCAATGATATCTTGGATACGTAGGAAGCAGGCATCAGTAAGACAGAATTCTATAGAAGTTGAATACATTGTCACAACAATGGCCTCCTGGGAAGTAGTTTGGCTCAGAAAGTTACTTGTGGGATTATTTGGTCAACCCATGAATCTTACTATTATTCATTGTGATAATCAAAATTCCATCAAGCTTTCTGTCAATCCATTTTCTCATGACATGTCCAAACATATTGAAATTCCTTACCATTATGTAAGAAAAATGGTAGATATGAATACTATAAAATTAAAATACATTTACACTGTAGATCAGACAATAGATATTCTTACCAAACCTCTCTATCAAGTGAAGATAGGTCACTTCAAGAAAGAACTTGGTATGGTTGAATTGTAATACATTTGTATTCTTTAATTATTAATAATTTTGAATTATAGTTATTATTTTTAGGCTATTGACTATTATGGGATTCACCATTTGTATTCATTATCTAAGAGGTGACGATTTCTGAGATAATGAACACTTGTATACAAGACATTGTGAGATATGACAATCTCTAAGATAATGTGTTGAATAGTAGAGAACTATTGTTAGATATAGATGAGTTCAAGATCATATTGTGATGTAGACATTTCTATGTCTATGATTTACAACTTTGATAAATGAAGAATTTAATCATTCTCTAGATTTTATCTTGTATATTGCATTCCATGCAATACAAATATCACTAGTATAAGTGATAATTCATATCACAGGTATAGTAATATGACATAGTATCATGTGTTCAATGATACCACATGCTTAGAAGATTCAAATAGATATAGAGTATCAATCTATGCTTATTCATCTTAATTGATGTTGCTGGATATGTTATCTCTTAGTATGATTATCAAGTTAAGAGGGAGTGTTAATTCTATAACTCTGATATATCATATTAGTTTGATTATAGATCATATGGATTTGTTCTTGCATAAAATGGAGGCCTATCTATAATTGTAGTTATTCTAGTGGTGATCAGCTTCTCCTAGAGGCATTATTGTTAAATGTTAATCTTTATCATTTTAGTTAGTTTGTTCACTAACTAGAGTCCTCTCCAATAGCTATTGATTTCAAGGAATGAATTACACAACAACTTAGGGAGGGACATGTCCCTTCTAGGGACATGCCCCTTGGTTGCCATATTTATGAATGTTATTATTGTGGATAAAGGACACACAAAATTCATATGGTTTGCTCCTTTAGCAATATTGCCCTACCAAATTATTGTAATTTAAAAAAATTTCCAAAATAGTATTTATACTATTTTTAACACTTCATACAAGTTTGATACATAAGATATCATCTTCAATAAGTAGATAAAAAGCATTAAGAAGTTTGGCTGTTCAGAATTTGCAAAAACTTTACATGCCCTTGGGTGGTCTAGATATGAAATGGACTTTGGCCTGGAATGTTGATTCAATTGTGGCACAATTTGACAATTCAAAAGTTTTTGCTACAAAGAAGATGGTGTGGCACCCATCTATGTCTTGATTCAAACTAAAATTCAATGGGTTAGCCTTGATGGGCAGCACTTCAACAGGAGATTTCCTTCATTACAATACGGGAAATATGATGATTACCTATACTAAAAATTGTGGAGGAGGCTCTAACAATAAAGCTGAAGTTCTGGTACTCCTATGGGGTTGAGAATTGTGAGAGCTTGGGGAATCAATAAGTTGGCCATTGAGGGAGACTTTATGCTTATCATTAAGGCTTCTAAAGGGGAGGGCCAATGCAACTGGTTGATTAAAGTCACAATAGATGAAATTTGAACATTGATGGAAGAGCACCATGAGTTCTAGGTGGCTCCCATATATTTGAAAGGGAATGACATGACAAATGAGTTGGCCAAATGTAGCCCTGGTCTCATGAGATTAGTTGAATTGGAGGATGTTAGATTATTGCCATCATAACCACAAGTTGTGATGGAAAGGGAACATACTTTCAATAATGCCACATGAATAATCATAAGCGGTGAAAAGCATTCATTTTTCCATGTGGGCATGAGGAAAATGTGCTTCATAAAGGGTATTTTTCAGAAGATTGTATGATGATATGCATTAATGTTTTGACTACCATGAGTATTGATTACAATGGAAAAATGATGCAGAGGGTGGATTTAACAAGATTTAGAGAACGATCTAATGATCCAAATGGAAAGTTGTTGAATTCCCATACAAACTATAGCTGGCAACAATCATTTATGGATGGAAAGAGATCTCTCACACATGCCACGAATGGTGGATTTTTGTTTTTTAGGAAACCTTGTGAAGTTATGATGATTATGCACTACCTTTTTATTTTAATTGTTGAGTCTTTTCATTTTATATTTGGTAATTTCCAAACCTGCAACAAGGCTATTTTGTCTGAAGAATTGGTGGTTGAACTAGGAGAAGGCATGGCCACTACTGATCTCATTATGGTGTGGAGCAATGTATCTATATCAGTGAGGTAGTGATGGTTTACTTGCAGGAGGGTGACCTCTTACCATATATGGAGGGTATGGTGAAGCACGATGTAGTTCTTCTAGACTTGGAAGTATAGAAAGGTGATTGTCAATGGTATGGGATTTGAAATATTCAAGGAAACCATTGCAAGGGTTGATGAATTTACTATGGAAGGAAAGAACTGGTGGAGCTAGGTTAAGGTTAATGAGGAAACTAGTTTGTAGAAATTTTTCAAACTCAAGGAGGAATTGATGCATAAACACAGAGGGTTTTCACGAGAAGCCCTTTCTAAGCCTTGGGATGCCATCAACTATGAAATTATGTGGTATATCACCTTAGAGGACAACTTTCAGATAATCTATTATAATCACTTCCCTATTTTGAATCACTTTAGGAATCTAGACCACATTTCCTTCCTAATTTTGTTAGTGTATTCACTTGAAGATTGTATTTATAAGGCTAGGAGGAAACATGAGTAGGGTAAAACTTTCTACCTTATCCATCAAGGGCTTATGAAAAAACTATATATCCAACATCTAGCCCAAAACCTACTTCTCTTAGTTAACCCTCTAGCCTCTATCACCCTCCAAGTTTGCATGGACCCTCACTCTAGCCTTAGCCACAAGAAATTCAAGAAACCCCTAGTCCTTATGTCAAAATTGATCTTGAGGTTAAAATTAGCCTCGAAGAGTCAAATTAGTAATAGGAAGGGTACACAGAGAAAAATTAAGTCCCCCTCAAAGCATGATTCCACCTTTGATTCTTCCAAAAGTGATGTCAAACCTATGAGAATGAAGAGACTATCTTAGGACACCAAGCCTGCCCCCAGTTGTCTAAGCCCTTCCCATATCTTTGACACTCTAGAGGCTACCTTAGCTAGCAGTAGGGAGTGGGCAGGGGGAGGGGAGATATCACTTCCCCAAGGAAAGAAACCACTAAAAATTATGGGAATAAATGAAAGCATAGCCATAGTAAGGAAAGACTAGAAAGGCTAGAACAGTCTATGAAGGACCTAACTGACAATAAAATTGGTATTTGATAAAGATTCAAAACTTTGGTTGAGTTTTCCACCAAGGTCATGCACTCTATGACCACAGCCCTATATTTCTTGCAAGTCAATAAGAAGGAGAAGTACCTCGGCAAAGCTATTGAGACAACTGAATCCATCTATGAGTTTCTAGTGGAGGACTGGCTAAAGACTATCCTAGAAAAATTTGTTAACGTGGAGGGGGAAGATGTGGACAAGGACATTCCTAACAAAAGGAAGGAGGACAAACATGGGTACAAAGAGGGCAGTTAGCCCTGGTTTTGGTATATTTTTATGTTTTTTTCATGCTCATAACTATGAACTTGGTACCCCACAAGGTTTTGTTTTATTTCTTATGTCGATTAATAGCAGTGATTTGTTTGAGTGTTGCTAGTCTTTTTAGCAGTCTTTTCTACATATTAGGTTAAGAACTGATAATACCATTAATTATGCTATGCACATATCTTGTTTTTAGAAGTTTAAAGTTGGCATAAAGTAGATGACTAGGAGGTAACCTCTAACTGATTCTTAATCCTTTTTTTTCTTTTGGGTCAGGCCCCCATCTTTTTTGGGTGCTATCTAATACTTCAAAAACATGGCTGAAACAACCCCCAACATCAACCTCAAGTCACCACAATCCCTTAGAAAATACTTGAGAAAAATGTCTACACTCCCATTTTACTACAACTAGAACCACCCCCACATAAAAATGTGCTATAGTAGGATAATAATTGGTTGAAAAGATCAAATGGGATAAAAAAGAACCATAGCTTAAGATAGTTTAACAAACCTAAGTAGAATCCAATGCAAGGCCAAAAGTAGCACACCCAATCATATGCACACAACATAAAAATTCTTCCATGGGGCATGGGAGGCAAACAATCCATCACAAAAAAATAGGAAAGAGAACCCAAGAAAATGAAATCCTTGTGCTAAAAGGGGTCATACCACCAAAAACCAAATGTTACAAACTAATCCCCTAAAACCATAAGAAGAATGAAATACTCCATATGTAATGTTGCTCTAACCCTAACATATAAATTGAGGTAGTATGATTTGTAATTGGCTCACTAAGATTAATCAAATGCATGTCTTCACTTGATTGTTTTGTTGTATTTGTTATTTTTGGAAAGAAAACTTGACAATGATATAAGTTTATAGGACTAAGTTGATTTGATAATATAATATGATGCTTGATATTATGTCTTCTAATTAGGATTCTAAATATTAGGCATTTCCTATTATTTGTAATGATCCCCTATCTACATGATAATCTTATAAATCAAATGTAATGGTAAATTTAAATTTATATAGATACATATATTAATACTGATACTGATGATAATGACGATGATTTGAACAAAGGAAGGGTATGTATGAGAATTGGATTAGTTATTATATTGTCATTTATGCTAAGCCTATCAAATTACTAGTTTATGTAAGTTGTCATATCATTTGGATTATGAAGAAATGATTTAGTAATGATTTAAGAAAAAATAAAGAAGTGACATCAAATGAATGAGCTGAAATGTGCAATTGATAAATCAGTATTTGAAAAGGTAAAATTTGTTTGATTATTTTGTATGATTTGATGAACTATTTGAGTGATGCACAAGTAAGGCATATTGGTTGGTAATAAAGGAATAAAGTGAAAAGATAAATAATTTAAGTTTGTATTATTTAGATAGAAATGGTAATCGATGAGGAAAGTAATTGTTCTCTAAAGTTTACCAAATAGGTGTTAGTAAAATAAGGATGTATTAGTTAACCAAGCACACAATGCCAAGCAAATATTGTGAACTAAGTGAAGAATGTTTACCAAGGAAATGAAAGTGTTTAGTGAAGCAAGAAAGATGAACACTTTTTAGTAAAATCAAGTGTGAAACAACATCTAAAAGTGAGAATCTAGGATGATCTAAGGGATTTTTCCTATTTATATGTGGTCACAACTATGATATGTAGGTCAATGAAGAAATATATGGATGTTGGTAATCACATTCTCCATAATTTTCTCTTCCATTAAACTCCATTTCTGAGTATAGGGTCATGGGATAAGGGCAACTAATTATTTTATATCTAGTTATGGTTAGGGGTAGAGGGGAGTGGAGAAAGAAGAGTAGCATTAGTGTTGCTATTATTTTTTCTTTGACTAATGAGGATGGATATGATGGTGGTGATGAGAGAAAATGTGAATTTGGGATCTATAATAATGGCATTCATTTCCTTTGCCATTGACTATGACTGTAAATGCCCTACCAGTGGGGAAATTCTAGTCTAGTATTAGTTGAAGGGCATCATGTGGAAAGGGCATTGACAGAGGGGGTTGTGAAGCTTATGCCAAGGCTGAGACTAGGGTTGTGTCAAGTCTTAGCCTTAGACTAACAACCCCCTCTATTGATGTCCTTTCCACATGATGCTCTTCAATGAGCACCAGTACCAGTCTAGATTCGCCTTGTTCGCAGGACAATCATAGTCACAGTCAAAGGCAAAGATAGTAAGAACAATCATTGCAAGTTCCAACTTCATTGTCTCCCTCACTACCACCATCACATCCATCATGAGTAGTCAAAGAAACAAAAACAACAATACCAATGCTTCTCTTCTTCCTTCACTCCCCTCTACCCATAGCCATAACTAGACGTTGAATAATCAATTGCCCCTATCCCACGACCCTATACTCAAAAAGGGGGTTTAATGAAGAGAAAATTATAGAGAATATGATGGCCAACATCCATATATTTCTTTGTCGGCCTACATATTGTGGTTGTAGCCACATATAAATCTTCAAGAAGAATTATGTCAGCCTTTCTATTAGAAATGAAATACTTTAGAAGCCACTACATTTTAAGGAAATTGAGATCTCTAACATTCCATGTAAAGATATTCATGTCATTGAGGGAAGTATCTTACCCTTTCCTACATGAATAATATCGGTGAGTTTGACCTAACCATTGAATCTCCCATCTTTGGATTATAATTCTTGCAAAAATTTATGACTTGACTTACTAAAAACATTTACACAATCAGGAACTCATTTTCTTGGGAGGGAAGCCTATAAACCCAGGTGGGCTAGATCATCTTCAGCTATCTCCACTTTGTACTCAAAATATTGAGCCTCCTTATAAGTGGTAGGGATTATTTCCCCTTCTCCCTAGTCTACTTCTAGAACCTTAGAAATAAAAATAATTTTTTATAACTTCACTTCCTCCTTATCAAAATTCTCATCAAAAAATAGATTCATTAGGTCATCTACTACCATATTGGTTAGTGCCTCTATTAACAAATTGACTTCAACTTCCTTGCATTTTGGGATCTTACATGGGGTTTCCTCTATATATGGGTCAAGTTTCTAGACAAATCCTCAACCTTCCCTAGATCTAAAACCAATACTGTCTACTTTCTAAGAGAGAGCAACTTGTAAAATTTCCTATTGTGAAGGGAATAATACCACATCATTTTCTTCTCAAATGATTACAAATTAAAGAAGGGGGAGGGAATTCCCTAATGTCCCCTTCCTTTATATCATCCCCTAGGTGGACCAAGAAACCTCCACACTTTCCATTAAGAGAGATTTGTATATTTGGGTTATCTTTTGGGTAAATCTCATTGTAGGCATCTTGAGGCAAAGAAACAACTTGATCATGTTCTACTCTAAAGAGACCTTTAGTGAGTGTTGGATTGACCGAGATAATTTTACCAATACTAATATCTAGGGTTTTGAAATCAATTGCATTTACATCTACTTTAATTGTAATAGTTAGGCTAGAGTAAGACACATCATATTCTACAATTCTTGCAAAGGACCATAATTTACAACCTATAATTCTAAGTGTGTCCTTAACCAGAGACTTTATTAGAAGATTACGAAGTAGGATAACATTTTATACTCCAAATTTTGCTGGATTTTTTGGATTGAAGAAAGGGATCTATTCACAAAATGTTAAAGTGTAATTGTTCACAACTAGGGTTTCCCTATTCAAGAGCTTATTTCTTATATCTAAGCTATTAGAAGCCAAATAAATGAATTCATCTTCAATAATTGTTGGCTTAACATGATTACCTAGGAAATATTTAAGCCAATTAGCTATAGAACACACCTCCATTCCTAGGCCTATCCATCGAGAAAATAGTCCTAGATCTTGATATCGTGCTTAAATATATTTTACTATGTGTTCTGATAGGCAGATCTTTTATTGATCCTTTTTGTCTCCTTCATGGCTACCAAAGGTCCCTAAGTTGGGAATCCTTTCTTTTGCCCATCTAGGAAGACATAATTGGATGAGAATTACTTTCTACCAAATCTACACTCTAGAGGGGGCTGAAAGAGTTAGACCATTTCCCTAGTTGTCTTCTTCCATTACCCTTGGGATACCTAGCTAGGTAATTAAACCTTTTCCCTTTGGAAAGATTTAATTTGGCTTGGATTGATGGGAGTGGACCTCAATCCACCCGACATCAAGCACCTTTCTTTCTAGATGCAGATGTAGAGTTTGGTAGAAGGGTAGGGTATACTATGTTTTACATGAAGTGAACACATTGCATGTGATACGTAGGTAGATTTGGGAGAGATCTATTAATTACTGAATTCACAAAGTTTGTAGGCCCAGAGACCATCCCAAAGTTATATATTCTACCCATATATTAATGTTCCAATTCACATTTTATTTTATTTGCAAATAATAATTAAAATAATTTATTTTTTGATCGAAAATAATTAAAATAATTAATAACTCTAGACCTAGGAACAAATAATTGATTTTAGAAAAATAAAAAAAAGTTGAGTTTAATAACAGTTGATTTCTAAAGCTTGAGACTATGACAAAGCGCTCTTAGTGAATACCTGTTTCTCCTTTTTAACAATATTAATGTTTTAATGTCCTTGTAGGCATCTGCAATTCGGCGTCCAAAAAATTTGCCGAATTGGAATAGTTTTATATTTTAATTATTTTTTCTGGTGTGACAAGGTTCACTGCCCAAATTTGGATATACTTTCTGATGTAGCAGTCTTCACTTTAGAATCCATAGAGGGTTGGTAGATTTTTTGTTTGCGTTTTGGAGTTCAAATTTTACTTGAATTTTTTTTTCTTTGTTGGATATTTTGTCGTGAAATCACTGAATATATGTTGAAACGTTGGCAATCTATAGGAGATTTGAGGATTGATTTGAAAGCGGATGAACATTGACACAAATCCTAGGAAAGGATAGCCCAGGTTTGCAACAAGTCATTGGGTCAATGTAAGATGTTCCCCAAAGGAGGAGGCCATCCCTTTAAAAACATCTTCATGCCGATAGTAAAGAGGAAGGCTAGGGAAGTGATCCCATATGGGATCCATATAAAAAAGGTGTCCTAAATGTCCATATTTGGTTTCCATTTTTAAAGTGCTAGTGATTTCCTTCCAAACATCAATGGACCACCATAGAGGACATACTCCAAATCTTCCTTGTTGGTGAAGCTAAAGGAAAGTAAACCTCAATGAAGTGTGACAATATTCAACTACCTCTTAATCCTCTATTTTCATTTAATGATGGTTCAAACCACATCAATCTTAGCTATAAGCCCCAAGAACTTTTCCATAAGCATTAGCTCTATTGAGGAAATTGAGTGCTCCACTAGATAGTCAGGAACATGGATTTCAAAGTTTCCTTTCTGAAAATATGCTTTACATGTAAAGGGCAAGAAAGAGGACTTACCAGTAGGTTTGATCCCAAAAGGAAAACAACATTTTAGGGCCTCCCAAGGAGTTTTTTGTAAGATATTTTCCTCTTGATTAGCACTTGATACTCCATTCTAGGGATCCCTAAGCACCACAATATGAGTCAACCTAGGCCCCATTTGCTTCCACTCCCTCACTTTGACACCTCCCATATCTCATAAACAACTGTAATCCTTGTTGCCAAGTGCCTTCACATCTGATCTACTAGTGTTCGCATGCAAGGTAACTACTCAAGTGCCTTGACCTCCATTTCCCATGTTTCTGCTCATGCAGAATTCAAATGTGACATTTCTCCTTTTATGAGAATATATTTATTCTATTTTTTAAGAGGAAAATAGTTTTGGAATGGTATCATAAAGGGCTACTTAAGAAAAGTTGTAATATGTCAATAGATTATTAGCTTAAAATGTTTGGCCAAGCTATTATTCTTTGAATGAGTACTAGCTTTCAAATTGGTTAGTTGTTGACATTCCAAATAAGAATTTCCTCTTGGTTTTTCTCTGGTACATCTTTTTCTGCCTCTTTCCTATGTTTTCTTTGGGTTTTTTTTCCTCGACAACCCTATTTCTGATAAATGAAACAAGAAAAGGGAAGATCTTCATATACAACTTCCAGTTCCCCTTTTCCTAGCTTGGATAATTTATTAATCTTCTTTGACATATTTAAAATCTTATAAACATTCATAAAAATCTTGGAAAATGATAGCCTAGGTTTGGAAGTAGTCATTGGGTCGATGGGAAGATGCTCTCCAAAGGAGGAGGTCATCCCTTTAAACATATCTTCATGCTAATACTAGAGAGGAAGGCTAGGGAAGTGATCCCATATGGGATCCATATAACAAAAGGTGTTGCATATGTTCGTATTTGGTTCCCATTTTTAAAGTGCTAGTGAGTTCCTTCCAAATATCGATGGACCACCACAAAGGGCATACTCCAAATATTCCTTGTTGGTGAAGCTAAACAAAAGTAAACCTCAAGGAAGTGCAACAATATCCACTTGCCCCTTAATCCTCTATTTCCATTTAACCATGGTCTAAACCACTTCAATGTTAGGTCAAGGCCCCAAGAAATTTCCCAAAAGCATTAGCTCTATCAAGAAATATTGAGTGCTCCACTAGAGAGTTGGGGACATGGATTTCAAATTTTCCTTTCAAAAAATACACTTTACATGTAGTGGGAAAGAAAGAGGACTTTCCTGTAGGTTTGACCACAAAAAAAAAAAGCAAATTTTTGGCTTCTTGAGGAGATTTCTGTAAGATATTCATTTCTTGATTAGGACTTGATACTCCATTCTAAGGATCCTAAGGCACCACAGAATGAGGTAGAGTCATCATGGGGCCCATTTTCTTCCTCAACCTCACTTGTGATACCTCCTATATCTCCTACACCACCATAATCCTTGTTGCCAAGTGCCTTTTCACTTGATCTACAAATATTCACCTTCAAGGACACAACTTAAGGACCTTGACCTCCATTTCCCATCTTTCTGCTCATTGTAGAATTCAAATTCAATATCACTCTTTTTTTAAGAATATGTTTATTTTGGTTTTTATGACGAAAATAGTTTTGGAAGGGTATTATAGAAGGGTACCTAAGAAAATTTATAATTTGTCAATAGATTACTGGCTTAAATTTTTTGGCCAAGCTATAATGTTGTATACATACTCTCTATGCATCGTTAATATTTTCACCTCCATTCCACATCCATTTTTAGTTTTACATATACACATATGTGCATATAGATAGATTATACGACTTGACCAAATCCATTTGATCCAATAGTCCCAAGGTGTTAGGTTTCATAGTTAGGGTCAAGGAGTTCTTCATGTAGGGTAGAACTCAAGGGGAGCTAACCACTCCATGGTTGGTGGGAAAAGTGCCTAGGCCGCACTTCCATCTTGTGATAGTAGAAGGATTCAAATTAATACATGAGGGCTTAGGAAATAGGAGCTTACAGATGGACTATGGTCCAATGATATCTAATTCTATTTTGAAAACAAAATCTATACTTGGTTTATGTAATGACAAGGATGTATGACATGTAGGTTGACATCACTATTTATATAACCTCTATGTACATGGAAATTATGTACATTCCTTATTAAAGCTCAATGCATGGGTCAAATTCCTCTTATGGATGATCACCTATTTTATAGTGATGTACAATATTATGCGTGTATCGATAGTGGTTGATATTTGTAATTAAATCTTAATTATTTATCATTCGATAAGTGGTGGAATAATACATTTGATTTTCTTCAATTAAGTAATGAAAATTCAATTGATTTAATCAACTATAAGTAGAATTGACTTTGACTTTGCCAACAAGTTTTACAAAATTTCATTTTATATTTGTGTGACATTTTAGTGAAAAATAGTCGTTACATATATACTTGCATTTATGTACAGACTTCTATTTCAAATTCTGCCAAAAATAATTGTCAGCTTACTTTTCAAATGAGAAAATAAAAACATAAATGGTTTCTAAAATTGATATAATGAAGAGTTGGCATTTAATCTCTTTTCTGTAGATGCCAAAATTGCATTGATGTTATCATTTCTACGCCTGATATCATGGGTGAGCTTTTAAAAAATAAAATATTATGACTATAGCAATTAGTGCAAAAATGGAGAGAAAAACTAGAGTTATTGGGGAATTGGCTCTTAATCTCCCTGCATTAATATTAGACTTTAGTTCTTGAAATTAGGCACCTGTGCAAGAGACCTCTTTTGAAACGAAGCAAACCATGTCAAGTAATGAGGACGAGCTTGCCTCTTTCCAACAAAATGCACGTGTAATTACATTTTCCAATGAATGAGACAACAAGAGAGTCCCATATCATAACAAAAACATTTTTTTCTTTTATTTAATGTTTTCCAATCTTGTCCTTATTAGTGCATATATATATATATTTATCCCCGAAGAGCAAAATTGATTGTGAAATAATACCTGTTTCAATTATTTAAGTATATTTATTGTTATTCAATACCAAGCAACCCAAGGCCATTCCCATATGTATTGACTAGGATAGATAGATAGATAGATAAAATTTTAACGTCCACGAGGCTAAAAATAGCCTATGAGACAGTAAGACAACTCAAGCAGACTTAAGTAGCATTGTTCGTCTCTTGTGTAGGCTAATGATGAGCCCCCCCAATTGCTCAATGTACTCTTCGTTGAATAGGTTATGCCAAGAATTGTCACATATAGTATCCACAAACTTATCCCTGCTATCCTTGTAGGCCTCACATTCTAGAATAAAGTGATGGTCAGTTTCCACTTTCCCAGAATTGCAAAATCTGCAAATTCTCTCTTCCCAAGCCTCCTTTGGCCTCTTCCAACGCCCAGTCTCACAACGAAGTTGGTGAGAGTTGGTTCTCAGCTGAGCAATAAGAATTTTAGCTCTCCAAGAAATGTTGGCTCCTATGTACACTTTTTCGAGTTGATCACAAGTGGGGTTGAACTCATTTATATATTATAGTTTCTTCCTCCCAATCTCACTTCCCCAATTTCTCTTGTAGAATTTCTCCATAACAAAGACCTTTATTTCTTTATTATTTGTGGGGCACATATTGAAATGAATATTCCATTTACTCATCCACTTGATGTTTTGTTGCATTCATGTCCTTTTTCGCTTACATAGTGTGTCCCTAAAGACAACTTTTGGCCATCTCTCCTCTTCCATTTTTTTGATTCTTTTTAGATAGCTTAAAAGGCGAACCATAGCAAGTGCCTCGATAGGCGCAGCCCCCATTTCACTTAGCATGATGTCATATGGAACAGTGCTTTTAATTTTAAACTTGCTTGTAATCAAGCACTTTTGGATTCCTTTGATTTGTTTCCATTGTGCTATAGTAGTGTTGTTGGCCCATAATTCACACCCATAAAGAACAACTGGCAGCACAAGAAGATCGAACAAGGTTTGAATAGTTTTCCAATCCCCCAACTCCGCTTCACGGCATCTATTCTGAAGAGCGTAGAAAGCCTTCCATCCACCTAATGTCCTTTTATACCTACAGCTAGACCAGCTTAGTTTTTTGTTGAAATCGATGCCAAGGTATTTATATTCCGCAACTTCTTCAAGAACACTTCCATTGTAATAAAATTCATGTTGATGCTATTTTTTATTATTAGAGAAAATCATAACCTTGGTTTTGCTGATATTGACATGCATCCCCACCATTCTACAAAAGCGCTCAAGAGAAGATAGATGGTCTTGCAAACCACAAGCAGATTTGGCAATTAAAATGAGGTCATCCGCATATAGGAGTAGCTTTATAACAAATTCCCCTAGCTGAATGCCTTCATGGTCTTGCGTGTTTAACCACTCTTCCAGTTTGTCAATATATAAACCAAATAAAGTAGGGGATAAAGGGCAGCCCTGTTTGACCTCGATATCGCTCCTAAAACATTCTGAAATGCCATCTGAAGTTCTAATTTTGACTTTCACCTCTTCGTACATCCTATGAGCAGCAGCTCTAAGATGCCTAGGAATCCCCAATTCTTCCATCCTCAACCAAAGCTTGTCTCTCGAAACTGTATCAAAAGACTTTTTGAAGTCAACAAAGCAACAAAAAACCTCTTCCTTTTTCTCCCACTCTTTTTCAATAATGTGTCTCAGAGTGACACAGTGATCCACTGTCGAGTGCTTTGGCCTAAAACCAGCTTGCCCTTTAGCACGTTTATGAT
Source organism: Cupressus sempervirens (assembly GCA_028749045.1). Taxonomy (NCBI): domain Eukaryota; kingdom Viridiplantae; phylum Streptophyta; class Pinopsida; order Cupressales; family Cupressaceae; genus Cupressus; species Cupressus sempervirens. The sequence goes on from CM053785.1 coordinate 355,083,580, forward strand.
TTTCTTCTGGCCATTTGCTGATCCTAGTTTTTATGATACTGCCAAAAAGTTTAGCAAAGAGGGGATTGATCATTAAAGTCCTGTAGTTGGAGGGATTGTTAACATCACCACTCTTAAAAAGTGGTATTGCAAGGCTGATTGTCCAATCTTTCAGAAACCCTTCCTGGCAGATTTTGTTGAAGATTTCAGTGATGTGCAGTGCAAGAGTTTTCATACCCCACTTCAAATATTTAGCTTGAAGTGCAACAAGGTCTTTTGCTTTGCCTCCACCCAACTTCTTAATCCCTGTCTCTATCTCTTGCACAGTAAAAATATTTGTGGTATCATTGACCAAAGGTGGCTGTCCCACTCCACCCTCTTGTTCATAAAGTTTCTTAGCATAATCAAACCATTGGGTGGCAGTAATATTATTTTCAGTTTGCTTCCTCCTTGGTTGGAGTTCTTTCCAAAAACGTTTGGGGTTATTTCTGCCCAAGAAAATTAGCTCCTCTCTCCTTGTGGACATAAAATCGATTTTTTTCTTCTTTAGGATCTGTTTGTAGGTCTTAATGTCAAGGTTAGTTTTATTTGACTCCCTTAGATTTCTCCTAGCCCTCTTTCATTCCTTATCAAACCATGCATTGGCTGGAAAACAATTAGTTTCAGATTTTCTATTTTTTCCTCTCTTGCATTTTGAAAGAGCCTTGTGAAACAGATTTGATAAATCATGACTATTAACACCATGCTTATACATAGGGTGTCCCATACAAAGTTCCTCAAGAGTAGCCCTGAAAATGTTACTATTTTCTGAAGTTAACAAAATTCTGCCCTGAGAATGTGGGTGTTGAGGGCCTTGGATTTTTGCCCCAATCCGTCTATCCTTTGCCCAATACAAATTTACGTACAGTGGTCTATGATCTGATTTGAGATCCCAAATGTGCTCTCCAATTTCAACTTCTTCAATATTGTTATACAAATGCTGTGAACAAATTACATAATCTACCACACTTGCCCCATTGTATGTGTTGCAAGTGAAATTGCCCGACTTAGCCCATCTAGCCAAACCATTACAGATTATTAGATCAAATGTGCCACACAAAGTGATCAATTCTTCCCCAAAATGATTGCAGCCTTTAGCATCTTCGGATATTCTATCCCATGGATGATTTCTCTCTTCTGTGAGCCAAATAGGGTTATCATTTACTTCGGAGCTGAAAATACTTGCTTGCCAATTTGTTGTCCTAGCATTGAAATCTCCAATGAGAAGGACATCCCCACATTGTGAAAAAACAACAACATCTTTCTTTAACGTAGCATAAGGGTCATTGTGATCTAAACCACACTTTTTATAAATTTTAGATACTTGTGGAGCAAAGTAACAAGCTGCAATCCTGAGAAGAGTGTTATTTTCCACGATTTTGAGCCATATAAATTGTTTATTAAAATCAGTCTTTTCCAGCTGAATGACATGACCTTCTTTTTCTTTTACTAGAACCATTATACCTCCATAACCTTTACCATTTCCCGCTGCCTCATTCGACACTGCCATCTTCCAGTAGCCTTCAAACAATGGGGTCTTACATCCCTCATGCTCATGTGTCTCTATGAGACAAATAATGTCTTTGCCTTCCGCAATAGGCCCTAACCTCTACAATTCCAACAAACTAAACCTAAGGACACCTAGGTTAAGCTTGATTGCTATTTATTTTGATGTGAAAGACTCAAAGTTGAGTTATTATCGCTAGGTGTGATTATGGATCTTGTTGTATCACTACCTGTTAAGGTGTTTGTTGTTGCACCTTTGTTGCCTTCTTGCTGCCCTTCATTGTAGCGGTGGCCAAAATGAGCAATAACTGCTTTTCCCTTGAACATCCAAGCACTTTTGCCTTCATTTCTAGCTGTTCTGATTTTTTTCATTTCCATCCTTCTTTCTACTTGCTGTCTCATAGTTAAATCCTCCTCTAAAACGAAGCGAAAACCCCACAAGAGCTATTTTTTGTTAAGTAGATTTCGTTTGTCGCTAATGCTGAGCATGACTACCTTGATTGGCCTATTTCTTTCAGCATGTGGTTTGCCAACCCTCCAAGCTTGGCAGATTTGTCCTTGCCACAATAGCACATCTTGTAGGAAATCCCTCATTAGGTCAAGGGTATGTTCGCCTTCCCCATAGTCTTTTATCCCCTTGATAATTATATTGGATGCCCTAATCTACTTTCCTTGACCTCTTTGTCTTGCATGTTCACACGAATCTTTGCCTCTTCTCTTGCCATATCAGGGTGTTTGCTATTTTTGTCCCAAGTTTTGGTGACTTCTGCAAAACTCCTTCTCTTCTCTTCACCGTCTACCTTTCCTGGCAAACTAGTGCGAAGAATTGTTTTCTCCTTATTATGAGATGACTCGGTGTTTGCTGTGACCTTGTTTGTTTCCAATGTCGCATTCAGGTTTTTCCATTCATCCTTCATATTCTGCCATTCAAGCTTCTCGGTAAAAGTGTTTCTTGCAGCGTTGAGATTTGAGCTTTTAAAGGGTTGTTATCATCTGCAAGAGTTTTATTTGCTACAATTAGCACCTGTATATTGCGGTAACTTTCTTGCTCCTTAGCCTCTAGGAGCTCCAACCTCCTCTTGGCCCTCAAAAGTTCTTGCACATAAAGATCTGGGCACCAAGCGAGAGGTGTGGAGGTAGGGCTGTAACTGACAGACTCACCGAAGTTATTGCTACCATACAGATGACTGTCACCACTTAAGTGTGGAGGAGGGCACATTTTGACTTGTTTATGCAATCTCTACCCGTGTTTCTGCTTTTCATGTGACCCTTTCATATGAGCAAGTCTATGTTTTAAAATGCCCTTGAACTGTTTAACATTGACCCAGATATATTTTCTTGTCTTGCCAAGTGATGCCATTTTGACTTGCCCTAAATGGTTAGTTTCAAAGTGTACCATAATTTCTTGACCGTTTTTTACCAATGAGATGGTTTGTTATTCCATGGTTTACATATCCACCGTTTGTTTTCTCATTTGTGTATCCTCAATTTGTTTTTCCATTGATCAAAAGAAAGAAGGGCGAAACAAAAGCTAACAAGAGAAAATATATAAAACAAAACCAGAAAGTGCACCTTGAAACCCTTGGCTTAAGGCCTGCCACTATCTTGTTGTGGGCTGGGCCCCAGTCTTCGTTTTACCCTTGGAAATTGGCCTACCTAGGATTTGAACCCTGTCTGGTATTGTGTCTGCTGCCCTGGTCCCACTGTTTCTTACAGAAGCATCCACGCTGTTTCTTGTTATTTCCTTTTAACCTTTTCTTGTTCAACCTCGAAGCTCCAGTTGCAGCAGTTGCTTATCCGTAGTTTCAAAAACACCTACGCCCTAGATCTTCCGCGGCATCTACAGCAAATGGGGGTTTTCCCGCAATGATCATCCTTAATAGTTGTTCGCCTGGAAAGTGATGAAAGCCGCTCGTTGAGCCAATGCGGCAATCTATCTGAAATATGACCGGGTAATATTTAGTATTTCCAATTAGAAAGTTAGTACATAGACCTACTCACTTCGTTGGTGATCAACTCGTAATAACGCATTATATTAATGTTTCTTTAGTTCACATTTATGTTAACACTCTGTAATTTAAAATTGTAATAATTGTTTTTATAGAGAGTGAAATAGTTGGTGATTGCTAATCTTATGATAGCATATAGTAATATGATTGACGATTTTGTGACACTTTTTTTATTGAATTTGATTATTTTTGGAATATAATGTTTTTTTAAAAGAGAAATATATTAAATTTAATGTAAAATTTATGTATTGTTCAAGGATAAATTCAAGGTCATGAATTAGTTTTTGAATCTTAATTTGATCTTGTGAAAACTAATATTTTTCTTATCTATTAGCTTGTATTTGATTAACAATAACTTTGTGATCATAAGCTAGTCTTTAGTGTTCAAATCCATCTAAAGAATATGTTGATAATAAAAGAGAGCAAATTTCCACAATTCATATATTCATTCTTAGAATGTTTCTAGATTCAATTCTGTCAAAGTTTTGGCATCAGCATTATACTTTCATCAATCATATTCTCTATCTTTCATCCTCATGATAGATCACAGAGTGTGATCCTAAATGCTGATGCCAAAACTTTGACACAATTGAATCCAGAAACATTTTAAGAATACTTTGAAAAGTTTATTTTATTCAAGGATACAAATTCTTTTCGATTAACTTTTAGAAGCATGTATAGCTGAAACATAGTGTAACATCACTATAATAATATATGTGGACTCTTTGCTTCTTATAAAGTCTAAAATTAAAATGTACTATTAAATGCTCTTTGGATGGTATACAAACGAGAGAGAACATATATAATGAGTGTTTACACAAATCATTAAATTACATCAATCATGTATTTCCTTAATTCAAGGTGGAAAGATTGAATAGTGAGTTTTTAATAGAAAGACAATATTCCCATAACTATGCTATGGCAAATAAAAAATATTACTGAAAAAAATTAGATTTAAGTAACTAATTATTTAATTAAGTCAATCAAATGAACCCTTTTACATAATTATATAAAGATCCATAAATAATTTAGTATGATAAATAAATAGATAAATTAAATTTTAGAAATATATAAGAAAAAATAAATATTAACTATATAAAAGCTTATATACATAAAATAATAAATAAATTTTAAAATAATATACAACATTCTACCCAAATAAACTATGTATCCACATACTTCATTGCAATAAATACAACTATACACATAAGAATTTCACTTTATAGAATGGGCAGCTTCAATGAAGTGGGAAATACGTATATTTTAAAACTAAAGTCAATGTAAATGTGCTATTTGGACTTACCTAACTATTTACAATGACATACGAACTTTCGTCTGCTATCATGGTGTGAACTGCTGAAGCGAGTCACCCGTCTGATTGACTTCAATTATTGAAAATCATCACGCGTGATTATCATTATTATTTTATAGCCTTACAAAATACACTAGACAACCGTACAATCATTATATTCCCCCATAAAATGCCTCGGGCCATTTCATAGTTTTATCTCAATTTCATTGGAAGGTATTAAATCCGTCATACATTCTCGGGCGAATTCAGTTACCGTTTGGTTCTGGAAGATGACAGGAATTGGGTTTTCTAAAATTTGGATTTGAAAATTTTTGTATTTGTTTTAAAATTGGTAAAATGGAATTATCATATACTTTCAATTTTGCCTCAAAATCAGGTTTTCCAACTTCCTACTAGCAAATAGGAGTTGAAAATCAAAAACCTGGTTATGGTTTTTTAAGGAGTATAAAAACAATAGGTTGGACTACATTTTAAAATTTGCCTTCAATTCAAAGCTTACGCATAAAAATTTGCACGTGAAACAAATTGTTCAAGTAAAATCTCAAAAATCGGAATGAAGATTTGCAAAACCTTGATTTGGCTAAACCAAAATTTGTAGAAATCTGAATTTTTTTAATTCCACGCACCAAATGAACCGGTGATTTCATGTTACAAAATGGAGAAATTTCTACTGTGGAATTAAAAGACTTCGAAAATTTGGATGGAGAATGTTTCTGTTTCCAAGACAGCAACGCCCAGTTTTTGTATTTAGATTTCACACAACCATCATTTTCTCATCCTCGTCAAACATCATCATATTCCTCGCAATCTCGCTCTTCGCCTGATAATATTGAGATACAACATTTAATTATTGATTAACTCGTATTCTGTGAAGTAGATTAAGCAGGTTGAGTTGTATTTTTTAACGGCATCACGAAAGTGAAAAGTGTACCTTTGAGTACTGTGAAGCGATAGTTCGTATATTTGATGGTTAATTTTATGGTTAACATGTACTTTCTTCCAACAAACACAAGCCAAAGGCCAGATTCGAATAATTTTATGGTTAATTTGAATCTGAAAATTACGTATGGTCAAAAACTTAATAGAGATTTTTTTAAAAAAAATTAAAATTATATTTAAGGGGAAGTAACAATAGTCTACAGAGTTTTGGAGGTTTAATTTTATGCTTCAATTAACTTAAGAGCGACAAAAAATTAAATATGTCTGAAAGACCATAGGTTGTGCTGCAAACAGAGGAAGATGGATTCGAATCAGCAGATTAATATATTGGCAGTCGGTGCTTTTTTTAAATACGAAATCGGTGATCGAAAGAGGTACTTGATGTATAATCTATTCTGGTAACCGACAATTTGATACCATCGCAGCATTCAGATAGACACACGTCGGGAACATAACTTGATTCATAATTTAGTAGTCAATTTTTATTTTATTCACTTAAAAAGATAAATATTAACTGTTTAAAGCTAAATTATTTTTAATGGCTTAATCAAAACAAAATTAAAATAATATTAAAATAATATTAATCATATATCACTCTTCTTACATTCTTTCATTTTGATGATGGAAGAGAGAGAGAGTGATACGAAATGTTGATGCTAAAAAATCATACAAAATTGAATCCAAAAACATAGATTTACTTTGCAAATGGATTCTGGAAATCTCATAAGATTATGGGATAACCTTGCCAAACTTTTCCGGTCGACTCTTTAGGCAATAATGAACAAACACTAAGAGATCATAACCTCTCCACCTAAATCCTTATCAAACTACAAATATGAAGCTTCCTAGTTCCTACACTATGACTTGAAAGTAAAGTCAAATCCTCATTACTGAAACCATTTTTTGTTTCCCACTACTGAAAATCCAACTTTGACAATGGAAAGCTTCGACGATGCTATGATTTTTCCTGGGTCATAAAGAACTCAAGTCTTCAAATTAAATAACTTTACTTTAAAATGTTTTTACTAAAAACATTTGATTTTTCAGCTAAGGCCATTCATGTAGTAGAGCTAAGAAGCAGTTTGAAAAAGAATGCATGTGTACAGCATGGGGTCCCAATAAAAAATGTCGAAGCAAGAAACCTTCTTATCTAATCCAAATTTTAGCACTTTAAAATCATTAGAATAGTTAAATTGGAAGCCTTAAGCTTATTGTAGGGAAATAAAGCACAACCAATGGATAAAGAATTATTTTTCTTATTATGCTTAAAAGACTAATTTAATAGATGTTGATATTAAGTAGCTTTCTTGAAGTGTGTTGAATGACTAAGATGGATTGGAAACTAAAATGCTTTAAATTAATAAATTGGGAGATTATTTCTATTAAAAAATAAATAAATACATTTACCTCTCAGCACCATGTATCCTAAAATATATTATTTAGTAAGATAATGAATACCCCATGTAGTAAGAAGATAAGGAATGTCAAGAACCCAATAATGCATAACCCCTAAAGATCATCACAATCATCCTCATCCAAAAAACCTACACGCCAGAGCCCCTCCTTCCATCTACACACAAAACATGAGACAAGGGATCCAAAAATGAGAAAGGAATGGAGAGGGGAGAAGCATAATAAAGTCCATCCTCTAAAAACACTTACACCCAAACTTTTCCTAAAATACCTTAGCAAGGATCCGACTTGCCCAAGTCAAAGAAAAACAATGAAAGCAATGAGCTACTAGACATAGGTAGAAGGTTTAGAAGTGCATAGGAATAACAAAGCTTTCCCTTGTAAGGAACAAACACCTAACTACCCCTTACCACACAAATTTCAAGGACTACTAAACACCTACCTCAAGTTTTTTTAAATAAAGAGTAAATTGAGCCATGATCAAAATGAGGAAAGAAAATGGGATAAGACCATTCAAACAACCTTTCTTATTCATCTTAACCACCAATATCTTCAACAACAAAATTAAAATAATCCCAAAATTCCCAAGGAGAAACATTATTAGTTTTTGTTTTATTCTCTTTTGACCAGAGATGTCTTCTTGTTTCTTGATGATAGATAATGGATTTTAAGTTGCCCATTTTTTGGTGTGTCATTAGAATATTTCTGTGTTGATTGCATATATGTTATCTGTATATGCCTAATATCATGAGTGAGCCCATAAAAAGATTGTATTATAAATATAGAAGCTAGATTTGAAATGGAGATCAAAACTATAGTATCGAAGATTTGGATTCCAAACTACCTACATTAATACTAACATATCTATAGGCTTTTTTTTGGGAAACTAAGATGAGTAATATCATATTTTAAGATATTTCAAATTCATAAATATAAATAATTTATCAAAATTTTAATTAAAAAAAAAAAAAAAAAAAAAAACTGTCAACAAACAAAAAAGTGGTTACTAATATATCAATTTCACATGTTCATATCTACAATATCCATAAAATGCAAAGGATCTAATAATATTTTATGATGTAAGGGTATATTTCTCATAATTTTCGATGTGTTATATCCAATAATTTCATTTGAAATGTTTGAAAATAAACTTAGATAGAAAGAAATGAATAGAAATAAACACTAACATACTAAAATTGAAAACTCAACAAGTGAATATGATATTATTTTTCTTCCATATGCATTATCAAACATTTCTACTTTTACTATAGTATGTTTAGCCCTTATTAATCACTATAAGTATCTTCTTTTATGTTAAATTTAATTATCTATTGATTGAAAATAACTTTCTCTACAATTTCCTAGAGTTTACCATTGTCTTGTTCTTCACAATTAAATATGTTTAATTCCTTTAGTTTAACACCCATAATATCTTCTCCCATTTTCCCAAAAATAATAACATAAGTCAAATTCATATGGTCATTTGATTGTCATTTTAATGCATATATATATAATCAAGCAAAACTCTTATCACATATTTGGATATACCAATTACCATTTCCATGATTGTCCACATCCTCTTTAAATTACATAAATTATATAATAAAATATCCCACCTTTAAAAAGGGTAAGGTAGATTTTATCACTACCCAAGAAGGTACATTAGATCTACCAATTTCTTCATCCTTACTTTGTGCCATGGTTCAATATTTCATATTTTGTGATATAAAATATTTCATTCAAATAGAATGGAAACCAAAATGCTTCCTTTTATATCAAACTAAGATCTCAAATATGCCTCTAGAAGATCTAAATTTATTTGAAGTTGAGTTGTTTAATTTTTCTTTATAGATTGTTGTCCAAAATCACTAATGTGTCTTAACATTATAGAAAGAATGAGAATAGTTCCTATCTCAAATAGGTTTTGGAGCTAGTAGCCTTTCTTATTGCAAAAACCAACCCACATTCCTAGCTCCACTATAAACCCTAACATGTCTTTCAATAGAAGATTTTATTTTTGAGCTTATGTAGTATTCATTTTTAATATAAAATTCAATGGATCAACTCACAAAATGACACCAATGATAACAAAAATAGAATTTCTATTCATTCCATCAATTTTACTTATTGATATAAAATTAAAATATTGTCAAGGTATAAAAATATCTTCATCCAAACACAACTTGGATGTGGAACTAATTTTCATAAATTTTCTAATCATTTTAAAAATATTTGAAATTTTCATGTGAAGGTTTGAGGCCCTGATTTGAGTTTGCAAACATTTTCTCAATCTCTGTAGAATGATAAAATTTATCTATGATAACAACTTCAAAAACATTAGAACTTGTTGTTTTTATTTCAACTATCAAAATAAACTACTTCTTCATATGCTCTTTCACCAATGAATTGAAAAAGGTTGAGCCTTTGTAGAAAATACATCTTTTGACTTCAAACTATTTTTGGAAAGTTGAAGGACTATGGTTTTGATAAGATTTTTTCACATTTCTTTGTTTTTGAGAAAATGACTAATGCTAAAAAGAGTCTTGAATACTTAAAATATAAATTCAATTAAGTTCTTTTCTAAATAGTTAACTTGAACTCAATATGCATGTCATTCCTCTTTTGCAATGGATTGGAATTTGATGATTCCTTGTATCGGCATTACAATGTTGACAAAATGGTGGATGAGAATTGTAAAATTCAAAAGATAGTTATTATTGATTTATTAAAGAAATGCATACTAGGTCTAAAACCTTCAATTCCTTGTGATTAATACCCTTTAAAATGATAACAAAAAGGTTCATACAAACATAAGAGTTTTAGTTGTTGTATCCCTGATTTTACCAAAAAGATTATGATAGTTTTATCTACGTATAATTGCATCTATATACATACCTTTATTTCAAATTGTGTAGAAAATAATTATACACTTATTTTTTAGTTGAGAACCATGCTTTCTTAAAAACTCAAATGGTTTCTACCATTGATCATATAGAAGACTTATGAAAATAACATTTAATTTCTTATCTCTACATACAAAAATTGCATTGATGTTATTTTTATAGGCCTAATATCATGGTTGAGTTTATGAAAATGATTGTATTAGATCACCATACTACCTAGTGCAGAAATGGAGACCAAAGCTAGAGTTATTGTGTAATTGGGTAGTGATGCAAAAGACCTCTTTCAAAACATACCAAAGCAAGATAAGTAATGATGACGATCATATCTCCTTCTAAAAAGCACACGTGTGTAGTTACAATTTCCCATGAATGGGGCAGCAGGAGATTCCCCTATCTTAATGTAGCTTAAAATAAAACAATTTCTTCTTTTATTTAATTCTTTACATTCAGATTTATCTTTATTAGTGTAAATATATATTTATTCTCGAGAGCCAAATTGATTGGCAAATAATACCTAGTTTCATTAATCTACATGAACTTATTATTGTTCTATGCTTGGAAACAAACAAAACATGAAAAAGAAACCCAAGGCCTCTCCCATATATATTGACGAGTTTAAGTGGCCTGTACAAACAACTTAGTATTTATGTTTTAAAGTCTGTAGATGGCCCTACTCAATATGGTGAAGATCAACTCGTAATAAAGCATTATATTAATATTTGTGTAGTTCACATTTATATTAATTTCAAAACTATGTATTTTAAAATTGTAATAATAATTTTCCATTATATAATAATATAATTCAAGATTAGGTGTCAGCTTTTGTAGTAAAATAGAATATGTTTCTATTACCCAAACATTTTATAGAAGGTTTAATTATATTAATTATTCAGTAAGTGAGAGATTAGTTCTATTGGAAAAATCAACCTATTCTCTCTCCCCGTACTTTTCTCTCTCCATGTACTAAAACCTTTAGAGAGAAGTACGGGTAAAGGTTTTGGTTTTGGTTTTCACTCTCTCTCTCTCTCTCTCAACTTTTCTCTCTCCACGTACTAGAATCTTTTAGAGAGAAGTACATGGTTCGAGTTAGGGTTTGAGTTTTCATGCTCAACTTTTCTCTCTCCATGTACTAGCCTTATTCTCTCTCCCCGTACTCCAACTTTTTGCCCTAATCTTAACATGTAGCAAAAACCAAAACAAGAACCAAAATGTGTATGTTCAAGCAAACATGAGGGTTTCTTTGCATAAACTGGGATAGTTGGCGAAGTTAAAGCACAATGGTGGTAGGGTGTGTAGAAATGAAAATTTCTACACTGCCATTTAAATACAGTTCATCCAAATCTCCATAAATCAATTCACATAGTCCAAATCCTTTTAGGGTTGTTCCCAACCATCATCTTATGAATATCCTCTGTCTTTACTGCTCTGGAACACTAGAATACGCAACACAGAGAAGAAGGAAGCTTGTTTTTTCATGAAAAGTGGGGCCAAATGAGTCTACTGCTCATTTCTATCAATGCCTAAGAGAATTTCAAAAGAAATATCTGAGGATGAAATGGCCACATGACTCACAATTATCAGCTCACAGTCATAAGGCTATGGTCTCATAAATGGTGCTACTTGAAATCTTTTTATAGGTTATCTGATGAGAAAGGGACCACGAATCTCAAAATTAATCTGAAAGAAAATCTTGCACAAGAAGATGATGTATGCAGTTGGTGATTTGGCTATTTCAAATTTGATTAAATATGAGATTGTTTAACCCTGCATGGAACAGAGGCTCATACATTGTTTATATCTCAGGCCAGCTTCACACTCTTATTGAAAAGCCATGGACAAAGACCAAGAAGTATAAAAAAAAGAACAAGAATAATTGCATAGCATTTAAAAAGGGTAACATGGACCTGCGTCTTCAGTAACATGGACCTGCGGCTTGGAGATAGTCGATTTAATTCATATCCTCAGCCATGCATGTAAGCGCAGATTTGCGAGTTGACAAGTAAAACCAGCACGCCAAACATCGAAGGTGATACCATAAAAATATATTCATTGTCAACTGACTGCATATGTAAAGCCTGTGGAGAATGTAAAAAGCTTATAATGAACATTCCTATGGATTAAGAGTTATTTTTGGTAGCTTGGAAGAATGAGTGCATCCATCAGAAATATTTGCTAAAGCCTTAAGCTACGGTGCAACTTCAAACAGTTGGTGCTTCTTGCCAATAATTTGGAAGAACCACCTGTAGACTTGGAGATAGCTTGACTCGTGAAGGAGCCTTTGGTCACATTGTACCTTTATCTGAGATGAAAGAAGAGCTGTATTTAAAACGTGCTTCAATCTAATATGTGGTCACAATAGAAGTCAATAATCTTCTCATCCTTCATCGCTGTCACTTCAAGCTAATACAACCAATTCAATCTTTCACTGTCCCAGATAGAATTAGAACCACACTTATGAATGATTTGATTCATAATTTATAAAGGTCAATGCGTAGATAGTTGTTTGAACATTGATCATATACTTATATTATTTAGAAAAGCCAGCTGGAGAGTCAATCTCAATACATCTCATGTGAAGCTCTGAGATGTGTCTAACCATATGATGAAATGCCAAGTCTAGGGACATCTACATTCATCAAATAGAGCTACTGAATTGTTTGACAAAATACCTCTATCGCATATAAGACGGGTGCATTGTCTAGAAAAAGTGAAACAAATGGCATTGATAAGGGATTGAAAACATCTCGTGAACACTCAAGGAAATGATTGATGAAGGCATATTTCTAGCAATACAAACATCTATCTGAGTATAAGAGATGGAAAGGTCAGATGGAAATGCATAGTGGGAAAATCTGAAATAGTCTATAGCCAGCAAAAGTCCAATGGAGATATAAATGCATGTAAACTATTCGACAAAATGCCAAGTCAAAGGTGTGCTCATATTGTTTGATGAAATGCCTTTGCTCCATCTAAAAGTTGGATTCTCAAAGCGAAGTAAAGATTTTGGTGAAGTTTTATAATTGAAGAAGATTTAACATCAAATTTGATATAAAGAAAGTGGCTATTAACTCTGCACTATTGCCAGGATAGCCCTTGATAGGTGATAATATGAGGTATAATTTTCAAGGTAAGGAACCTCCTGTGATACTAAAAAGCATGCTCCCTAAAATATCTAACACAAAGATGGGGCATTTAGAAATTATAGATTTCTGGAAGATGATGAGCAAAGAAGATAAATCTCCCCTAGCACGTCGAACGCTGGAAAGTGGTTTGGCCCATGCAGGAGGACATCCACTCATAGTTCAATGTGTGGAATTGGTTTTAGAATGTATCAAGGCATATAATTAGAATTTGAGGGACATCAAGACTGCAGGAGGTAATGTCATAGCAAGGTTGGACCCAATATCTATATCCATCACTTTCAGATTGCTAGTAAGAGAGGAGTTCATAGAAATTTCTAAAGAAGGTGCCCAGGGTTATTTCCACCAGAATAAGAAAACATGTCTCAATGTTATTGCTAAAAGTTGGCTCGATCAACCCAAGCGAGGACAATCATAGTTGCCAAGAATGTTACACAGGAATATCTTTAATGAAGACATTTCTGATATGATAGTTCTTCTCAATAGAGTGGTGGGAAATCAGACGACTGAAGATTTTTAATATTGGATGTTTTTGTATATTAATACCATCACCACTGGGAAACAAGTTATAGATTGGGGAGAAATGATTAGCGATGCCCTCCATTACCAGTTGACAGGATTCAATGTAAATCAAGGATTTTACATGTCCTAATATCTAATGTATGCAATTGCAAGTATGAAGTCATGGCCCGGTCTAAATCCTTATGGGGAGTATAGCTTAACCACTCAAATTTATAACTATTACCCCTAGTTTCAATTAAAATAAAGCAATGCACACTTCCACAGGGTGAATGATGCTTTTTCTATGCTCACTGCCAAGGAACTACAAGGAGACATAGAACTTCGAATTTCTCCTGAAGCGGCCAGTCTCATTAGTATTTATGGAAGCTTCTTCATACAATATCCTCGATTCACTTACATCCGCATTGGAGGTTTCCAAGATTGTCCTCTCATGTTGCCTTGCTTCATAGATGACAAGTTGGTACTTTCAGAAGTTTGCAGGCAAATTGGTCAAGTAAACAAAAAGTGCAGGAATAAAAGATCAATCCCTTTCCCAATTGGCATTGGACATTATAGTTGTTTGTCTTCTTCAGATGCTCAAAATATTGAGAGATCCATGGTGAACATAACTCTACACTCTTTCTACAGTCGCTTTCCATTTGATGGTAGCGGGTACGTTAAAAATAACTTGGCACTTGAACCTAGCTATCTTCATTTCCCCACATTGGAAGATTATTGGGCAAATTGTGAGAATGATTTTGAAGTTAGAAAAAGGGACTGGATGAGATTTACAATAAAACAAATCATTGATTACAAAATGGGATGGGATGTGACAGGCGTAATGGAGGACGGGTCAGACTTGATTGATCCTTACTTCTTTGAGTGGATACAATTACTAGAATTGCCATATATCAATTGGTCGCTGCCAGAACTGAAAGACCTCAAGGAAAGGACTTTCTTTGTGATTCAATGAATTGAGACTTGGTTAAAGAATAAAGTCAAAGAAGCCACTACTACTAAGTCAATAGGAAGAAGTAGTGTAAATAATAATTATATTTCTCAAGAAGGAACATCAGTTTCAGCCATTCCGTCTTCTATTCCTACATCCTTGGGCTCTTTGCATAGCACGCAAGGGGGAGATGATGGTGAAGATCTAGATGAACGAGTTAACCTAGTTTTAGCATGTGAACTCAATGTGATCACCAGGAAGAAGAGATCAAAACCCAAGGAGAAGACCTTAAAGCCAATTCAACAAATGATTGATGAAGCTCCTGAGATGAATGCTTTACCCTCATTTGTAGATGAGATGATTCAATCCATAGCATCTCCTACACGCTCATTGTCTCCTGAAAGCACAGAAGCAATCCAAGAGGAGCCAGTTGTAGAAAATGTGCATAACTCGAACTTATCATCTACAGTCTTACAAGTTCCTTCAGTAATTGGCCCATCTACTAGTATTTCAACATCTTGGTTACAACAAAGTTTAGAGAGAAAGAAGTAAAGGATGATTCAATTAGAAGCGCCCAATCTAGATCTTGTAGCTGACTTAATGCACATAAGTACAAAGATAAAAAAGACTAAAATGGATTCCAAACTAGTAGTGAACCCTACTTCAGGTAATTTATCTGTTGAAATTGCACATCCAGTCATAGAGAAGGACATAAATGAGGCAAATGAATCTGATTTTAGCATCACTAAAGTGGATCTAGGCCGGACTACTCGTGAAAGGAAAGAACACAATTTTCAAGTGTCACCTACTTTCCTAATAGAACAATCAAGGAGAGATAAGCAAGTTAAGAACCAACTCAAGTGTCAAGTCTGAGCTCTTTCTTCATGCATCAAATTGATGACCTTGGTGACTCCTTTCTAGATCCTAGTTCATCCACAGAAAGTATAGAAGATTCGAAGAAGATGTTTGATGAAGAAACCATTCAAAATATAGGAGAATGTCAAACTTATGGTAAAATGGTGAAAGCGTGGGTAAAAAGGATGAAAGAATAGACATCAAGCTTATTTCAAGATGTTCAAGGTACGTTTACCAAAGCGGATCATATACAACAAAGCATTCAAAAAGAACTGACAACTCTCAAGGAACAACAAACATTCTGGAGAGAAATTGATGCCAATTTAGTAGAGATTAAAAGCATGGACAACAATATAGTCAAGTCACTAAAGTTAATCAGCACTAGAGAAGAAGAGAAAATTGATATATGGCTAGAAAACATCCAATGGAAGAATGATAGTATGAATGAACAATTGAGTGAAGGAGAACAATTCTTAAACTCATGCAAGTTACTAAAAAAGAAGGCCTTGGGGGAAATATTGATGATCGTAGAAGGTATTCCTATTAGTGAACATACTCAAAATCCAGACATATCTTCCATCTTGAAATGCATAGAAACAAAAATCAACACCGAACATGGCAGTAAACAAAGTTCAGATGCTAGTGTTATGATGAGATTGAGCAGTCTCTCAGTAGCATTGAACTCCTATACTCAAAACTTGTCAGGTTGTGTCATAGAATTGGATGAAATTAGAAAGAGACATGAGCTGTGTAAGCTGAAGATGCAGAGTTTAATCACCATTAAGAAAAAAACTTTGGCTCAAGTCATAAAATCATTTAGAGCATACAAGACAAACTTGACTCAGTTGCTGGTAGCACCTATAGATCAAGGAACGAGTTCAAAGAATTGAAGTTAAAAGTATTTCTGTCTAAAGTTTTCTTAGAATTTTATTGATGTATTTTGTAAAAAGGTCAACTTTAGAATGAACTCTAGTTTTCATTTTTCTAACCGTAGTTATGCTTCCAGGGTTAGAGTTGGTTATGAATCATCTTCAAGTAGTCCAAACTCTAACTTTTTGGGTAGTTACGAACCCGAAATGTTGGTTATTCTAGATTGGCTATAAATTCCTGGAGATCAATGTAATAAGGGACTTTTTGGACTTGGATACAAGGGAACACTTATGCTCTGATCATAAAGCAATTTTTGCAAAGTGTTTACAATTGTTGTTTTTGTGTAATCAGTTATTTCTTTCTTTCTTGGTGCAAGAAATAAAAGGAAGTACATTTAGCATTCTCTCTCCAAGGAATCTGGATTGTTAAAGTGTTGATTCATCTATGATTACTGTCATGGTATGATGTAAGTATTTGTGGATGGTTGAACTAGCATTGTGTTGGTGAAAGTTCTCAAGCGTAGTCCTTGATAGCTCTCATTAATAGTTTACATCATTTTTATGAAAAATTTGAAGGCGTGTGGTGCATTCGTTGTCAATGGTTTTCCTTCCTATTTTCTAAGTTCTTCTTATCTTTACTGAAAAATCTAAAATTTCATCTTACGAGGGAGCTGCCCCTCTAAACGTAGAGGAAGGCCAGATATTGACCTGGCCTATCCAATTGTTGTGAACGATTTGCCACATACACTCCATTGGAAAATTTCACAGTGACAAATCTGTTTACCAACAGTTTCAATTATAAATTTTTTTATAGATGAATCTATTGAATTCAATGTTACATTTATGTATTATTTAAGATTAAGTTCAAGGTTACAAATTAGTCTTTTCATTCTAAATGTGTCACTGTAAAAATAAAAAATAAAATTGTATCTATCTTGTGTTAGATTTATGTATGTCCAAGAACAAATTTGCAATTATAAGCTAGCCTTAAATTATCAAATTCATTCAAGGACTATATATGTAATGATTTTTGTCTTTTTTCTTTATATAATTGTTCCTTTTAAACAATACTTGGATAATTTTTTGTGATTGAAACAATACAAGTTCTTTTAGATCAACCTCTAGATAGATGTATAGTTTCAACACTACAAAACAATACTATTTTAAAACATGAGCTCTTTACTTCTTTTAAAGTCTAAAATTAAAATATACTATTAAATCATTTTTGCATAGTATAAAAATTAGAGAGAATATAGGTGATCCAATGATTTAAAATGAAGGCATTTATTCCCCTCTCATTGTCAATAAAAAGAATTAAATTACATCAAACATGTGTTTATTTAATTTAAGATGTTCACATTAAACTATATTCGAATTGTAAATTTTAAAATGAAATGGAACATGCCCATAACTATTTAGACACCCAATTGAAAAATATCACTAACCAAATAATTAGATTTAAGTAGCAAAATATTTTCATTAAGACAATAAAAAAGAAGTCCAAACCTTTTACATAGTTACATTCAGATTGATATATATTTTAGTTTACTTAATTAATTAATTATATACATAAGACAACACATGAAATAAAAAGTAAATTTAAATATATATTGATATATACTGTTTAATAATATACTTCGTTATGCAGTTTCATAGAAGGAGGAAAAAGTATATTTTAAAGCTGAAGTCAATGTAAATGTGCTATCTGGACTGACCTAAACTCTTCACATTGACATACGAACTTTCGTCGGCTATCATGGTGCGAACAGACTTCAATTATTGAAAATCATCACGCGTGCTCTACTGTTATTTTCATTTAATAGTCTTTCAGTATCCACCACACAAGCATACAATCATCATATTCCCCCATAAAATGCCTCGGCCATTTCATAGTTTCATCTCAATAATTTCATTGGAAGGTATTAAATCTGTCATACATTCTCAGACGAATTCAGTTATATCATTTATCTCGGTTGAGTATTATTTAGAGTGCCATGGCAACCATTGGATTATCTGACGATTTCTGGTTGCACGGTGGAGAAATTTCTTCTGCAGAGTTAAAAGTCTTCGACAATTTAGAAAGAAGAGCTTTCTTTTTCCCAGATCACAAGAAAACCCAGCTTTCATTTTTAGAT
This sequence comes from Cupressus sempervirens, assembly GCA_028749045.1. NCBI lineage: Eukaryota > Viridiplantae > Streptophyta > Pinopsida > Cupressales > Cupressaceae > Cupressus > Cupressus sempervirens. The sequence continues at coordinate 355,102,129 of CM053785.1, forward strand.
TTCACTCAACCAGCGCCTTCTTATCCTTGTCAAACATCATTTCCTTCGCAGTCTCCTTCTTCTCCTGATAATATTGAGATCTCTTCATTTCCCGTGGAGAAATCTGCCGGAGAAGAAGTCTGTCAGAATTTTGAGTCGTGAAGCAAGAGACTCAGATAGTACTACTACTTTTGAGAGACTGAGAACTGATGATGATGAAGATGGGATTTTGGAGTTCCAGAGGAAACGGTAAGAACTATACAAGGCCCTTTAAAATTGAGATCTTTGGTAAATTGCTTTGTTATATTTCTTAAAATTTAATTCTATTGTTCTTTGCAGCAAGAAGAATGTTAACAAGAAACCGAGCCAAGCACAGAAAATTATAATTGAAGTGGAAAGTGAAGAAGTTTTGGAGGACGGGTACAAATGGCGAAAGTATGGAGAGAAATCGATGGAAAACTGCACAATGCCCAGGTACGTTATTCTACCATTGTATTTTTAACGGTCAATAATGTAAAAAGTTTTGCTTTGGGATGAATGATAGTTATATAATTCTAATGACGAGTAATATGGATTTTTCAGGTGTTATTACAAATGCGCAGACAAGAAGTGCAATGTGAAGAAACGGGTGGAGCGGAAGCCTTTGGAGGATGAAATACTTTTTATAACTTACGAAGGGATTCACAACCTTCAATGCCCAAATCCTGTTTACTATGTTCATGTCGAGAAGCGGATTTACATACCCATGCCAGATTCGTGAAATAATTATTGATTAACTCGTATTCAGTGGATTAGATTAAGTAGTAGGTGAGTTGAAGGTTTTGAACGGCATTATGAATTTGAGAAGTGTAAGAAACAGAAGCTTAAAACATTGTTTTCAGGCCAGCTTCAAATAATTTTATGACTAATTTCAATCTTAAAAAATTGAATAGTTGAAGCTAAATAATTGCACAATCCGATGGCAAAATGAGACATGGTTATCTTTGCAACGTCCAAATTTCCGTTGGTTTGTTGCGTGCAAATATCATATAAATGAAGAACATTTACAGAGAATATGAAACCTCGCCTTTATAAGTTGCCCTAATTCAGACCAGCGAAATTTCTTTTGCATATTTTGGGAAAATACTAACCACTAGATATGCAATCTTTTCTAACAAAACATTGGTCATTCCATTGTTAAAATGGAAGTACAATTTACTGTATCTGTTTATTTAGTTTTTTTTTTTCATCTCAAAAATCATTGTAAAGATTTAGAAAAAGGGATAGGAAATAACATTAATTATCTAATTCAAACTACAACTCTCACTTTTTGCTCCACCAGCAATGATCAGAACGTCCGTTGCACCCGTCAAGTTGAATTGTAAATAGTTTACAGAATAGTGAGTTGTTTATATCTTAAACTTCATTTAAAACAAAAATGACAAAAAAACTAATAGCTGTGCAGACCCATCTGCTGTGTTTCGAACACAGGAAGCCGGGGTTCGAACCAGCAGATTAATATATTGTTAGTCGGTGCTTTAGTTTTATTATAGGAAATTGGTGATCGAATCTAACGTCGATGTACATTGTACTTCATGTAAGGAGAAATTATCTGCTCCTGTATTATCTTTCCTATTAACTGACAATTTGATACCATCGCACCACTAAAATAGAGATACCTCGTGAACATAACTTTTTAACAGTTTCTTCTAAAATATAATTTAACAGTCACTGTATAATTTTATCATTGTATAATTTTAATGAGTACAAGGACAAATAATAGAAATTAAAATTATTTCAAATGATTCATTAAACTAAAATTTATATAATTCTAGTATCCTTGTTTTCTGTTATGTGGTACTACGTTTATGGAGGAATACAAAGAGACCACAAGCTCTCTACCCAAATCCTTACCAGACTGGAAATCTGATGCTTCTTAGCTCCTATATTAAGGCCTGAAAGAATGATCAAATCATAATGAGTTTTCTCTTTCTCACTGTTGAACATTCAGCTTTGCATAGGGTTTGACAATGTTGAGAACTTCAAAGTTTACAATTAAATAAGTACATCTGCAACATTTTTAATGAGGGTCTTCTTCTTGTAATTATTCTAACTATTTTAAAGCCAAAGTCATTTGCGAGGTAGCAGAGATAAGTTCTAGTTTAAAAGGCAGCCCACATGTATAACACGTGACTCCCCTAAATAAACAATTAAAGGCCAGCGATCCCAACAAAATCGTCAAAACAACCCTTTTCATCTAATCTAAAACTAGGAACAACAATAATGGACTTTGATATCCTAAAAAAGTAATAGATAAATTTAACAACTTAACCTTAGTGGAGGGGAAGAACACATCGAGATGACAAATAATTATAAGTTTATTTTAATTAAAAACCCTAAAATATTAAATAATTCTCGCCTGAAGTGTATTTAATTGATTTAGATGGGTTAGAAACTACTTGCACATTGAACTGGTTTTGGCTTTATGTTAAGACATATTGATAAGAGTTTTATTTTTTATTTTCTATGTATATTCTCATTAATATTAATAGAAATGACTATTTATTAAAAACTAAAATGGTATTTGAACTTTTGAAGGCTTAAGATATTTGTGGTTCTGTTCTTTGTTACCTATCAATCATATGAATTCATTTACTATTATATATCCCTTCATATAGAAAACTATGAAAACTGTTATTCACTTGATAAGTATACATGTGTTAAAATAATATAGTATTAAATTTTAGTATAGTATACTTCTTATGCACAATAACTATGAAAAATGTTTAGTGGGAACATTTAAGTTGATTCAATTTTTTTTGACAAAAAAGATAAGATTTGAGAAACTGGTATCAATTTTTTTTTTTTGAGAGAAAATTAATGTTTAATACAAGTTTAGTGCAAACACCTAAAATTGACCATCATCCTAACACTTCGTCATTTCATTCTTCTAATATTGTGTCATGTTTACCTGTTAATGGACTGCCAAGAGTTGATTCTCTGCAGAAGTTCCCACTTTTTTGTCTCCTCCCGACCTCGGTCAGGTCAAGATAAACTTTGATAGGGCATCCAAGGACAATCCCTGAATACCAGTGGTAAGATTGCTTCCTTCAAGGGTGGTATCTCTGTCAGCCATCTGTGTCACATTTTCAAACTGGATGGGGATCTAGGAGACCCAGTTCCAACCTAGAAATTTTGTCTCTCTTTCTTGAAATCAGATTGATCGTCACAGATTCCAAGCCTGAGGTGATTTTTTGGCCAGAGAATGCCTTGAACAGAAATGGGGTGGTAGTTTTGAAGGCAGTGTGCATTGTGTTGAGATGGGTGTGGGCAATCATATCGGTCGACTGCCGTGGTGTTTGATTTATTGAGGACTCAGAGAATGCCAGCCTCTGATGGTGTGGGCATCGAATGACCCATGACTTGAGTTCCACCTTGCATTGGCAAGGTGGGGTTGGGGGGTTGGCACAAGCTACTTCTTTTTCTTCACACAGTCAACGCGAAACGGGCTCTTCTTTGTGATAGGCTTGTGAGGAGAAAGAAAACAACACAGGTGAAATCTAATGCCCCGTTAATGAATGTTGATGAACGACCTCTCATTCGATGGCTAATCCTAACTCAGGCCAGTAAATGGTGCAAGCTGTTGGCAAGAGGAGAGGTTTGTGGATTTGTTGTTGTGGAGGTCGATGAAGCTCAAGGTAGTGTTCAGGAAACTAGGGCTTCTGATGGTGTGAGGTTTGGGCCCTCAGATGGCTTGGCCACCGACATGGGAGTGGACATCTCCTTGCTCCCTTTACGTGCTGATACTTCTAGTGGATGCCAGATGGGTGGTCATGGCAGGGTTTTTGTTGATGAACAAGCTATTCCAAATTTTTTCAGGGAGGATGCATAGCATTGGTTTAAGTAATGTAATTTTGGGTTCTTCGTTTTTTCTCTGTTCATCTCTATGTCATGGGTTCTTTGGTCTGATCTAATCATAGGTTGGTCATTTTTTTAATTCTTTTTATGCAATGTTTCCATGTATGGGGTAGGTAGTCAGGGGTAGGGTGCTTTCAGCATGGGGTTTCGTATCAGCTGATGGGATTATCTACATATCCCAATTTTGTATCTTTTTTCTACTTTTAATACAAACTATTATTATTAAAGATTAAAAAAAGTTGTGCTATGTTTCCCAAGTTAAGTGCAAACACCTCAAATTGACCATCACCCTAAGATCTATTCATTTCAATCTCTTAATATTTTGTTATGTTAATTTTTTAATATTCATTTCAATTTGAAATAACTAAATAAATAATATTTATTTAATTAATTAGTCTATTTGTCTGATGTAGGCAACTTTATTAAATTAAACTTATTTAATTAAATATTTAATAACCTCACATCATCCTTTTGAAATATTTTATAAAATAATTATGTTATTTTTAGTAATTATTAAGAGTAGTGTGAATAGCTAATTCATTGTCAAGACTCATTGAAACTAGATGGATGTTAGTAAAATTAAGTTAATTTTGATTTTTAGTATTGAGGAACACCCAGGAAGAGGAGTGTGGGGTAGAATCAATGCTCTAAACCTTCTAGGCTTCTTATTTGGAAAGTCTTCAACCAATTGTAATAAAAAGTAAACAACAACAATAAAAAGTATGTGCTATAGAACCCACAAATAATTATTTTGCAAAGGTTACTAGCCTTGGTAAAGGTTAAGAATAAAAGTCGAATGCATATTTGATGCACAAGCATTTGGGGTGTAAGGACAATCTTGCATCACCCAAAAATATTTCTTTTTCCTTTTTAGTAAACGTTGTCTGAGTGCAAAGTTATTATTTCTGGAAGGTTACTATTTTCAATAAAAAAAATTTTGAACTCATAATATTTTGATTTCTTCTTGGAGGTGTACTTTAGTTAGATCAACCCTCTATTAAAGTTTCAATGCAAGATCAAGTCTATTTTCAAAGATATTGAAATTTTTGTGTATTGGCAGGAGGATATAAAAAATTGACCTCAATCCTAAAGTGTTTAGAGGCTACAAAAGGGTCAACCTTGGCTGGTTGGAGCTTGCACATATTAAATATCATAGATAAATTCGTGGAATTTTTGAAATGGGATCATAATAGCCAATCAAAGAAATTGGTAATGACTTATGGTCTTTGAAAGTTATGGTACCTAAAATAACACAAAATGAGATTCTTTCAAATTTTCTTTTGAGTTTTGAAAGTTGTTGGGATCTACTCTAATGCAATAAAATATAAATAATAATATTTCAGGGTTGGTGAGCCTGAAATTTTAGAGAAAAATAATTCTAGAACCTTCTTGGGCAATGGAAAATTACCTATATAATAAGGGCCCATACATTTGTGTAAGATAGTTTCGGGGCAATGTTCTATTGAAAGGATATTGCATCAAATGCTTGCTCTGAGGAGGCTATAGAAGCACTGCTACTAAACTATTGTTTCCAACGATCCTACTATAGAAGTTTGGTGCATAATTCTAGAAAGTTTAGATAAACATTAGTTGACGTAATGTTGAGTGTTTCTATGAAGTGCTTGTAGGACAATGGTAGACTTCTTAGAGTGATGACTACGATATCCTCTTCCTCCATTTTCTGACCAATATCTTTGAGCTGATCATGGATGTCCTTAATCTTTGTCAGATGCTCTTGCAAGGACATACATTCATCCATCATAATAGAGAACAACTAATTCTTCAAAAAGAATGCCTGAGTCTTGTCAGATGTTTCATGTAGCTCCTTCAAATATTTCTAGATTTTTGTAGCTGACTTGCTGGAAGAAATCTACGGTATGTGATCATCGAAAACAAAGAGCTCGAGAAACATAATAGCCTCTCAATTGTGATCATCAAACTTGTCCTATTCTGCTTGGTTTGAGGTCAGATGAGTCTTTGTGCCTAGAACAAGCTCATCCAAATGACGATACTCAAAGATGGTTAACATGTGCTACTTCCAATGGTTATAATTATGGCCATTGAATTATAGACTATCCTCCAACATCAAATTAGTCAAAGATGCCATTTCCATGAAGTTTGAGGCAATTTTGTAGCTAACCTAGAAAAAAATGACAAGTACCCAGAAGAGTAGACAAAAAATCTAGAAGGAATCTATAGTTACAAGGTAAATATGCTGGCCCAAAAATCAAGGCACAAAAAATGAGGTAAAAAAAATTTGACAAAGACCTAGATGAGGTCTCGATAGACCCACCAAGAATATAAAAACAAATTTTTTTTGAGGTCAAAAACTAGGGTTTCAAGAAAAAAGTAGGTCAATGGCCATGGAGAGAAAATTGCAAAGAAAATGGTAGATTTGGACAAAATTGATTCGAAAAAATGACTAAGATTATGCGGGATTGCAGAGGTGACAAGTACTAGGTGAAGATCATGACTGTATTTGTAGGAAAAAATAGAAGAGGTCATATAGATTGCAAGAAACACAATGTGAGAAAAATCACACAAGTTGCAGATTTTGTTTTTGAGAAATCACCCAAAGAAATGCCCAAAGAAATTGACCAAGGAAATTGTGATTTGCAAATTAGGTTTGTAGATGCAAGCTACAAATAGTAATAAAGATGAATTGAAAAGGTAAATACCAAAATGATGACCACAGTGGGAGATAAGCCATTTCTAAGATTCCCTCTCTAGAATTGAACCCTAATTCGCCATCACCCATTACCACAAGCCACAAGTGTTAAAGAAAAACCATGTTTTTCCAACACACAAAAAACATGTGATTTTCCAACAAAAATGTGCAATTTTTCAAAACCCTCAGACCAAAAAAATGCATTTCAAAGTTGCAGTTAGGGCAGACTAAAGACTGGGTAGACTGGTCTTTGATTCTTCATAGATCAAAAACCCTTAGAAATTATTTTGAATTTTTTTCAAAATAATAATGTATTAGGCTCTAATACCATGTTACAAGATTCAAGAATTGGTAGATTAATAGATTTATAGATGATTGATTGATTATCAGAGGAACAAATGCATTTCTTATAAAGAATTACAAGGATGTTATTTCTAAAAGAAACAATGTAGACTGAAGACAAATTTAGAAACAAATCTGAAGATAGGATAGGAAACATTCCTATCTAGACTGAAGACAAAAGAGACAAGATAGGAAAAATTCCTATCTAGACTAATAGAGAGACTACAAACAAGTAGTTGACCATTATAGAAACTATTTAACTAAGGGGATAATATCTTAATAAAGATATTAAAAATATTATCCTAATAAGATCTAGAGAGAGCAATTTTTATAAGGAAGTAAAGTAAAAATAGCTAAAATGACTAAACATACATTTAAGTAACTATATAAGTATATATGCATGTATGTATGTATTTATAAAGTGTCTAAAGGGATAGAGAGAGTCTTATAGTGCTGAAATTTTGCTTGAGCAATAATCTATTAGTGTATATAAAGAAAGCTTCTGGTGATAGCATCCATATTTTTAGTCCAAAGAGTAGGCATATAAAACATGGACAAAACATATTGAGTAGAGTAGTCAAGAACCATTGTGAGCATCTGAAGTTTCCCAACATTTATAAGGAGAGCTCCATTCCATGTTTTAAGTTTCAACTAAATTCATTCCAACAAATTAACCCACACATATTTATCCACCTTGGTCATGGTCAAGGGCATAACAAGATATATCAGAGAAAGAGTGGCGATTCAAAAATCAATGATAAAAACAATTCTTTTTTGGAGCCTCTCAAGGGTATTGAAAAAAATTACAAAGGATTATTGGCCAAATTTAGTTTTTAAGCCAAAGCTAACACATATTCCTTCAGGATGTACTTTCAACGTTTAGCCTTGGTAATAGTAGCTTCTCTAGTTGTTAGTGAATCATCCACAAACTGCTAGTGTGAGATTGTCTCTACCATATATAAGAGGGTTTACAAACTTTTATGGTGCTAGCTACAAACATTGTGCTAAGATTCCTACCATGAACATCAACTAAAATGATAAAGAGATAGGGAGATAAATGATCACCTTGTGTTGTGCCACTAGAGATACTAAGAAACCCTTAAGTGATTCATTATCCTCACAAGTTGTTAACTTCAACAACTAAACTAGATTAAATAGCAAATTAAATTACACTAAAAAAAACAACTATATAAAGGACCAACAAATGGTACCAATGCATCGCATCAAGCCCAAGGAGCCTAAATACTACCACTAAAGAACCTGACCAATACTTTTTTAGCTACTTAAACTTGCAAAGAAAATAATCATTTTTGGGATGCCTAATAGAAGTCACGTCATTAGGGACCATCTACTCCTTGGACCCTACTTGTAGATTATCTTCCCTCTTCTTTCTTTCCAAGTTTTTTTCTTCCAACTTGGCCTAGATGGAGCTTATGCAGATGTTAGTATTCTCCTACATGTTGTCACCTTTCACTTTAGCTTTACCCATAGGTTGAGATAAGGAAGATTAATCCTCATCCAATTGATCACTTTCTTGGGTTCTTTTTTTTTACAATACCATCTTTCACTTTAGATTTACCCATGGATTTAGATGAGGATAAAACTTGGAAAGGAAACAAAAAAAAATCAAGTCCCTTTTGAAATGGTTAACCATATTAAATTATTTTTTCTATTTAATATAGCATTGATTATGTAAGGCATGGTAACATTTATTCTTCTCATTTTGTTTAGCTTGAGGGTAAAAGCACAAACCTGTGTCACCCTTTTGTAAAAGAAAAGGCTAACAAAAGTATAACTATTCACATTCAATGACATAAGATTGTTATTATTATTTTGAATTTGGAAATGAAGTAAACTAATGAAATGTGTAGAAATGGATGAAGTTTACGATTATAATTTTTAATAATTATTTGGAATAAGAATTGATATATTTTCCTAATTTTTATAGATAATTTTTTAGGTGCTAAAAAATGCTAAAAATCGGGGTTCTAGTTCCCACCACAAAACTATATGGAAATAAACGTATTTCCCTTCTTAGACTAGGTTATACATAGCATATATATCTAGAAAAATCCAAAATGAAAATCAGCTTTAGACCTATATTTTCTCTTTTATAAGGATTGAAATCTCAACTCACTTGAAATCAATAGTTTCCATCTCTCACCACAATTTTCAAAACAAATTTATTCTACAAGAGGACTCTCTCCTCTAGAATGTCATATAACTTTTAAATTTTTTTGATATGATCTAATATATTTTTCTTTCCAAAATTGACATCTTTTCGAGTGTTAAAATATGTGGTTGTAGAATTTTTAAATTGCAATATACTATATCTGATTAAAACACTATAAACTCTAAATGAGAATATTCTTGACTCTGAGCTCTACAAAATGGTTTTTACATATTATTTTAAAAATATCATAAAAAATAGTAAGAGTTATTGAAATGCTACTTTTCTAAAATAATTTTATTTCTTTAGTAATTGGATACAAACTAGTATAAAACATGCATTTAATAGACATTTCCAATTGGAAAAGTGCGAGACCATATGCAATTTAGCTAGAATGAATTTATCTAGATCATATGTTTGAAAAAATAGATTTTTACATACAAATACTCAAATTTAGTCATTCTAATAAGTTAGCCAAAAAGGTGATACAACTTTGTACTTTTACCCTTGACTTTAATGGTCCATAGGAACCTCCTTCTCTTCCCCACCTTAAATAGGACACTGTAGAGTAGGAAGAGAGAACATTTTGAATTCCACTCACATTTAATCCATTTCTTTTTATTAATCTTGAACAAAAAATATAAATGACATTTTTTGGTCCTTCAATATGAATATATAACTTTCTAAGTGGTAGATGGCCCAATTGCATCAAACCAAGTGCAAAATCTAGGCTTTAAAGAAATTTATCATCAAGAAAGACTAGTGTGTTTCTGATGAAGACCTCCAAAATTAGACATCTGGAAAAATATGATCATACAAGAGATCTTAAAATTTAGGGAATATAATTTCATAAGAGATTAGGAATCTTAAAATGGTCCAAGTAACCCATCTATAAGAAAGATTTAAAATTTAAGTTAGAATTAGGAAATTTTCATGAAGAACAATTGATATCTTATCAAATTTAGTAATTACTCAATTTAAAATAACCTTCTTATTTTTTCATTTCCTTTATAACTAACTACAACTTCAAAAGTGAGAAGAAATGTAAGAGATGCACAATGTCTATAGGTTAGGATACTCTCCTATAACAAGTTTAGAGAAAACTAAAGTACCTACTCAGGCTTTTGAAATATCCTTTTTGGATGAAGGTAATGTTGGTAAATAGAATTAGTTGAAATGACTTTTCATTGAAGAGTTGGTATATATCCTACATGAATAATGGGGAGCTATAAATAGACTAAAAACCCTTGCTTAAGGTTAAGTGTTATTTGAATTTTTTCTTTCATATTTTGTGTTCTATTATGAAATTTAGTTTTTTGAACAATCTCACACCTTACATTATTTTTTATTTTTATTTTAATGAGAGATATGCAATAGTTCTCAACCTTTTTGGTGCTAATCTAATAAAACAAGCCTTCAAATATTTACAAATGCTACTATTTCTAGACTAGAGGTGGAACTAATGTGAGTAGTAGTGAATGCTCCCTTGTGAATGAAATAAGTGAAGGTAATGGAATGTTAGATTTCATGGTAAAGTGAATTAATAACCATTGATAAGGGAAATATTCTCATTTATTAGAAAATATATATATTTGATTAGGTGATTTTTCCTGTCTATTGAAAAATCATATATATTGCATTGGCAAATGTGCTAGAAAATGACATGATTACTCAATAAATCAATGACTAGAAATTAATCATATATTTTTCAAATAAGTTGCTAGATTGTCAAAAGATTATGCTCATAAATTAAAGAGTGATAAGAAAGTGAGGTTTCTATAGGATGACACATATGTGCAATTTCCTATTACTTTTATGGCATGGTGGGAAATGGTTATAAAAACATTCTTTAAATGGTAGACATCTTGTTTAGTGTTTTCCATTATGTGAAAGGTAGTTGGTTGCCAAAAATGGGACTGCTTGTGGAAGAGGGATCGTCAAATGAAAATCCAAGCCCTATTGTCAGCCTAGATTTGATTGTGGAGGAGGATTAGAAACAAAATGATCTTACTATTAGGCTTATTGTAGCTCTACAAGTTCTCTTTGCTTATTGTAGCAAGAAAAAGTAGACCTCTGAGCAATGTTTGTTGAAATGGGTCTTGACTTTGTTAATTTTGAAGAACAAATTGCAAATGTAGTGTTATAAAAAAACTAGAACTTCAATACTTTTAGGATGTTTTGAAGGATAAATGAATTGTTACATATTATCAAAAGTGTATGAATTTTAAATGTAATGGTACAAAGCTTTGTCTCTTCCCTCTTTGACGGAAAGCACAATCGTTATGTATGTATGTATGTATGTATATATATATATATGTATGTATATATATATATATATATATATATAGATATGTATAGATATGTATATATGTATAGATATATATATATGTGTATATATGTGTATATATGTATATATATATATGTATATGTATATATGTATATGTATGTATGTATGTATGTATGTATAAACAATATGCAAAGAATATAATCCAAAGTAAAATCTATTTTTTTGACATTTGATATTTCAGTGGGCATGGTGTTTTCTTTTTGGCTATAGTTATTTTATAGTAACCGGATGATGTATTTAATTATTACTTTCTAAATTTGTGTGAATTATAATTTCACTTTCTAGTAAGTACTTACTAGTTAGTAGTAGTACATACTACATACTACACATGCAACATATAGCCAAGAATTGATGCATGTAGTAATGGCATTTTGGGAAATTTTTCTAATAACATTTCATATCTCCAACATATGTGTGTAATAAGTAACATCCATTTATAGACTATTGTATGATGATAATATATCAATGGTTGAAGGTTTATTTTGGGCCAAACATCTTAAATGAAGACTTGACCTTGTTCAAGTCTCTAGAATGATAACACATTTTCTTCTAGCCTATACCACTTGTAGTGGATAGTAAATACATGTCTTGTCATTGTTAGTGGATTTCCCTCTTCAATCGGCTTCACACGCATTACAAATTTTGTGGCATGAACTTGCATTTATGTTGAAGATTTGTGAAAATTTAATAATTTAAAACAAATGAACTGGATGTTAGATGGAAAAATATGTTGGGACCATTTCTCAGCCACTAATCTTATTTATAGGCAATTAAGCTTCTTCTTTCGTCATTGCTCATCTCATTTTTGGTAGTTAATAGTCTAATAATAGGTATAATTTTAGTGCTCATTCAATTTAGGTCTAGTATAATTGGTGGTAGAGTGGTAGGCCTTGCTCTATAGTCAAGATGGACATTCCAATTCACTTGAAATGAAAATTAGAAGAGGAACAAAATGCCGTTTTAGGTGACATCCTTGATGAAAACCTCTTGTCAATTTGCAATGAGGTTGTTCATGTTATGAATTTCATTATTCATACTGTCAAAATAGTTCTAGGGTAGAATTTTTTGGAGAATGAGAATAGGTACCATTTCAACAATGACATTACATCCCTTTTTCTAGCCTCTCTACTTGATCGTGGAGAAGCAAGGGTTGACATTTTTATGCTCCCAAGGAAGAATTTTAAAGAAAAATACTTGGGTGATGACATTGATACTATTTCTCATATAGAACTAGGCATGGGGATATCTTGGATGAGTGAAATCCATAACCTTTTGGAACTTGGCTAGAGTGTGCCCCTACATCCATATCTGTTGGGCTTAACTGTTGGGTAGTTGAAGCACTATAAGAAATGGGCATAAATTGGCTTGGGTTTTCTTTGAAAATGGTATAACTTGAATGAAGTGCCCAATGACAACCAGTGGCTAGAAGAATTCATAACCTTAGTTTGGTCCATTCTTTCTACAATGACTATTATAGTAGTACTAGGGTTTTCCCTTGAAGTTTAGTTTCATTTTCTATTTTGTATAATCAAATTACAATCATTTTACATGTGTCCACCTTAGATTGTAATTTTTAAGGAATATCAATGAAATTTCTAAATTTCCATATAAAAATTGTATTTCATCGTTATGCTTATTTATGCAATATTTTGGCATTTTTCTATTTTTCTATTTAATTGTTAAGAAATAAAATATAATACTTAACATTGAATTAAATTTAACATATTGAGGTTTCACTTTTAACAATCAATTTAATTAATAAATCACTTGTCACTTACTTTAGTATTTGGTTTTAGCACTAGCAATAAGGAATCATAAAATATGTGGAGGATAATCAGTAGTTACTTTTACAATCAGATTTAACTCTTCATTAGATAGGATTATTTTACAAACAAATTTAAAGTAACATTGAAAAACTATTTCATTTTTAAAATTATAAATAGTCTAATATTTTTAAGAAGTATGTTAGTATTATTATAAAGGCAATGCCGCTATTGACCATTGGATGAACAAAGATCAATGACTTCAGAAGTTTTTTGGGTCGAATTCGGCAAGTGTCGACTAGATTTTCCAAATACCCTAGAAAGAAGCCATGTAGAAAATATGATCAAGTGTGAAATCACTATGCTTATAGCAGCACTATTTGATCAAGTTAGATCAACAACCAAAGATATTTTTTGGGCAAATGTGTGCATGTTCGACCATTTTTATAAATGCAACTAGAAAAAACACGTGTCATATCTAGTTTGTAATAATGAATAAATTTGCTATATAAGAACGCTCAAGTCTTCATACTATAATTTTTTTAATTTTAATTAAAAATTTAAGTATGCTATATGAATTAGAATAATTTAACTATACTATAATAGGTCCTTAATTATTTTTTAATCATCATTGAAAGCATAAAATAAGACAAATATTTTGTTTTTAAAATGTAAATGGTTTAGTTTGAAATTTAATGAACAAATGCACAAGTGTTAATAGAATCGTGTTATTATTATAATATAATAATAATTAATATTTTAATTATGAATTTATATGATGATGCAAGTGTTAATATAAAAAAGGGGATGCCACCTATACCATTGGATGAGAAAGGATAAAAAACTCGAGATGTATTCCGGGTAGCACTCAAGTCATTTTCACAAATCACATGAGAGAGAAGACATGTGGCATACATGTAATATTAGTGACTATTCAATAATTATTTTGAAATGGATGGTGGATATCATAGTGACATGTCAGACAAGAAATCAAACTGACCATCATTTAATTAATTTAGATCAATGACTCCAAATGAATTTTGGGCCAATATCGGCATTAGTCAACTTGTATTCACATATTTCTAAGAAAGAGGACATGTGGCATACTTGACATAACATATATTGCAGCATTCACATCCTTCAAAATGTTACACACCATTTAATCAACAAAGATTGAATGGCCCTAGTCATATTTCTGGTTGATTTTGGCTAGAGTAGTCTTGCTTTCTCAAATGCCGCAAAAAAGAAGAAATGTGCCATACATGAGTCAAGTGAGAGAGAAGACACATGTCATTGAGGTAGACCATGGTGTGGTAACATGATATTTAAAGATCAATGACTAACATTGTTAGAGCATCAAAGATTGATGGTGCTAGATTTATTTTAGACTGATTTTGGCTACATTCAATTTCTTTTCAAAATTTCCCCAAAAAATAAGTTGTCAGAAAGAAGTCTTCATAAATTAGAGATAATTACTAGATTTAATCTTGAATTATACTATAATTCCATATGTTTTTGTTTCATGAATAATTATAATACAATTTGTTCACTGTATAATGTATATTAGAATCAATATCATACACATGCTTGAGTTTGTCAATTTTGCAACTTATAAAAGTTTCTTTTGTTCAGATCATAAGTTTTAGTTTTTATTTATGAAACTTAGATTTATGTAGTGTGCACAAGTTACCAATCTAAGATTTAGTAACATAAGAAACCTAGTCTTCCTAGACAACTCACAACATCACAAAAAATGGTTATCAATTAGAGTTTCAACTTTCTAGGTAAGATCCTGATTCTTCAACACTTTTTTTATTGATAGTTTAGTAACTAGTATTCAATGTAGAATTAAGAGTTTATTTTTTGATTTATTGTGCATTATAAGCCTAAATTGTTTACTTTCTAGTAGCTAGGTAACTTGAAAAGTTAGAAATTACAAATATAATTTAGGGTTTAAATGTTATTTGTGTCTATAAATTTTTTGAGGATTTCAAAAAAATATAAAAGCAGTGGCACTACCAATGGAATTGAAACCCAAAATAAAATACAAATAATTGAGAAAAAAATATTTTCACATGCACAAACCTATTAAAATGCCAGGTTTTAATGATGAATTTCATGATATATTGGATCCTATTATCTGTGGAAGGAGTATTAAGGAAATTGGATATGCAATTGAAGATAAGTGGAATGATGCACAAAATAAGTCAAAATATATTAAATCAAAAACCATGATAGGGTACATTATAAATAAAGTTACAACATGGACTAGTGGAATTGTCTACTTGGGGTTCCCTCAAGTATTCCCTTGTCTAGAATTTGTAATAGTTTGTGTTGAAAACTATGATGAAAACAAAAAGGAAATTGTGAATCAAAATACATAGGAAGTTATTTTGTCCATCATGCAGAGTGAATTCGGTAGACTATTGGACCTAGGGTTTGAAGAACAAAACCCAACCCACATTGACCTAGAAAAATTGGTAGAAACATATGACAAGGAAGGTTCAAATAAAAAACATTGTTATATCAAATGATTAGTAGACACATTCAATCTACCTCATGATCATAAACATCCTTATGAATTGGATATTTTTTCACAATGGGTTTAGGATACTGTATCTCTACTATCGACGCGTTTAGGTTTGGAAAGTAACAAGAAAGTGGGTGTAGCCAGTTTGGAAATAATTTTCAATATTCATTGTTTAAAATACCTCGTAAGATATAATTATATTAGGCACATTGTACATTGCATGAATGAACAATTTTTAATGATCAAAATAGGGTCAGACACACTATAACAGAAGACATTTGGATACACGACCTACTTGTGCTATCTTCTATTATCAAAGCATCATCAAATTTTTGAAACAAACACACTACACCTTAAGTTTAATAAACCAATATTTGAATGCACATCTATGATTAGGATGGGTGATCCCCAAGGGAACTACAACCACTTTGTAGAATTCTTTTTGGCACCACTTGTTCATAAAATTATAGGCAATTTAATGACTAGATTGCATGTATCTTGAAAATGATTAATTCAACTAGGAAGTCAAATCCAATTGGTTGATTGATACTTTATGTAAGAGTACATTGTATTAAGATTTTATAGTTTAGTTGTAGAACCTTACACAATTCTTATACATGTGATAGAGTGGGTATTTACATTGGAATATGTATGACAGATGGAAAGCACATATGTATTGTTTCATGGTCAAAAAAAGAAAACCATTCCTTCTTCCATGCCTATCAAATGCAGAGGGTTCACATTTGAGAAAAGAGCATTCAATGTGGTACATTAATTTATTGCAATTTTAAAAAATGATGTTGCTACTGGCAATATGATCCACTAAACATAATTGGTAGAAAGCTTGTATAGAATGGGAACTCCACAAGAAAATGTCAACATGAGAGTGTGCCATTGATTGAAAGATTTAAAAATATGGACACATGGGAAGAGGTCAAAATGGAGATGGAGAAATACTCCAGTGAAAAAAAAATTCAATACAAGAATTCTCAAAACAAATTAAAGAATTGGATAGACATAAAGAAAAAATGCATTTTTTGACATCATACAATTTCTACCAAAAAGTGGATCCTTAAAGTAAAACACATATTCACAATGCCACATATAAAGATTGTGTAGCTATACAGTGATGTCAATAAAAAATTCATGCATTTTGGGAGATGAGAAAGAATCTCAGTGAACCTAAGACCTCTATAGATTTTGAAGACTTACTAGAGGATGAAATATTTTACAAATTATAGGATAATGAGCATACAGATGTAGTAGCACCACAATGTGATGCAAATGATGAAGACAATGAGTATGAGGTTTGTAAGGATTCTTCATCCATATCCACATGCACTACCACTAGATCCACTGAATCCACTAGTTCAACTAATAATAGTCATAGTACATTTTATTCAACTAGATAATATGTTGTACTTAATCAATAGAAAAGGGAAAAATATTGTGTAGGGGCAAACATGATAGAATAAATGGGTTATCCAAGTGATGGTGGGTTTGGCATAATAGGTCAAGGAAATTGGTATCCACTCCCAATACCAGAGGCATCAAAAAATGGTCATAAACAAATCATTAGAGATGAGTTAGATGACCCATGATGTTCTTCAAAAAAAGTTGAACCCAAGACATCATTTATCCAAGGTGGATTTATAACCTCCCAAATTATTTTATTTGAAAAAGGTATGATGTGAATACAATTTCACTAGATCCCTAAAGTTGAAGGTCACTATACAAAGAAGTAAAAGGTTTCAGATACTCATACTGATATGATCCCAGTTGCAACTCCCTTAGCACAAAACCTTCAAAATAGTCCAAAAACTCCACTTTTTAGTGCTAGTGGGGCAGGATTAGAAGAGATGATGCCATTTGTAATCCTCAAAATGTAATTATTACAACCTCAGCATTGATGAAGATAAGTATAATGTTGCAAGTGTTCTTTCTCATTTTAAGCATGGATTTCTACAAAGTAAAAAATGTGGACAAAGTCACTATGAAAAAAAAATGACCAACTTTATGGTCTATAGTTCACTAGTCAAGTTGGAGAGAGAAAAAAAGGGTTGTAGAAGGTAGTTGAAAACTTAAAAGCAAACCTAGAAAATGTAAAGGAAAAGGAGAAAGCAAGAGATAGTAGATGCAAGGAAATAAAGAAAACGATTACAAGTGCTTTCTCTCAAGGACCAAGTGCATAGCCTCACAAAAAAAATATGGAGGTAGAAATGAAAATTCTAAAGGAACAATTAGAAAAAAGCAATAAAAAGCTATTTGATGTAAATGTAGAGAGAGAAGTTGTAATGTACCACTAGGAAACCCAATATAAATTAACCTAAAGTTTTCACTAAGTTTTCCATTTTTTTAAATTTGAAAGATAATAAACAACAACAAATATAATATAGCGGAAGCAATAATCACATGCATAAATACAAACCATAAAATATACTACATCTCTTAAGAGTCCCATGATGTTGAATTTCTTTGAAGATTAATTTCTTTTAGGTTCCCTGATGGGGCGTTATATTTTGTATTATAGCCCAAGTTTCTACATTGGGAGCTTTGGGTATATTGGAATGCAGCTAGATGATAAATAGTTGAATTGAAACAAAAACTTAAACAATGTTATGTATCTTTTGCAAATTGAACACTTGAAAACTTCAATCTTGATTACTTGAAACATAGAAAAGGCAAAACTTGTGAGTAGGATTTTAGACATATTTCTTATGATCAAGTACCTTATGGTGGTATAACTTTGTTGACTTGTGAGAATTTTTGTTGTTCTTTCCTTGGTACTATAGGAAGATGGTGTCTAAGACTAGATCAGCTATTAGAGGTCATAGTGCAAGTAGAGGTAGAGGTCATGGAAGTGGTGGACATGATAGTCCTCCTTCGACTCATGTAGAGAGTCATATTCAGGAGGAAGATAGAGAAGAGAGCCATAGAGAAGATCATGCTGACTCAAAGAAGACTAATTTGAGATAGATGATGTGGATTGTTATGGAGTGCCAACCTCCTCCTAGGGATACTAATTAGGAGGGATCATATCATGCATGAAATAAGGAGAGGCATAAGCCTAGGAGTCCTTGAAGAGACCTTCATGGTGATAGATAGAGGTCAGTTAATGCCGCCCAGATGAAGGACCTACAGAGGTCCAAGATCAAACCCTTCAATGGGTTAGGTACAGGGTATGTGGCTGAGCAGTGGCTAATTTCTTTAGATAGATTGTTTTTTATACAAGACTTTGACTCTAATATCAAAGCAAGGTTTTCCATCATAAACCTAAAGGTCTTTGGGGCTACATGGTGGAACATTAAAGAGAAGAAATTGGGTGTGAACATGAACACCATTACATCAGAGTTATTCCTTGAGAACTTCTGTGAATGCTTCCTACTAGGGGAATGGCACCAATAGAGAGTTGATAAGTTTCATGATCTAAGATAGTACACTATGTCTATGATAGAGTATGAAAAAAAATTCTATGACCTCATGCCTTATGTCAAGACCAATGAGAGTTCATCATTGATGGTCCAACACTTCATTCGAGGTTTGAATAATAGTCTTATTGGGGGTGTAAAATTTTTCCAATCTAAACCCCTCGAGGATGCAGACCATCAATCTATCCTAGTAGACTAGAGCATTACCATAGGACATGGTGGTTTTGTGGGAGCACCTATAGCATGAAGGTCCAATGGTAATCAAGGATCACGCAGCAGTAGTAAGCTTGCTTCTTTAGGAGGCAATCAAAAACAACAATAGGGAGGATCTGATCCTTTAGCATAGAGTGGTGGCACTACTCTAGTGATTCTTAGTATTCTCAGCACAATAAGTGCAACCAGTATGACTAGTTATCACAAAGTACTCATTCTTTTGCTAGTGGGGGTAGTTTTTAGTAGTCCACTGCACCTAGAGTGTGGAGAAGTTTTGATGGAGAATCTTTTTCATGCAAACAATGTGAACACTAGTAATCCCATTATCCTCAATGGAAATCATAGTTCTCAGATTAGAGACCCACACCTTTAGAATCTGTGGTTAGAGATTTGGGTAGATTGTAGAGGGTGTTTTCAATGGATTCTTATCCTCCTATAGGGGGAAAGGGACCAATGGGACCTACACAATGAGTGCTTGAGTTTCATCTTTCTTGTAGGCTTCCAAGAGTAAGCCTGAGTCTAGTGGGAGTGGATGTAATGTCAACCCCTAGTTTACTTTTCAAATTTTATTGCCAAATTCTTTTAGGCCACTTTTATGATTATGTTTTATGATTATTAGTACTTGGTTACCAGATTTGATTAAATGTTATTTCATACTTAGTTAATTTATGTGATGAGTTACTTAGTTATTTCATGTGTTCAAGATTACTTCTATGATGATACATGTAAGTCCATAGAATGATTTTAGTTATTTCATGATGCTAGTTAGATGGATGATTTATATTTAGTTTCTATGGTTATTGACACCATACTTGCATCTTTATGGTGTAGTTGTCTATTTTACTTATGATTGACATTCTTGATGTGGCTAAGGGATGGAGTCATAGTCACTTGCTAGTCAGAATCTACATGATGCACCACTCCCTGCCATTGTTTGTTTAGTTTAGGTTATATGTGTATGTACATGCTTAAATCCTATGTAGATTGCAGGAACCAGGTATTGACTTCTCTAAATTACCAAGATGAGTGTACCCTATCAGAGTATCTCAATGGTAAAAGAGGGGAAATAATTCTTGAGTCTAAATACTAACCTTAAGCCAATTGTCCTAGAAAATAGGACAGGTATCTGAGTTTACTCTTCTAAATTCGTCAAGTGATGTAATTTGATCTATGTATTTTGTACTTTATAATGGTTTTTCATATTTATTATTGTGGGTGTGTGATGATTTTTTGTTATAATTAAATCAAATTAAAAGACTATTTAATGATTTAATTTGATGAAAATTTTATAAAGAAAATTCAATATTTAATTATATTTAATTAATAGATAAACTAATTAAATTAAATAATTAAATTTAAAGATATAGTTGAAGTTCTAATTTTGGCGTAATCAAACTTATTTAATATAATAATAACATATTTAGGAGTTTAGTTTTATAATTAAATCTAAATACTATTATTATTTAAGTTAATAATATTTTATTAAAGACATCTTGAGAACCAAGTAAAAAGAGACAAAAAATGATTGAATAAAGATATTTTAATTAAATTACAAATAGGTTGTACATGAAAACTAAAATATAATAAAGTAATTAAGGAAAAATGGATTTCACGTGATTACACAATCGAAGACCTAATTTGGGGAAAAGCTCATTTTTAGGAAATTAGAGTTCATTTCTCGATACAGAGATTTGGAGGAGCCAATTTTCAAGAACAAAGTTTTTTGTGGAAGGGAAAATTGCTTGCATGCTCCGTGTGTTTTTTGTTTTGGCATCAAATCTAGGTAGGATCTTCTGGGTTTTGCATGGTAGTTTCTATTCTTTGAATTCTATGTATTCTTTGTGTTTGGATAAATTTGTTTTCAGAGTTTGAATCAGGTTGAAAACCTTGTGTGCAAATTTATTGTTCTTTGATTAAGAAATATTTGTATATGCTTTGAAAATTAGAAACCCCCATTTGTAAAATTTTAGAGAACTATATTTTGATATGAGTAGGGTTTGGAAAAAGATATCAAGAATGTTTTATACAGATTTGATTGATTGTTCATATTTCTCCTATCATATTTAATTGGGGAAATCAAACACACACACACACACACACACACACACACACACAAATATATATATATATATAGTAATCACTCTAATAATTATAAATTTATATATAATACAAATTGAATAAAAAATATTGATAATATTGCAGGGAGGGTATGGATTTGGTTTTTATTTTTAATTAAACAAAAATAATAATAAGTTTAAAACTTTGCTGGGAGGCATGCCACTACCCCCACCTCCCATCCTATTTTCTCCCTCTGGTAGCCATGTGTATGAGACTGATGTAGTAGTCTTATTGTTGTAGCAATAGGTACTGTTGATGTAGCAATACTCTACTACAACCACAACAGAGTGCTACAGTAGCCTTTTTAAATGATGGTCGACATGCCTTTAACACTATTTTAAAAAAAAATATTTAAGTTCTTTAATTTTTAATTAAAAAAAATTTAAATATATTTTTTTGTAATTCTTATAAATTTGTTTAATAGTAAATATTATTAATAATTGTAATATAATTTTGATTATGTTATTAATTAATAATTATAGTTATTGATAAATTATTATAATTTCTTGATTTAATAATTATTATAATATTAAATAAAGGTGATAGTTTTGTTTTAGTTAGTTGTGGGGAATGTTTCAATTATATTGAAAATGGTGCCTAATATTAGAAAATTCTAATATTTTGGATTATATGAAAACGTTATCAAATTGTAATAGTGGAAAAAGTGATTTAAAAAAAAAAACATGAACTCCATTGTGTAAACAAATCTAGTGCTTTTAAAACTAAACAAATGGATTATAAAACTACACTTGCTATGTTGTATGGTTTACCTTATTTTGTTTTGGGATTGGCTTAGAGTGTTGACTAGTTTTGGATGTAAACTAGAGGCCAAGAGTTACTATTTTGGTGATTTGATGTGATGTCATGATGATATATGATCTTTTATACCCGACCATGGTGATTTTTCATGTTTTTTCTATGATGAGATTTGATCTATTGTTTGTTAATGCTCTCTAGTTGCTTGTATAGAACTGAGGTGAATGGTGTGATTTTTCTTGTTGTAACCTTTGACTCTTCGACCAATTATCTTTTGATGCTTTCCAATTACTTTTATAGGACTGAGGTGATTATTGTATTTTATCCTTTGATGCTTTCCAGTTGCTTGTATAGGATTGAGGTGATATTGAGATTGGTTTTTAGGTGCTTTCCAGTTGCTTCTAAAGGACTGAGGTGAAAACTATAATTCTATGATTTATACTTTTATTAGCCTAGGGTAGGAAATCTATGTGTACATTGGAAAATGGGTTTCAATTGAGGCTAGATCCCTAAGTGGATGTCTGGGTAACCCATAGTAAGTTATTTTAATAAGTGAAAACATTAGATTAAATGAGAGTAAAATGAATTAATAAGTCATTGTTTTCTCCTTGCCCATATCTCAAGTGCTAGTACAGGTTAGGATGGGAGTAGAGAAGATGATTGGTTGTGATCTTTCTTCCTTAGTATGCCTTATCTATACAAAAGGATATTGGTGCCACATAGAGACACTAGGGGCTGGAGTCTAGACTAGCTACCAAGGTAACCTTAGAGTTATCTCATGCGATGATACTTGCCCACTTACATAGTAGATTTATTGTGTGTCATAGTTCCCTCTGGGTTAGATGTTATTTGTGTCTTGGTAGCTTTGAGATAGGTTGGTTTCAGGTTTTCCTTGACCTAGATGTTTGTTATGACTATTAGGATTTTTATCATGCATGGGACTTGAGACTATCTCCTCAATGTGGTGGGAGTAGACCATTTCGGTTTCACAAAGTTAGGTGGTAGTGCTTTTTACTTTTAGCATTGAGATCTGATAGGTTGATGTCATTGCTGGAGTTCCGTATTTTGTATTTCCTTTCATTATGTTCTTATATACTATGATGGATGGTTATACTCTATTACATTGTATTTGATTTCAAATATCTTATGAGATAATGTAATTTATTTTATGATGTATAGTTCTTTGAGCTTTTCATACCCTATAAGTTGTACATTGGATGATTATGAATTCTAATTATTGCTAAGTGACATTCAAGGTAATTGTATATTATTTAAATAGATTTGTACTTGTAGCTATTCTTTATTGTGGATGTTTTTTATATTGGATTTGGTATTAATTAATCTTAAATGTGATTCATAGTCATGGGACCCTGAAAAGATGTAATCTATTTTATGGTTTGGACTTATGTATGTGATTTAATGTCATGGGACCAAACTCAAGTAGAAAACTACCTATCCATTCTTCTCTGTCAGAAACAAAGATCCATAACCATCTAGACCCCTTATTCAGGTCAACACTCTAAAAAATCTTCCAACCCAATGTAGTCTCCTTTCCCGCCTCAATAGAAATAGGGGGAAGAAAGATCAAAATACCAAGGCTGATGTAGTGATACCATCATCCCCCAACCTCTCCACAAGTGGTAGCCCTAAACATCTCCCCCTTAATAGGAGTTTCCTCCACTTCCAAAATCTCACACCTTCTCTCCACCTTGATAGGATATAGCTTCACCTCCATAGAAGCCATGCAAGAAGAAGTGAACACACATATCCAAGTCCACCACTTGTATAACTACACATTTCTTATAACTAGAGAACTCTAGAGAGCCCTCCCAATAAGGAACCAGCTACCCATTAAATGAGAAAACCAAATTTGAATAGTAGGTACAATGGCACAAGAATTTCCTATACCCAAACATAGCAAAATGTTGGGAAACTTAACATACCTGGAGAAAGGTTCAAATGAGATACCCAAAAAAGAAGACCCCCAATCAGAGATTTTCCCCACTAAATGTATAAGGGAAATAAAAAACCCTGAAACTATGTGCTTGTGAAACACATGGCCACAAAGCAACATCTGCTTCCACAACAAAAGGTTGTCCCAAGGACAATAGCCCAATAAAACATCCAACATAGGGAGGGGGGAGTTACAACCCTTGCCAATCCATTGCTCATAGAAAACCATAAAAGTATTGAAAAATAATAAAACTCCCAACAAGAGTAGAGGAAAATATAGGATCCTTCGTACTTAATAAAAAAACTAAGAAAAGGCCAAGTAAACTAAGTAGATAGAAAGCCATGGGTCAAGCACATGAAAATGCCAATAATCCCTCCATTGCTCATTTTGCAGCTGAAAATAGTGACATTAGGGAGAAACACATCACCAATATGACCATCAGATCAACCAAAAGAGGAAATAGGACTTCATCATTGCAACTCCCTCCTCTTTTATGGCACCCATGCAAATGGGGAAAACCCTAGACCAAGTTGTGCCTCCCTATCCTATGAAAAAGAAGCCATAAGACCCATGTATACAGTTTAGAACACGTAGAGAAAGGGGATTCAAAGACTACTATATCCAAAGCAGAAAGGGGTCCCAAATCCCCCACAAAAGTTCCAAGTACCTTAGCTAGAGAAATCTGGGAAAGAGAGAACCCATACACTAGAAAAAATACCTCCCCTATAGTCAGCTACATCCTCATCACTATCTTCTTCATTATCCTCTTCCCTACCAAGCCAAGGCACCCCTAGAATGCCCCTGACATTTCCAAAAACCCTAGGCTTCAAATGAGAATGTTCGCTCAATTTCCTACTGCATCTCTCACTCCCTGTCCCACCCATTGTTTAAGCATAATGATGTTGCTTCTAGAGATTTTCTATAGAGCAGGTTATCTACCTACCCTACACCAAGTATTTCGACCAAAAAAGTGAAACACTAATAATAAAAATTTTGTTATTAAACAATAATATCTCTAAAAAAAAGTGTTTGTGATATTAGTGTTTGATATTAAATTATTCTTTTAGGTCAAGTTTGTGAGCATTAGCTACTCCTTTAAGTCAATATTTTTCTATGTATTACAAGACTTTGTTAATTTATTACTTTTCAAAGTCTTTTATTTTATTTTCTAACAAGTTTTTGATCAGAAACTGGTCCTTTATGTTTTTCCCTACAAACTATAGAATTATAAAAAAAATTGTGTTTCCTTACCTAGTTCTCCTTTGAAAGATTTCTTTGATGAGGGGTAGTTGTATTGGAAGAATACATGTTATCTTAGGTTAATGATGAGAAATGTGTATAAAAATTCAAATATAGTATCTTTGATTATGATCAATAGAAAAAGATCCAAAACTATCAACAAAATAACAAAAATAATAAAAGTAATATGAAGTAAGAAATGCCCATTCATTGAGAAAATGTCTTACTTATCCCAACTAGAGAAAATCCTTTTTAGCTTAGTAGCAATTGAATTACTAGGTAATGAAATTCTCTTTCATGAGACCAAGAGATATCCTAAGCCTATGTTATCCCCAAATGATAATGTTCAAGATAAGGGAGATAATGTATGTGAAAGAGTCATATAAGTTGTTATGTTGTCATTGATGTCAAGCCTCAAATTGTAAGACATTATGTTGATTTAGTAAGGTACCAAATCATCCAAATGATGTAGTTTTGATTGATGAAGGGGATTTGTAAAGATAATGATAAAGAAGAGAAAGTATTGATGAGTATGTGAATTTCAATGGGCACTTGATGTGTTAGACTTTGGCAAGATAATGTTGATTTGATTGTTTTACAAGATTTGGTTAAGTTCTTAGATCATGTATAAGCATGTTATCTTGGTTTATAAAGAACAAAATAAGTCATGAAGTGTAAAGAGAAGGAAACAATGAGTTTTACCTAAACATGACCAACTTCGAGAAAAAGAGAAATTGCATTCTTGTAAATACTCTTGCATTCATCTACATCACTACTCACAAGCTATTTGAAGTAGACATCAGATATTTTTGCAAAGTTTCAAGCCCAAAGAGAATGAGAGGACTTGAGGCAAGGCTTCCAAAGTTTGGAGCCATTTATGAAGGTAAAAGGTTGAGACGGTAATGAGAGAAATCCCAAGAATGGCTTCTAGTTTATATGAGATCTCATCACTCTCTTTAAGAATAGTGGTAGAGGTAATCGTTGATGAAATATTTAATTCAAAATTACATGGAAACTCTAAATTTTAATTTAACTTTATTACAACCCATTATACCCAACCACATTGCTACATATGTGGCATGAACACAACCATCTGTAATGGAGAAAGGGACAAAATAGACAATGCAATTACCAATGAAAGAAGATTTTTTCCTTGCTAACACATTTTGTATGATAATTTTAAATATTTTGGCACAATCTCATCTTGACTAGATTTTTTTTTAGAGGTTTGTACATTTTCTAACCTCATAAGGATACCTTTTATCCTACAATCGTAAACTTATCGAAGAACATAGTCCATAAAAATTTGGAATGATATAACTATTAAACAATATGCAACTTTTCTATGGAAACTAGCAAACAAAAAAATAATAAATATAGAAACTATTAGCATTGGTTGGTTGTTAAATCCTAGATCAATCAAAAGCTAATAGGAGAAGCCTTAATACTAGCTAAGGAACTAATAAACCAAATGCAATTAAACACAAAACTAAATAAAAAATTTAGTATAAAAAACTTATTTTTATAAAATAATATCTATTATATATGCTAAGAGGTAAACACAAATATCTATTATTTTATAAAATAATATCTATTATTTTATAAAATAATATCTTATTTTATAAAATAATATCTATTATTTTATTATTTTTATAAAATAATATCTATTATATATGCTAAGAGGTAAACACAAATGTTATATTTTAAAATTGATTAAACAACCAGCTTAAAATTAAATTTATAAAGAAAACAATGGAAAAATACATTTGACGTCCCCTTTGTTATAAGTTACTTTGTCATTTAGATGCTTCTGATATTTGGACTGACCTATGAATTTTTGTAGGTTACCACGATATGAATAGGGTAACTGGACCACTCATTTAATTAATATAAATTATTGAATATCACCAATTGTGATTTTGTTGTTATTATATTATTTACTCTCTATTATTCCCCTACACAACCATACAATCATTATGTTGCCCCATAAAATGACTTGAGCCACTTCACAATTTCATTACAAAGCATGTAGATCTCTTGTACTTTGTAACATGAATTAAATCTAAGTATATATCTTCATTGAACTTTTTTTGAAAGTTGAAACACTTGTTACAACTTACAAAGGAATTTGAAAACAACTTTGCCAAAATACTATTTGTTATGTTCCTATTGATAGACAAGTTTACATACCCATGCCTAGTTTCAATAATATGTTTATTACTAGCTTAAGATTATTATTTTTTATATTAAAAACAATAAAAAGTGGGTGACTTGTCAAATGGAATAAACTAGTGACAAAGTCATTAACAATTGAAAAACAACTAACCAATCACAGAAGTAGCAAAACTCACTTACAACACATATTCAATATCAAAAACATCAGCTGCCCAAATGGACCCTTGAACAGTTGCAACCTCCTAAGAAAAAAAAAAACAAAATGAAAATAGGCCCAACAAGGAGAAAATTCAAAAACTAGTGAGATGCCACAACCTCCAATGCTAGAAGTGTTGAATCCCACATCCTTTCAGTTCAAAATTTTCATAATTAAATCCACTTTAGCTAAAGTCACACTAGTAAAGAACCCACCAAAAATAAACAACATTCAACAAAGAAATACTAGATAGGAAAAAAGAAAACCCATGCATGACTAGAGGGTGAAATCCCCTTATCTTGACAACTTTCTAGAAAAGAAGCTCCCACAACACTACAGGGAAAATCCCCTATTTTACCAAATTGACCCCCCTTGCTAGAATAATTGATAAACCTCACAAGGAGTTCCTTAATTGTACTAGCATAATTTCCCTCCTCCTTGATAGGCTGAAACCTCACCTCAATAAGACTAGTAGAGGATAGATCTTCCCCTATAGAAGTCTAGGGATAGAGACAAGTAGCCTCACAAACACCATTGTAATGAGAATAGAAAAGCCAACCATCACCCACCTCCTCCCACCTATAATCTCCCTCCTCTTTAAGATGAGTTGTAACCTCAATGTATAAAGCTAGAAAGAGAACCAAAAAGGATAAATAGAGCTATCCCACATAATAACATCTCGCTAAAAACTCACCTCAATAGAGATAGACTTCACCTTCATAGAAGCTAGACTGCAAGACTCAAAACCTTGAAACACATATTTCTAGAAGAACAGGGGGTAGAGAGGATCCTTTGACAAAAATATAACTAGTGAATCTCAAAACAAAAGAAAGGGGTGGAACCACCACCAGGCATTAACCACATCAGATCATGAGTAGGAATCCCCTTCCATAGAATGTGCCTCCACCACTAAAGGATCTTCCACCTCTAAAGGAAGTTGGGAAGATGAGGTTAAGAGTGAAATTGATCTCCACTGCCACAAAGAAAAGAACCCTACAAAGAATGGGGTAATCAACTTGAGTAGGATGTCCTCGTATAGCTCAGACACAAAGGGAGCTCTCCTACAAAATATATAAAGTCTAGAAGAAAAACACAGGAAGAACAAGAGCTTACCACTCAACCAAGGTAGAAGAAGTTTGGGATGTGAAACCCTAGACCGAATCTTCACACAACCCACCATAAAAAACCAGAGCACCCAAAATTTATCATTAATGTGGGTCATGCCATCATTAAAACTAGAGGCCAAGGAAAAAAAAGCAATGAATGGACTTCAAAGGATGAAAATTTTCTTTAAAAAAACTAGCTGCAGAAGCTCCCCTATCATTAATTTGAATCTAAAAATAATGTATTATTGTTGCTTTCATGGTATAAAATTATCCACAAGAACATTTTTTTTCATGTAATTCATTTCATGTGAACTAGGAATAACCTATATAGAGATTGTGAACTATAAAAAAAGAGAGACAAAAACCAATAAAATAGATAGCTCTTGAAACCAATTAGTGCAAACAAATGGATAAGAAAAGGGAATGCAGGAACTTCAGCTAGAAAGTGATTCCCCTAATATTATAAATTTCCTAACTAGAAATGTCCCAGCAAGCTGTACCATTTAACATATCATTGGTGTTTGGAAATGTATCGTTTAATTATTTGAGGAGTTAAAATTTTCCATGCTTTTTTGGGGAGTGAAACTATGTGGTTAACATGTTGGCTAATATTGGAAAAATGTATTGAGAAGGATTAGATTGGGATATTAAAGATCTTATCCCTTTGGATATCCAAATATTTTTATTTTTTAATACAATGATTCCTTGAAATATGAATCTACCCCTATCCTTGGAAATGATATTTTTATGTGTTCAAGTGGATTTCCTAGTGAGGGTTTCATTTGCGATTAGTTAATGTAGAATTTTAGAAACCATATTTTTTGTTATTTGGTTTGGTTTCTCTATTTTTCAAAGTTTGAAAGTTAGTTGTTTAGGTCAAATGAAAGTAGACCATAATAGATTACAGAATATCATATATGAAAAGTGACAAAAAATTGACACATTCTGGAGTGATATCATAATGAGAGGTTTAAATTTTGTGCAATAAATTTTACATATAGAAGAAATATGTCAATGAGGTAGTGAATATACTCTTCAAACTATCCAAAAGGGACAATGTGCATAAGAACTTGGATGGGGGTTTTTTAATATTATTTCTTCAAAAAATAGGGTTGATATGAATGAGGTAATAATGTGATATCTTACTCTAGATGAAAAAATACCAATACACTTAGCTATCAAAAACTTTTATTAATAATTCTAGACATAACAAGTATATAACGTTTCCATTGTATTTGTTGCCTTTGTTTAACCATAGTCTGCATTTGCATGCTAAAAACCCACCTCCCCTGTTCGTAATGAAGTTTTGATGTTTTAACTATGAATCATGCCAGGGATTTGCAAATTGAAACAATCCCTCACCCAAAAGTTGTACTATGTGGATATCTCCTTTATTAAGGAGGAACTTGATTCTAATGATAAATTAGCCTTTCATATTTTTAATAAGGATCTATTATGTACCCCATATTCATTAAAAAATATATTATTTATGATGATGATGATGATTCTATTATGACCCATAATTTGACATTGTTCTTGATAAGATTGGTCTATCAAATACTCATATGTCAAATGATGTGTGAAGGAGAAATTAATTCCTTCCAAACATCCACTACCTAATATGATCAAATATGATCATGTGAAGCCTTGAAATTTACTCGATCATTTCCTTTCCTTTGATAACTTTGAAGCATCTATCTTTGATTTTCAATTTTTCCATACAAAATTATATTTCCACTTCACTTTACCTTCAACAACCTTACTATGCTGCAATAATAAATTGCACCTTCAACTTACCATTTCAAACATTGAACCTTGTTGATAAAAATTTCTACTATGGACACTACCTTCATTCCTTTCTGTAACATCAAATTTTCTGCAATTCCATCATTTGAATTGAGTATTCTTGAAATGGTTTTATTTACGAGAGACTGTGTAAACTTTTGTTGGAAGCTTCTCAAAAGTAAATCATTTCAGCAAATTTTCATTAAAACTTCTGCAACTATAGCTTCCTAATAAAATACCTTGAACAATAATACACCTGTAGATCTTTATGATCTCCTACTTGTCTCCTCTAATTCTCCTTGCAAAAGACACTCAACACCTAAACTTGGAAGCTTTATGACTTCTTGTTACACTATTTTTATTATAAAATATAAAGCAAAACAAAAAATTTAACAAGAATAAAATGTAATGCTACAGCATTATAACTTAATTTAATGATTAAATACAGACCATAACATTGCCTCTTACTTATAAAGGATACAAAAGTTTTCAAGCTTTATGACTTCTTCTTACACTATTTCTATTACAAAATATAAACAATTTTTTTTTTAACAAAGATAAAATGTAATACTACAGCATATAACTGAATTTAATGATTAAATCTAGCAGTATAGAGGATACAAATGTTTTCAACTAAGATGAGGAGTTCTAAACTATTTTGGAAACCTCATCATAATATGACTCAACAAATGTGGACAACAGTTATGAAACACAGAGGGAATCACAATGCACATGGAAGGAGTCTTCCATATGTTTAGACAAATGTTTTAATATGTTGTGTGAAACTTATTGAGTACTAAAAATATGTGGAATACACGTGTCAAGGAGAAGATAACTCATACCAAAAAACATTAGCTATCTAGTTCCAGATCGCGCTATCACCAAAGATAAAAGGAACCTATTTTATAGAAGATGGAAATAGCCTACTACTCACACTATTCTGTCAAACAACCTAACAAAAGAAGTTTGGGCTTATTTTAAGTTTGGCCTGGATGGAAAACCAAGGGAAATCTAGCAAGGATGATGCTGGTACTCGAACATATCATTGTTGCAAACTCGATAGAGAGACTTGAGGACTCCCAATGATATCTACCGGTCTTGGAAGACATGTTTGTTGATCGTAATTTCTACCACCAAACTATGGGAAGTCAATGACTGTATTAAAAAGCAATGAAAGCTTTCTACGTGCCACCGTCGACCATACAGATTCCCAATTACCATATTTAATATAGATGTATTTGAAGTATTAGATAGCAGCTAAAAGAAGAGGGTTGACTGCGAAATAGAAAAAGGCTGAAGAACAACAGAGAACTATTTTATTCACATGCAATTTGATTCAATAATCTACAATTTAGATTGTTCCTAGAACTCTATAAATACTGGACTCCATAAATAGAGGCATTATTTAAAGATTTAAGCATGAGATGTTTATCTGATCATTGTGGATCTTGGGTGGATAATAGTGCTGTAGTCTTCTCAGGATTTGTAATAGATTTTAGTTATGTTAATGTATATGAAGTGTTGTAGCATAGTTTGATAAATCTATGTTTGCATATTGATATGAATCTTTTAATTTGTGTGTCTTTTATCCACTCCATCCACACCACAAAATAATAGGAAGTCTAACTCTCGTTCCATTAGATCTATTACCAGAAGTGATCATCAGATAAAACGACGTGTGGAGAAACTGCTTAAGAAAAGCAAATTGCCATTATAGAATTACACACATCGACATAATAATTGTATGGGACATCCATAATCTTATGCTGTGAAAAATCAAACTATTGCAGTCACTGATTATTAATCTCCTATGACAAATGATTATTAAACTGCTGAAAATAAATTCCTAGCTAATATCGAAAAATAACACAACTGCAACTTCACTTAAAATACGGAAAGAAATGCGCAACACAATCAACACAATATTTTCGGACAAATTGTCCCTGGAAAAACCCCTAAGGGAAAACCAGTTCTACAGATGAGAAATTATATTAAACTTCAGCAAATCAAGAGATACAAAAATTCCTTGCCTCTCACTGGCAGAACTCCGACAACCTCCTAATTTCTCCTGCTGATATTCCCCACTGCTATCCCTGTGCTAACACTGCGCCCTTGCTAACACTGCAAGACTGTTTGCTAACACTGCAAATTGCTTCTTCAAAATGCTTCTTCCTGTGCCCTTGCTAACACTGCAAGACTGTTTGCTAACACTGCAAACTGCTTCACCAAAGCTTCTCACTCTGCCCTTGCTAACATTGCAAGACTGTTTGCTAACACTACAAACTGCTTCACCAAAGCTTCTCACTATGCCCTTGCTAACACTGCAAGACTGTTTGCTAACACTGCAAACTACTTCACCAAAGCTTCTCACTGTGCTAATCACTTTTCAAATCGAAATTGGCCAAACGTGGGTTGCATTTTACAAGTTTATCAGACGATGGAGCTGTTGAAGGCAAAGCTAAACAAATACAAGAAATAAAACTTATTTCATTGTCTTATTGTCTTGCTGAAATACATTACATAAGATTTTATTTATAGAAGTTTGAGAAGTGTCTAGAATTCTACCACACTTATTACATAGCATATAAAATGTTATAGTGCATTCATTATGGATGGCTGAGTCAGACTGGCATGGTTGGGATGGCTGGGCTGTCTGCTATTTATGGTAGTGGGCTGTGGACAGTGGGCAGTTGAAGGAAATTAATACATGCCAACACTCTCCCTTAATTTCTACCATTAACAAATTTTACATTAATAATTCTCATTTTCTCTTGCAAATATTCATGGTTACTCTTTGGCAATGCCTTAGTGAAAATATCCACCAATTGATCTTCAAATTTGCAGATTTAAAGGTAGATTTCTCCATTGTTGACAAAATTCTCTGATGAAGTGGTACCTTGTACCAATATGTTTGTTCCTCTTATGAAATACATGATTTTTAGATTATGCTATTGCTGATTTGTAGGACTACTATTTAAGATGTATACAAACCACGCTACTACTTCTGCCCAAAACTCATTGGATAGTTTTTTTGCCTTAAACATACTCCTTGCCATTTCCATTATCATTTTGTTCTTCCTCTCTGCTACAGCATTTTGTTGTGGTGTGTACCTTGTGGTAAACCGCTTCTTAATTCCATGAAATCTGCAAAAATCTAGAAACTTGTTAGAACTAAATTTAGTAGCTCTATCAAATCATAATAACTTGATGTAGAGACCTCTTTGTTTTTCAACCAAAAATTTAAAATTCCTTGAATTTTTCAAAAGCTTCAATCTTTTGCTTGAGAAAGTATATCCAAGTCTTCCTACTAAAATCATCAATAAATGTTAGGAAATATATACTTCCTCCTAAAGATGGAGTTTCTATATGTAGACATATATCAATGTGAACTAATTCCAATGGTGCTCTTGCTCTATATGAACCTCCTACTAGGAGCTTTCTCTATGTTGTTTTGCCAATATACAACTTTCACATCAACTTGGTGGTTGCACTATTTGATGCAATCCTTTCACCATATTTTTCTTTTGTAACAAGCTCAAAGCATCAAAATGAAGATGACAATACCTAAAATGCCATAGCCATGACTGATTTAAGAATATTTTCTTGAAACTAACTTCTTTTCCTCCTTGAATGCAACGAATCTAAAGGGAAAACATTTGATTTTGTGTCATGTTGACCATTGCAATTAACTTGCCACTAGGATTTCTATCCAAGATTGTGCAAACATCATTATCAAAAAAAACTCTGTAACCTTTTTGTACTAGTTGAACAACACTCATGAAATTGTGTTTTAATCCAAGCACAAAATACACATCATGAATATATCTTTTTCCTCCATTTTTTGTCAAGATATTTATAACACCTTTTCCCATTATAGAAACTTTATTATCATTTCCTAGCTTTACTTTAGATTTTATAGAATCATCCAAGCTAACAAACAAATATTTACTTCCAGTCATATGATTACTACATCCACTGTCTAGGAACCATATATCACTAGAACTTTCTTGAGCAAAATTACAAGTTACGAATAAACTTCTTGAATTGTTAATAGATAAATCTAAGTAATTAGCATCATTCATTTCAATCTCCTCTTTTTTGTTTCTATATTGACTTGCAATATGACCAAATCTCTTACAATAATGACTTTGAATTCGAGATTTATCAACCCTTAATGATTGGTATTGGAATGACCTTATACCATGTCTTCTATTTGAACTTTTAATGGATTGATTTGTTCTTTCTTCTTGATTTGGACTTCCACATCCATCTATGCTTCTACCTCTTCCTCATCCATTGTAGTTTGATCTTCCTTTTCCTTGACCAAAAGATACCTGTGATCTAAAAGCATTCTCCAAAGAAGAATTTTTATTTCTGTTCATTCTTGATTCATGAGATAAAAGTGAACCCATTAACTCATCAATAGAGAGTATTGTCAAATCCTTAGATTCTTCAATGGCAACAACAATGGCATTAAATTTTCTAGGCAAACTACAAAGTATCTTTTCAACAACTTTTTGATCAATCAAATCATCACCCTATGATTTAATCTAATTAACCACAATCATTACTTAATTTAGAAATTGATCAACTAAGTATGAATCCTTCACACTAAAATTTTCAAAATTATCCCTCGAAATTTGCAATTTAGCAAGCCTAACTTTTGATATCCCTTGATATGTTGTTTCTAAAATATCCCATGCAATTTTAGACTTTTTAGCTATAGAAACCTTAGGGAAAATTGATTTATCTAAAAATTGTTGAATTAGAAACAATGGTTTAGCATCCTTTTTCCTGTTATCGTGTAATATATCTTTTTTCATCTTATGATAATGTAGATTCATCTTGTGGTCCATTAAAACCCTTTTCATTAAGATCCCATATGCCTTGATAACAAAATAATGTTTTCATTTTTATAGCCCAAAATCCATAATTTTTAGAAAAAAATATTGGAATTTGTGGTTGAGCTATACTACTTCTTGATGCCATATTAATACTCATAGTTACAACAACACTTGACAATTTAAAACTTTTCTTTATGAAGAAAATCCACCAAACAAGTCTAAGTCAATGAAATATAGCTTAAACAAACAACAATACAATACTTATTTTCACCTTTTAAATTTTTTTTTTCTCATTATACTTCACTTCATGAAATTAACTCATACCTTCTCTCAAACATTAAACTGGTATCTTTTCTTCTCTAGATCTTTGCAGCCACTAATCTCCAAATCTAGAAGCTTATGATCTGCGATAAAGGAAATTTTAGAAGCTCCATTCACTACTACAATAGTTATACATATCAACAAATATTTCTTTTCTTCCTAGGCCCTTCTCTTTAGCTCTAATACCAAATTGAAGGCAAAGCTAAAAAAATACAAGAAATAAACATATTTCATTGCCTTACTACCTTGCTGAAATACATTACATAAGCCTCTATGAATTCTACCACATTTATTACATAGCATATAAAATATTATAGTGTATTCATTATGGATGGGTGAGTCAAGCGGCTTGAATGGCTAGGACAACTAGGTTGTTTACTATTTATGGTAGATTGTGGGTTGTGGACGATGGGTAGTTGAAGGAAATTAATACATGCCAACAGTTGTAAAGAAAAGGATGTAATCATAGTAACATGTTATTGTCAATTCTAAGGTAGAAAAACTTGTATTTGTGTTGTTCAGGTATAAAATATTATGTTTGTATTGCTTAGGTAAGAAGAAAGGTAAGAAATAGAGTAGTAGGCCAATAAATTATGGTAGAATAAATAAAAGAGATGACGCACATGTATATTAAAGAAAACACATTGATCTGATTACATATAGAAAATTTTTGGCTTCTATATATATAGAACTTATTGCATGCATGTACCATGAAAAAGAAGCTTCTAGAATGAGACATAGATAGGAGAATGTAGAAGGTCAGGTTGACTTCTTGTAGAAGGTAAGGCTTACTTCTTTATTTTTGACTAGTCATGTGTTCAACTGTTGTAAATTATTTAGGAAATTTGTGTAGTTCAATTGTAACTAATTGGAGACGTGGAAATGTCTGTAAGAGATGTCATATTTTGATCTGACTCATTAGTGTCAATAGATTAATTTTCTTCAAGTGAAATTATAAAATGAGAAAATGTGAAAGAATGATCACTTTTCATACCTTCCTCAAACTAAACATTTCTCTTAATGTGAATTTTCCTTTCAGTAGGATTATACAGCTTATATCCTTTTGACTCTTCACTATATCCCATCGTTATGTACTTCTCACTTTTTCTTTCTAATTTACTCCTTTCATCATGAATGTGAACATAAGAAGTACAACCAAAAATACAGAGATGAGATACAATAGGCTCTTTTCCACTCCAAGCCTCTTCATGTGTTATGTTCATAACTGCTTTAGCAGGAGTTCTATTCAAAATATAAACTATAGTATGAATTGCTTCAGCCCAAATATTGACTTCTATATTTCTATAATGAATCATACACTTAGCTATTTTCATCATAGTCCTATTCTTCCTTTCTAGAACCCTATTCTATTGAGTTGAGTAGGAAATAGTTGATTCTTTCATTATGTCATTTTGTTTACAAAATTCCTTATTCATATATTTAGTTCCTCTATCTTTTCTTATCATTTATAGTGATTTCCTAATTTTCTATTAAGTTAGAATCTTAAACTCTTTAAACTTATTAAATACATTCTTCCTTATTTTGTAAGAAATATACCCAAATTCTTCTAGTAAATTCATCTATGAATGTAATTACATACCTTGCACCTCCAAGCGAGGGTGTTTTAAAAGGACCCATTACACCGCTCTGGACTAAATGTAAAAGGGTTTTTTCCCTCCATTGTCTTCCCTATGGGAAAATTTCAATTTGTTGTTTACCCATTGCACATACTTCACATACATATATTTTTCTTTGGTGAGATTCTTGGGAGACCATGCACCATATTTAACATCTTCATAAGCCTCAGACTTTGATAATTAACATGTCCCATCGCTCATGCCACAACATGTTCACAGCATCATACTTTGCAATAGCATGCACAATTATTTCCAATAAATTCTTGAAATTTATATTATTCATTCTCCATTTTACTAAATGTAATCACTTCATAGTTATTGTTTAAATCCTTGACTAAGCATATCATATAAAACTCTATTTCATATCATTGAGTGACAATGTGAAATACATAAAGAAGATTTGTTGATAATTGAGGAATAAGCTTCACATTTTTAAACATTCCATTATTCACTTGAACGTTTCCACTTCCTTTAACTTCTTGGGGACTATTATCTTCCAAATATGTTTTTTCACCTTTGCTTTCATTTGGTAACTTAAATTGCTCCTTATTATGTGACATATGTTGTGTGTAGCTAGAATCAAATTATCAATTCATCCTTAAAAGAACTATTTTCTTTAAGTGCTACACAAAAGGAATTTCTCTTAAAATCAAATAATTTTGTGGTCTTATTCTTTTATGTATCATTAATCCTTTTGTGGCCATTATTATTTTCATGTCCTTATTTACCACAATAATTATATTTCCACTTGCTTCTATTTGGATTCTAATATGAAACATTTTTATCTCCATACTTCCAATTCCTTCCATTAAATTTATTAAATTTTGTGCTTTTTGATAATATTGTTTCCCTTTCATTACAAATGCCTAAGACATAGATTCAAGAGTAAGTGATTCTCTTTCTTTTATTTGGCATTTCTCTTCTTTACTTAACTTAGGAAATAACTCTTCAGATTTAATATCTTTTAATTTATCTATATTATCAAGCCCCCTTCTAAAAGATTGATAAGATCCTTGAAATTTGTAATATTATTTGCACAAAATCCTTATTGTCTATATTCTTTCCAAGTGAAGACAACTCATTTTTATTTTCCTTTAATTTATTTAGATGAGACAAAATCTCTTTTGATCTTGATAATATCTTATTGTACAATTTAATGGTGACAGATATAATCCATACATCAACTACATTTTGATACAATTTTTTCACATCTTCCATACTTGCACTCCACATCTTTCATTTCAAACTTCTCAAAAAAATCTTCTAAACATGTTAATTTTATCAAAGCTACTTCGTTCTTGTCTCTTCTACCCCAAAAATCTTGTTCTCTTCTAGAATTTGTTGGTATTTATTCACTATTAATAGCAATATCATGCCATTTTTGTAGAGCTAGAGATATTTCTATTTGTAAAATCCAATCATAATAATTCTTTCCTTTTAATCTAATTATCAAAAGAGTAGCACCAAGAGAATCCATTAATCAAATCCTCTTCTTTTTGAATGGGAAAAAGATGTTACAACCTTCAACACTAAAATTAACAATTGAAAACAAGACTCTCACCAAATGCTTCTTTCCTTTCAGGATGAGAGAAAAAAATCAAAATCTTTAGTGCCCAAATTAATAGATTGAAACAAATCTCACCAATTATGTGTAGTGGTTACTTGGCACCCCAAATATTTGATGCTACTCAATTAAATTAACCTCCAACAATAAATCAAAAAAAAAAATGCATGCCACTACCCAAGGATTATAACTTTTTTTTTATTGGTAAAAAACTGAAGCATAGATTAATTATTATTTTTTAAATAAATCACAAAAAAAATGCATGTCACTACCCAAGGATTATAAATTTTTTTTATCGCTAAAAAAATGAAGCATAGATTAATTATTTTTATTTATTGTAATTAATTTTTTAAAAAAATTGTTAAGCAAATTTGAACCCAAGACATCGCACATGAGAGGATCACAAGTTACCATTGTCTTGTAGGCTCTTGCCTAACCCAAGGATCATAATTACTCTAATACCATAAAGAAAAGAAAAATAAATATAGTAGTAGGCCAATAACCTATGGAAGAATAAATAATAGAGACAAGATAAATCTGTATATTGTAGGCAGTATTTTTCATTCATGTGATTGCATAAAGTATTTCATGATTTCTATATATACATGAATTACAACATGTGTGCACTAGGAAAAGAAGCTTCTAGAATGAGATGTGGATATGAGAATAGAAGGCAAGATAGAGTTCTTTATTGTTGACTAGCCATCTATTCAATTGTTGCAAATTATTTATGATATGTGTGTAGTTTAGTTTTAACAACTTGGAGATGTAGAAGATAGACTAAAGATGTGGATACTTTTACTCATTCTTCCAACAAGGTTTAAATTGTTTCTCCATATTGTTTAGGTCTGAATCTTGATGAGTATCCATTAAAATTTTCATAAATAAAGAAGATTGGGAAAAGGTGTAAGATGTCTAATGAATAGTTAGAGGGAATAGAAAATGATATGTTAAGATCTTTGGCCTCATGTATGATTCATCAAATTAATAAATAAGGGGGGGTTTGTATAGTATAAGAGGTAGTTGATGATGATCCTTAGATTAATAATAAGATGCACCCATGCTGGCAAGGGGAGAAATTTGTAGTTAACACTTATGTAAATAATTAGGAATATATAATGGGGTTATTAGACCAAAATAACATAGATGCAACAAAGGGTTTTCTTAATGAAGACATTATGGATCAGTTGGAAGATATAGAGGGCCTTGATGACCTCATTTAGGTTGAGAATTTATTGGTATCCCCCTCCTTGTTACTAACCATATATGCTAGACTTAGCTAATATTACAAAATTTATAGTGTTCAGAAGCGAAACATGATCTTGAGGCCCTTGTATCTGAAGAAGAGGAAGAATTTTCATACATAAAAATTAATTAGTAATTTGAAAATGCTAGTGACCTACTAGAACTAGAAGGTACATAGATTAATAGTGTTAATGAAAGAAAATATTATTATGCTTAAATATTTTCGCTCCGAATAGCACCAGCACTTGTCTTGACATCAAAGAAGACACCTAAAGTAAGGAGTAGAAAGATAAAAAGTGTGAAAGATAAAGAAGAGGTAGAAGCTAGTATCTAATCCACTCTTAATGGAAAACTCACCACCTTGATACGTTAAACAAATAGAGAAAAGGATTCTCTTTGTCAAATATGAAGACTATTTTGTGGAATATCATAGTCATAATACCTCTAATAAGAGATATAGAATCAAGAAACATCTTGGTTCTTTGAAGGAAGATATTATTTTGTTGCAAGATGCCAAACTATATCAAGAAAATTATGAAAAAGCAATAGTAAAATGGAAGGGTTGCTCCTCTTTTCTTTTTTAGGGTATTAATTCTTTAGGTGTACTAGGTATCTTATGGAATCCAAATACTGTACTAGTTCATTCAATTCAACAACAAGAAAATTGATAGCTAGTGAAGGGTTTGTCCTTTCAATTTTCCTTTTATCTTTTAAATTTTTATGGTCCATCTTCTAGACATGACAAGAAAAGGTTATGGGAATCCTTAACAAGAATAATTCATGGAATTAATGATCTTAATGTCATTTTGGGTGGTTTTTTTAATACCATCCTAAAGGAATATGAAAAAATAAGAGGATTTTATCCACCTTATCAAACCATGCAAGACTTCTCTTTATTCCTAGTAGAAAATGATTTATTAGATATGATACCTGATTTGGGTGGCTACAGTTGGATCAATAAGTAGAAGGGATTTCTTGAGATAGTTGAGAGGCTAGACATATTTTTTATATCTCTCTTATGCAGATTTTATGCCTTTTCATCAAATGTTATGACATTCTTAGGTTTTGACCATTTTCTAGTTGAGTTGAGAATTAACTCCTCACTCGTCATGGATGTTACTAAACATAGGTCATCTTTTAAACTTGATTTGATGTGGTCCAAACATCACTAGTTCTCTTCATTATTTAGATAGTAGTGGATTCACCATCCTCCAAGAGCACCAAGATTCATCAGTTCAAAGGATAATTATTATCCAAATAATTCTTGTGGATAACAGTGCAATATTTACTATCCTACCATTCATATATGAATAGGTAACAAGCTTACCTCAAAAATGTATATTTTTATTCTTAAAGTTCATTTTGATATGAAGAGATTCCATTTTTACTAAAATTTTACTTTCAAGCTTAATAAGCCTATTGAGGAGGGAATCCCTATCCATGCTTATGTCCTTCTCTTCTACATTATGGCCTTTATCACCTTGCTTATTTTTATTGACCTCAATAGGACTAGTTTGGTTCTCAGTAACCCCTCTAAGATCAACCTCAACAATAGCCTCCTATTCAACCACATCCACATCCTCATCTTTCCCATCTTAACTAACATCCCTTCCTCTTTATAATATGCATCCTCTGTCTCCTCATCATTAGTCTCATCTTCCATTTGAGTCTCTACCTCAAGGAATTTATATTCCTCCAAACCCATAGAGATGTCCTTATCACCCTTATGTTACATTCTTTCTTTCTTCCTTTAGATTCTTTCTAATATTTTTTTGCACTGAGGTAGCCACTTGTTGTCCACTTTTCCCCAAAGTAATTTTATCATTACTCTCCTCATCCCCAATCATGTTTGTTGACATCAATGATGTATTTATTAGCTCTTCTCTTTTTAAGGGTGGGGCCTTAGATACTTTGCAAAAAATTCTTCTTTTTTGAAGGGCTTTTGAGTAGTAGATTTATTCAAGCCATTTTTTAGTGTTACAAGCATATAGAGATGAGTTAGTACTAAATTTTTTCTTGGTCCCAAGGTGAGGTTTTTATTTTCTAGGTCTCACAATAGTTGACAAGTAAATTTCCTCAATTATAATAGGCAATATGGTCCCAACCAACTCTTTCCCATGGGTCAAGCTCATACTAAAATCTAGGTGATTGAAATACACATGTTGGTACAAAATGACAATTATCCCTAATGAAGAGATGGGTTATACCCATTTTCTATGCTACCCTTAAGGAGGATATTAGAAAGAAAAAAAACATTAATTTTCTTCCTATGGTGCAAGAATTTTAATAGGGTGAAGTGATTGGCATGGTAAGGGTTAAATCTACCTTCACAAGTAAAATATTCTATAACACAGAGGAAAATAATAGAAAAAGGTGGAGGGAAAGAAAGTCTTCCATAGCCATTTTTTTGCATTCACTCATTTCTCCTTGCCATTATTGCTGAAGAATGATTCCAAATTTTTTGTACTTTCCTAGGCTTTCCCTATCAACTCGATGACCTACAAAATGTAAACTATTGGCTTCTACAATTAGCCCTGGCATAACCATAATGTTAATGTTGTCAATTTTCACATTGTGCTTATGCAAAGAGTTGGAAAAACTAGAAGAGATTTATTTTTTGAGGCTCCTCATAGCTTCAATGAAACTAGTTAGACACACATCCTAAAAGTATTTTCATATATCCTAATTTTGTTTCTATTCCATATTATCCTTTGGTTCAATTTTTTTCAATGGTCCACCCATAATTTTAACTTTACTTAACTTCTAGAGCACTTCCTAAATAGCTTGATTATCTTCCACAGTGATGACATTTTGGGAAACTTCAGATCTCTCCATATTTTTGATAGACAAATTACTTTTTTTATAAACTGAGAACAAGAAAACTTTGTGAGAATGATGAAGTTTCTCAAAAATTTTAGCCTTAAACACTCATGATTGAAATAATATCATAATAAATCCTTTCTTATATAATCCTTGATATTATTTCTTATATAATCCTTGCCAAGGTGTAAGGTAGGAAAAAAGTACAAATAATTGTACACCCATACTAATTCGCCATTACTTATAATAATGGCATTATAGGCACATTTGGAAAGTAAAGAAGAATTG
Organism: Cupressus sempervirens; assembly: GCA_028749045.1. Classification (NCBI taxonomy): domain Eukaryota; kingdom Viridiplantae; phylum Streptophyta; class Pinopsida; order Cupressales; family Cupressaceae; genus Cupressus; species Cupressus sempervirens. The sequence goes on from CM053785.1 coordinate 355,145,514, forward strand.
GTAAGGTTGAATAAGTTTTTAATATTTTTGTCCTTCCTTATGCGTACAAAATCGTCCCCATATCTTGTCATTAATAGTGAGGCTAGATAAAGCCTTAATGATGTCAATAATTTTAAAGTTCAATATGTTGATGTTGGCCATAAGACTAACTTTAGATATCTACTATAATTAGCACACTTCCTTTTCTTTCTAGTAATAACTATGTAAACCTTTGAAAATTTTCCTTGCTTATCAATAATCAAAACTTTCCTCATTGAGACATCTATTTGAAATTAAAATTTTCCTCAAGCCAAAATAAAAAACATGTTAGTGATGTTCAAAAAAAAGTAATAAGAGTCCACTTCTTTGATCAATACCCTAAACATCTCCATTTTTAGCATTAATTATAATAATTTTGAGTTTCTTTTTAAGCAATAAACAAGATTAATTAGTCTCCCTTCTAGGCAACCCAAACCCCAATTAGCAAGGAGATCTATGACATCATTCCCTCCACTTAGAGTATGTCTAATACTAACTTCACTGAATATAGATAGCCTACTTCTATGAGACTGAGTATTCTCCATGGACTTTTAGCTTTGTTAGAGTTGATATCGACTATAACTTTTTAGTTAGCTTCCAAAATGGCTTTATCAACCCTTACCTCCTTAAGGGACTTGATATGCTACCACATCACCAACCCTTCAATATAGTTATTAGAATTGATGCCAACATCTTTTACAAAACCTTGAAGCTCTCATATATAAGATATTCTTAGTTTACCTTTTAAGCATCCATCCACATTGTATTTCCACCAATTTAGATTAGGAGGCATCCATTTATTTTTCTTCCTTCATATCTTCAACTAGTTTAGATTAATGAGGTTGTGATTAATAGACCAAGTTTTTTTAATTCTTATTTCATAGAGGGAGAGGAAATTAGCGCATTTAGGGAAAAAAGAAGCATTGACACCATCTCTGACTAGTCTCTTAACTATGTGAAACAAATCAATAGAAGATTTACTTTCCTCCAAAATTCTTTTGTTATTCCTTTCTTTTTGTAGATTCCAAGCAACCATAGGGAGGATTTGATTTGAAAGATTTAACATAATAGAATTTTTAAGAGGAGATGAGGACAAAATAAAAAGAAAATCCTTAAAATATTTATGCATAACCTGCTCATACTGAAGATATTGAGACACAAGACTCTAGAAGTTTAAGGCAAATAAGATGTTTAGAAAAAGGTGGTCTATATTTTCTTCTTCCTTTTCACATAAAATACATATATTAAGTAGATAAAACTCATGTATAGAGAGGTTGCCACGGGTAGGAATTTAGTTATGAATAACTTCCCATAAGAAGAAGTTTATTTTAGGGAAGAGCTTAGGTATCTAGATACAATTACACTTAGGGTCCCTTTCTTCATGTAAAAATTGGGAATGGTAGGTAGTTTTAACAGAGAAGGAGCCATTAATAACATCCCCAAATCCATCTATTAGGATTAACCTCAAAAAGAAATAAAATTTACATGCATATATACCTAATATCAGAAAATAATAGATTGCACATAAGAGAACACAAGACATCAAGATTCAATGTGGTTCAGCCAAGCCTTGGGCTACATCCACCAACAACAAGTCCAATATTATTATAATCCAATGATTACAATTCACAATCCTTTATAGCTCAATACTATCACAAAAAGCTACAATATCTCTATTACATTATGAAATCCATAAGCCTAAGCCTTTTTATACAAGGTTTTCTTCCTAAAAAGATTAGGACCCTATAGGGGTGCTGCCCTTGGACTCTATCTTGGGGGCGTTGCCCACAAACCCCCATATAAATAATATGTGGAGAAAACCATGTCAAATAAACCTCTAAGTCTAAATAGGCTCCACATCACAATAATCTCCCACTTGGAGACTAATCAAGCTCCACATCAATAACCTCCCACTTGGAGACTATTCATAGCATTGATAACATGTAGCTCTTACTAGAATATCAAGCCATCCCAGACTCTATTGTTCATTTATTTTGTTCAGTCTAGAAGACCAACCAAAACTAAAGAGGAGTTTAGATTCTCCCTTGTTACTACCTTTGTAAACATATCTACTAGATTATCATATGTATGTATCTTCTCCAGATTTAACTATCCATCATCCACAACTGATCTAACGAAATGGTACCATAACTGTATGTGTTTTGTCTCTAAATACAAAACTAAATTCTTTACAATATGAATGGTACTCTAACTATCTATAAACAAATAATTATCCCTCTAAGTGTGTCCCAATTCTTCCAGGAAGAACTAAAGCCATATCATCTACTTGGCTACCTCTTTAGCAGCAACATACTCTACCTCTGTAGTGGATAAATTATTAACCTTCTATAACTTAGAAACCTAGCTCACTGCTGCTACACCAACAAAAAATACATAACCTATATTACTCTACCTAGTATCAATATCCCCTACCAAATCTAAGTCAACATATCCCTATAAATCAGTAGTAGAGCCCCCAAAGTGTAAACACTCACTAGATGTACCTCTCAAATATTTGACAATCCATTTAACTGCATTACAATTCTCAATTCCTTGATGACTTATATACCTATTAACAATTCCCATTGCATCTACAATATCTAGCCTAGTACATACCACAACATACATCAAGCTTCATATAATTGAGGCATAAGGTACCTTGGACATCTTATACTCCTCTTCATGTGTCTTGGGACACATGTCCTTATTCAACCTCAAATGGCCAGGTAAATGTGTGCTGACAACTTTAACATTCTCCATAGAGAAACATTGCAACACCTTGACAATATAATCAACTTGAGATAATGTCAATTTCCTATACTTTCTATTTTTGGAAATCTTCATACCAAGGTTTTGATTTGCTGCCCACAAAACCTTCATAGCAAATCAATGTGCTAACTGTTCCTTTAACCCCTTAATATGATCCATGTTAGACCTAGCTACAAACATATAATTAACATATAAAAATAAAAATAATGTAGCTAGCATCATCCAACATCTTAAAATAAAAATAATGATTTGAATGATACTCATTGTATCCATGCTCATGCATAAACCTATCAAATTTCAAATGCCATTATTGAGGTGCTTGCTTCAAGCCATATAAACTTTTCTTCAATATGCACACTAGGTTCTCCTTACCTTCAACCTCAAATCCCTAAGGTTGTGCATGGATATATCTCTTCATCCAAATGACCATGAAGGAATTTTTTTTTAATATTGTTGGTGTAAATAAGTATTTACTATTTACACTTTACTTAATTTTACTTAGGTTAATGCTTTAGCATATTAGTTGTCATGTAGACACCTAGGAGTTTGCATATTCATATGAGTTGTCATGTAGACAACATAGTTGTTTGCACTCTAATTGAGCACATGTTGTCTGCTACATCTCTTTATAAGATACACCTTTTTATTCTTATCCTCTCAATTTTGCATGTACATTCATGCACAATGGAGGATAATCCATTCTTTGTGGACATGTGCTTAGTTGTGTTGATTATCTCTTTGCTGACTCTTAGTCATTCTAGTTTCCTTTATATATAAGGCTCTTCTATGATATATTCATCCAATCATCTGATATCCATTCTCATTTGATCATCATTTGTCTCTCTTGTGCTATCTACTGAGCTTCTTAATCTTGGCATTGAATTATTTCCCTAGGAAAATTCTGACATACTATCAGAGCCATAGGAGTTTCATTGCATAGCCATTGGAGAGTTTTTTTTTTTTTTTTAATAGGTCAAGATTAGAGCTTGTTGGTGCATGTTAGATGTTGGTATCACATTCACAAGGTCAAAAAATCTCCAATTCAATTTTTGTTTCATCAAAATTGGACATTTGAGGTGAAATCTAGAGTCATTTGACTTTTGAAGGTGCAACAACGATGATTCAAGAAAAATAATCACAGAGATGATTTTCAAATAGTGATATATCCGTCATATGGACTCCTTCTTTCGAGCAATTTTTTTGTTTTATGGTAGAATTTCATGATCTACACATTGGTGTAGGTTGTTTGTGATCTCTATTCCTAAATTTTACTAAAAATTTCCAATCCTAATTTTTACTACTTCATAGGCTTCCTTTAAGCTCATATGGACACATATTCAAGTGTTATTTGTTTTGAAAGAACATAATTTTTTTGGTCTACTTTCCAGATTTGGTATCAATTTGGAATAATTTTGAGTAGACATAGTACATTCAACATTTGGCAGTTTTTGGATTATTTTGGCACTTTTAATTAATTAGATCCTTGAGAGGTCTTGTGTCTTATCTTGTTAAGTCATATATAGCTTCATATTTTTAGTTGTAAATATCAAAAATCAAATTTCCACTTTCGCCCAAAATTGGCAAGTGGCTATTGTACCTACACTAAATATAAAGTGCCAAATCATCTTTTTTGGGGTTGGGGATTCTTTGATTGCGTGAAAAGGGGGGTGTGTCTTGTGTTCATTTGTCTCCTTGATATTGTGCTCTTTCTTTCACATTATGGCTTCTTTTTCTAAGTTAACACCACATAATTATGCTACTTAGAAAGAAAAGATAAAGGAACTATTAATTGAAAAAGATTTACTAGGTTATGTAATTGGTGCTACAAAGAAATATGATGATGATGCTGATTAGTCTTGTAAACAAAATTGGGAATTGAAACAAGAGATGGGCTTAGGAATCTTGCTAAAGAATATCTTAGATCTTATCAAATATCACATTAGGAATATTACCAATCCAATAGAAGTTTGGAATTAAGTTGAAGCATTGAATGGGATAGTAGATGAAGATATGGCCTACTATTGAGGACAATATTTACAAATTGGATCCTAGAAATTTTGACATGATCAAAGATTATCTTACCCAAGTAGACATGTATAGAGAAAAACTTAAGGATTGTGGTGAACCCATTAAGGATGGAAATTTGATCAAGCATGTGATGACTCATCTTCCTCTTGAATATGTAGATTTTGTTTCAAGTTATAATAATCACAAGTTAACAATGGAAAGTTCCTTCACTAAGCCTTCATTTGAGTCATTTTTAGGAATTTTGGTCTTAGAACATGAAAAGTTAGTGAGTATTGGAATTCTCTAGTCTTCCAAGTCCAAAGCCTTGGTGGTTAATAAGGGGAATCAAGGGGATCAAGGTGGTAAAAATTACAACAAGAAGTAAAAGTAGTGAAAGGCTAGGACACAAGATGATACACAACAATATTCCTCTATACATCAATCTTCCTTCACACAATTTTTTTTCTCACAACAAGGCAAATTTTTTTCCAACAATAATAAGAAGGGGAACAACTTCAACAAAATGGAGAAGAAAACTTGTGCCTATTGTAAGAAGAATGTTCATGATGAACGTGAGTGTAAGGATAATAAAATTGATGAGTTGCTAAACATAATGAGAAAACATAAAATTGATGTGCTGAATGCCTATAAGAATAAGGGACCCTCATCCACTTCAAAAGGTAAGGGACAAGCTTTGGTAGCAAGTACAAATAATTTTTGGGAATAGGTTCTTTATTCAAGAGCTACACATCATATGGGTGCTTCAAGGGAGAAATTTTCCTCTTCAAAACCATCACATGTACCTTACATCTATGTGGGAAATGACACACAAGTGGAAGTTAAATGAAAAGGGAATGTTGAGTTTGACAATGGAGTTTTCAAGGATGTTCTTCATGTTCCCAACCTTAGCAAAAACCTCCTTTCAATCTACCAAATCACTCATTATGGATGTGGCAACAAAGTGGAGTTCCTTCCTAATTAAATTGCAATGAAAAATCTAAAGGATGATTCTATGGTGGAAATTGGAAAGGCTAATCATGATACAAGGCTTTATTCATTTTCTTATTTTGTGCCTAACTCTACTTACCTTGCCTTGTTGACCCACTCGAATTCATAAAGTAAACTATGGCATGAGAGGTTTGGACATCTCAATTACTCCTAGCTTTTTCAACTTAACAACAAGGATATGGTCATAGGTATACCTCAAGTCAAGTATTCAGAGGGTGTATGTACAAGTTGTGAAGTAGACAAGCATCTTGAAGAGAAGTTTGACAAGGAGAAGCCTTGGAGAGCTACTATTGTTCTTGAATTGGTTCATAGTGATGTAGCTAGCCCATTTCCAGTGTTATTATTTGGAAAGGCTCACTATGTTCTCACTTTCATTGATGATTTTTCATGCTAAACTTGAGTCTTCTTTCTTGCTCATATGAGTGAAGTGTTTGATAAGTTCATCACCTTCAAAAATCAAGTTGAGAAGCAATTAGGGAAAGCCATCAAGATTCTTTGAATAGATAATGGAAAGGATTATGTGAACTCAAGGCTTATAGACTTTTGTACTCACATGGAATTTGATCTTCAACATTTAGTTGCATACATTCCACAATAGAATGGTGTTGTTGAAAGAAAGAATAGGACCCTTAAGGAAATTTCCATTTGTATGCTACAACATAAGTCTCTAGATCAAGTTTTTTGGGTAGATTCTATGTGTTGTGCCAATTACATCCAAAGAATAAGTCCCCATAAGGCCTTGGATGGAATTACACCTTTTGAGGCTTGGTGTGGAAGAAAACCAAGCATAAAACACTTTAAAGTTTTTAGCTTTCTAGCATGGGGAAGGATGCCTCCACAAAAAGAAAGGCATTAGAACCTCAAAGTAAACCTTGTATATTTATGGATATCCTTACCATCTTAATGCATACAAACTCGTGGATGATATTCCTTCAACTTTGACTCGTAGGACACCAACTTTATAGGGTCCACAAAATAGTTGAGGATATTCCTTCTTCTTCTTCTAGTAGACCTCGTTGGGCACAAAAAATACTTGATTTAGTAGGTTCATTGGTGGGAAATCATTTAGATACTAGATGGACAAGGGAACAACACAAATTATTTTCACATGCATTTATTGCCATTGCTTCAGATCTATAGTCATTTAAGGAAGCTTTAGGGGTTTCTAAATGGTGCAGGGCCATGGAGGAAAAATATAACTCTTTAATGAAAAATAACACTTGGGACTTAGTTCCTCCTCCTAAGTGAAGAAAATTTGTTTGGTGTAAGTGGATCTATCAAACCAAGTTTACAGTGGATGGAAGTGTGGATAAGTATAAGGATAGACCTTTTGCCAAAGGTTTCTCACAGGTTCTTGGTATTAACTATACTGAGACCTTTGCACTAGTAGCTAAGATAAAATTCATTTATTTGAAACTAACTATTGTTGCTCTTCATATTTAGGTTGTTTATCAAATGGATGTGAAGAGTGCTTTCCTCAATGGGGATCTTTTTGAAGACATCTAAATGGAGCAACCTCAGGGATTCATACAAGATTCTACTATGGTTTGCAATTTGAGGAAGTCTATCTATGGCCTTAAGTAGGCTCCTAGGGCATGGTATGCCAAGTTGGATTGGGAATCTCATTTACTTGATACATACATGCCCCTAAATAGCTTTTATAGTTGGCATGGTTTCTCGCTTCATGCAGGAGCCACATGAGCTTCATTGGAAGGGTACCATATATAGATAGTTGGTTGGGAATCTCATTTACTTGATACATACATGCCCTTAAATAGCTTTTATAGTTGGCATGGTTTCTTGCTTCATGCAGGAGCCACATGAGCTTCATTGGAAGGGTACCAAATGAATCTTGCACTACATACAGGGTACACATACACATGAGATACACTATGAAACAAGAACTAGATTGCAGTTGGTTGGATATGCAGACTCATATTATGCAGGAGATCTTGATTCCTACAAGTCTACTATAGGTTACATTTTTCATCTAGGTTTTGGCCCCATTTTTTGGTAGAGTAAGAAGAAAAATACTATTTCTTTTTCTTCAACTAAGGTTGAGTATCGAGGGATTGTTACTATAGCTATAGAGGCTATATGGCTATGACATATCCTAAAGGAGTTTGGGTTCAACTTTCCATAGTCTATAGTCATTTATTGTGATAATTAGAGTGCTATTGAGATCTCAAAACATCTAGTTCAACATCAACAAACTAAACAAATTTAGGTTCATATGCACTAAATTAGAAAGCTAATAAATGAGCAAGTCATTGAGTTGAGGTATTGTCCTATAGCACAGCAAGTTGCTGACAAACCCTTCATTGAGGTCAAGTATATCCATTTGTGAGATCTCTTGGGGGGTGCGTGATATTTTAGTAAGCAGAGTCACTTGATTTCTCTCTTCTTTCTTATGGGAGGGATCTTTTCCTTACATGAGGTCTTCTTCTCTCTCATTTTCTTTTATTTTACTTATCTCTCTTTTTGGAGGGGGGTTTTTCCCATGTGTTTTTCCCTCTTTTTTCACTTTATGAGAGATTGCATTGCATGTTTTTTGAACTTGCAATTTTTACATTGGTACCTAACGTGGCCTAGTAGCCAGGACCAATCATGCATTTTCATCTAGCTTTTGTGAGCTTAAGTGCATTCATATAATTCGTACTTAAGTGGGGGTGTTGGTGTAAATTAGTATTTTCTATTTACACTTTACTTAAGTTTACTTAATTTAATGCTTTAGCATATTAATTGTCATGTAGACAACATGGTTGTTTGCACTCCAATTGAGCACATGTTGTCCACTACATCACTTTATGAGATACACCCTTGTATTCTTATCCTCTCATTATTGCACATACATTCATGCATAATGGAGGATAATCCACTCTTGGTCGACATGTGCTTAGTTGTGATGATGATCTCTTTGCTGACTCTTAGTCATTCTAGTTTCCTTTATATACAAGGCTCTTTGATGATGTATTCATCCAATCATTTGATATCCATTCTCATTTTATCATCATTTGTCTCTATTGTGCTATCTACTAAGCTTCTTGATCTTGGCGTTGAAATATTTCATTAGGAAAATTATTACAAATATCAAGCTGCTCTAAATGCAAATCTTCAGTAGCCACAATACTTATAATAATGTGCATAGAAGTCATTTTAACAATAGGAGAGAATATCTCATCAAAATCAATGCCTTTTTTCTATGCAAATCCTTTTAAAACTAACCTATAAATCCATTGATTCTATAAAGTCCTCTTACTTGTAGAAAACTTGTATAAATCCCATGTCATATTTTTTAGCAAACAGTCCATTTCTTCCTTCATTATTGACTCCCACTAAATCTTTGCATCCACCTACACAACTTCATCATAAAATTTAGGTTCACCAACATCAGTAAGTAAAATATAATATAAGGAAAGAGAAAATCATTCTGGAGGTCTACTTAGCCTTGTTGACCATTTGACCATCTAACATTCACTAGGGTGTGTCATATTTGTTGTTGCATTTTTTGCAGATCATGAGGAATTATTGGACATTAGCTTTTGGAGTATCGTCCAACATAACATAATCATCTTCTTTCTTCTCATGTTGCTGCAATAGATCTTTGTGCAACACTTTTTCAGTGAATGTGATATTCATACTTCTTACAATTTTATGATTTTCAAAATCCCAAAGCCTATAACTAGATTCATCAATTCTATATCCAACAAATACACATTTCTTTGACTTATCTTCTAGCTTGGTTCTATTTTCAAAATTTGTATGGGTAAATGCTTCACAACCAAAGGTTTTGAGAAAAGAATAACTCACATTACCATTCCATGTTTCTTCTAGAATACCACTTCTCAAAGAAGTAGAGGGACCTCTATTAATCAAATATATAGTAGTATTGAAAGCCTCTATCCACATGTTTAAGGGAAACCTTGCATGCAACCTCAAGCTTCTTGCATGCTCCATTATAGTCCTATTCATGTGTTCAGCCACTACATTTTCTTGTGGAGTCCTTGGAACAATTTTCTTTCTATGAATAACATTCTTGGAGCAATAATATTCAAATTCATGATTGCAATACTCACCACCATTATCAGATCTAAGAAATTTTAGTTTCTTTCTAGTCTCATCTTCAACCAAGCATTTCTATTTCTTAAAAGCTTAAAATACTTTAGATTTTTTCTAAGGAAATAAACCACATAATTTTCTATTTGGACTATCAATAAATGTAGCATAATAATGAGAGATACCAAGGGAAGATACCTGAGCTAGTTCTTATACATCTGTATGCACAAGCTCTAATCTCTCACTCTTTTCCTTACTAGTCTTCACAAAATTGATTCTCTTTCATTTTCCATACACACAACTTTCATAGAAATCAATACTAACATATTTTAGAACTAGTAAAAATTTCTTTGAATGAAGTACTTTCATACCTTTCTCACTCATGTACCCAAGTCTATTGTGTCATAGTGTTGTATCATAATCTATAATAATAGTTTGTTCTCCCTGCTCAACTACAACAGTTGTTCCTAAAAATTAATTTTTTTCTAAAACAATGAAAGTAGAAGGAACAATATGACCTATGAAAAGATATAAGGTGCCTACTTTCACACCTTTTTCTATTACAAGGGAACCTTTTGAAACCTTCCATTTTTTATCATTAAAAGTAACTACACAACCCTCATTACTAATTTTCCCTACTATAGTTAGAATTTTACTCAGCCTTAGAACATGTCTTACCTCATGTAGTAGCCAATGATTCTCATTTTGCAACTTAATCTTAAATTTTCTGTTTCGAACAATCTAACAAGGTTCATTATCCCCGAAATAAACAAACCCAAAATCCCCTTGGACATAATCAATAAAATAACCTCTATGAGGTGTAATACAAAATGAAGCACTAGAATCTAAAACCCATGAATCATCAATACTTTATAAAGAAAGAAGCAAATCATCCTCTTTGAATTTGTTACTTACCACATTTGCCTCCTTATTCCCTTCTAGTTTATCTCTTTTATTTTTCTCTCGAGTCCAACAATCTTTCTTCCTATGCCCTAGTTTACAATAGTACTAGCAATCTCTTGGTCCTCTAGATTGAGACCTTTTCCTCTTCTCCTTTGACTTTCCTCTTGATTTCTTGCAATTTCGAGAATTATTTCTTCTCTCAGTCATTTTTCCTGTACTTTGTGCATTCAAATCACTTCCTAATGTAGATCCATCTAAGTATTTTCTATGAGTTTCCTCACTCAGAATAACACCAATCACATCATCAAATTTTAAGGTATTAGATCCAGAAGAAAAATAACTCACAACAATTACCAAGACATTCTAGCTTTAAGGAAAAGAACACAAAATCAAGAGAGCCCTAATTTCTTCATCAAAATTAATACCCATAGAACATAAGTGACTAGTAATAGTATTAAACTCATTTAAATGATCTGCAACTGAACCACCTTCTACCATTTTCATATTAAATAAATGCTTAATGAGAAATAGCTTATTTTAAGTGGAGGGATTTTCATAAAATTTTGCTAGGCTTTCAATCAACTCCTCCATCATGTTTTCTTTGGTAATGTTAAATGTCTCTAGTGGTGCTAGGCATAACCAAATGTTTCCAAGTGCCTTTCTATCTAAAATCTCCTAGTCCTCATATGTCATAGTTCCCTATTTCTTTGTTTTTCCTTCCATGGATTCCATAAATCCTTTTGATGAAGATAGCCCTCCATTTTTATCTTCTATAGCTAAAAGTTTTTTCCATTAAATTTCTCCACCTTTAGCTTACCCTTGTTTTCCATTGCTCTCACTCAACCTTGAGACTCACACTAAACTATGAGACCTTCCTACAGAGGATTGCTAAAAAAATGATGACTATTTGTTTCTGATACCACTTGTTAGGATTAACCTTAGATAGAAATAAAATTTACATGCAGATATAACCAATATGAGAAAATAATAGATCACATGTAAGAGAACAAAAGACGCCAAGATTTAATGTGGTTCACCCAATACCTGGGCTATGTCCACCAACAACAAATCCAATATTCTTATTATCTAATGATTACAATCCACAATCCCTTACAACTCAATACCATCACAAGAAGCTAAAATATTACCATTAAATTATGAAATCCCTAGCCCTATGCCTTTTTATACAAGTTTTTGCCACTTACAAAATTAGGGCTAGAATAAGTAATCCAATAGGAAAAATAGTAATGAACATGTTTTACAATATGCGGTCATTTTTGGCTTCAAGGATGCTACCCCAAAAACCCCCGTGGGGGTGTTACCCCTTGACCCCACCCTGTAATGCAATAGGGAGCACACTTGGGGTGTTGCCCCAGGACCCCACAAGGGTGTTTCCCCTTGGCCCCTCTTTGGGGTGCTACCCCAAAAGCCCCTTAGAAATAATATGTGGAGAAAACCACGACGAATAAACCTCCAAGTTTGATTAAGATCCACATCGCAACATCATCCATCTTTAGAGGTGGAATTGAATAGATGGGAACTCAGAAGTAGATTGGTTAGTTTCTCAACTTCTAGTTTTTTAATTTTATTTATTCTCCTCATTTTCCTATATTTCTCCAAAAGATTTATTATGTCCAACCAACTAGCTCTTCCCTCTTCCTAGATCAGATAGTCTCACACTTTCTCTCCTAAAGTAATTTTTAACTAGTCTTGCATCGGGCTACTAATGAAGGCATTTTTAATTCTCTATATCTTCTTTCCACATCTCAAACTAGAAAAAGGAATTGGTACCATTACTTATGATTTTTTTGTTCCCTTCTTAGGATATTTTTTGTTCTATTTATAGGTTTCAAGAGGAAATAGAAGCTAGTAATGTTGCTTTTCTCAAGGATAGAACCAGTAAGGTATCAAGGCATATACTTAGCATGAAAGATGTTAGCCTGATCTCTTTCCCCTTCAATAAACTTCTAGCTAATCTTAAAAATAAGTGCTCTATTCATTTATGTTACCAATTTTCAGTCTTCCCCTGTTTAAGCTTGAGATTATTGGTTAAAATGAGGAAGAGGTGTCTAAGTTTGTTCTAGGTTACTTACTTCTCATCTTTCACGAAGCACTCTTCTATCTTCATTTTTTGGGTCTCCCTTTGTAATACATTTTCCTAACCTTTCCATGTGTTATTCCTATTTTTCTAGTGTGCATAGGGATTAGGTGATTTAGGCATGGTCGGGATGTGATCTTGCATCCTCCCAATGAGAAGTAAGTGTTCTACACCTTATTATCTATACTCTTGCCCTAGTATGCTATATCTCATAGATGTTGAGCTCCCAAGATGACTATCCTCTAAAGTAAAGTACATGAACTTCAAATCTAAAGTTGAAGCCATGGAAAGTAATTTAAAGGGCTGAGAATATGCTTTGCCAAATGCCCAAGGATTTATGATATTATGAATTTAGGCCAGGATGCTTCTTATTCAGATCTGTCGAGACAAGATCGAATATTTCTTTGAATTAGGGATTTATGGTTTTTTTGTTGCATGTTCATGGAAAATTAGTTGTTTTATTCTACTCTCGAAGCCTCATGAACCTAAGTTAAATCTTAGTTCAAATAATCAAATAATGTGAGCATAATGATTTATTGGCTCATAACTAGTAGGCATGCTCAAGATCTTTCTTCAAGCCCATTAGATTCAAGTTAAAAGTTGAATACTATTTGATGTTCCTTAATCTAGAAAATTTTGTTGAGACATTTTTTTTGTCAGGTCAAAGCACAAACGTATGATACCCTTTTGTGAAGGAAAAGGCTAACAAAAGTACAACTGTTCACCTTCATGATATAAAGCTCGTATTATTATTTAGAATTTGAAAATGAAGCAAACTAAGGAAACATGTAGAAATTGATTAACTTTAGGATTATAAGTTTTAACAATTGTTTGGATTAAGAATTGATATAATTTCATAATTTTTATAGATAATTTTTTAGTTTCTAGAAAATGTTGAAAATTAGGGGTCTAGTTCCCACATCAAAACTATACAAAAATAAACTTATTTCCCTTTGATCTTAGACTATATTATTGATAGCATATATATCGAGAACATTCAAAAATAAAAATTATCTTTAGACTTATACTATCACTTTTATAATTATTCAAAGTTTAACTCACCTAAAATTGATAGCTTTTATCTCCCACGACATTTTTCAAAACAAAATTCTAACTAGAACAAAAATTATAAATTCTAGAAGAGGACTCTCTCCCTTAGAACATCATATAAGTTTTACATTTTTATGATATGATTTACTATTTTTCTCTTTCTTAAAATTGACACCTTTTTGAGTGTCAAAATACATTCTTATAGAATTTTTTAATTATAATATCCTATGTCCAATTAAAACACTATAAACTCTATATGAGAATATTTTTCACTTTGGGCTCTATTAAATGGTGTTTATAAGTTATTAAAAATATATCATAAAAAATTGTAAGAGTTATTGAAATGTCAGTTTTGTGAAATAATTATATTTCTTTAATACAAACAAGAATAAAACAATAATTAATAGACATTTCCAATAGGAAAAGTATGATACCATATATAACTTAGCTAGAATGAATTTATATAGATCATATCTTTGAAAAAAAATGATTTTTAGATAGGAATACTCAAATTTAGACATTATGATTAGTCATCCTAAAAGGTGACATAGATTTGTACTTTTACCCTGCCCAAAGGTAACAAAATGGGCTACTTTTCTGGAGTTTTTGGGAATATAATGTCAAGTTACCCAAAATTTTGAATATCCTTTAGAGATGCCCAAAATATGCTTCTGGGTAAGTAAGTGTTGAATATGGAAACTTGTTATGAAGGAAAATCAATAATAAAGCCTTTAGTAGAAAATGAAAGAATAGAGTATGCAAGCTAGCAAAAGGATTACTCCCTTGCTAGGATTCTGAGTAAATGGAAAGAAAAATTGTGGAAAAGCTAAGTGTTTCTTTCTCTCCCACACATGATAATATTGTTAATAACATCTTCATTCTAGATTCTGAAGCAAAACAAGGAACTTCCTGCAAAGCTAAGTATTTATGTTTTTCAATGACTTTTAGTCATATCACTTTGCTTTAAGTAAAGTAAGAGTGCTTTCAAGAACTTAATATTTTAAGTGCAAATAAATGGAAAGTTTAAATAGCTAAATTCAAATCCAACTGTTATAATTTTTGGATGATCTTAATTTCATTTGTGTAGCACCAACATTATAATTCCTTAAGACTATTTTATCAAATTTGCAAGAAATTGGTTTCTACAAGTTTATTTAATCACTATTTATCAAAAAATATATCATGTGCAATAATAGTGAATGGCAATCAAAGCTGCTGGTTACAAAAGATTAATTGGCTTGAAAAATGAGTTAAAATGTTATATAGATACATCCATCAAGTTCTACAATTTGGGTGATCTACATAGGAGGCTAAATTCCCAAATCATTCACCCAATTACTCTGAAACTCAAAGAGAGTGGCTTGATAGAGGCAGTCAACTTCCCAATGGAAATTCATGCACCTGAGTTAGGAAAGGACTACATAGAGAGAAATAATCTATAAATGATTTAGATTCTATTTCTAGATCAATCCATTCCCTTGTCAATTTTCAACATCTTGATGCAGTCAACATTTGGCATCCTTGCACATGAGTAGTATTATGACATTGATTTTGGGTCCTCTACATCCATGAAGAGCCTTAGATGCGAGGACTTGCAAAGGACCTAGTTCCAAATTGCTTGCTCGAAGAAGAGAAAAATGTAGAAAACTCTATTTGACACAAATATGAAGCAAGAGATTATGGATATCATCACACTTCTCCTTAGGTTGAAAGGAAAGGAGGAGATTCTAGAATTCATCGAACATCACTTTTACCTAGTGCAAGAAATCTATGTTGAAGAAATGAAGATCAATTGGGCACAAATCATCTATCATGAGCTCACTTACTAATTGAATTTTGTCAAAGGATTCAAGTAGTTCTATATATCCTCCTATTTGATTTATGCTTTGGCAAGACACCATTTTTGGCTTGGTCTCCCAAGTATCCCAAACTACAATGAGTGCAGCAAGGTCAATGATTTCTATCTATGCCTACAACTGCAAAGGAGCTATGAGGAGTATGTAGTTGTCAATGATGCTTTTACAATGAGATTGTGTCAAGAATTGCAAGGTTTTCCTAAAAGGAGATTCTCATTAGAGGTAATTTTTGTCATAGCCTAGTTCTATTACTCATTCATTTAGTTCCTGAGCTTCTCCTATTTGTGAATAGGAGCCTATGGTGGATTTCCTTAGAGATTGCCCATATATATCTGAAGGAAAAGGTAGTTATAGTTGAGCTGTGTTAGAAAATTTTGGAGGTGAACACCCTCTATTAAAATGTTAAGAAGATTTTTGGGATTCTGTTCCTTATTGTGCTTGGCCCTTATTCATGTGCCTTGAAATCAAATGCTCAAAACTAGGTAAAGAGTTTTGAAAGAAAGATCAAGTTCATAGACTATAAGGTGCTCAGGCCTTAGTATGATCCAGTGAATTTTGTAAGGGATCATCTAAAGTTGGTGTATGCCTATTGATATGTCCCTGATATTGAAGATTTCTAGTCTAGGTGTCTCAATGAGTATCAAACTTAGGAGAAATTTTGGTCAAGGCTAACTATTTATGAGATAAAATTATATAAGGATTCTATTGATGTCTCTGATCTTACAAATGATGAAGCCTACATGCACGGGCCACATCTTATGAGAAGACCAAGAATACACCAATCCTATCTACTCCACCTCTTTAGCAAGTCATAGATACAACAGAGGTTCTCATGTGAGGAATAATTAAAAGAATAAAAAACTTGGTGGACTGGACTTGGGCAAGTAAGAAAAGGACTGGAGCTTCCATTTCAATAGATGGAGTATTAACTAGATCTGCCCATTCAGCTACAACTATGACCACAGTGACCACTACAAAAACATTTGCTAGGCCATCACAATCCATTAGCCAAGGAGGAGACCAACCTCTAAAAAATAATGTTCCACATACTCCCACTTATGTAGTTGGCCATCTTCCGAATATTGGGAAGAGAAGAGAGAAGGATGATGAAAAGGATAAGGAGAAAGAACAAGAGAAATTTGTGGCTAAGCAATCCACCCCTATTGAACTCATCAATTTGGATGGCAATACAAATCTCATGGATGAACAAGAATAGAAAGCATGTTAGCAAGGGTTGTCTTCCCTATTGCTTCACAAAGGAAGAAAACTCTGTTAATTCTGAGTAAGTTATTGGAGCCATCCACACTACAATCTTCTATAAATGTGCTCTCTATAGAGTGTTGGCTTGAACAAACCATTGATAGGAAGAGGAGGAAATACAAGGATGCAGCCCCATCAAAGGACTTGATCACACAAGTCATTTCCTCTTAGCCATTAAAGAAGAATAAGAAGAATAATATAATCATTATATTATCTACAGATTCAGCAACTAGCCATATGCTAGTTGAGATTCTAGAGCCTCATAGGGAGGGAAGGTTTCATGAGCTCTGAATAGATGATTTCCAAATCAAAACATTGGATCTTGGTAGTCAATTTCACAAATCCATGGTGAACATGTGGAAGTAAACCAATGAGAATATTGAGGACAAGTTGGAGGAGCTAAGAGTAGAGAAGGAGATATTGAAGGTCTCCAATAGAGAGCTAGTAGAATACATAAGCTCTACACTTGGGAGTACTTCTTCCAGTCAATTTGACCTAAATGTAGAAGAAAACAACAACTTACTACTCAAGCTATAGTAGGAAAGGTAATTTGGGAAAGTAGGCCAAGCTTAGGTAGAATAGATAAAGGCTAAAGGTCCCCCACTGGTTGAGAATCTGGGAAGCCTAGTATTGCATGCTTAGAAGCTTAGAGAGGCAACATCAAATCATCAAAATAAAATACAAAAGGTAGCAGATAAGAAGATAGAGCAATTGGCCCTTCTACATGAAGTGATAGATATGAAGACTAGTGTTGCCATTGCTCATTGGATTCTAAAGATTGGCCAAGAGTCACCGTTCCATTGGAAGCAATCCTTGGAGTTCATCATAGAAACCTTTATTAGATCCACAAATGAATTCAAGGATGTGCATGACCTAGTGTAAAAGATTATTGGTAAGTTGTTTCAATAATTGAAGATCTTGTGCACAGAGTCATTTTTGTCTACTAATGGAAAGCTAGTGGATATCAAAAGAATGAAGTCCAAGTTCTTGGAATTTCATGATGAAGTTGTTGACTTGCTTAATTTCCGAGTGGCCAAGATTTAGGAACTATCAGCAGTAGATACATTCATCAAAGGAGAAATGAAGAAGTTTCAATCAAGAGTGGCTATAATTGATGAACTTATAGAAATACATGATTACTAGATGATTAGATCCAAAAATATCCTCATTCTAGGTATCAAAAAGCTAGACAAAGTAACCAAAGCTATGAAATTATATAGGGCTAAATTAGTTACTTCCAAGAAGGAAAGATCATTATGATGTTTTCTCTAGACATCTATTATTATTCCTCTTTTCCTTATTTTTTTGCCATTCTTGGCATTTTGCTAAATCTCTATAATAGACAATTATTTGAGCTTGTCCTATTTTTAGATTATTTTTTTTAGAGATGCAATCATCCAATGTAGCTAGGCATTTTGAGAAGGCCTATAAATGTAATCTTTTAAGATGTAAATAGGATCAAGAAAATTTACTTTGGGCAAGACCCTGTAGTTGGGGCTACTGTTGGAGACTTTGAGTTCATTTTAAGTTTTTTTGCTCATCTAGTTTAAGAGGAGTTTGTGGAATGAAACTATTATTGCAAAAATTTAAATGAATGTGCGTGAACTTCACTTTATTTCCTTTGTTTAATAGATTATATGCTTTACTCTCTTCAGCATAAGAATGTCTTTGGTTTGTTGTACTCTTTGTGTTTAGTTTAGCTCTATGCATAAGGAAGCTAGAAGTTAGTATGGGAGCAGTTAGGAATTAACAATTTGGGTATTACCAAAGCATTGGCTAACTCTATAATTAGGGAATTATTTACTTACTATCTTTCTTTTCTTCTTGGTGTCATAGTTAGTCCTCAATGTTTCCATTTCTGTGCATTTATAGTTTGAGTAGATTGCATATTGTGAGATAGTCCCCTTTTTTATCTAAGTTTTTTAAGGTGTTGAGAAACTTGGTTTTTACCTATTCTATTCTTTGGTTATGAGCATACCCACCAAAACTCAAAAGAAAAATTCATTTTATATCTTGCACTCATAAGGGAGATGTACCTTTGAATTAAGGGGTCTTTGATAGACTACTAAACTGACCCATTTTGTTGTTAACTTTATGTTTTCCATCAGCCTTTTGAAAAGTAAAGAGTCAAGTTATAAACAAATATATCAAGGAAGACAAACTATTAACCAAGAATTTTCTTGAATTTCCTTATTCTAAGACCACCTTGAGATAGGAGTTTACAAACCATTTCCCAATTTACTAGGAACATTTTCCTTTTATCGTGACTACTATCTTGCAAAAAAAAATATTTATTTTTTTCCAAGGGTTCAAAAACTTTGATTTTCATAAGTATCATAGACATAAAGTACATAGGAATGCTTTAGAGGTGGATCTTAAGGACATCGAGTTCTCCCCCTTGAATGAGTAGTTTTCCTTCCCAGCTTGCAAATTTTTTCTTGAATCTCTCTGTAATCTTCTTCCAAAAGGATAAGGGGGGCTTCTTAGGAGAAAAAGGTAGACCAAGGTAGATGTCTAAAATAGAGGATATTTCACAATTTAGGATATTCGATATCTCATCTTGTAGAGTGGTATTGGTATTTTATAAAGAATCTTACTTTTTTAAAGATTATTTTTTTGTCCTAAAATAGTAGCATAATCATTTAGAAGAGTCTTCTACCTTTTAGCTTCCTTCTTTTGGGCTACCCCAAACATGATAGTGTCATCCACAAATTGTTAATGGGTAAAAGCACAGATTTGTGTCATCGTTTAGGACACCAAAACCTATTTTGATCAAATCTCATTTCTCTATCAAAACTCAATTTTTTTCAAAAACTAAAAACACCCTTTTATAGATCTCAAATTCAATATCATCATTATATAAATTTTGAAGTGTTCTGATTAATTATTTCCCTCAAAAAAGGGAAAAAATAGTAAATCATACCAAAAAATTAAAAAATTATATTTATCTCTAGAGGAGAGTGTCCTCTTCACAAATATGTAATTTTTTATCAAGAAGGTGTAGGTTTGGTAGGGAAATTTTGATGGGAAGGGAAAACTATTGGATTTTGATAAGGTTGAGTTTGAGTACTTATAACAAAGAAAATATAGATAAAAAGTAATTTTTTTTTTTTAATTCCCCAGATATTCATGTCATCTATAAGATATTTTCAAATTAGAACAAAAAAATATGATTTGCATATACTTCTTTGATGGGAACTACATTGTATATTTTTTATAGTTAAAAAAGGATCTTCAAAATAAAATAAAATGAATAAATTCTCACTCAAAAAATTTACAAAAATTATAGGCATAAAATTCATCCAATTCTACACATTTCATCAATTTACATCATCTTTAAATTCTAAAGACAAATACGATTTTTTTTGTCATTAATGTTGAACTGTCACATTCTAATATCTTGTTTCTTTATGAAAGGTGACACATGTTTGTGCTTTTACCCTAGTGAGTGGAGAAGAGCATGTTAGGAGCCACTGTAGTACCTTTGAGAGCTTATCCATCATTGAGTATGGAAATATTCATAACAAGAATCTCAACCACAAAAAGAGAAAAGATAGGGGCATAAGGGCTCCCCTTGTCTTAAGCCTATACCCATAGAAAAGAACCCAATAGGATCCCCATTGACTAGAAGAACATAATTTGTAGTTTTAACACAACACATAATCATGTTGAGGACCATTGCCTTAAATCAAAACCTCTTCAGTAGTTTTTCTAGAAAGGTCCTTCTAACCCTGTCATAAACCTTAGAAACGTCTAGTTTGAGAGTGATTGGAAGTAGATATTTATAATTCATAGTTGAACCAATTCATGAGTAGTGATAACTAGATCCATAATGTTCCTTCAAGAAACAAAGCCTTTTGTTCTTTGCAAACCACTTTGTGAACGATAGGTTTGTGTATGTTAAGCATCACTTTAGATATAATTTTATAAAAAATATTGTAGAGACTTATAGGCCTATACTCTAAGAGAGAAGAGGGATTATTATTTTTAGAAATTAAGGCTATGTATTCATTGTTCAAGTTATTTGCAAGGTGACTAGATCAGAAAAAGTGACACATGGCCTTGAAGACTACATCTTTCACAATATCTTAGTATTCATGGAAGAGGACAGGTGGGAATCTATTTGACCCTAGGGACTTAAAGGATTGACATGAAAAAGCATCCATTTTCACCTCTTCATTAGTATTAGGTTATCCTCATCCGAAACCAACTCATAGATATAGTTTGAGAGGTATCCTAACTATTAGAGAGAGCTGGAAGACCCTACTCCCTCTATTCATAAAATAACTAACAACTTCCATGTTTAGATCCTCTCCCTTTTTTATTATCATGTCATATTCTCTCTTTAGAGCACTAATTCAATTCCTAAACCTATATTTTAGAGTAGATTGATGGAAAGATCTACTATTCCTATCTCCCAAAGTGATCCATTGGATCCTTGATTTATGTTTCTAGAACACCTCTTCCTATTTAAAAAGCCTTAACCAATGTTCTCTTAAGGTTCTTTTGTTTTCTTCCCTTCTCTTAAGCTTCATAGTTAGTTTCCATTTGATTTTGAACCTATTTCATTTTTTCTATTAGGTCTTTTTCCCTTTCAAATAGATTTCCAAAGGAGTTTTTGTTCCATCTCTTTAGGTTTTATCTCACTGAGTTTGGTGCAAAGGTTGATCAAGGGGAAGCTTACTTCTCTAGTATTCCACTAATCTTGTATGAGGTCTTTAAGGCTTGGGTGAGAGAAACACATGTTTTTAAATTTGAAAGGGGCAATCACTATTTTAACCATTTTCCATTCTATCAGTAAAGCATTGTGATCAAAACTAGATCTAGTTTTAGAAGAAAAGAGAAAGTCAACTAGGTTTATCCAATTACAAGATAGAGTAAATGTGTCCACTCTAACCTATATAAGCCTACTACCCTATCTCCTATTTGTTTATGTAGACTTGGAGCCATCAAGTTCTAAATTAATGAGACCTTGATTGAGCAAAAACTCTCCAAGGTTAATTATACTATCAGTGTAGTCCTCATTACCCCCAAACTTCTCTGAAGGGTAGAGGGGATGTTAAAATCTTAAACAACCATCCTTTTAGTGTTTTCATTATTACCCAACTAATTATCTAGGAAATACCAAAACTATTTCCTTTCACCTTTGTTATTAGGATCATAAATGGTGAAGAGATTCCAAGACCACCTAGATAACATATCATAACAACATAAGATTATTGATCCACAAGATATCATGTTAAATCATAAAATGAATCTGGTAGATATTAACCTTCTAAGCTATTTTTTCCCAATAATCTCATTTTTGGTTCAATTATTGATTTTCATTTTCAAGGATTAATAAAAGATGTAGTCCTTGTTAGTTTATTTAATGCAATCTAATGTGATAAGAGGTCAAATCTCTATAGGGAAATTCTATAATTTTCGTCATATTATACATTGTCTCTCTATTTGTTTCTTGGAAGTAACACTTTCAAATAGTAGTGTAATGTGCTAATCTTAGTAAAACTATAGTCTATCTCCCTATTTTGTAGTTTAACATCACCATTTGGTTGAGTGATGATGGTGATATTATATTTTTCACTCCTATGCCCATGCTTATTGGCCGATACTACGAATAAATCTTTGGCAATTTATAAGTCTTCGTTAGTAATAGTCTCTCTATACAATAATTCATAGTTGAAGTTCTCTTGATATAAAAATACTATATTTTGAATTGCTTTAAGTTCAGCCTATTTTTTAGTGTATATTGCTTCCAATTAAGAGGGTCCATTGCATTGACCAATTTAATTCCCAATTTTTTAAAGGAAACATCATCAATAACCATAACTATAGTAATGGCTCATTAGTATTGTACTAGACAGATCAACTCTTTGATATTTAACACATCACTTATATACTAGACGATGTATTTGTATAATATAATCTTATAATAATTTATTTTTAAAACTTCAATTCTCATTTATTTGCTTGCAAATTGCCCTCCATAAGGCTGATGATAACAAATGTATAAAATATAAATGAACTTAATTTCATCGATACTAGTACATAACATTATCCTATTCAAAAAAGACCTCTCTCCACCAGATTATATGTGTCCATAGGTAAAGAAGATGGAGTCATTGTTCATGTAACCAAATACTTAGGTATTGCATACTGGGGTGATCAACATTATTGTATAAATAAAATGCTCATTAAACATCTATGAATTGGACCCACTAAAAAAAGTTTATTTAAAAAGAAAATCGACAACTGAATCTTTCTTAACTGGACGTGTCTGAATTGATTATGTAAAATTCTTGTACAAATGATAACTAAAAAACGACCACTAACAACTGATTTATTCAATGCTATCCTGATGCAGAAAGACCGGAAGAAGATAAGATTTGTCAGATATGGATAGAGCATGAGGAGTTTAGAATAGGAAAATATATCTACAATTTATTCGCTTTCCTGTTTCAAGCTGACGTGCTCCCAAGGGAAGCCGTCATATTTGATCTCATGGAGAAGTTTCTATACTCGACCATTAATACAAACATAGAATCTGCCAAACTAGAAGAACAAACATGCTCTGATTTTCACCTTTGTTTAGAAAAACACAAGTCGTTGGATCATTTATTCTAGTAATATTGCACAACCAGAGGAAAAATGAAAGGAGCAATGAAACCAGAAAGGCCCAATTAGGGTTACTTGGAGGGACAAAAGGTAACGGTGTAATCAGTGTCAAGGCTGCAACCCACATCATTGTTTAGGAAAGTAGTATTTGGGCAGGCTTTTCTGAAAGCCTCGTCAAATCCCTCCGGAGAACATGACCTCAAGTACGAAGTACATTTACCTTGACATCCGACCACCTGATTATTCTTATTCACCTGTTAATCTTTAGGGCAAACGTCAGCAACAAATGGCGTGCATTCCTGATGTCCACAGCTCTTGATTGACATTGGCAGGTTGAAACCCCGGTCGATAGAAACTCCAGCTGACCCATCGCCTACCTCCACCTGTGTATTGGGCGTTGAAAGCTTTGGGTTCACCCCGAGTTCTTCACAACGTAGATGTCCCTCGCAATCAGCGGAAAGACAAGACCCTCGCCCTGCTGAATTGAAAGAACATCCAAACCTTCCCCATATGATTCCGGTCCATCCCTGAACGAAACGGGTGGAGAATGACTCGCCGGCATTTAACACCTGCTGAAACCCCGTGGGCTCCGGGTATCTAATTCTATCATATGATGATAACGCGGGCCACACTGTGAACGAGCATTTGTTCTCCACCGTTATGGTCATGTCTGCTGGAGTTTCTCAATTCATCCCCCCACACACACAAAATAAAACAGATCAGAGAGAAATATAGCAAGCAAAACCGTTAACAATTAAAAAGCTGATTCTCATGTTTTGATTTACCTGCGGTGCAGAGAGATGCCATGGTTAGCGAGATAGATAGCCATAGGTACGATTTCAATAACTTCTTCTTCATTTCGAGCTTTTATCAGATTGTTTAAACATCACGCAATAAAGTTTGATTCTTAATTCTTAAACTAATTCTTTAGGTACAATCTGAACAAAGACCTGAGACCTAATGAAAGTGTGGTTTATAGTGCATATAGACCAAATAAAAGTGTGGTTTGTAGTGCATATATAGGTTTTACGGGGCATTATGACGTCAAGGAAAGGGAGGGAAGGAGAAGCCCATGATATCCAATTCATTTATTGTGGAGCTTTGTTGGTGCTATTTTTTGGCTAACCGTAGATCTGTACCCCTAAAATATTCCTACGATATTGGAATTGACCTTCTCATGTTGTTTTGATTTCAATATTATAGTTTGAACCTTATCCTTCCACTATATTTATTTTGAAGATATAAATGATAATCTTGGCTCGAGGATAGGGCGTCTACGGCCTCAATCATTTGTATCACTAGGTAGTGTCCAGAAATTATATAAATTTAATTCAAAATACTGATTTTAATCTTTCAACCATTCATAGCTGAATATAAAACACAGCTGGAAATTAAAAGCATCCACCATGAACAGAAAGAAAATACCAGCTCACAAAGTATAGAGACACGGATTTTGTTGAGTAGGAAACCCTCAAAATTTCTCAAATGGGATTCGTCATAGGGAGAAAAACCACTCCATGAAGCTGTAATCTTTATTGCTCAATTTCCTTTAAAATCAGTAGCGAGAACTGCTCAAGGTGTTCAACCCTTTCTATCTCTTGCTATTCTTACAATCTCATATACACATACAAATGTATATGTTGGATCTATACATGTATACAAGCTTATAATATAGCTTTTAAATACAACTCTTTTCAAATCTTTCACAAAATAAATGTGTCACTTTCAATGCCTTTTTCACACACATCTCTATTTGATTTTTACAATGATCTCTCTCTATAGATAGAGATGAATTTTGAAATAAATCAGTTACAAAATTAACTAAACCAGTTAGGTCATTTTCAAAATCCCTTTGAAAAGCTGTTTATTAAAACCAACTGATAAGCCTTGGATTTGTCAAGGTTCAAAAACTATTAGCCATATAAATCCAAGTAGGATTTCGTATTTGAAACCATCAAAGAAATGCCTTCTCAATAAATTGATTTTTTTTTTCAAAAATTACCATATTTAGGGTTTGAAAAGCAACCCCATTATTCTAAACTTTACATTTGAACCCAAATTTAACCAGATTTAGGTTTGAAATATCAACCCCATTATTCTAAACTTTACATTTGAAACTAGATTCAACCATATTTGAAACCCCTTTTTAAAGAAATAATATTGAAAAAATAACTTCCATATATTTTTCACCACAAAAAATTGTCTTTGAAACCCTTATTCCTTTTAATCCTTTTCAAAGACTGGCGATGATTTTAATTCATTTTTACTTTCAACTAAAACTCAAAAACATTTTCATTTAGGGTTTCAAAAGAAATGGCCAAAACAACATCTTCAAACTTTTTCCAAACCTTATTAACATATTTCGAGTCTTCAACATTTTAAAATGCCTTAACCCTTTTTAAAGCTAAATAAACTAAACAACATGCCTATGACTAGAAGTAGACCTAAAATGCTTTTAACTTTTGAAAAACATTTTTGCATTAGAAAACCTTGAAAAGCCCTTTCACTATTTGAAAGGAAATCTTTAATATTCCATCTCACCCATCATATATACACAAGTAAAAAACCAGAAGAAGAATGAGTATATTGAAATGATAAAAAATAGTAAACTGGAAACATTGTTTTTAGGCTTTTAGATCAATATTTGTAGTTCTCAACAAACCTTTCTGGAAGAATTTCATAATGACCTGTATGCCAAAACTTTGCAAATATCAAACTCAAGGAGAAAAAATACATGAAAGCCTTCACAATGGAATCCGTAGGGTTAAAAATTTCTTTCAAAATACCTAAAACCAAAATCAAAACATAAACATTTTTGAAATCCACATATCAAATCAGCACTTGGCAAATTACGTGTAAGCTTTTCTTTAATGCCTAAGTATAGCCAGTCTTTTTACTTACTGTGCTTACAATAGTTGTGCCACATAATTCATTCCCTTCTTTTAAAATAATTTCTTTTTCTAGACATTTTGAGACCATTCAAATACCTTTTAACATTTTCCTCACATTATATGTCATTTATAATATGTCAACTTTGCCACCCTTTACAAATCACCCTAAGTTCATTTTGCCAACTATGTGAATGGTCAACAAACTCACCCATTTTTTGAGGAAATTTTTCACTATCTCATATATACAAGAGGAAATATAAAAATTTGAAAACAATTTTCATCTCATATGTACAAGGTAATGAACAATCATGCTAGGATCATGAAAACATAATGTGCTAAATCACAAAAATGTTGAACCACATAGAATACAATGCAAAATGTTGATCTTTTAAAAGTATGCCAACTGAAACCAGAATGATATGCCCCTAATATGCCGAATGATATGCCAAATAATATCTCACTGAAATGGCAAATGCCAACTCTAAAAAATATCCATTTGAAAAGGACATAAAAAATATGCTAAACAAAAATTATGTATTGAATATGCTGAATATAAAAGATATGTGTTGAATATTCTATTATCAGCAAAAAAATGAAATGTCATTGATGAACTGAAAGAATCACTGATGAAATTTTTGAATAACTAAATAACTGATATCAATGAAATGTCACTGATGAACTAAAAGAATTGCTGATGAAATTTTTGAATCAACTAAATAACTGATATCTCCCCCAAAATTTTTGCATCAAAAAATTTGACCATTTTCTTTTCATGAAAAAAATACTATGATTAGGAGTAGAAACCTAACATAGAATGTTTACTAGCAAAATTCTTATACTAGCATTGATTGAGAGAAAACTTCCAATTCAGTTCTTAACTGTTCAAATAGTTCTCTAGGTAGAGCTTTAGTAAAAATGGCTGCCACCTGTCCTCAAGTAGGCACATAAGCTAGTTTGAATTCATTACTAAAAACTTTATCTCTCAAGAAGTGAAGTTTGATGGCCACATGTTTTGTGCATGAATGCATTACTAGATTTTTGCTCAATTGAATAGCACTCATCTTATCACACATGATAGAAATAGGTTTTGAAACCTGAATGCCCAAATCAGATAACTAATAATCCATCCAAATCAACTGAGTACAACATGTTGTAGTAGAAACATATTCAGATTCACAAGTAGATAAAGTGACACAATCATGTTTCTTACTATACCAAGCAACTAAACACTCACCAAGAAAGAAGGCTGCACCACTGGTGCCCTGTTTATCATTAGATCCACCCCAATCTACATCAGTATAACTAGAAAGTGTAAAATCATTGTTATGAGGCTACCATACACCATAATCAAATGTGCCTTGGATGTATTTCAATATTCTATACACTACATTTAGATGAGATTGCTTTAGATTAGATTAAAATCTTGACACCATGCATATTGCTTGCATTATATCAGGTCTAAATGTAGTTAGATATAGCAAACTTCCAATCATGAATCTATTGGGAGTTTGATTCACTAAAGGTGAGTCATCATTCTTTGTTAGTTTGCAGCCTATTTCCATAGGAGTACTTACTAGTTTATAGTCAGCCATATTGAACTTTCGCAACATTTCTTTTGCATATTTTGTTTATAAAAGAAATAGTCCATGTTCAAGCTATAAGAATTGCAAACCAAGGAAAAATGTGTGCACACCCAATAATGACATTTCAAACTTAGATTCCATAATTTTTGAAAAATGTTATGCTAATTCATCATCAGTAGACCCAAAAATAATATCATCCACATAGATTTCAATTTCCAAAATGTCATCATTTATGATTTTGATATAAAAAGTATTGGCTGCCTTTCCATGAGAAAATCCATTTGTAGTTAAATTTTTATCCAACCTAGAATACCAAGCTCTAGGAGCTTGTTTTAGACCATATAAAGCCTTTTTGAGTCGGTAAACATAAATAAGTTTGTTAGGAGATTCAAACCCTTCTGGCTATTCCATATAGACTTCCTCTTCAAGATACCCATTCAAGAACGTAGTTTTGACATCCATTTGGTAAACAATGAATTTTTTATAACTGACATATGCAAGAAAGATTCTAATTGATTTCATCCTTGCAATTGGTGCAAAGGTATCACCAAAATTAACTCCTTCTTGCTGAGCATAAACTTTGCATACAAATATGGCTTTATTCCTAACCACTTTTCCATCTTTGTTCAGTTTGTTACAGAATATCCAATTTCCACCTGTGAAATTTTTGTCACTGGGTCTAAGAACAAGTTCCCAATTCTTATTTTTCTCTATTTGATTTATTTCTTCCTGCATAGCATTTTGCCAACAGGAATCTGATAAAGCTTCAGCAACATTCTTTGGTTCAAAATCTGATATCAATGCAAAATGTTTAGCAATATTTGCTTGTTCACCTTTTTTGGATTTTCTTCTAGTTAAAATTCCCTTTTCTACATCTCCAATAACTTGATACTTAGGATGTCTCTTAGCTCGTATTCTAGAATAAGTTTTTATTCTTGAACCAGCACTTCTTATTTTGGGACTTGAACAATTTTCTGGTTTAATTTCATCAGCAAGTTCAATTTTATCATTTTTAGGATGTTCATCATGTAAAGTTTCTGATTTATGGAAAGATGAATCTCCATGATCTTCTTTGTCATTATTGTACACATAATTTTCATCAAATATTACACTTATGGCTTCTACAATTTTGTTTAGTCTTTTCTTATAGCATTTATAAGCTTTTCTATGCATTGAGTACCCAAGAAAAATCACTTCATCAGATCTTGAGTTGAAGTTCTCTAGAGAATCATCATTCTTTCTGATAAAAAAATTACATCCAAAAATCTTGAAATTCGTGACATTTGTTGCTTTTCCATTCCATAATTCATATGGAGTATAAGTTGTTCTAACTCTGATTTGTGCTCTGTTTAGGATGTAGATAGCTATATGAACAACTTCTTTCCAAAATTTATTAGGAAGTTTTGTTTCACTCAGCATGGTCCTTGCCATTTCTTTTATAGTTCTATTTTTCCTTTCTACAACACCATTTTGTTGTAGTGTCCTAGCAATAGAGTATTGTCTTTTTATGCCACATTTTTCACAATATTCAATGAATTCCTAAGAGGTGAATTCTCCTCCCCTATCTGATCTTATACATTTTAGTTTTAAATCGGTCTCTCTTTATACCATTTTTCTAAAAAAATTGAAATGGTCAAAAACTTCTGATTTATGTTTCAGAAATGTTACCCAAACCATCCTTGAGTAATCATTTATGAACAACATGAAGTATTTTTCACTGTTTAACAAAGTAGCTTTAGTTGGACCATATAGATCAGTATGTACTAGATCAAGTGGTCTATTTGACGAGTATTCTTTTATTTTAAAAGATACTCTCATTTATTTGCCTTTAACACATTCTTCACAAATATTTACTGGTTTGGTTATTTGTGGTAGTCCACTGACTTTTTTGTTCTTACTAATTCTAGCAAGATTATCAAAATTTAGCTGTCCCAATCTCTTATGCCACAACCAATTCTCTTTTACTTGACTCATAAGACAAGTATTGACCAATGAAGTTTCTTGAATAGTAGAATCAATTAGGTTATAAGGATTTCCACCTATTCTTAACCCACTTGCAATGACACTATCCCTTCCATTTTTGATATAGCACCCTTTTGCATTAAAAGAAATAGAGTACCCACTGTCACAAATCTGACTAACACTCAGAAGGTTATGTTTTAAGCCTTCAACAAAATATACATCATGAATTGGTGTATCCTTATTTAAAATTATTGAGCCTCGTCCTATTATATAGGCTCCTGAATTATCACCAAATCATACAAACCCTGCATCAAAATCTTCCAGGATTTTGAATTTGCTTTTACACTTAGTCATATGGTGTGAGCAGCCACTATCCAAAACCCACGTTCCAGATTTTTGAGCAAATAGGGATGTTTCAACAATTAAAGAATTTTCAATTGTCTTCACTTGCTTCTAGATCTATTTAGGTCTCAAATTGAATTTGCATTGATTTGCATAATGGCCATAGTGAAAACATCTAAAACACCTAATATTTTTTCTTCTCTTGATTTGTGATGTTTTCATAGAAAATAACCTTGTTCCCAAAAACATTATAGTTGAAACAATAACCATTAAAGAAGAATTTGGTTTACTGATTTGAAGACTCTTTGGATGAGATTTGCAAAGCAATCAATTTCTTATCCTTTTCTTCAATTAGAATTTTTGATTTTCTATATTAGATTTGCTTCTTTTACTTCTTCTTGAAGTTTTTGATTTTCAATTTCATGATTTGAAATTAACTTCTTTGATCTTTTAAGTTCCTACAAAGACTTTAGAAGTTCCTCTTCAAGATCTATTTCTTTATCTAAATCATATGAAGATTCAGATTCACTAGTTTTAGGTTTAGGGTCATGCACTATTTTAGCTAAGAACATTCTTTCCCCTTCTTCATCAATATCACTAGAATCTTCATTTGAATCTTCTTTAGACAAAAGACTTTTCTTTTTGAAACCTTGAATCTTTTTTTTTTATTCCAAGGTTTCTTTTTAGATTTTTTTTTAGTTTTCTCATCACAATCTTCTAGTTCAACATTTGGACATTTTGCAACAAAATGTCCTAACTGACCATAGCTGAAACATTTAGGTTTTCATTTGTACTTTTTTCTCATTCTTTTGACCAATAATGCTTCTGAAGCATCTATTAGGTTTGAATCACTCTCATCATGTTTTTCAACCTCAAAGGCTATTTCTTTTGATGAGGAACTAGCTCGATTGCTAATCCTCATTTCATATGCAGTTAGAGTTCCTTGTAATTGATGCAAGCTCATTTTTGAAAAGCTTTTCTTTTCTTCTAATGTAGATATTTTAGTTTAAAATTTAGGTAATACTGACCTAATAACTTTCGAAACTATATCACATTCTTCTATCTATTCACCTAGACCCTTCATGCATTTACTACTTCATCAATTCTTAAGAAGTATGTTGCAATGGTTTCATCTTCATTCATTTTCATATTATCAAACTATATTTTGAGAGTTAGTAGTTTGGATTCTTTTACTTTTTCATCTCCTTGATAGATTGTTTCAAGTTTGACCCAAATGTCATTTGCTAAGTTGCAATAGACAACTTTTGCAAAAATGTCTTTTGTGAGACAATAAAGAAGGGCATATCTTGCCTTCTTATCCAACTCAAATGTTCATTTATCATTTGCATCAGTAGGGACTGTTGGTGGGATAGTATACTTGTAATAACAACATCCTACATTCTTACGTCTAAAGAGTGTATAAAGGCCTCCATCATTACTTTCTAGAAAACATAATTATTTCCATCAAATAACAGATCCCTAGTAAGTGAAGCTCCTTCAACTTGTGCCATAACTTCCAAATAATATCCCTGGAACAATTCCTAAAAGGAATCCTATGCTCTGATATCATTTTTTGGAAGTGTTAGACATCTAAGAGGGGGGTGAATCAGAACTATATAAATTTAATTCAAAATATTGATTTCAATCCTTTAACCATTCATAGCTGAATATAAAATAGTGCTGAAAATTAAAAGCATTCACCATGAACAAAAAGAAAATAGCAACTCATAAAGTATAGAGACATGGATTTTTCCAAGTGGGAAACCTTCAAAATTCATCAAATGGGATTCTTCATAGGGAGAAAAACCACTCTATGAAGTTGTAGTCTTTATTGCTTCAATTCTTTTACAATCAGTAGTGACAACTGCTCAAGGTGTTCAAACCTTTCTATATCTTGCTATTCTTACAATCTCATATACACATACAAATGTATATGTTGCATCTATACATGTATACAAGCTTATAATATAGCTTTTAAATACAACTTTTTTCAAATCTTTCACAAAATGTATATATGTCTCTTTCAATGCCTTTTTCACACACATCTCTATTTGATTTTTACAATGATCTCTATATATAGAGAGATGAATTTTGAAATAAAATAGTTACAGAAATAACTAAACCAATTAAGTTATTTTCAAAACCCCTTTGAAAGGTTGTTTATTAAAACCAACTGATAAGCCTCAGATTTGTCCAGGTTCAAAAGCTGTCAGCCATATAAATCCAAGTAGGATTTCATATTTCAAACCATCAAAGAAATGCCTTCTCAACAAATTGAAAAAAATCTTCAAAAATTTCCATTTTTAGGGTTTGAGACAGAAACCTCATTATTCTAAACTTTACATTTTAACCATGATTTAACAAGATTCAGGTTTGAAACAACAACATCATTATTGTAAACTTTACATATGAAACCAAATTCAACCATATTCAAAACCACTTTTTAAGAAATAATACTGAAAAAAAAAAAAAAAAAAACTTCCATAAATTTTCACAACAAAAAAATTGTCTTTCAAACCCTTATTCCTTTTAAACTTTTTGAAAGACAGACTATGATTTTAATTCCTTTTTACTTTAAGCTAATATTTAAAAACATTTTCATTTAGGGTTTCAAAAGAAATGCCCAAAACAACATCTTCAAAATTTTTCCAAACATTATTAACATATTCCAAGTCTTCAACATTTTAAAATGCCTTAAACCTTTTTAAAGTTGAATAAACTGAACAACATACCTGTGACTGGAAGCATACATGAGATGATTTTAACTTTTGAAAACCTTTTTCCACATCACAAGACCTTGGAAAACCCTTTCACTATTTGAAAGGAAATCTTTAATATTCTGTCTCACCCATCATATATACACAGGTAAAAAAAAAAAAAAGAAGAATGATTATATTGAAGTGATAAAAAATAGTAAATTGAAAACATTCTTTTCAAGCTTTTAGATAAATATTTGCAGTGCTCAACAAACCTTTTTGGAAGAATTTCATAATGACCTGTATGCCAAAACTTCACAAAAATCAAACTTATAGAGAAAAAATACGTGAAACCCTTCACAATGGAATTCGTAGGGTTAAAAATATCTTTCAAAATACCCACAACCAAAATCAAAACATAAACACTTTTGAAGTTGTCCATATCAAATCAACACTTGGCAAGTTACATGTAGGCTTTTCTTTAATGCCTATGTACAACCAATATTTTTACTTACTATGCTTACAATAGTCATGCCATGCAATTCATTCCCTTCTTTTAAAATAGTTTCCTATGCCACACATTTCGAGACCATTCAGATACCTTTTAACATTTTCCTTGCATTATATGTCATTTATAGTATGTCAACTTTGCCACCTTTTACAAATCACCTTAAGTGCATTTTTCCAACTTTGTGAATGGTCAACAGTTAGTTCCTGTCGTGCAGGAAACTATTGCCTAGGGTTCATGTTAACATGTTATTAATAGTTTCTTGTACAACTAATCACAACCAATCCTACTGCCATTATCTTCCTATTATATGAGCATCTTTTTAGTTTTATTAATCATTAATCTACAGAGAACAAGTGAAGATGAACAATTTTTACCAGAAGTAGGAGTAGTTGACTGCTTTTACAATAATCAAGGTAAGAGAAGATTCAAGAATCTATTTCTAATCCTTGAGATTAGTGTTGTTTCAGACTTTTTTAAGATGCTAAAGACCTTGGGCCCTCTGTCACTCTAGGATGATCAAAACACCACTTGTTGGCTACGACTTCTCCTCTGCCATGTAGTTTTACGCTTTTCTGCCTCTTCTAGCTGTTGCAGTTCATGAGACTAATTAGAAAAGGAGACCACTTACCATACAAAGAAGCTACAAATAATTCCATTGGGAAAAATACTATGCATCCTACATAGAGCATATGGGTTAGATGAATACAACCACATGATTCTTGAGGGCACTGAGAGGTATGGAAAATGTTTTATGTTATTATGCTACCTCTAAAGAATTTGTAGGCTATAGGGTTCATTATTTTTAGTCTTTTTGATTTCTATAAAACCTCTAGGTGCTACATTGCATGCCTACTTGGCCTCTCTTTGGATACAATGTCTACCATGTCCATTTTCTCTCCTACCCAAAACTAAATTTTCAATGTTTTTGCCACCAGAAAATATCTCCACTTGGATCTACTCTTGCCTTCCATTTTCTCCCCTACCCAACATTAAAAATATTAGTGTTCTTGCCACAAATATATACCTCCACTTCCTTTTACACTATATTTCCTTCTCTTATATGCTTCCAAAATGGAGCCATGACTAAGGTTTTAATATATGGAAGGTAACTTAGATTTCATCAGAATTTCTACAAGCATTTTCTTTTCTAAGTATAGAAGTAGGTGTAGAACATTTTGATACTTGTATTTTCCTTTGAGAAGAATCCTCACCCCTGAGGCAATAATTACAAGCCCTCTTGAAGAAAAATCCCCTCTCCTTGGAGAAAATTCACAAGAAGCCATTTCAATACCTAGATCAAAATTTGCTCTATAAAAAGCAACAATTGATCAAGAACTGAACATTGATGTTTTCCCAAATCATTATTTATATATAAAAAATGTTATAATGACCAAGACCTTGAAGATTGTGGTTTTTCCCAAAATATTTTGCTTCTAAAGGCCAAGAACAAGAAGATTGAGGTTTTCCCAAAAACACCATTATTCAGAAACAAAATGTTTATAAAGACCAAAAACTAAGGACTACTGTCTACCCACATCATTTTTATTCAAAAAAAAAAAGCTCATAATGACCATGAAGTGAAAAGTGAAACTAGGTCTTTAATAAGGTGCCTAAACAAGTGTATTCAAAATTTCTTCTCACCCCATTGAAAAGACTGTTTTCCCATGTTTTGAATTTGAAAACAGTCAAATCACATATTTATATTAATTTCACCTGGAAGAAGTATACATCAAATATCTATTGAAGTGAGGAAACTTAAGAACTAATAAATTGTACCATGCACTCCATGGAGGATTTGTTGGCTTCCTCAGTAATATTCAACATCACTAATCAACTAATTGGGAAAAGAACAAAATAACCAATAGATATCTCATATTAAAATTTATTATCTATTTTGTAGATCTCACCTTGATATCCAAATAAAGATACATTTTGATTGCACCACATGTAAAATTATATACATAAAGTAACCACAAAATGGAAAAGGGAAACAAAGATTCTTTAGCCTACAATAACCATGGCTGTCAATTTGTCAGAGAATTGCTTGTTTCATTCTAATAGCAATAGAAAAATTCCATTTGGAATTCATTTTTTCTTCATAGTAACTTCATAAAGGAGAAGATAAGGCATGTCTCATGCTAATACAAAACCTTGCTACAGACATGGGAACTAGTGTACTGCCTAGGATTGTACTAATGTGAAACAAAATCCAAACATAAAGATGAACTACAAACACATCAATGCAAAACACTACACAAATATCAATTTAAGTTAGAGAGGCCCCATTAGTCATAATGAAAAAAGTGGTAGCTATGGTGGGACAAAAAAAAAGAAGGCTGACAGAGCATCACTTGGAGGCATCCCACACATATTACCCACAAATCACAAAGGCCACATGAACTTTCCTAGCTTTCCATACCTTTTTGGTTGTGTATCTTCATAAATACTTCATTGGACTGTTCTTCAATGCTTTGGACTTAGAAGAACTAGGAGAAAATCAAATATAATTTTCTAAAAAACTCTGGGCAATGTTGTTCCTTATCTAATCATAAGAGCACTTAGAGCTTTCTAATACAAGTTCATTTCTAGATTTATGCCCTAGTTGCAAAAAAAATTTTTTTCTCTAACATTGTGCACTAGTTTTAAGATTTTATTGTCACCTTTTTAATATCCCATTTTGGGATATTACATAACATTAAGCCTTCTTGTGTTGCCTATAGATAGGAATCCTTAGCTCATCGGGTCCATGCCAATTTTCTCAACAATGGGAAAAATCCTAGAAGCTTTTCAAAAATAGCTGCATCTCTTTAGCTTTACTTGAATTTCAATAAAAATAGTTTTAAAATGCTAAAATGTTTCTTTCATTTCAATCTTTAAAAAAAATTGAAATTGACAATTTGAGTGTTGCTCAAGATATTTCACCTTTAATTAAGTATAGCACAACAAACACTAGTTCTGTGTATCGTCACAAACAACAATAAGTATATTTATCTAATCTTTACAAACATTGCATACTGCTTATTATAGACACAAACCCATGACTTATTTTGAAAAATTCATTTCTTTTTAATTATTGATTTATATTTAATCCTCAATGTTGCCTCATCAATCTAGATTTTCATTCTAGAAACAAGTGCCAATATTTGTTTTCAATAAAAATTGGTTTATTCCATATCTTTTTTTTTTTTTTTAATATGATAATAACCACTGTGATGTATTACAATTGATAACACATGAGAAAGCCTTACATGTTTGAATATTTGCACTATAAATCTTGCCAGAGTTATTAAATTGAATGTTAATCAACATGCTCTAGATACAATTTCACAAAATATCTTTAATTAACTGATTAATTTTAGTTGTATTTATTTTCTTAATTTAAATTAATTTATAAAGATTTCCTTTTCTCAAAGAAGTTATAATACCTCTCTTCAATTTAGATTACAAAATATATCTAACATTAGTGAAAGTAGGAGAGAAGCAATGAATTTGTTTTATACATTTTTAAAAATTAATATAGTATTGAAATTTGAATATTATGACATTTTTAAAAATATAGATAAATTTAATATATTAGTGTCACAATACAATATTATACTAATATGACATTGTCAATATTTATATTGAAAATCATATTAATAGCAATACATGCAATTAATATTATTAGAATAGATTATTTCAAATTATATTTTTTATTATTAAAATCATTATTTTTCTTTACTATATTTTAGTTAATTTGTAAGTTCTGGACCTCCTTATATAGATCAATAATCCCAAGGATGCTAAAACATTTCCATGGATAAACTTATAACAGAGGTCTTCATGGCTACCATGTAACTTGAAAAAATAAAACAATAAGAAAGAAAGTACAAGAGACCACTCAAGAATGTGATAGATGAAAATACATTGAATTGTGTAAAAAATATACTCTATTGAGATCTAAGGCTAAGAACATGGAGTTTAAATCTACATTTACTATAAAAATATACTCTACTGAGATCTAAGGCTAAGAACATGGAGTTTAAATCTACATTTACTATTGAGTCCCTATAAAAAGTGATAAATCTGTGGAGTTACATGGTACTAGGTTGTACTAGTATGCTTTTGGATTCGATTGTGTTAAGATTTTAACCATCAACGTTTTGAATCACACTACGTGATCCATCATCAGGATGAAGAGCAAGAGAAGATATACTATATTTTTTGTGCTTCTCTTGCTCTTCATCCTGATGATGGATCACGTAGTGTGATTCGAAACATTGATGGTTAAAATCTTAACACAATCGAATCCAAAAACATACCAGTACAATATAATGGATTGTGAAAATTTGTTCTCTTTAATTGGTACTAGGTTCTTTGGTTAGTTCTAGAGGGATCTTTTTCATACACAGGGTTCATCAATATTAAACATTACATTGTTCCTAAATACTTTGAAATTTGTAATGTCTCCTTCTAGTTGACATCTCGTAGTAATTGAGATTAGGTTAATAATGGTGATTAGAGGGTTTTATTGGGGATTGACACTTTATGATGGGACATAATTTCATATTATAATATTATAATAAAGTGCAAATATGAGAATATCTTTTATCCAACATTGGGGAGAAAAGTAAGAGAGCTCCAACAAGGAAAGAATAAATTAACATGAGAGGTTCTTTTTTTATCATCTAATTATTGTCATTTTCATTTGATGAGTTTTGTGGAGCTAAGGGTTTCTGCATATTATCTACTTGGTCTTTGGGAATGAAATCTCCTATAGATTAGCATAACTAAGATGATGAAATATTCTCCAAAGGGTTGCAAATTGGAAGAGATTCTTTAGTCCTTTCATTTGTTCTTGAATTGGAGAATACATTTATTGATGGCTGCTATAGTGTCATGAATAGTACTCATGCTACAATACTAGGCTTGATTATGTTGGCATTATGATACATTTTTGTCATTAGTTACAACACTTATTGGATTCTGAATGCTTATCGAGCTCACATCGGAAACCAAGCTTTACCTAGTTCTCAGTGTTTACCGAGTAATCAAGGTGAACAAAGAAGTCAGTATTTACCGAGTAATCAAGGTGAACAAAGAAGTCAGTGTTTACCAAGTAATCAAGGTGAACAAAGAAGTCAGTGTTTACCGAGTGATCAAGGTGAACAAAGCAATCAGTGTTTACCGAGTGATCAAGGTGAACAAAGCAATCAGTGTTTACCGAGTGTTCAAGACAAAGAAAGGAATCAGTTTTGACCGAGTAAAGATGTACTAAGATGTAACCGAGAACTTCATGATAACCGAGCTCTTGAGGTTATCAAGGAAATTAATTTTTACCGAGCTCAGACGGATATCAAGGAAATTAACTATCACCGAGTCACAAGGTTCTATCAAGTATTTCCTTTGATCACCGAGCAATAGTTCAGATAAAAGTATTCACCGAGTGACATCTCTTCTACCGAGTCTCCAGTGGTTACCGAGTTCAGAACTATTCGAAGTGTTTAGTATGAACCGTGCCTTCACTTCTACCGAGTGCATGACGATGCCGAGTAACGCAGTGGACGCCGAGTATCAGAAGGACACCAAGTCAGTTCAGTGAACCCAAGTTTTTACCTTGGGCCGACTTTGTATAGAGATTTGCACTTGTTGTTTTAGCCAACCTTGCATGTATTGTTTAGCCGACCTTGCATGTATTATTTAAATGGATAGTATATATATGCAATGTATTGTATCATTCAAATGAATAGTTATGGCAATAGTAATGAGTGGAAATGTGAAAGTGTGAAAGTACAAAAGAAATACATGCGTGCGAAGATATTCAGCAGGTCAAATTTTGAAGCAGAAAAGTTTTATCTATCACATCAAGGTGAATCAGAGCATAGTGGATCTTATCAGCAATCAGTTGTAATCAGATCCACTATTTCATTCTAACAGGTGAATCAGTTTTTGCAAATCCTTTAACAGGGTAGACTTAACAGTCTTTTGTAAATCTCCTAACAGAGTGCATACTTAATTGTATGTTTGGAAATCCTCTAACAAGGTGGATCTAGCGATCCTTTGTGCTCCTAACAGGGAAGATCACCAGAAGTGGTCATTGTAAGCCTTAACCGGCCAACTTCATATTGCAGTAACGAAGTTTGTGGGTTTCATCCCCACCTCAGTTTTACTTTCTATTTGGAAAGTTTCTGGGTCACCAAATCTATGTGTTCAAGTGTTGCAAATGATTTTGTTTCATGCTTACAATAGGTTACTTGGATGAATAATGAATATATCAGTATACAGTTTTATTGTTTGAAATTTTAGAAGTTACTGATTCACCCCTCCCCTCTCAGTAACTTGTCATATCTTGAATATTTCTAACAATTGGTATCAGAGCTATAAGGTTCTCAAGATAAAAGCTTCACAGCTTGAGCAAAGATCAAGGACAATGGAGATATTCAAACTTGACAAAACTATTGAGAATGAAAAGCTAGATCTGAAAATGGCCATGGCTCAACTCAATGAAGCAAAAGAGCATCTTTTACAATCCTTGAAAAGAAGAAAAGAACTTGCAGTGCAAATGAATGAGCATCAGTATGTTGAAGAAAAGATTGAAGATCTCTCACCATCAAATAGTTCAGATGAAGCTGACAAAGCAATCAAAGAACTCTTAGAAAAGAATGGATCTCTGCAGGAAGAAGTAAGAAAGCTCAAAAGGGAACAAGGAATCCAGTCCATCAGGCTATGCGAAATCTTGGAGCAAAAGAACAAGGCAGCTGAAGACTTAGAGGTAAGGAATAATCAATCCTCTCAGCTTGAAAATCTTGTAACTCAGTTATCTAATGCAAATGAAGAAATTATGAATCTAAGATCTGAGAATGAGATTTTGAGAAATGACTTAATTACTGAAAGACAAATCAATGCAAGCTTACAAAGTGATCTAATCTCTGAAAAACAAGTCAATGAGAGAATGG
Organism: Cupressus sempervirens; assembly: GCA_028749045.1. NCBI lineage: Eukaryota > Viridiplantae > Streptophyta > Pinopsida > Cupressales > Cupressaceae > Cupressus > Cupressus sempervirens. Next base: position 355,186,074 of record CM053785.1, read on the forward strand.
TAAAATCTCAAAAAGACATGGATCAATTGAATCTGCAAAAAGAAGAAAACTTTCATAGACAAAATGGTAAAACAGGCCTTGGATACAAGGAAGAAGGTGAATCCTCCAAACAGGGTACTCAAAAGAATCAAAAACCTACTTGCAGCCACTGTGGTAAGTTAGGTCATACATCTAACAGATGTTGGAGCAATGGAAAAGGCAAATTTAATAGAAAATGCTACAATTGCAATCAGCATGGACACAAAGCCAATGAATGCAAAAGGAAACCGAAATTTGAAGGTAAATGTCACAAATGCCAAAAGCAAGGTCATAAGGCATCACAATGCAAATTCAAATCTTTTAATCCAGCTGAACAACTTGTCAAAGCAATATTTGGTTGGGACTACAACACTTGGTGCAGATGTCATTATTGTGGAGAATATGGTCATATTGGCATAAACTGTGCAAGGCATCACCTAAGAAAAAGGGATACCACTGTAAGATGTTATACATGTATAGAACTTGGTCATATATCTAAAAACTGCATGAACATAAAGAAAGTTGAGGATGAGAAGAAAATCAAAGTAGACAATATTCGAAAGCAAATGAAGCAGCAATGGATTTCTAAGTCTACCGAGCCAGATAACTCAAGTGATGGAATGGTCACTCAAGAGGTGAGTGACTCTCCCATTTCCAATTAAGACTCATCAAGATAAGACCAGGGCTGTATCTACAAGCAATATCCTAAGCAGTCCTAGAATGAAAATATGATCAAATCAGTATTTCAGATACATCAGGATCATGGTCGGTACATAACCTTACCGAGCTCAGTCGGGTGCAATAAGGTTTCTTTCACCGAGTTGCACTTACCGAGCATGGTTGGTTCTTCTCTTACCAAGTTAAGGGCGGATTAACCTATTTTCTTTTGGTCACCGAGTTGTGAAGTTTAAGCCAAGCTAGTGGATGACAGCCTGTCAATCGCAGCTACCTCCGTGCTGAACATTAATGATGAATTTTTCATCAAAAGGGCAGATTTCAACCTCATTTTTTCACCGCAAATTGGAGATTTACAAAAGAAGGCTTTCAAGCGAATTCAAGTGAGTTGAAGAAATTTTCCAGCGAAGTATTCTTACGAAATCTTCTTACTCACCGAGCAGCAATGGCTTCCGCAAGCACCAGCAGCAGTAAGGCGAAGAAAGGATCCGAAATGCTTGTGAAGGGAACGGAATGGAAGGCACCGACGTTCAAGCTTGTTCCTGCCATCGCTGAATCACTCGACCTGCATGGAGCTCAATCACAGATTCCTCCAAAGGTACTTCTAATCAATGATATTCGTACTCATTTCAAGTGTACTGTGCAAGAAATAGGGACACTAGATATGGATAGCACCCTAGCCGAGTTATGCATGAATGGAACCCTAAAACCTGAGTTCAAACATTTGGAAACCAAAGGCTTAACCCATATCCCGCATCTTCCAAGAAGTTTCCAAGTGAAATGGGTAAGGTATATCTTGAGCCGAGTACATAATGGTCAATTGTGGTTGGAACAACCAGTTTTGATAACCAAGAAGATGATTCACAAAAACACGGGTCTCCCAATGCTTAGCAAAGCCAAAACCACCAAAACCCTAGGACGAGATGAGTTATAGAAGAAAACCCAAGCCGAATGGGATGGCAGAGGTTTAAAACTCAACAATGTTTCAGATATAGAACTAAAATTTGGTATTTATGTTATTGCATACAAACTATATAGTTCCAGTAGGCTGAATAGTGTACCTTGCGAAGCTGTAGATTTGGCATATAAAATTGTAAAGAAATATATGGAGTTTGACCTAGCAGATGTATTGTTAAAACAATTCAATAAAAACATGGAAAGCATAAGGACTGCAAAGACAAACCCTTGTAAATTTGGTTCTTTGCTAGTTTGTTTATTCTTCTATGTACAGAAATTCTTTCCATCCAAAGGTACAGTTGTATGGAGGAAAGATACTCCAATTTTGTATCAAATAAATGAATTCATAGCAGATATGGGTATGAATTTTGACAAAGTAATGGACAATTATTTTGAAGATTTCAAGGAAAGGATGAACAACAGATTCAGAATACCTCCAAAACTTGTTGAAGAGTATAAGGATGATGTCTGTTTTATGGTTGACTGTGACAAGGTATACATACAGGCAGTTAGACCCCGAGTTGCATGGGTGAAACCTCTTCCATATGAGGTAAATATTGATGAAACCAGGGATATCATTGAAGCACTGGTAAATGAGCCAGTAGACCTAAGGCAACAAATTTTTGGTACTTATGATGAAGCAAAGGCCAGAATTGAACTAGAAATCAAAATTCCACAGGCCATCAGCAAAGGTAAAAGGAAAATGGCCAAACTAAAAACAGAAATGAGTTCTCTTATGGTCACCGAGGGAAAAGGTGAAGATAAAGAAAGTGAAGAAGAAAAAGAAGGAGAAAAAGAATCAGAGAAAGAGCAACCGGCAAAGAAGAAAGGCAAGGTAATCATTACCAAGCCCAAGAAACAGCCTACTACAGTATTCACTCGAAGAACGAGAAAAGGTATTCAGGAACCTGTATTGGTCAAACCTGCACCTACATTTGAGCAGACGCTCAAAACATTGGAAGAAGGAGCTGGCATTGCAAATTTCAAGGCATTGAGATTTCAGACAAGGACTGATGCAGAGAAAATGCAAATTGAGGAACTGGTACTTAACAAAATGGGAAAATGGAAATACTCCCCGGACCAGATTGCTCCTCATATCCCTAAAGAACTACTGGAAAGAGTACAGCCAAGATGGGAGTTAGCTACCAAGATGGTAAAAGATATATATGAGCAATCCCTGAAGAATCTTCGGCCTAGTCTCATTGGAGCAGAGGTAAAATCTGAATTGAAAACCTATGAAGGTAAAATGATGATCAGATTCCACACTTGTTTAGTTTTGATCAAAGATATAGAGCATGTTGTAAATGATGCTACAAACATGTGGAAAAACATCTATCATCTACATAAGCCCAATGAAGACCCAGTAGAAATAAAGGATGATGACAGCAGCAGCAGCAGTGATGAATCAGATAGCACTCCATCCATCACAGTTACACCAGGAGAGTTGCATGCAATGATGGAAGAAAAGGAGGAAGAAGACAAAGAGGAAGAAGCTGAAGAGGAAGATAAGGAGGATGATACGGTAAAAATTGCAGCAGCAGTTATTTCATCCCTTCCTCACTCCCCAGACAAACCTATGACATCATCAAGGTTGGAGTCAGCTTCAGCAGGTTCATCTACACCAGTTTTACCATCTACACCTGCCATATCTCAGCTCCAGTTATCATCAGTGGAAGTGACTACCACTTCATCTACCGAGCTGCATCCCTCTTCGTCTACCGAGATGCACCCCTTTTCATCTACCGAGTTGGCCTCCTCGACTCCATCATCATCAGTTGGCATTGCTGTAAGTTCTCAAATTTTGACAACTCAAATTTGTTCTACAATTTTGTTGACATCTACTTCAGGCACAGTGAGCTCAGATACTATATTACCGAGTGTATCACCATTTTTGGCCAGCACTCAAATTTTTGACCCTGTACATACTTCTATTGGCACTCAAACCTCAAACATCCCAGTTTTTACTGCTAGTCCTTCTATCTCTACTGTTGTGTCTATTCCAAAGGTCAAACCAGTCATCCCAGAAGTCAAACTAAAGCAACCATTAAGACTTATGATCACTGGAAAGGAAATTCCTGAAGATATTAACTTGGACACAGAGATAGTAATTCCAAAGATTGACTTTGATAATGCTACCATTGAAGAAATGAGGTATGCTAGTCAACTTATTGAGAAAAAGGCTACTCAGATGCAATTAAGATCAGAAAGGGATAAGGAATACAAGATAATTGAGGAAGCCCGAAACATAATTACTGAGGCTATAGGTGTTGATGTTGATACTTCTCAACACATTTTGATTCAACTAGAAGAGGCAGTTAATAAATTCAATGAAGATGCCTCCGGACAAGAAAAGCTAATTGAGCATGCAGAAAAGAAATTTGATAATAAGGTATTAGGGCACATTGCCCAGAACATTGCAATAAATCAGGTTGCATTAACCTCAGTTTTGGCAGATATGGAAAATTCTTTTAATAATGTAACATCTCTTTTTGCTAAACTTTGTGATGTTACCAAATACACTAAAGGAATAAGGGAAAAGCTAAATAAAATTGATGAAGATCTGAAGGTAAGCGCACAGAACTTGAAGCTTGACCCCAGTTCAAGCTCATCTCATCACCTCAGAATCAAATTTTTGTCAGAGAAGCAGGCAGAGCTGTTGAGGGAAGAGGCAAGGATCCGATCTACATTGATAGATATCCAAAACATGATCCTTCCCATTATGGATTCAATGCAGAAGCATATTGCACATTCAAAGACATTAATCCATGATAATAACTTCTCCATTGCAGATCATGTGATTGAACTTTCGGCTGAAATTCAAATAGCTCTTTCTACCTGCAAAATTTTGCAAGAGAATTGGGATAAGACTCTCCAGCTTATTCTCCAGGTACATTCAGAGTTCATCTCTCATTTTGGTGTTTCCATATAAGAATATATATTCTTTATTCTTTGGCATTATTGTCAAAAAGGGGGAGATTATTGTTGGATATGTATACTATGAGTGAATAAGTGTTTTCAAAATTTTTACAAAGGAAGAGATATACAGCTCATGTAAATAATGTATGTACATTCTATGGGGGAGTTGTATATAACAAAGCTATTCTATGGGGGAGTTGTATATAACGGAGCTATGTATATTCAGAATCAGTCATCAGCATGTCAGATAAATTTTGTCTCATAAGTGTTTTTGTCACTAATGCCAAAGGGGGAGATTGTTGGCATTATGATACATTTTTGTCATTAGTTACAACACTTATTGGATTCTGAATGCTTACCGAGCTCACACCGAAAACCAAGCTTTACCTAGTTCTCAGTGTTTACCGAGTAATCAAGGTGAACAAAGAAGTCAGTATTTACCGAGTAATCAAGGTGAACAAAGAAGTCAGTGTTTACCGAGTAATCAAGGTGAACAAAGAAGTCAGTGTTTACCGAGTGATCAAGGTGAACAAAGCAATCAGTGTTTACCGAGTGATCAAGGTGAACAAAGCAATCAGTGTTTACCGAGTGTTAGAGACAAAGAAAGGAATTAGTTTTGACCGAGTAAAGATGTACTAAGATGTAACCGAGAACTTCACGATAACCGAGCTCCTGAGGTTATCAAGGAAATTAATTTTTACCGAGCTCAGACGGATATCAAGGAAATTAACTATCACCGAGTCACAAGGTTCTATCAAGTATTTCCTTTGATCACCGAGCAACAGTTCAGATAAAATTATTCACCGAGTGACATCTCTTCTACCGAGTCTCCAGTGGTTACCGAGTTTAGAACTATTCGAAGTGTTTAGTATGAACCGTGCCTTCACTTCTACTGAGTGCATGACGATGTCGAGTAACGCAGTGGATGCCGAGTATCAGAAGGACACCGAGTCAGTTCAGTGAACCCGAGTTTTTACCTTGGGCCGACTTTGTATAGAGATTTGCACTTGTTGTTTTAGCCGACCTTGTATGTATTGTTTAGCCGACCTTGCATGTATTATTTAAATGGATAGTATATATATGCAATGTATTGTATCATTCAAATGAACAGTTATGGCAATAGTAATGAGTGGAAATGTGAAAGTGTGAAAGTACAAAAGAAATACATGCATGCGAAGATATTCAGCAGGTCAAATTTTGAAGTAGAAAATTTTTATCTATCACATCAAGGTGAATCAGAGCATAGCAGATCTTATCAGCAATCAGTTGTAATCAGATCCACTGTTTCATTCTAACAGGTGAATCGGTTTTTGCAAATCCTTTAACAGGGTAGACTTAACAGTCTTTTGTAAATCTCCTAACAGAGTGCATACTTAATTGTATGTTTGGAAATCCTCTAACAAGGTGGATCTAGCGATCCTTTGTGCTCCTAACAGGGCAGATCACCAGAAGTGGTCATTGTAAGCCTTAACCGGCCAACTTCATACTGCAGTAACGAAGTTTGTGGGTTTCATCCCCACCCCAGTTTTACTTTCTATTTGGAAGGTTTCTGGGTCACCAAATCTGTGTGTTCAAGTGTTGCAAATGATTTTGTTTCATGCTTACAATAGGTTACTTGGATGAATGATGAATATATCAGTATACAGTTTTATTGTTTGAAATTTTAGAAGTTACTGATTCACCCCTCCCCTCTCAGTAACTTGTCATATCTTGAATATTTCTAACAGATTATGACTACAATTTCATCTCCTTCATTGTACAATTTTTATATTAGGTTCTACATTCAATTTACATCATTTAAATTGGTCATTTGGCATTGTAAAGGTATTTGTAACTCAACAAGTTGAGGTTTGAATTACCAAGGGATACTACAGTGGTATCAAAGTAGTTTCCTACCATCCTTGTGGGTTTTGAAAACTATTTTTTTCATGCACCAAAGTGATAGAGAAAAGACATATTATTAGAGGGAAATCAAAAGAACTTGGCAACCACCACTTATTTTGACGATTGAGACAATTACAAGTTTGATAGGTGTTCAATCTAGTTCATCTTTTGGATTGTCTATTTAGGATACAAGCATGGGTGATAAAGCAAAGTTTCCTTGAGGTACTTGGGATGAAAATGCAAAGGCTAGACAAACTTTTAGAGGTCTACAAGCAGGTTAGCAGAAGGTAGCTGATCTATTATAGTAGTTGACCATGGCTATATAGAAGTTGAGTACACATAGGAGACCATCACCACACCATGATGAGGATAAGAGTGATGTAGGTTCACAGAGGATGCCTAGGACTATGTCACAGACAAAAGATAGGCTTGCATGACCTACTTATGTGAGACAAGAGCTTGAGGAAGGTTTTGTTATTAATCTTATGGTAGAGAATGATGAGTAGGAGTTACTAACCCTAGGGGTTAGAGATAGACTTACTTTTGATAGGTTTATCACATAGAGGAGAGAGCACTATAGTAACAAGAAAGATAGGAGGCCTAGACATCATAACCATGACCTGAAGCAAGCCACAAACAAGCTCACCTTGGCTATATTTGATGACAATGGTAAGATTACAACACAGGCTTGGATTAGTAAGTTGGATACCTTCCTTACTTTGTGAGCCATGGATGAGGAGGATGCTATTAGATATGCTACTAGAGATACATCAATAGAAAGCAATGAGAGAAACCTTACAATTGTTAGCTTTATACAAAATAAAATTTGTACCCTACAACTGTTAGTTATATTTAAAATACAACTTGCTAAATTACCTTTGACAAGTACAATGTTCCAAAGTATGTATAATGAAGCCATGAATGAAATCAGGATGACTTTTGTTAATCCAAAAGAGTACAACTACAAGAAAGATACAAAATATATAGGATATGCTATTAAGAAATTTAGAGTAAAATTACATTTCTTAAGCATGCTATTTTCCATGAATGATCACTCTCTTTTAAATACTATGTTATTCTTGACATGATTTAATAAAAGCAATATTTTAAAATATCAAGACTCATGTATGAGTAGCTAATATCATTGTCACAAACATACATCAAGCTACACAATAACCAAATTGCTACAGCAAAAAGAAGCATGCTCTTATTGTCTCTACCATATTGGCATGGCCACGGGATATTTAAAAGTTTGAAGCATGTCACAAGTACATTCAATATTAGAATCATGGGCTATTAGTGTTTCAAATTTTCCATAGCTATAAAGAAAATACAAAAATAGGAAAAGATCACCCTAAGCTATAGCTTCATATAACATGTATTCTACAAAAGTTCATAGCTTCCAACAATGAGTCCCATCAAGAATTAGGATCACTAATAACAAAAAAAGGTTTAAATAACTAAAACTACCTCGATGTAGTTATTTGTCCCCAACCTTCTACTGAATTTTTTTAGCTAGTGAGATACAAAGGAATCTAATTTGCTATACATTTTCTCCAAAATAAGTTGAGCATGCTAGCCTAAAAGAATATTTATTTGTGAAGATTTGTACAAAATCAGATTTATGTTATCATATGCAATAAAAAGCATCAAAGTTAGATATAGGATTTTTACAAATGAGATAAGATTAAAGAGAAAAGTGGTTGTAAAACTTATCATAGTCTTCTTGGTTTGATCTAAAACAATTATCTATGTTTGGCTTTAAAGTAAATTCTCATGTGTGTGTTTAGTTACTCCCCATTATGGCATATTTATGATAACTACAAATTTTGGGCAGACCGAATTAACTATAAATAAGTAGAGGAAAAGGGTCAATTTGGACATACATGAAAATGGCTTCTATAAATGTAATGGAAAATCACCAGAACCTTCCAACATTAGCAAAATCAAATTCTAGAGCTCATCGTTAACTCAATACTAAACCTTTTTTCAATATTCAATTTCTATCGCTACATATACTATTTTTTTGCTATCTTATTCTTCTACCACCACTCAAGCTACTTGATGTTTATCATTGGTAGGGCATATTTAGATATTCACAACAATCGAGGCAGGAGAAGAGGGGATAATCAAAAATTGAGGCTAGAGAAGAGGGGAGAATTGAGGTGGATGACAGGACCTAATAAAGGTTTTTTCAGGCTTTTCCATAGAATGAGGTTTAGGGCTGCTCATTACAGTGGGATTACCAAAAGCACCAGTTGCCTACTATGGCCTTCCCTCCTTCATGTAGGTGTGACACATGCCTTTATCTTTTGACTGTAGTAGACCCCTATGGCAATTACAAAACGGAGACCATATGACTGATGTGTTTGTGGAGGTTGCTGAGAGGTATTCTAACCCTTGTTTTTGTGCTGGTCCCTCTAAACAATTTACACCATTAGAGTTTGGGGTTTTTTGGTCCATTTTCTTACTGATCTTAGTGATACTTTTCTTTCTTCTCTCTACTTGAGCTACAACAGCCTTAAGTGCAGATAGCATGCATGACTATATGCTTATTAAGTTCTTTTTTATTCCTCCACTTTAACTTTTAGGTCTTTATTGAAATTGTGATTTGATAGGAACACTTTATTAAAGATATTTATGATGGTATAACAGAATTTCATGAATACATATTCCTTAGATTTTCCACATAAATAGATGTCTTCACATCTTCCTTTATCTTGTCATAGAGAACATTGATAAATAATAAGAAATCTAATCCAACAATAATAAAATTAGCAGGACTATTGCAAAAAAATGACTAATATTTACATCATAGGACTCTATTTAGTATTTACCCACCCAAGCCATTCCTTAGTTAGGTGGAGTCCATGCCTACTACAACATCAAAACTGAATTGTTAATCAATAATAGTAATAGTATTTCAAGAGAGAATCTAATCCATCAATAATCAAATTAGTTCTATAGAAAAGCATATGATTGTTGTATCTATGAGAAATAGTTAAAAAGACACAAGTTGTTGCCATTACCAACATTAGCTTAGCATTAATATGGAGCCAACTGAGGACAAAAAATGTATGTAAACATTTGAATAGGTATGAACAAGAAGGGCTTTTCTAAACAACAAATAGATTCTCAATGCAGTATAAAACAAGTAGAGCTTCAAGCTACCCTGAGATAGTGATCAGGTCTTCTAGCCAAAGCTGTTAGCACTGTAGTTTTCCTAGATCTAGGTGGACCAAGAAGAAAATAGTTTGGTGATTGAACCAAACCTCTATACTTGGCAACTCAACCGCCACTATAATTGTACCCATTTTTATTATTATCACCCTTCTTTGTTTTGAATATGATTATTGCAAAAAGATTTGAGTTTTAATTTTACCTCTCTACTCATTAAAAAGTTGACCATTTAGGTCTTGTAGGTTTAAGAATCTCATAGGTTTTGTACCAAACCTGAAGGGGAAAATTGTTTGTATCTTAAAAAATGATATATGTGATTTAGCCTGAAAAAAAATCTTTTACAAAACAATTTAATGGTCTAGTGAGCAATCTTAAGTTCTGAAAAGTACTATAAAGTTGGATTTTCAAAAATAGATGAATTCAATCTTCTCAATGGACGTAGAGGGGTCAACTACAAAAACTATGACTTTAGGTTAACAAAGTTTTTCATTAAATCCATCTAGCTATATCCTGAGATTGAAGTGGGGATAAGAATTAATTTTGGGGTGGTCATTTTAAGCCGAGGCGAGTTCCAAGCTAAAATAACAAGCTTAGAAAGAAAGAAATCCTAAAGCTTGGACTATAAGTGAGAGAAGAAAACCCACTCTTGTGGTAATGAATCACATGTCCATTTGCCTGTGAAATAAGCCCTTATTTTGGTGGCAGATCATTCTCATATTTGCCGGTGATCTGATCATTTCCAATTATTCTATCCATACATTAAAGGTTGAGGGAGGAATAGGAAGTCAAATCTGGGCATGACATTTCAACTGAAGAATTTAGATAAATAAAAAATAAATAATTTTATTTGGCTTGCCGAAATAGTGAGGAATAAATAGAATTAATGCAGGTAGGAAAACTAGTTCATAAAAAGAACAAATTATCGCTTCAAATTTTAAAAAAAAAATTTCAAAGCAAGCATAAACATTTGCAATAAGGCAAAACACAAATTCAATACAATGAGCATGGATACAAATAGGGAATTCTAAGCCTGTATTTGATGCAACTATCTTCCATTTTTCCCTTTTTCCATTTTGAAGTACTTCATGTACTAATTTTCAATTTCCTATTTCCAATTTTTAATGTTCCATTTTTCTACTTTGCAGCATACTTCATGTTTCGTATTAATTTTCAATTTCCAATCTTCCATTTGTGAAAAATCAAATATTGCAGTCACTGATTATTAATCTCCTATCGTAAATGATTATTAAACTACTGAAAACAAATTTCTAACTAATATTGAGAAATAACACAACTGCAACTTCACTTATAATACAGAAAGAAATGAACAACACAATGAACACAATATTTTCGGACAAATTGTCCCTGGAAAAACCCCTAAGGGAAAACTAGTCCTACAGATGAGGAATTATATTAAACTTCAGCAAATCAAGAGATACAAAATTCCTTGCCTCTCATTGGCAGAACTCCGACAACCTCCTAATTTATCCCGCTGATATTCCCCACTGCTATTCCCACACTAACATTGTGCCCTTGCTAACACTGCAAGACTGTTTGCTAACATTGCAAATGTTTCTCCAAAACTTCGTGCTCCAAATGACCCAATGACCCCTTTTTATACTACTGTTGCTAAACCAATGACCGAGATTAAATCAAACCAATGGCTAAGATTAAGACAACTCGACAGCCAATAATAGAATTGGTTGCAAGGTGTCCAAAAGGGAATCACTAAAATTAGTAAATAATTATCCTTGCAACAACCATTTACTAATTCTTGGCAAGTGGACAAACAACTGTCCAAACTACCCATAAATAGTGCTGCTATATATAGACAAGGACGAATAGCTATCCAAGCTACCCATAAATACAACTGCTATTTTCGGGTCAGAAATAACAACTGTCCAACTAACAATAATTAACACTCCCTCTTAGTGAGGAAGCTGTTCTGCATGACACCCATCTTATCTCTGAAAAAGATAAATTTGGCCTTTCCCAAAGCCTTCGTCAGAATCTCTACTACCTGCTCATCTGTAGGTATGTATTGTTGTTGAACAACTCCCCTTTGTACACAATCTCTGATGAAGTGATATTTGATATCTATATGTTTAGACCTATCATGAAACATTGGATTCTCAGACAACTTGATGCAACTCTGATTGTCACAATGTATCACAGTAGTCTCAACCTTCTGACCAAACAAAGCTACTAACAACTTTCGAAGCCATATCGCTTCACATGTCGCCATGCTAGCTGCTATGTATTCTGCTTCTGCTAAACTTAGAGCCATAGACTTCTGCTTCCTGCTGAACCAAGATACAACTCCTGATCCCAAGCTGAAACAACACCCTGAAGTGCTCCTTTTGTCTATTGTACTTCCTACCCAATCTACATCAGTATAGGCTATCAACCTGATACCTTCACCTCGAACATATCTAATCCCATACTTGACTGTACCACACAAGTAATGTAGCACATGCTTAGCCGCTATCCAATGCATTCTCTTTGGTTCAACCATGAACTGACTAAGAGAGTTAACTGCAAATGCTATATCTGGTCTAGTGTTGACCAAATACATAAGCGAACCAATCAACTGTCCATATAAAATGGGATCTACATCTTTCTCCTTATATGTATCTACCTTCCTCCAATTCGTGATCATGGGTGTGGACATGGCTTTGCAATCCTCCATCCTGAATTTCTTCAAGATTTCAATGCAATATTTCCCTTGACCAAGGAAAATCTCCCAATCTATCTACCACATTTCCATGCCTAGAAAGTAGTGCATAAGTCCTAAATCCTTCATCTCGAACTCTTCTGCAAGGTTCCTCTTGCAATCCACTATGAGCCCTAATGAACCTGTAAGAAATAGGTCATCCACATAAAGAACAAGAATGAGAATCTCACCCCCAACCATCAAGTAGTAGAGGTTACCATCTGCTTCACTCTTCACAAAGCCCATTTTCTGCAAGTATGTATCAATGCACTCATACCATGCTCTAGGAGCCTGCTTGAGTCCGTAAAATGCTTTCTTCAATCTGCACACATCCCTTACATACATCATCATGCTCTGTGCTCACCTCTGGAACACCTATCACTGTCTCACTAAGAAATCTAAGTGCTCCATGATGAATATGGCGCATCCTCCTATGTCATAGCTCTCCAAGATCTCTAGGATTACTATTTCTCATAAGTGCCTTAGGAGTATCAAATCGCAATCTATAAAGGCGACCACTCCTAACTCCAATAGTTATGGGTGATTTCCAATCCTTGTGCTTAATCAACACATGTGTCCCTCTAAAGAGTACATTATACCCTCTATCTTGAAGAACAGATATAGAAATTAAATTCATACCTAAGCCTAGCACACATAACACATCATGAAGTGGAATTATCTTTCCATTCTCCCTCTGAAACTGAATAGTCCCTTTCCCAACAGGGTTGAGTTTGGACAAGTTTTCCATAGAAATCTGGATGTTGGTGTCCTCCTCCTTGTAACTGGAGAAGTACTCTCTAACTCTTGTCATATGAAATGACGCCCCACTATCTATATACCAAACACACTATGAGGTTGAGCTAACCATACAAGCTATGAGTGCAAACTCATCTTCCATTCTACTTGAGAGTTCTTCCGCACTTGTTGAAGCTGCCACCTACTTCTTACCCTTCTTCCTCTCTAGGAAATCACTGATATAGTGGCCAAACTCGTGACATCCAAAGCATTTGACCTTAGAAAGGTCGTTCTTCTTCTTTTCACTTTGTGAATTTGATCCTTCGCTAGATCCCTTCTTTGCTTTCCCTTTACCCGCTCGGGCAACGTTCTCTTGTTCCACCTCATTTTTCTGACTCTTGTTGGCCCCATTGACAAGACTTAGTCTAAACTCCTCCTGAGTGAAATCAGTCCATAGTCGATCCCAACTCAGTAAAGTATCTTGTCCACTGACAACTTGAACAAAGACACTCCATGGTTTATTAAACCCATTTAGGGCTATTCTTACTAGCTCATCATCACTAGGGCTATCTCCAACAGCTACTAACTCATCCTTGACAAGTCTGAGCTTGGTGAGGTAACTTGTGACATCTTCTCCCTAATTCATCTAGGTATTCTTTAGCTCTGAGAATCAACTTCCTGTTGGTGGTGGCATTCTGGTAGAGATTTAGAATGGTGTCCCACATCTTCTTTGTTGTATCTAGCTCTGAGATATGTGGAACAATATGATCGTTGACACCATCAAGGATAATCCTCCTCGCTTTGGCATTGTCCTTCCTATATGCTGCAAGCTGTGTTGCATCCGTTGGTATAGGTACACTACTGGTAGCATAATCCTTGATACCATTCTCTTCCAACAATAAAGAAATTCTAGCCTTCCAGACACCGAAATTTGAGGCACCATCCAATCTATCCCGATCTCTCAAACCAGCTGAAGCCATCTCAAGTGTTTAAAGCAATAATAAATCTAAAGAGATCAAAATTTCTTTCCTAGGGAAACACTCTTCTACCCTTAATAATGCTCTGATACCATGTGAAAAATCAAACTATTGCAGTCACTGATTATTAATCTCCTATTGTAAACGATTATTAAACTGCTGAAAAAAAATTTCTAGCTAATATTGAAAAATAACACAACTGCAACATCACTTATAATACAGAAAGAAATGAACAACACAATGAACACAATATTTTCGGACAAATTGTCCCTAGAAAAACCCCCAAGGGAAAACCAGTTCTACAGATGAGGAATTATATTAAACTACAACAAATCAAGAGATACAAAATTCCTTGCCTCTCACTGGTAGAACTCCGACAGCCTCATAATTTATCCCGCTAATATTCCCCACTGCTATTCCCATGCTAACATTGTGCCCTTGCTAACACTGCAAGACTATTTGCTAACACTGCAAATGTTTCTCCAAAACTTCATGCTCCAAATGACCCAATGACCCCTTTTTATACTACTCCTGTTGGTAAACCAACGATCGAGATTAAATCAAACCAACAGCTGAGATTAAGACAACTCGATAGCCAATACTAGAATTGGTTGCAAGGTGTCCAATAGGGAATCACTAAAATTAGTAAATAATTATCCTTGCAACAACCATGTACTAATTCTTGGCAAGTGGACAAACAGCTGTCCAAACTACCCATAAATAGTGCTGCTATATATAGATAAGGACGAACAACTATCCAAGCTACCCATAAATACAACTGCTATTTCTAGGTCAGAAATAATAGCTATCCAACTAACAATAATTAACACCATTTTGTAGTATACTTAATGTTACCTACTAATTATTTCAATTTAAATTTCTAGTCTTCAGCACATTTAAAGCTCAGAGGCATTATGAATTGTCAAGTTATGTAGGAAAATTGAAACATAATACAAAAAAGAAATATTCCAGCATAAACAAATTGCATTTTTAAATTTTTTAAAAGAGATTAAGAAGCTATAGATCATAAATAAAAGGGTAGTGGCACAAGGGTAGCATTGCATAAATGTCCAAGTACCACAAGTATATTCTCTATAACCTTGTCTATGCTCCATCTTAATCCAGGCTGTAGATAAATCATTATCTTCATAAGGAGCTCAAAAATATAATGAGGGCAATACCCAATAGGATAGATCTGAATGCATTGAAGGAAACTTAGATTTAGGAAGTTCCTTTTATCTAGTCAAGGGATACCAAAAAATGCAGCAACTTTGTAAGGCAAGACCAGTCTGAAATGCACCCAATCATGGCCCAAAATACTAATTCACATAGAGAAAAATCTGGTCATAGAGAACATTGATAAATAATAAGAAATCTAATCTAGCAATAATCAAATTAGCAGGACTATTGGAAAAAAAATTAATAATATTTACATCATAAGACTGTATTTTCTATTTACCCAACCAAGCCATTCCTTACCTGGGTGGAATCCATGCCTACTGCAACATCAAAACATAATTGTTAATCAATAACAATAATAGTATTTGGAGAGAGAATTTGGACAACCTAAGTGACCTTCTAATGCTAAGTCTGTCCAGAAAAACTTCCCTAAACATAAAGCCTTTGCCCGCCCCTATTTCTGGTCTTGATGGTAAGATGGCCTTCATCTATGGAGAAGAGAGGAGGAGTTCACAAGTATTCGCATCTGTGTCATGTTTTACTATTGCCTAATTTTCTAGCTAGACATTGAAAACATTTTCAAACTATATGTAAGATGAACATGGAGCTAGGTGTTGTGACCGCCAGTCACCATCGCCCCAGTTGGGGGCCCCCTTTCTATTTAAAAAAAAAAAACTTTTGTCAGCTTCTGCGGAGCGCAAGACTGAAGGAGACAAGGATTTAATCCCATTTAGGAAATATGCCAGCTGTCCCTAAATTCTGGAGCCCAGTTTTCAAGAAATGAAGGCAGGAAATGAAGGAAAGAAATGAAGGATTTTATCCTTCATTCCTTAAAAATATCGCTCTTTCAAGTGAGAATTGGTAAAATTGGCCAGATGTGAAAAGTGTTGTCCATGTGGCTCTGAGAATGGAAATTATTTGCTTGTTTGAGAATTGAATGTCTCGACTTACTATTTTTAGAAAGTCTATTTTTAGTAAATTTCATTGCCTCTCAGATTGGCCTTATTTTCACTTTGGGACAACTTACTATTTATAGAAAGTCTATTTTTAGTGAGTCTATTTTTAGTAAATTTCACTACCTCTTAGATTGGCCTTATTTTGACTTTGGGACAACTTACTATTTTTAGAATGTCTATTTATGCCAGGTCTATTTCTACAACAAGTGAGCTATGGTTGATAAATAGCCAAAAGGGTACATGTGTCTATATCCAAAAGAATGAGCAAGCATGACAGTCAATCAAGAAAAAAATGTTCAAGTCTGGAATCACCCATGAAATATCCAAAAGTAGAAAGGCATGAAGATAATAGAAAAAATGGTTTTCGTGGAATTCTTCCATCATGGACAAAATACACGATCTCTCAAAAAATCCAGCCTTGGAGAAAAATGGTGGTTGTGGAATTCTTCCATCATGGAAAAAATCCATGATCACTCAAAAAGTCTCACCTTGGAGAAAAATGGTTATTGCGGAATTCTTCCATCATGGACAAAATCCATGATCTCTCAAAAAATCTAGCCTTGGAGAAAAATGGTTGTTGTGGAATTCTTCCATCATGGACAAAATCCATGATCTCTCAAAAAATCCAGCCTTGGAGAAAAATGGTTGTTGTGGAATTCTTCCACCATGGACAAAATCCATGATCTCTCAAAATTTCCAGCCTTGGAAAAAAATGGTTCTTGCGGAATTCTTCCATCATGGAAAAAATCCATGACCACTCAAAATTTCTACGAGCAAGAGAATTAGAAATCATGGAAGCAAATATGGCTAAGTGTTGGAGATTTGTCCTTCATAGAAGCAAAAATAGCGAAGTGCTAGAAATTCCTCCTTGATGGAAGAAAAAATGCTAGTGTTGGAAGTTTCTCCTTCATGGAAGAAAAATTGGCTAAGTGTTGGAAACTTTCTCCTTCATGGAAGAAAAATTTGCTAAGTGTTCGAAACTTTCTCCTTCATGGAAGAAAAAATGGCTAAGTGTTGGAAACTTTCTCCTTCATGGAAGAAAAACTGGCTAAGTGTTGGCAATTCCTCCTTGATGGAAGAAAAAATGCTAGTGTTGGAAGTTTCTCCTTCATGGAAGAAAAATTGGCTAAGTGTTGGAAACTTTCTCCTTCATGGAAGAAAAAATGGCTAAGTGTTGGAAACTTTCTCCTCCATGGAAGGAAAACTGGCTAAGTGTTGAAGATTTCTTCTTCATGGAAGAATAAATGGCTAAGTGTTGGAAACTTTCTCCTTCATGGAAAAATGAAAAAGGATTAAGTGCTAGAAATTTCTCCTCCAGATCTTGAATTTTACCCTCTTCAAGTGTGTACCCAAGACTAGAAAAATGATTGATGATGATAAAAAAAAAGGGGGAATTCTTCAAAATGTAAGAAAAGGCATAATAGTGAATTGAAAGCATTTGAAGAAAAAGGAGGAGAAAGCTCTAGTTCTAGAAATTCAAGAAAGACACTCAAATCCAAAATTCTAGTACCAAGATCAAAGTACTAAGTGATCCGGTCCCAGACATTCAAGGTTCAAAGATCAAAGTTCAAATCCAAAAATCCAAGAACATGGCTAAGGAAATGTTTGAAAGCTTAACCAGGGTATCCAGTCGATGGAGAAAGATTGTTGATAACATCAAGCAAGGAATATCAAATGCATTTGCATCCTTGTTATCACAAAGATTAAGGGAAGAGGAAATGACAACTGATAATCTGAAAGTCAAGTTAGAGGAATTCTTTCAGCTAAACGTATATGGAAGAGATCATTTTGAGAACTTCTCCATCTTCTCAAATACAATGCACACTACTAAGGACTTACTACTAGATTGGGATGAAAGCTTGGGAAAAGAAGAAAGAGCAATTGCAGTTCTAGAATTCAAGCAAGAATTTGCACCAAGCATCAATATAGAGGAGTTGGAAATAGTATTAGATCGATTTCGATCTTTTAGGCAAAGAAATCAAGGATAGATGCATTAAATGTAGAGTGGGTGTGCATAGGGATCATTTATTACACCCCACTCTTTCTTAAATTAGCATGCATGATGGCCATTTATTACCCACTACAGTAGTGGATTCCTTATGGCATTAATGTAGATTCTTTTCCATTGCCCTAACCCTAATTAGGGCTGATGTGGCATGATCTCAAACATCGGTTATTGTGATCATCCGGGCCACCCATTGTAATCAAGGACCTATATAAAGGCCTCATTTCTCATTTGTAAAGAGGAGTTTTTTATGAGATTGTTGCTATGAGTTACTGAGATAATAAAGTTTTCATTGGAGTTTGGTGAATACTTGACGTGTCTTAGTGCTTGCTTGTTCTCCTAAAATTTCTTCAAGTAGATTAAGTTTAGCATAGCCAATGTGTGGTGATTACAATGGAGAATATGATGGTGTAGTGATTCTAATTCATTGTGTAAAATTAGCCTGAACCTCTTTCATGCATATGCTCAACTTCTATCATTTGTATACATTGTTCTTTATGATGGTGTATGCGGTGATATGAAAATCTTTGGCATAACCCTTGAAGATTGCACTGGTTCATGCTTAGTTGTAGTATAACTTGGCGAAGCTAAATTCAGTAAATTGAGGAATTTGTCCACTAGAATTCTATTTTTTATTATCACTACCCTTAGGATTAGAATAGAATTCCTGAACTCGATCCTATTTAATTTCTGCATATTTTGTGAAAAATTCAAAAAAGAAAGAAAGTGCTTCATTGCAAAACCTTAAGATAGCTCCCACATCCAGTATGGCTTGGAATGAATATGAATAAACATGTAAGGCCCCTTGTGATCATTAGAAAATCACATCAACCACCGATCTTATCCACAGTCAAGACCTGGCATTAAAAGAACCTTGAAGTCATTGTATGATCTTCTAGCAATCTTAGCATACACAAGACTTTATTCAAGAGAGGATAAGATATTTTGGTATTTTTTTCTACTGTTTGGTGAGTCATAAAACACACATCAACAGAAACTGGTGCTAGAAGGAGGGCCTTAAGTAAAAGATTTCATAGCAGTTTCACATACTGGAGAACATTAGTTCATCCTCGCCCAAGGTACATCGAAGATCCTTGAGATTCACCCCGGGAGCACACAAATTACAAGAGTTGAGTTTTGATCCAAAGCCTAGGCGAGGAAATAAAGAAGCATCTATGAGTCAGAATTCACCAAGTGTAGCTGATCTCACAAGGATATTCCAAACTCCACCACCTCAACATCAAGCATAAGGATCAATCCAAGGAGGAGTTCCACCAGGAGCTACACAAATTCAACAGTTATTTATGCAAATACCTATTTCACCTGCAACTGTCCAACAACAAGTTCCAGCAATGGCCCAGCAATGGCATCCGCAGAATGCATCACCCCTTTCAACATTTGCTGCATACAATAATATGCCAAAGAATCCTGAACACTTTTGTTCTAAATTCTTTGTGAATGATGTGAATCGCACTACTAATGAACACATTAAAATTTTTGAGGATGTCCTCCAGAATAGAAACGTGCAAGATGAGGATGTTGCATGTAGACTATTCCCTTATTCATTGGGTGAGGAAGCATTTTACTGGTATATCAACCTACCTTCAAATTCAATAAAGACTTGGCAACAATTGAAGGATGCATTCCTCGGGAAGTTTAGATTGCCTATCACCCCTGCAGAATTGTATAGACAATTTATCGAGATAAGGAGACAAGAACGTGAATCAATTGGTGCTTTCAATAACCGATTTCAAAGGGCTTATTCGAGATTGCATGATCCATATCGCATAGGAGATGATGCAGGACGACCTATCTACTATGCAGCCCTAGATTGTTTCACATCTATGTTTGTTCAAAAAACTCATCTGGCTCCTGCAAGTTTGATCCAAGCATATGCTGAAGCAGAGAAAGTTAGTTTACAATCACCAGCAACTACGAATGGAGCACCTTGCTATTTTGGAAATGAAAATGCATTGAATCAAGGAGTTTTGAATTATGCTCTGACTATCAATCCAGTTCCTGCCCCTCCGAGCTAGTTGATGTTGCACCCCGGAGCACCTATGTCGCAGGCAATACCCACACAACCAATTTATCTCCAGAACACAACAAATTCTACAAGGACCCAAGAGGAAAAAGATGAGATGAGAGATCTGATTGAATAAGTAAAAAAGTTGTTCACTGAGGTCACTTACCTTAGAAATCAAAATAATCAATTGCAAAATGCATAAAGAAATTATCAGTCATATCAAGGTAGCAACCGAGGTTATCAAGGGAATACCCCTCCACATCATGATAGTAATCAAGGACACAACCAAGGATTCAATGAAGGTAATCAAGGATATCATAATAATAACCAAGGTCATCAAAGAAGATCATGGAACACTGATCCAAATAATGGAGGCATACCATCACCATTGGATAATCCTCCATCTGAGAATCGCCTAGCTGATAAAGTTTTCTTAGCAGAAGCTGCACTATCTGGATGGTGTAGATTACATGAGACTAGTCAACATTCTGAATTACAGTGTCACAAATTTCAAAGAGGAATAGATATTTTCAAGGGAGAAATGAGGAACACTACCACATCTGAGAATCCTCCTCCTATAGGATATGAGATAGTACCCTCACCAAGATATGACCAAGCATTGGTTTTTGATGATTTTAAGTTTTCTCCTCTTGATTCTCAAGATTACATGCCAATACAAGCTAATCAGAAATTCCCACCAGCTTCAGCAAATGGTCCTATAGAGATGTCGCGTTATCAAGTCCCACTAGAAAATCAACCTCCACCACTATCCTCGAATGAATCACTACATAACGATGGATTTTTATTCCCTCCTCTATATAATAGTGTCTTGGTGAAAGGGACAAGTGAAGTGCAAGCTTATCAACAAACATCTGGCAATACTCCAATAAAGACATATCAGAGGAATTATAGGAACCATGAACCATTAACATCATCAGTTCCTCAAAATAAATTTTCAACTCCCCCACATCCAAATGCGAACAATAATCTTGAGCCTCTCAGAGACTCCCCTGAATATCGACAACTCACAGGCTCTCAAGGAGATAGAGGCCAATCTCTCATGACAAATTCTTCACAAAATGATAAAGGAAAGAATAATATTCAATCCTCTTCTCAACAAGGAGAACAAAGGAAATGTGAAAATCTAGGACAAACACAGAAAGGAAGTCCTTCTAGAGAGGAATTGAAAAGGTTCAGTTCTTATGTACTAGAGGAATTCAATAAAATTAAAGTAAGTCTTCCACTATATGAATTGATGAAGATTTCAGAAATTAGAGATACATTATTGGAAAGCTTCAATGATGCCCCCACAAAGATTGTTTCTCAAAATGTATCACATCCTCCAAGAGGGGTATCCAATGTCCAACAATACAATTTTGCACAAAACACCAATTTTGCAGATGATGTATCACCATATGCATCTAAGCTTGCTCAGAATCCTTCAAGTTTCATTGGAATGGTGCAAAACTCTTAGGATGATCAAAAGGTTACATCAAATGGACAAGTATCTTCAAAGGATCCATCACTAGAAATGATCAAAGATAATTCTCCTATAGTGGAAAGTTCCATGACAACTCAAAATGGGAGAAATTCTATACATAACAATGAGAAATTTGATTCAAAAGGGTAGAAGCCAGTGGTTTTTTATCAAGGGAAGGAGGAACATGCACCTTTCCTAGTATCTGTTAGAATTTTCAGAAAAATGTTACATAATTGTTTAATTGACTCTGGTGCATCAAGTAATGTAATTCCATTGGACATATGTAGAAAGTTGGGATTGATTCCACTTCAGACTAACAAGAAAGTCACACAATTGGATAAAATTGAAGTCCTAGTCGTGGGAGAGTTGAATAATATTCACATGCAATTGGCCTCTGATCCACATGTTCAAAGTTGTATTGACATATCTATTGTGGATATTCCTGAAGGGTATGGCATGCTTCTTAGTAGAGATTGGGAAAGGAAATTGAATGGTTATATTGCAACGGACTTTTCACACATGTGGCTCCCATGGAAGCGAATTCCCAATCAGATAAGGATAGAGAGCACTCCAAGGCTCCAGTTGTTGATCACTGAGTATGGTGAACACAATGAGACCTTGTTTATGGAAACCACTTTGGGACCATATATTCCCAAAACTAGAGAGGTTTTAATGTTGCAAGGTTACAATCAAGGGGGATGTCCTGATGTGACTCCAACTTTCACTAAGGTACTAGCTATGGATAATTTAGAACCATCACTGAATGAAGGAATGCTTGAGAATGTTAGGAATTTTGTCCTAAAAAGCATTAAGTAGGAAGTTGAACTAGGAAAAGATGCATCCATTCAAAATCTATTGCTACCCAACTGGTGTAGAATACATGATGCTTTTCATTATGAGATATCATGCACCATGTGCAAAGAAGCAATTGCACAAGTTTCTAAAATGGTTCCACAAGCATGGATAGCAAAAAATATGGTCAGAATGAACTCATCCTGTATGAAAATTTTAGACCCACAGCAAGAAAGAATTCGAGAAGGTAAAATAGGACAAGAAGAACATCAAAAAGAATCCAAGGATTCAAAGGTAAGATCACCCATGGAATATGAAAATGATCAAGTATGGACTCTATCCTTTGATGGATCCAAATAAAAGAAAGGTAGTGGAGCTGGTGTTAAACTCATCAACCCAACTGGAGAAACATATTTGGCAACACATAGGTTGCAATTCCCTTGTACTAATAATGTGGCTAAGTATGAATCATTGGTCATTGGATTGCTCTTCGCTATCAAAAAGGGTGGCAAAATCCTACATGTACGTGAAGATTCAAACATAGTCATTGGACAAGTATGCAAGAAATATACATGCCATGATAAAAGATTGGGTCAATATCGCAATAGATTTTGGGACCTAATCGAAAGCTTTGATGCTTTCAATATTAAAAGGATAAGTCGAACAAGCAATCTAGTAGCAAACTCTTTGGCTCAATCTGCAAGTTCATTAGAACCATTAGCCATGGATTGTGTGAAGAAATTTACAGTTGAGCTGACTTTAGTACCATCAGTCCCTAACAACATCACAAATTTTCAAGTGTTTGAAGATGACAAGCATATTCTTGATTTTTTGACAAGCTCAAGGGTATTTGAAGCACAAGTCATAGATGAAGGAGAACAACAACAAGCTTAATTTGAAATCGATGAGATTAGGAATTTAAGGAAAAATACCATTCCAAAAGGAATGATTAAACTAGAAAGAATTTTTGATGCCAACAGACTAAGTTCCCTCA
The DNA here is from genome assembly GCA_028749045.1 of Cupressus sempervirens. Lineage (NCBI taxonomy): Eukaryota > Viridiplantae > Streptophyta > Pinopsida > Cupressales > Cupressaceae > Cupressus > Cupressus sempervirens. Next base: position 355,209,561 of record CM053785.1, read on the forward strand.
AGTACCAAAGTACTGAAGGAGGGGAATGTGAAAAGGTGAACTTGGGAACAAGAGAAAATGTCAAGAATGTATTTATCAGGAAAGTTTGTACCCCCATAAAAAAGGAGGAAATATTGAAGCTTATGAAGGAGTTCCCTGATGTGATTGCTTGGGGATATGAAGATTTGAAGACATATGATACGTCTCTTATTAAACATACTATTCCATTAAAGCCAAATAGTAAACCATTTAGACAAAGGTAGAGACCAATGAATCCATTGTTAGAACCACTAATACATCAAGAAGTGAAGAAGTTATTGTCAGCAAGGATTATATTCCTAGTTCGACACTCAACGTGGGTCACCAACCTTGTACCTGTTAGAAAGAAGAATGGAGAGATAAGGTTGTGTGTGGATTTTAGAAATCTCAATAAAGCTTCAGAGAAGGATAATTATCCAGTGCCATCATTAGATGAAGTGATACAAGTTGTTAACGGTTCTCAAATGATGTCATTTTTAGATGGTTATTTTGGATATAACCAAGTGATGGTAGAAGAAGAAGATAGACTAAAGACGACATTCACAACTAAATGGGGTACATTTTCTTATAGAAGAATGCCTTTCAGTTTGATCAATGCAGGAGCTACTTTTCAAAGGGCCATGGATTATGCTTTCAGGGACTTGGTAAAGAAGTGCATCATCATATACATGGATGATCTCATAGTATTCTCTCGACATAGGGAAGATCACATCAATGATTTGAGGAGAATCTTCCAAAGATGTAGAAGATATGGGATTTCCTTGAATCGAAAGAAATGCATGGTTGCTGTCACTGAAGGGAAATTGTTAGGGCATGTAATATCAAAACGAGGAATCTCAATTGATCCTAAGTGCATTGAGGCAATATCAAAGATAGGATTGCTAGCTAGTCAGAAAGAATTAAAGTCATTCTTTGGGAAAATTAACTTTGTAAGGAAATTATGGATTTGTAGAGATGGTAAGGCCATTAAATGACATGCTAAAGAAAGGAGCAAGGATAGATTGGACCTCTATAGCAAAAAAGGCATTCAAAGAAATCAAGCAAGAAATTGTGGATGCTCCTGTTTCGTTGAGTCCTGACTATACCAAGCCTTTTTATATATATTCTTTTGCCTCAGAACATACTTGCGCAGCTATCCTCACCCAAAAGGTAGATGATCAGGATGAACATCCTATTGCATTCATGAGTTTTCCCATGAAAGATGTAGAATTGAGATATCTAAATGTTGAAAAACAAGCTTATGCTTTGGTTAAAGCAATAAAGAAATTCTGACATTACATCCTAAGAAGCAAGGTTTACCCAATAGTTCCTGATGCAGCAGTAAAGACTTTGCTAATGCATAATGAATTGGGAGAAAGAAGAGGAAAGTGGATGACAATTATTCAAGAATATGACATGGAGATACAACCAATGAAGTTGGTATGAGGACAAGCTATAGCCCAAACCCTATCTACAACTGGTCCTGGGTTAGTACAACAAGTATATGTGTTAGAAGAAGTATCCCTAGATGAATGGTATGATGATATTGTTCATTATTTGTTAAACCATAAGTCTCCATCACACTTGAATTCTGTTCAAAAGCGTTCATTGAGAATGAAGAGTCAAAATTTTATGCTTCAAGGATCTGTGCTATATAGGAATAATCATGTTGGGGTTTATTTGAGATGTGTTGGAAAGGAAGAGGTTGGACACATCATTGAGCATTTTCATAGTAAATATGGAACCAGTCATGGAAGTGGTCTGGCTATGGCTCATCAAATATCAAGAGCAGGGAATTATCGGCCAACCTTGTTTAAAGACACTTATGAACACATGAAGACTTGTCACACATGTCAGATAGCTGCGACACGTGAAAAAAATCTTGCTATGCCATTACAACCTGTTATTAAAGTAAAACTGTTCACAAAATGGGGGTTAGATTTCATCAGTCCCATCAATCCACCATCATTAGGACACCACCAGTATATCCTGACTACTACAGACTATTGCACCAGATGGACTGAGGCTCAATCACTAAAAAATTGTACAGTGAAGGTTGTTATCAAATTTCTTGAAGAAAAAATCATTACCAGGTTTGGATGTCCCCATGCATTTGTATGTGATCCTAAGTGCATTGAGGCAATATCAAAGATAGGATTGCTAGCTAGTCAGAAAGAATTAAAGTCATTCTTTGGGAAAATTAACTTTGTAAGGAAATTATGGATTTGTAGAGATGGTAAGGCCATTAAATGACATGCTAAAGAAAGGAGCAAGGATAGATTGGACCTCTATAGCAAAAAAGGCATTCAAAGAAATCAAGCAAGAAATTGTGGATGCTCCTGTTTCGTTGAGTCCTGACTATACCAAGCCTTTTTATATATATTCTTTTGCCTCAGAACATACTTGCGCAGCTATCCTCACCCAAAAGGTAGATGATCAGGATGAACATCCTATTGCATTCATGAGTTTGCCCATGAAAGATGTAGAATTGAGATATCTAAATGTTGAAAAACAAGCTTATGCTTTGGTTAAAGCAATAAAGAAATTCTGACATTACATCCTAAGAAGCAAGGTTTACGCAATAGTTCCTGATGCAGCAGTAAAGACTTTGCTAATGCATAATGAATTGGGAGAAAGAAGAGGAAAGTGGATGACAATTATTCAAGAATATGACATGGAGATACAACCAATGAAGTTGGTATGAGGACAAGCTATAGCCCAAACCCTATCTACAACTGGTCCTGGGTTAGTACAACAAGTATATGTGTTAGAAGAAGTATCCCTAGATGAATGGTATGATGATATTGTTCATTATTTGTTAAACCATAAGTCTCCATCACACTTGAATTCTGTTCAAAAGCGTTCATTGAGAATGAAGAGTCAAAATTTTATGCTTCAAGGATCTGTGCTATATAGGAATAATCATGTTGGGGTTTATTTGAGATGTGTTGGAAAGGAAGAGGTTGGACACATCATTGAGCATTTTCATAGTAAATATGGAACCAGTCATGGAAGTGGTCTGGCTATGGCTCATCAAATATCAAGAGCAGGGAATTATCGACCAACCTTGTTTAAAGACACTTATGAACACATGAAGACTTGTCACACATGTCAGATAGCTGCGACACGTGAAAAAAATCTTGCTATGCCATTACAACCTGTTATTAAAGTAAAACTGTTCACAAAATGGGGGTTAGATTTCATCAGTCTCATCAGTCCACCATCATTAGGACACCACCAGTATATCCTGACTACTACAGACTATTGCACCAGATGGACTGAGGCTCAATCACTAAAAAATTGTACAGTGAAGGTTGTTATCAAATTTCTTGAAGAAAAAATCATTACCAGGTTTGGATGTCCCCATGCATTTGTATGTGATAATGGGCCAACATTTAGATCGTTGAAGTTCTCAAACTGGGCTTTTGACTATGGGCTCACACTAAACCTTTCATCAAACCGCTATCCGCAAGGGAATGGATTGGCAGAATCAATAAACAAAAATCTATTGAGTGCAATGAAGAAGTTATTAGACAATAACCCTAGAGATTAGCATACACAGCTGAGATTCACACTTTGGGCAGATAGGATCAGAATAAAGAGTTCTTTGGGGACATCTCCATATCATTTGGTCTACGGACAAGATCCAATTTTTCCTATCCAATTAAGAATTCCAACACTACGATTCATGAAAGATTTTATGGAAGGAGAAGATAGAGTGCAGACATGTTTGACCCAATTATCGCACTTGGAAGAGAAGAGGGATGAAGCATTGGAAAAGTTTGCTAAACATCAAGGAGTTGTTAAGAGATGGTTTGACAAAATGACAAAGGTTAAAGAATTTTGAATTTCAGATCTGGTACTTCGCTAGCATAAGACACATGAAAAGAAAGGTGGACATGACAAGTTTGATAATCTGTGGAAAGGTCCTTATCAGATTTCTGAAATTTTGGGAGATAATGCATTCAAGCTTAAGACTCTAACAGGAAAGGAATTTCAGTTGCCTGTCAATGGGCAATTCCTTAAGCATTATTTCTGCCCTTAGGTTTTCTTTGAGAAACCTAACATGTACATATTTAGTTTAGGTTTTCCTTTTGTGGTGTGTTTTTGTTTTTGTTTTTTCATTTTTTTAGTTAGGTGGGGTTTTTGGTTTGTCTTCCCTCTCCTAGTTAGGAGTTTTGGCTTTGCATAGTTTAGGTTTCTTTCCCTTGTTTGTTTTCTTTTCTTTTTCCCTAGGTTGTCTTCCTTGGGTGGTTTGGTTTCTCTCTTCTTTTGGTTAGGCTTCGGTTTTGGCTTTTGCTAGGTGGCTCATAGCTATGATAATCTCCTTTTTGCAAGTGAAGTGGTGTCATGATTTGATTACTTCATTTGAAGATTTCACCATGTTTTGTTTATTTCATTTCCTGGATAATTGTTATGAAGAAGCATTAGAATCTTGGCTATCCTTCATATATTTTCAGTGGGTTAGAAAACATACTTGACTTGGAAGGTTAATCATACATTGTGTCTTGACACATGAACTCTGAGGTTGCCACATATTTCACACTCTTAACTAATGCTCTAAGTCCATTTATGTATCTTTGAGAAAGGTCATGACTTGTGAAAAATTTAAAATCTTGCTTTAGCGCCACTGTAAATCCTAAACCCATGGTAAGCTTCATTGCTTACAAGCCAAGAGCAAAGAAAGAAATGAAATACCAATTCAAAAGGAATAAAAAGAATAAAATGATGAAATAATAAGATTGGCTTTGGGGATACACGAAAATCTCCATAGGTGTTCAAAAGAATAATTCACCGGAAGTGGAGCAATCTCTGTTGGTTTTACAGCAACAACTCCGTCGGGGCTATGGATGCCTGACTGGCAGCAGGGCAATGTCCAGGATGCTTTTGAAGTCAAGAGGAATCAATAACTTGTCATGATTAATTCTAGGATTTCTGAATGGTCTTGTTGAGCTAGAATTAATACAATTGCACACACTTAGGTTGTCGTAGAGTAAATGTGTTTTTGATCCAATATATGATTATTCTCCCCTTTTGAGCTTGTTTTCTCTCTTATTGATGATGTAAGATAGAGAAACTAGAGATTCTGAGTTCGGATTAAGTCTTATCCTTGAAATACTTGTAACATTTCACTCATAGAGTCACCAGATGTTGTGACCACCAGTCACCATCGCCCCACCCGGGGGCCCCCTTTCTATTTAAAAAAAAAAAACTTTTGTCAGCTTTTGCGGAGCACAAGACTGAAGGAGACAAAGATTTAATCTCATTTAGGAAATATGCCAGCTGTCCCTAAATTTCGGAGCCCAGTTTTCAAGAAATGAAGGAAGGAAATGAAGGAAAGAAATGAAGGATTTTATCCTTCATTCCTTAAAAAGATCACTCTTTCAAGTGAGAATTGGTAAAATTGGCCAGATGTGAAAAGTGTTGTCCATGTGGCTCTGAGAATGGAAATTATTTTCTTGTTTGAGAATTGAATGTCTTGACTTACTATTTTTAGTAAATTTCATTGCCTCTCAGATTGGCCTTATTTTGACTTTGGGACAACTTACTATTTTTAGAAAGTCTATTTTTAGTGAGTCTATTTTTAGTAAATTTCACTACCTCTCAGATTGGCCTTATTTTGACTTTGGGACAACTTACTATTTTTAGAATGTCTATTTATGGCAGGTCTATTTCTGCAACAAGTGAGCTATGGTTGATAAAGAGCCAAAAGGGTACATGTGTCTATATCCAAAAGAATGAGCAAGCATGACAGTCAATCAAGAAAAAAATGTTCAAGTCTGGAATCACCCATGAAATATCCAAAAGTAGAAAGGCATGAAGATAATAGAAAAAATGGTTGTCGTGGAATTCTTCCATCATGGACAAAATCCATGATCTCTCAAATAATCCAGTCTTGGAGAAAATGGTGGTTGCGGAATTCTTCCATCATGGACAAAATCCATGATCACTCAAAAAGTCTCACCTTGGAGAAAAATGGTTATTGCAGAATTCTTGCATCATGGACAAAATCCATGATCTCTCAAAAAATCCAGCCTTGGAGAAAAATGGCTGTTGTGGAATTCTTCCAACATGGACAAAATCCATGATCTCTCAAAAAATCCAGCCTTGGAGAAAAATGGTTGTTGTGGAATTCTTCCATCATGGACAAAATCCATGATCTCTCAAAATTTCCAGCCTTGGAGAAAAATGGTTGTTGCGGAATTCTTCCATCATGGACAAAATCCATGACCACTCAAAATTTTCACGAGCAAGAGAATTAGAAATCATGGAAGCAAATATGGCTAAGTGTTGGAGATTTGTCCTTCATAGAAGCAAAAATAGTGAAGTGCTAGAAATTCCTCCTTGATGGAAGAAAAAATGCTAGTGTTGGAAGTTTCTCCTTCATGGAAAAAAAATTGGCTAAGTGTTGGAAACTTTCTCCTTCATGGAAGAAAAAATGGCTAAGTGTTGGAAACTTTCTCCTTCATGGAAGGAAAACTGGCCAAGTGTTGAAGATTTCTCCTTCATGGAAGAAAAAATGGCTAAGTGTTGGAAACTTTCTCCTTCATGGAAAAATGAAAAAGGATTAAGTGCTAGAAATTTCTCCTCCAGATCTTGAATTTCACCCTCTTCAAGTGTGTACCCAAGATTGGAAAAATGATTGATGATGATTAAAAAAAAGGGGGAATTCTTCAAAATGTAAGAAAATGCATAATAGTGAATTGAAAGTATTTGAAGAAAAAGGAGGAGAAAGCTCTAGTTCTAAAAATTCAAGAAAGACACTCAAATCCAAAATTCTATTACCAAGATCAAAGTACTAAGTGATCCGGTCCCAGACATTTAAGGTTCAAAGATCAAAATTCAAATCCAAAAATCCAAGAACATGGCTAAGGAAATGTTTGAAAGCTTTACCAGGGAATCCAGTCGATGGAGAAAGATTGTTGATAACATCAAGCAAGGAATATCAAATGCAGTTGCATCCTTGTGATCACAAAGATTAAGGGAAGAGGAAATGACAACTAATAATTTAAAAGTCAAGTTAGAGGAATTCTTTCAGCTAAACGTATATGGAAGATATGATGTTGAGAACTTCTCCATCTTCTCAAATACAATGCACACTACTAAGGACTTACTACCAGATTGGGATGAAAGCTTGGGAAAAGCAGAAAGAGCAATTGCAGTTCTAGAATTCAAGCAAGAATCTGCACCAAGCATCAGTATAGAGGAGTTAGAAATAGTATTAGATCAATTTCGATCTTTCAGGCAAAGAAATCAAGGATAGATGCATTAAATGTAGAGTGGGTGTGCATAGGGATCATTTATTACACCCCACTCTTTCTTAAATTAGCATGCATGATGGGCATTTATTACCCACTACAGTAGTGGATTCCTTATGGCATTAATGTAGATTCTTTTCCATTGCCCTAACCCTAATTAGGATTGATGTGGTATGATCTCGGCCATCAGTTATTGTGATCATCCAGGCCACCCATTGTAATCGAGGACCTATATAAAGGCCTCATTTCTCATTTGTAAAGAGGAGATTTTTATGAGATTGTTGCTATGAGTTACTGAGATAATAAAGTTTTCATTGGAGTTTGGTGAATACTTGACGTGTCTTAGTTCTTGCTTGTTCTCCTAAAATTTCTTCAAGTAGATTAAGTTTAGCATGGTCAATGTGTGGTGATTACAATGGAGAATATGATGGTGTATTGATGAATTCCTTTGGTTCATACTTTTGACATTTTAGTGATTCTAATTCGTTGTGTAAAGTTAGCCTAAACCTCTTTCATGCATATGCTCAACTTCTATCATTTGTATACATTGTTCTTTCTGATGGTGTATGCGGTGATATGAAAATCTTTGGCATAACCCTTGAAGATTGCACTAGTTCATGCTTAGTTGTAGTATAACTTGGCGAAGATGAATTCAGTAAATTGAGGAATTTGTCCACTAGAATACAATTTGTTGTTATCACTACCCTTAGGATTGGAATAGAATTCCTGAACCCCATCCTATTTAATTTCTGCATATTCTGTGAAATTTTTTTTTTTTTTTAAAAGTGCTTCATTGCAAAACCTTAAGATAGCTCCCACATCCAGTATGGCTTGAAATGAATATGAACAAACACATAAGGCCCCTTGTGATCATCAGCAAATCACATCAACCACCGATCTTATCCACAGTCAAGACCTGACATTAAAAGAACCTTGAAGTCATTGTATAATCTCCTAGCAATCTTAGCATACACAAGACCTTATTCTAGAGAGGATAAGATATTTCGATATTTTGTTCTACTGTTTGGTGAGTCATAAAACACACATCAACACTAGGGAACAGAGAGAGCCATGTGTAGGAGAACCCAAAAATTTCTTATTATATTCTGATGCAAGTGAATCCTAATTCCCAACTTATCCTCAGACTTTTTCCGTTCATTAAAAAGTTTGAGATCAAAGCTTATTTTAAATTATCAAACAGTTAATTGATCATAATCATAGACAGAAAGTTATAGTCTTTTAACTGATTTGCGATAGTGAACATCAAAATTAACAATATTTTTACAAAGTACATGTCAATATCCTTGGGTCTTTTTATTTTAGACGAGACATAACAAATGGACTCAGACATCAAGCCAATCCAAACTGAAGTATTCATCCACAATTTCAACTCTAAGCTCTGGAATACAAGTGTTCTTCACCCCCCATAACTGCTTCCCAATCGTCTCAACAGGTCACAAGCTTCAGAGAAGTGAGTTCAGATACAGCTGCAGGTAACGTTGTCAGGCGGGAACATTCTCTCATATCAAGCTCCTTCAATTTCTTGAGTTCTCCTATTTCCTTGGGAAGTTCTTTCAAGCCCTCGCATAATGAAATGTCTAGATACTCCAACTGCTTAAGCTCTCCAATTGATGCAGGAAGCTGTTCCAGGCATGGTAGTGCCGATAATCTCAACACTCTTACATTGCTCAGTTTTCCAAAATTATCTGGTAAGTTTTGAAGCTGATGGCAGTTGGTGATGGACAAGGTAAGAATCGAGGGTATATTGAAGATTGCAGAAGGCAACTCCTCCAAGTTATTTGTGTGGTCGAAGTTAAAATCATGTAGCTTGGTGAACATGGGTACATTCTCAAATCCTTCACATAAGCTCAGAGATAGCTTCTCTATAATCTGCAGTGCTTGAATGCTCTGTTTTCTACCAAGGGGTGAAATCAACCTCTCCAAGCGGACACTTTTCAGTTGAGTGAGTGAAGATAATACATCTAGACCTTTCACTCTCGCCTTCTCCGTACCGCGATTAGATATCATCAGAAACTTTAGCTTTTTCATGTACTTCAGAAATGGGGGAAGAAAGTATTCTGTCGAAGTGAAGAGTAACAGCAAAGCCTCTGTTTCAGGAAAGTTCATATCATACCAGTTGTTTTCGCCCATAGGGCCTGCAGTATTATTAGTTGCAAAGAAATTCCAGTTACAAAATTGTACGGTAATGCCAACTTCTAGTGAGGTTTACAAAATTTTTGGACATGCCTACTAACTAACTTTGAAATCGTAGGCAAGCTTAATTTATTCAGAAAATTATTCCTCAAATGTAATTGTTTTCAATAGTTCAAGATCAAGAACGAAATTCAAATATTAGTATTGCAAAGAAATATTTGTCTGACCAAAATGGATGTGTAAGAGATTTTCGATAACTGAGCAGTGATAATGGAAAGAAATTTAGAATCAGATGCTCTGTCTCTCAGCATCTCCCACTTTTGTAACGAACCCAAGTTCTTTCCTTCGATGAAGAGTCTGTTGTGGTGGACTACATTTTCCTGATGTCCCAAATGCAAGACCAAATCTCGCATTACATCAGACTGGGAGATGTATAGCTCTGAAGTATTTCTATGTGTGATTGATGTATTTCCTCTGTTAAGTGAAAGCATATCAGCCTAGTGTTGGGAAAAAAAGATTAAAAAAAACCCAAGATATAAAAGCAATGACAAATACCTTGGATTGCCTATTAAGTTGAACAGCTTTCTGTTTGCAAGTTCTGATAAGATGGCTAAAGCATGAGGCTTTTGCAGCTTCTCAACATAAACCCAAATGTCTAGAAGGGCATCAGCGCAGATTTGATGTCTGCGGGAAATAATCCCAAGTCCAAGAGACATTCGCTCAGTACATCTGGCAAGGAGTCAACACTGATCCGCGGCAAAGTATATAGTCCTCTTCTCTCATTAGCTGATCTATCTTTTCTTTTACAAATCTCCTTCGCTGCCCTCTTCCAAGCCTTGTGCGATTCCACTTGCACAAAGCTTGCTGTCACCGAAACCATCTCTTAAAACTATTTACAAAAGGGTCCAATTATTTTTCTTATTTGAAACTTGCTAATGCGCAATCCTTGGTGCTTTAATCCTTGCAGTTCTTTATTTTCCTCAAATTCTTCCTCTTAGCAAGGCTACTAGAAATGTTTTCTTTATAGAAGTTGGAATTACTGAAGTTGCAACGAAATCGGCATTCTCAGCGTTGAGTTGGTTTCATTGAAGTTGCAATGAAATTGGTAGCCTAAGCGTGTAGACCAAGAAATCTGGATATGTTTTTTCTTGTGCTCATTAACGTGTATCTTTCAATGCTTTCATGAGACATAATTCGTCACCTCTTTATTAGGTGTATAATCTTTCCTCGCAAGTTGTCTATCGTTTCGTATTTGGTTCTTTGCGTTTAACAATGTCGCGTTGTCTTCTACTGCGCGTTTTCTATTCGTCCACGTACGAAGCTGACTTCTCATTTCGCGACGCTTTGGACCGTGTTTCAGATCTTCTAGACTTATCATTGTCAAAATTTAGTTTTCTAACTTGGACCATCTTTTATTTATTATAATAAGATATTTAAATTATATATATATGTGTGAGTGAAAAGTATTGTTGACCATTTATAAATATAAATTACTATTTAAATTAGTGAATAATAATCTTCAAGTTATAATAAGTATTGTTGGATTGACGTTGATAATTAGAAAGGTAGTTGTGGTGGTTTTGATAAGAGCTTTTAAATTGATGCATATAATACAAGACATATTGCCAATATAATTATTAAAATATTATTGCCTAGAAAACACTCCTAGAAAATGCTTATTAAAAAGCATAAAAAGTGGTGGAGAATCTACTAGAACTTGCTTCTCCTTGTAGTTACCCTATGAGGAAGCTACTTTTGTTGAAGAACAAAACAGTTTGAAATATATTTTTCTTCTTGCAAGACCACACTTGCTTATATACAATACTTCAAAACATTTGTTTCATCCTTTAGTGGTTACATGACTTGGATTACATTAGTATCTATCCACAATTTGCATAATCGATTTTACAAAGATTTGATTTAAGTGATTATGTAAAATCCACCACAAGTCCTTGAAAGTCTACTTCGCTGAAGATAATACCCTTACAACTTTAGGTTTCTAGGTTATGTTGTACAAAAGGCACGTTGTGGATGCGCACATCCTTAAATGAGAATATAGAAAACCTAAACTTCAATTTTAGGTTTGAAAATCAATATATTATGGAGTTATTCTAACCCTTCTTCATATAAAAACTATATTAGTAAACATTATATATATATATATGAAATAACTTTCAAACAATATGTAGATGATCCTGGGTATGAATCAAATAAGGTGTACAATACATCTTGGAATATAAGATCTCTTGACTCTCTCTTGAAGGGAATATTAATCTTATATACTTTCACTCTATTGAGCATATTCTCTAAAATCATTGTAAATACCATAGTGCTTACATTCAACATATTCTTGTTTAAGTTATTCACACGAAAAAAGAATTTTGAGGATTGTCTCTTCAACCATTAGTTTATGTATCAGCTAAAAATGGTTTAGATTTCATTTCAGCTAAAAATGGTTTAGATTTCATTTCTTATGCTATCTCTAAAATCTAGGTAAATGAAATATTTATCATAGAATAAAATAATACTAGCATACCAAAGTAATGATCCAAATTCAATTTTGCACTCCTCAAATAAAACTTTAGATCCAAAATTAATTGAATTTTATTCTAAATAAGTAAGGAATGGCTCAAACCTGTACATACATTTAAATGATATGCAATAAATTAATTTACAATGAGTGAATTTGACCTACAAAAGACCATAAAACTAAATCAACAAAAGAACCAATAAAGACAAACATAAAAGAGAGCCCCACAAAAGTAAAATAAGGTTAGAGACTAGAAGAAAAAAGAGATGGGCCTTAGCACGTTTCTATTCTTAATTTAATTCCTTCGAATTCTTCAAGGAATATTTGTAGTGTTTGGTTCTCCAATGCTAAAATAGTAAGATTTTCAATCACCCTAATATATTAAGATATGTAATTTGAACTTTAAAAAAAAAAAATTATACCAAAAAATTTCTTGTTTAGATGCTAATTGAAAGTCAATAAAAATAATCGTTAAGGTCTCTCAATATTGCTTAAATAGTTTGAAAATAATAATCTTTTCAATAAATATGTATTATGGATAGAAATAAAATCTAATTTATTTTAAGGGAAGGAAGTACAAAAGATATTTAAAATCCACGATCTTAAAACTTATTAATTTTTTCATAAAGAATCATTTAAATATTTTTATTTATACTTAATATAAGTTGATATTTAATTCGATTGGAAAAAAGTAACTTTGACTTATCAATCCCTGCCATTAAGGTAGGAGACTAACATTTTCAGTTGCCATTTTAGCATTAGTTGTCCTTGAAAATAGTGCAAAAAATATTAAAACTATATAGCCTTACAAAATATTTTTAATAAAGTAGAATTTTCTATGACTAATTTCTTCTTTTTCATGAGCTAGTTGAATTTATCGTTGTACTCTTTTCTATTATTGTAAAAGAAAATTATAATTTTTTTTAGCATTCTATTGAATTGAGTTCTACCATTTCATGAATTGTGTTATTTTCTATCCAAGTGTTAGTATGTCTTCTTCATGTAGAAAGATGATTTTAGCATGCAATAGCTATAGATGGTTTGTCCTTAGCTTTAGTATTCATTAAGTGTGGTAAATTTCTCTATACAATATTGGGGTTGTAAGTGCAGGGAGCTCTATCTTGATGATGAACCACTTGTAGCTTGTGGTGGAGGAGGAGTATAGATTCTCTAATGGGTTTTATCTATTACCTCCTCTTTGGATTTTCCAAGAAGGGGGAGTGGTAAAGGAGTAGGAATTCTCTCTAGGATTCAATGGTGGTAGAATCAAAATTTATAGAGGGTCAAATCACAACAACTCCCATCTCCATTACTAGAATGATAATCATGGATGTACACTAGTTCAATCAATGGGGAATGGATTTTTGACATGTAGAAACAAAATGGTAGTGAGAAGAATTTTTGGAGGTGACTAGGTGATTTGTTGATGGAATGTAGAGATTGGGGGTAGTGAGATCCATTTCTATCTCTAAGGGGTTTGGGTGAGAAATTTGGTGGTGTAGATTAGGAGAACCTATAGGATGCAGTGACTCAAAATGAAATGAGAATTGCTTTACAATTTTTAGGAGAGTTTGGCAGAGGGAGGATGATCCCTATAGCTTAGTTGTGCATCATGGAGGTAATAGCTTTGTGGCTTATTTACTATCCCACAAGCTCATCCTCAAGGGTTGTGATTCACTTCTCCTGCATTGCATTGCCCACAACTCCTCCTAGTTACAAAGAAACCTTTGAAGCAAAATACTATTTTTCAAGGATGTAATATTTTTGATAAAGTTCCTCTAAAAACTTTGTGTCTTATTTTGGTCTTAGTCACAATATATTGTAGGCTAGCCATTGATGAAAGAAAGAATGGATAGATTGCATGGGGGCATGACCAAGTAAAATGTTAGATGCTTAAAAGTTAATGTTTTAATAATTTTTTTGATATGCTTAAAATTTAATTTTTAACAAAT